>JADMNL010000034.1:112920000-113520000 GCA_016271365.2 Neoceratodus forsteri | reverse complement strand
TGGGGCAGTTTTGCTCTCTCAAGAACTTTAGAACCCTTTTTCTCTTTATGGGACTGTTGACTCCATTGACATTGTATGATAATACCTTGGTACTTAAAGTAGACATCCTGAAAAGAGGGTACAATATGGAAAAAAAAGAGAAAAGGGGAGTATGTATAAGCTGATCCTGGGGCTAGTATAGGTCAGAGCTTTTCAAAGTATGTCTGGTCTGTACTCTTGTTCAATCTATTGTAACGTTTAAATCAACCAAAAATGAGATAAAGAAAAACCATAGACTCTTTGAACTAAGTCAGTTACAACTTTTAGAACTATTTACACTAAATGAGAAACAGCCTGAAGTTGTTATAAACTTGTGGTGTTGTGAGGCTGCACTTCCAAGGTCTGGCCTCTGTAAGGGGCATGGGTGGTGTCTACCTTAGGCACTTATTGCCCAGTCGTTCTGCTGGACTTGTGCTCTTCCTCGAGGGTGGTTTATGATGCCCTGAGAATGTGCCCACGTCAGTTGTTGCTATGAAAATTTCAAGTTGGTCAGGTGCCTGTCCCATTTGGGCTGGGCCAGCTTCCTGGTCACACAATAAGTAAGTTAGGAGCATGGTCGACTTGTTAGTTCTGGAAAGTCCCTTACCTCTGTAGAGAGGAACACAAGGACCTATTTACCGAATGAGTATGGGGTTGCCTTCAAGATCGCTGTTCTGCCCTGGCATGTTTATCCAGGGTGAGCTGCTCCGGGAGATCAAGCGGTCCCAGACCTATGCTCCTAATTAGGTGGGGGTTTGGCCTTACCGCTCCCAAGTGCCTGGCAGCGACCATGGACTAAGGACCCCTGGGTGTAGCAGCTAGCCCTGTAGGGCTTGACGTTTCGGAGGTTCTACAAATCCTCCTGTACTTCACTAGACAATCAAGCAGGCTTTGGAAGTCTTGCAGTGCTTTAATCTGTTACAAGCCCCCTCCCTCCATAAACACAGACATAATCTTCCCCGGAGAGCGGCAAGCCAAAACAAGTGCCCTTACTCACTGGATTCATCTCCTACGCAGTTCTGAGTTACCCATGCACCTTCCCTGTGTCCAGAACCAAGGTGGCTGACCGCGTCGGTCCCTGGACCCCCCCGCCACTCCCCTGCCAAATCCCCCTGGTCCCTCCTCCCCATCCTGGTGGGAGCGCCTAGTATGCAGGCTTGAATTAATCTGGTGGATGGGCTGAGGGGCCGGCGAAAACTTTTACCTGGGAGGGCCTAGCAGCTGGGCTTTGTAACTCTGGGTGTGCTATTCAATTAGTTAATTGGGCTGAGAGACCCAGGGAACCAAACCGGACAGCCGTCCCCAGCCCCAGCCAGGGAAGTCCGTGTAGCTCATGACGCAGGCTTAGGAAGCATTATTAACTGTAGGCATCTGTTGCCGATGACCAGTGCCCCAGGATGGGCCTGTCGTCCCCCCTTCCCCAAACTCACCCAAACGTTCACGTGCAAGTTGCAGTCCTATAACATAAACAGCAAAAACGTCTCTAACAAATTGTATTTAAGTCTGGAGACTCGGGCCGCATTCTTGCCTGTTCAAGCATTCCTGGGGGAGGGCAGCACTGCCTGAATCAGAGGTCTGGGTCCTGATTGTGGCTGCAGTAAAAACGGGCCTTCCTGGATACAAGGCGGCAGTTCAAGGAGGTTGAAATGCAACAGCTAAACAAAGAGGGGTTGTATATCAATTAGTACTTGCATTGTTTTGGGGAATCCCCTTCAGGTGCTGCACTGACTAGGAGTCATCTTCTGGGGTTGATCTTCAGAATGCTGGCTTTCTTTGTCAGTGTCTTCAGTGTTTTTTTGCAGGCCAGTCCAGGAGGAGTATGGTTTAAGGAGAGCTGAGACGTCAGAGCACAGGTTGGTGTGTGGGGTCGGATGCTGCATTCCTTTCCTTTTGAATCCCTTCTGGGCCACGGTCCACACCATTCACATTACCTCTCTCTCGAGCTGCTCCTTAATCAGTGGCGGTGTAGTAATGCCTAGATCTTCGAGGAGCGGTTTTGCTACGAGTAGGTATGCAAAAACTCTTGGGCCTTGATCCGTGTTGACTTTCAGATGGGCAGGAAACAGTATCTGCGCCTGTAGGTTTTTACTTCTGAGCTGTTTGACTATAGGCCAAAGAACTTTCCTCTGTTCCTGGACTTGTGAAGTATAGTCATTGTCAGTAGTAATTCTGCTTTTTTGGAACATGAGGTCACACTGCTTCCACGCTCTATTGAGCAGTTCTTCTTTGGTGGAGTAAAGAGTAAGTTTAGCCACGAAGGATTGTGGTCTAGCCCCCGTGTTAGAAGGCTTTGGGGCCAGCGATCTATGAGCTCTGTCCATACTAAGATCTAGTTCATCTGGCAGATTGAGGATGTCTTTCAGGAGCATCTGGAGGAAGGCAATAACGTTTGGGGCTTTATTCTCCGCACCTTCCGGGACTCCATATATTCTTATATTCTATCGTCTGTTACGCCCCTCTAGGTCGTCTAGCTTGCTGTTAAGCTCCCTCTCTCTGGCGACAAGATAAAGAAGGAGCCTGTCATGCTGATCGGCCTGTTTGACCACAGATGTCAGGCCCAGCTCCAGCTGATCCACTCGGTGCTCGATTCCACTTAGCTCTGAGCAGAGATCTGTAGTGACTTATCAATTTTGTTGACTATGCAGGCCATTTGGAGGATGGTTGCTATTAAATCTGAATCTTCTGTCTCCGTCAGGAGCTCTGAAGCCATGTTGTCTCCCCTGGCCCCCTTGGTTTGCATTCTGCCTATTTTTTCTTTCTGCATGAGCTCTCGGAGTTTAAATGTCAGTGTTCCTGGTTGCTTGAGGGTGTTAGTTTTAGACCAGGTGGCTTTATCTGGTCTTATCTGGTGATTGCATGGTGTAAAAGGTCGATGTTAATTGAATTAAATCGGAGGTGGCCTGGAGTCTTAGAATCAGGCAGCCATTGCAGTCCTGACGTCACCGAAAGTCCCGCCTTGTCTACTTTTAACTGTGTTAGTTGCTTAAGGACTCTCTCCTCTGTAAAAGGACTAGTGTCCACCAGGGCAGAAGGAAGACCAAGCCTACCTTGGCCAGGGAGGAAAAAAAAAATATGGAAAAAAAATTTAAAAATCTAGTTTTTGCTTTTTGCATCTTGAGTTAAAACCTTTTTTTCTATGAGAAAAGACATAAAAAGGCATCACAAAACGCGAACAAGTACAAATTAAATTACATACTAGAGTGGATATGTAACTAAATTGGTTCCACCTAAACCATGTTACTGCCCGGGAAGTCAGACCTTACCTACTCAAGGCCTTAAAGAGCAATACTATTGGCAGTGACTCCCTCGATCCCAGTCTCCTCCGTCAGGTTCTGGATCTGGTTATCTCACCAATCACCAGCCTCTTCAACAAATCTCTCTGCCTAGGGAATTTCCCCTCTGCCTGGAAAATCGCTACAGTCACCCCCCATACGCAAGGGTGGGGATAGGACTCTCCCTGGTAATTATCGGCCTATCTCTATCCTCTCTCCTCTCTCAAAGGCCTTAGAAAAGGTTGTGTCCTCCCAAATCTCAGAGTATCTAGACAAATACAGCATCCTCTGCCCTGAACAGCATGGTTTCAGAGCTGGCCACAGCACCAACACTGCCCTCCTTGAGTTCTCTAATTTTCTTCACTCCTCTCTGGACTCTGGCTCTCTAGTGGGTGCAGTGTTCGTTGATTTATCAAAAGTCTTCGACATTGTCTCCCACCCCCTCCTGCTGGATGCCCTTAGCCACAGAGGTTTTGCCGCTGGGCCTGTCTCCTGGTGCTCCAGCTACTTGTCTGCCTGCTCACAATGTGTTAAAATTAATGGGACACTGTCAAGCGCCTGTCCTATCCGCTTTGGAGTCCCGCAGGGCTCCATTCTTGGGCCCTTGCTCTTTCCTCTTTTTCTCAACTCCCTGCCAGGTGATTGTACTGGTAAAATCTTACTTTACGCAGATGATGCTGTTATCTTTGCCTCAGACCATAATCCCATCTCCCTTCAGGACTCCTTGTAATTATCTTACAATGACGCAGAAGCCTGGTTCAAAGAGCATAGACTCGTAATTAATCTTAAAAAAAACAAAACCATGCTCGTTGCCCATCCCCAAAATAAAGCTAGTAATTATCCACTTCAGGTCCTTGCCAGCTCCAAACTCCCAATCGAGCAAGTCCACTCGTACAAGTACCTAGGGATAACCTTCGACCCTGCTCTCTCATTTCATGCCCACATCTCTGCACTTGCCTCAGCCGCCAACATTTGGCTGGGTATCCTTTACCGCCATAAAAACTGTCTCCCTCCTGACGCCCTCCAACCCGCAGTCACATCCTCTGTACTATCCCTAGTAGACTATGGCTTACCAGTTTATGGGGCCGCTGACCAGACCTCCCTAAACAAGATCCGCCTCACCTTAAATAAGGCGTGTAGGCTAATAACCAGGGCGCCTAGACTAACCCATACCTGCCATCTATACACCCTGGCTAATCTGCTCGACCTAGACGAACGTCTCAGATACCAAACCTGCCTCCTAACTAAAAAGACTCTCCATGGTCTATCCCGGCCAGGTCTGACTGCCTCTATCCACCGAGCAAACCCTCTAGTGCATACCTGAATCTCCTGCAAAACTGCACTGGTAGTACCGAGGGCAAGAACCTCGCAAGGTCAAAGGGCATACTCTTACAGAGCCCCTTCTTGGTATAACACCCTCCCTACCAGTATCACGGATGCCTCCACGATCTCTCGCTTCAAAACCACCCTTAGAAAACACCTACTCACTACGCGCAGCTGTGGCTGCCTCTAAGTCTATTTCCAGATCTTCTGACCAGACAAAGCTCCCCGAGCGGCGGCTTCGCAACCCTATTGCTTATCTCTACCTATAATGCTACTCTCTTCTCCGCACGCCTCTACAATGATTTCTTCTGCTTAATTCCGCCTCTGTTAGCATACTGTACAAATCGTCCTGTACCTACTTGTATACTGTCAATCCTGTAATGCTCATCTGTAACTGTTCAGACTACTCTGAACTGACTTGTGCTTTGCCAATTCTTGTTGTATCATAACTGTATTCTGTCCTATGTCCTCATGTTGCCACAGTTCTTTTGTACACAGTTTTATTGTATAAATGTTGTTTGCACTGTTTTGTCCTCTCTGTGACGAGGTACCTTTGTAAATGAGCCTCTGGCTCAAAGGTTGTAAACTGATGTTCCAATAAATAAATAAATTACAACAAAACATTCCTTATGAAAAATAACAAAAGCAACAGACAGAATTGATGAGTGATTTTCGTAGCTATTTGAAAAGATGAAGACAGTCAGGCTAGTAGTCTTTCTCAAAGGTCTTCAGATATACTTAATTTTTTTATCTCCTTAACTTTGAAAAATGAGCAATGAATGAAGAGATGAATGAACAGCAACGATAATAGCAACTGGGGAAGGGACTACAACTCCCAGAACCACCTGCGGTAACTTCCAAGGGGCGTCACAGAGGATTGACAAAGCCGATAACCAATCCAGCACTTACTGTGCTTGGCCTTTCCTCCAATAGTTAATCACAACGCCCAGCCCAGGGGCGCCGCTTGCGGTTGCTAGGGTGTCGCGGGGCGGCGGAAAGGGCCCCTTCCTCCGGAAGTAGTTGTTGCTGGTCCCGAGCAACGTTGAAGCGTCCATAGAAGCAGCTTTAGCCCGGGATGCGTGTGGTGTGATAGACCCTCTCTCCCTGACCCACCACCTACTTTCGTTACCTCCACCTCAACAGCGGTGGGCAGACCGGCACCCTTGGGCACAACATAGTGATGGCAGTGAGGAGCTAGCGAATGCAGACGGAATCCGGTGGCGGTAGAGGCGCCCGAACTTGTTACACAAGGGAAGGCAAGTTGGGACCATTGACAGGGACTGAACAGAAGGGCGCCGCGCAGGGAGGGGGAACTGTGGCAGTGGCTGAATGGTGGGGTGATTGGAATCCGGGAGGGATCTTGCATAAATGGAAGAGGAGAGGAGGGAGTAGGCGCTGAATGTTAAGACGCTGGGAACAGGGGAGGGGGCTGAACGGAAATACCTCATAGAGTGTTAAATGTGCTGGCGAAATGGCTATTCATCCTCTATGGGTAATCAATAGCAACAGGTGTATATAGATCAGTGGGTGGCTTATTTAGTTCCACTGCACAAAGAATATGTGGGGTGGGGGGCTGTAGATCAATTAGGGTCTACACTGAGAATGTAGGTAGGGAAAAATGAGCAGACTGGGTGGACCAAGCGGCTTTCTCTGCTGTCAGATTCTGTAAGGAGGGGAAATCCGAATAACTATAGACCTGTGAGCCTGAGGTCAATACCAGGAAAACTTTTGGAGACATTTATCAAGGAGGAGATACTGTAGTTGGATTCTTGGAGGAAAATGATTTAATGGTTAGGAACCAGCATCAGTCCGTCATAGATTGCCAAAGTTCCTTCTAGCCTTGGGGATGTTTACATTCTTGGAGGCAAAAGATTGTGTCTTGTATTTGTTGAAAAGAATGGCTTCAGGGGCTGCCTGATGACTCAGCCAAAGAGCATTCATTTCTGTGCCGAAGATCAGGGTATGTGAATGGACTTGGGAGTTGGTGTCAGGTAGCTGGGTTGGGGGGAACTGGTATTGGGTGGCCGGGGGGGGGGAGAGACTGGTATCAGGTGGCTGAGCTTGAGTAAGTGCTGCTGAGTGCAGTGTGGCCCAGCCTGAGGAGGGAGAACATGAAGGTGCACCAGCATAGGAACCTCTGTGGTGGGCTGGGGAGCCTGCACTCTTTTAGGGTGGGGGGCAGGGGTGATGTTTGCATGCTAAAAGGGGCTACGTGTGCATGTATGCCAGAGACTTGGTTGCGGGGGTAGGTAGGAGGGACTAGGGTCAGTGGGAGAAAAGCAGTATAAATGGCAGCTGATGACACAATGGCCCGAAGACACTTTTGGACCCAGTGCTCATATCACTGCTCCCACTCCAGACTACATCCTCAGTGTGGGGAAAAGCCTTCCTGAAGACACCAACATGGGATAAAAGTCACTGGGGACCCTGGAGAGTTGAATGTGGATGACTGGGTTAGGGGATCTCTCTTGGAGGAAAAACAGCCTTTTGTGGGGTCCTAGGCTAAGGAGGATAAAATTCCATATAGGGTGAAGCAAAATAATGGATGCTTTGGGGGCTGCTCAGTGACCCAGTGGCACTGTGCTGTCATGCCTGTGACCCTGGTTTTGGAGTGGACTTAGGAGGCTGGTACTCTGGCGGTTGTTGGGAGAGATGCTGCCATTGGCAGTGCATCCTAACCAAAGAGGGACTAATGGTGCGTTCTGCAGAAAGCCTCAGCGGTAAGCAGGGGAGCTCCCTTCTCAATCTGAGAGAGCTGCATGCATGTTAGTTGACCTCCGTGTCTTGTGCGCTACCATAGAGTGTTGGGAGGGACCAAAGGAGTGGTGGGAGAAGAAAACAGAACATTGGGTGCATGACGGTCTCTAGTACTCTTGGGTCCTGTGTGGCCCCCAAGGGTCTAGGTGGTTGCTGGTGAACTGACCTGACGGACTTGGGCATCTTCATGGAGAAACAAGATGGAAAAATTATTTTTGCTGAAGATGTAACTTAGATTTTAATTATAATATTACATCTTGTGTATTACCAGGGAGGCACATACTTGTATACATACTTTGCGTAGACCCTTTTTTCAGTGGTGAGCAGTGCACCTGATAAAATGGGGAACTGCTTGTCATGCTCACCAGTTTAAATATGTATTTTTTTGTTTATTCCATTTTTGTTTCTAGGACTAGGCAGCCCGGGGTCTCTTGAGCAGAGATGGCTGCTGCTGCATTGCGAATTGGGGATCAGCTGATCCTGGAGGAGGAATATGATGAAACTTACATTCCCAGTGAGCAAGGTAAATAGAATTTCTGACTTTCAATCGACCAGCATTAATGACCTGGGTGAATTTAATCACTAAAATATATAATCATTTGCTACAAATAAGAAACAAAATTCATCTTCATCCTGATTTCCATTTTTGCTGAAATGCAATCCCTTTTATTTTCTTTATTTCAATTTTAAATAAGAGGATTTGTGGAGCATAACTACAGATTACAGTAGCATCCATCCACAGGTAATATTTTAAGAAATATGTTATATAGACTTGACAAGTAAGAATACCAGGTAAAGGGGTAGGAGGAACAAGGCATCACATTTCTATAACCATGTTGCTAGAGTTATGTATGCTAACTCTACTCCTGCAGAAGTTATGTATCAACATCCATGTATAGCTAGGCAAAGATAAATTAGTTTTATTCTTGTTATTCTTCTCTTTTTTTGTGGAAATTTTCATTTTAATTTCAGTTTCATTGAGGATTGCACTCTGGGGGCACCATCATCTAGAAAACATATAGTCTAATTGACTCTGTCCGACCCCCAGCGAGAGGGTAAGGGTAATGAAATGGGGAGTTAGGGATATTTGTATTGTTTCTTCAGGGGAATAGGTCCGGTCTAGATTGTGCGATACTAAGGAACCGTGTGTTCTATCGGTTCGTCAGCTCCGGTACCCTGTTCTGTAGTCTGGCTATCATGTATTCTAGCTTATAAATATCATCAATTGTGTCCTCCCAAGAGGAGATGCTAGGTGGTTCCAGGCGTAACCACAGTCTGGTAATGCACTTTTTGGCAGCCCCTAGTAAAACGTTAAGCATATATACTTGATGTGATGTTTAAATTGTCGAGGATAGTGTAGTAGTATCCCTGTTTCAGGGGGAAAGGTCCCCAAGTCAGGGAAGAGGTCCAAGGCTCATGCACCTACCTCCTGCCAGTAAAAGGATAGCACTGGTCAAAACCAGAAAACATGGGAGTGTGTGGCTACTTCACAGTCGCACAGTCTCCAACAGGAGGAATCTCCCGTGATCGAGAACTTGGCTGTAACCTGTGGAGTACGAAATAAATGGGACACCATTTTCCATGAGAATTCCCTCCAGATATATGAATTTGTTGTTTTATGCTGTCTTCTCCAGATGCGGAGCCAGTCCTCCTGAGACAACTCTGTCTGAAGCTCTGCCTCCCAGTGAAATTGCACAAGTTCCATTAGCTGTGTGGGGGAACTTGGCCGGGCTTTATAAACTCTAGAAATTAGGTGGCTGCGATCCGCACCCCCAGCCATTTGAGTTAGGGGGAATTATCTGAGCAGTGACATCCAAACCAATTCTAGAATTTACAAGGTGGCGAATCTAAAGATATGTAAAGAAGTCATCCCGATTCAAATTGTAACACTGCAAAAAAGAGAAGCCTGAAATAAGGCAACGTCATTGGACAAAATGCTCCACATGATCAAAGTTGGAGCAGTGATTAATCACTGGTAATGCGCGCTCCAACTATTAATCACGGGGTCACTGGGTCAAGCTCTAGCACCACTAGCTGACACAGCAGCAAACAGAATACACATCGCAGCGCTGACACAAAGCCGAACAGTTCCAGCGAACAGAACTGTAAAAACGGAAACGGCGATGGCATGAGTATTCCCATGTTACAAATGGATGTGCCCTCGGGTCTGCTTCTGCTGGGAATTAATGATGGTTGGGTGGTTGTAGGCACTTGGCCAAAGCCTCGTGCCACAACCATGCATTAATTCCCCAGTAGAAGCCTCCTTCATCGGGCATTAATGCTTACGTGAACTCTTGTCTGAGTCGGTCAAATATTTTAAAAATTCAGTTTTCAAAGAAATGGTGGGTATGCCTCAGGCCAATCTGTGCTCATTTCATAAATGTGTTATCCATCCGGGCTGGCTTCCATGTCCGGTCTCCGGCAGGGATTCCTATCCAGGTAGTTAGGAATTTGTTTTCAGGTAGGGAGAGAGATGCCATCCAGCTTCTCAGCATTGATTTCGTAAACCTGGATCCTCGGGTGAGCTCAAGTGAGTTGTCTGGTTGAAAGACTAAGTATGAGTCCAAGGGGCTATTTGACATAGCTCTCTCCACGGAGAGCCATGGTGATGCCAGGGATCTTGGCATGAACCAAGTGGTTAAGTGTGTAAGCAAAGCTGCCACCCAATATCTGTAGAGACTGGGCAATGCTAGTCTTCCCCTCTCCCTTGAAAACTGAAGTTTCTTTAGTGCAATCCATGGTTTATTGCGCGCCCACAGGAAATTTCTAATGGAGCTGTCCCATAATTGCAGGTCTTTTGTTGAAAGAGGAATTGGTATGCTTTGTATTAAATAAAGTAGCTTTGGGAGAGAGTTCATCTGAATGGACCGAACTCATGAAATGAGTGAAAGTGGGATAGGGGTCCATCTCGTTAGATTTGATCTAATCTGTGAGAGCACTGATGTGTAGTTCAGTGTGTATAAATCAGTAATAGCTTGTGGTATTTTAATGCCCAGGTATGTTATGTATGGTTTCTTCCAGTTATAATTAAAATGTTCTTCTAGGCTTGGGGGAAGGGGGGTTGGATGAACAGGGCTGCTTATTTGCTCTGATTGATATGTCTTGTCAGGGACTCCCTTTCAGTCAGGAGGGAGGATAAAGTTTGTAATGATTCTTCAGGATGAGTGATATAAAGTACAAGGTTGTCTGTGTAATAGGCGATCTTGTGATGGGAGTCCAGGACCTGATAGTCATGTAAGTGGGCAGTTTGTCAGAGGAGCTGCGCTATAGGTTCAACAAAGATGACAAATAGGTATGGAGAGGGGGGGCAGCCCTACCGCATGCCACGATGTAATGTTAATCAATCCTAATATGATCCATTCAGTTTCACAGTGGCTTCTGGGCTGGTGTATATGCGTCTGATAATATCCATAAAGATGCCCGGGAAGTTTAATTTTTGTATAGTGGCCTGGAGGAAAGTCCAGGATACCACATCAAACGCATTTTGGGCATCTAAGCTTAGTATGATTGGGGAGATTTTTGTAGAGTGGGCATGATCTATAAGGTATTGTGTGCGTTTGATATTATCTGTGGTCTGTCTACTTTTAATAAAGCTTGATTGGTCTGGATGGATCAAAGTTGGGAGAATGTTGTCTAATCTGTGGGCTATGATACTTCTATAAAGTTTGTAGTCCTGATTAAGTACAGAAATTGGGCGGTATGAATCACAATGATGAGGTTTTTTTTGGGGGGGGGGGTTAAGATCACAGAGATTGCCGCCTGTCGCCAGGAAGTGGGAAAGGTAGAGGTTTTGTGGCCATTTTGTAAGGCTTGTAATGGAGGGTTCCGATCCAATTCCCAAGTCCCCTTATAGAATTCGGGGCCAAAGCCTTCTGGGCTTGGGCTTTTCCCGTTCTTAAGATTCTTAATAGCAGCATGTAGCTCTAACTCTGATATTGGGGCCGACAGATGTAATTGTTGAGAGATGGAGCGTGCAGGAAGGTTGATCTGAGAGAGGAAAGCAGAGAGTTTGTGAGGGTCTAGCTCTACTCGAGTCGAGTATAGAGATTGGTAATATGTCTTAAACTCATTTAAAATATGGTGGGTCGAATAATAAGTCTGACCGAAAACCAGGTCTTTTACCTTGGTGATTGTGTACTGTTGAATCTGGCAGCGGAGGCAGTATGCCAGGATCTTGGAGGCACGGCCTCCCCCTTCATAATATCTTTGCCTCAGCCAGGCAAGATCTTGTTCAGTCTTGGCAGCTAGGAGGTTTTGGATCTCCGCCTTGGTCTGAGACATTAGGGAGGTCATCTCCATGTCCCCTTGCATATGAGCTTCCTGGAGAAATTTAAGCCTCTTCTGTAACTCATTAAGACGGGATTCCGTTTGTCTCTTTTTATGGGCCAGGTAGGACATAATGTATCCTCAAAGTACAACCTTAATCATGTCCCAGAGCAATTGGGGTGTCACCTGTGGGGACTGGTTGTCCTTTATTTTTTCTTTGATGCACCTCTCCAAAAGGTCCCTAAACTCCCCGTCCCTCAGTAGAGAAGGACTGAATCGCCACTGGGTTTTCTTGTCTTCTTTTTCTATATTTATATCAAGGATAGTGGGTGCATTGTCCGAGAGACAGATGCTTAGGATATCTGCATTACGATTCCGATCAATTTGCTTTTTCCCTGTACATAGAAATCAAGCCTGGAGTAATGCTTGTAGGCATTAGAATAATATGTGAATTTTCATTGTGTTGGATGGAGCTGCCGCCATATATCAACAAGCCCGATTTCTCTGAACAATTGCTATAGGTGCTTTTGACCTGGGGATTACATAGAGGGACGGATTGCTGACGAGTCCAACGAGGCATTAGATTGACAGTTCAAATCCCCGCCTATTATCAGGATACCCTGCTGCTGGGTTAGGATTGCGTCTGTCAGACGTTGTATTAAGGAGTCGTCTGAACCTGGTGGGATATACATGCTGCATATCGTCAGGACCTGGGTATTTAGTTTGGCAACCATCAGAGCCAATCTGCCCTTTTTATCCGAATATTGATAAACAGTTTGTAACTGAGAGTGCTTCGGTACCAGGACCACTGTCCCCCTTCTCCTACCTTGTTGATATGAAGATTCAACCAGTTGGGAGAAGCCAAATTTAAGCAACTTCTGGTGCTCCGATGAGGAGAGATGTGTCTCCTGTAATAGGAGAACATCTGGTTTTAGTTTTTTTGAAAGCATGCAATGTACGATATCTCTTGATTGATTGGTCCGGCCAGCCCATTCACAGTGTGTGTGAAATAATTTTAAAGTGATTGGTCATTGTAAATCTAATTGATATCCTTCGTTCCCCCCCCAAACATATGCCATTAGGTAGAAGAATTTCCACTGACACCTGCAACAGGATGCATTTCTCATCTAGAAAAACATTTCTAACTAATTGCCCTATGTCCAATTTAACAAGGGGGAGAGGTAATGATAATATCGCTACTAGGAAAAAAATGGCCAACCGGGCTCTACGGGGAATATGCTAACTATATACAGTTTCCTATAAGGAAAATACTCTGTGACTTCCATTAGCATTGGGACTCTAGGTGTCCGCACTGGGGACATGTCTACTGACTGTCCTTGTGTAGGTTCCTATCCACCGAAGTGGAAGGGTGCCCAGGGGAGACTCTGGCCCCTAAAATCTGGGAGGGGAGGTCTAGGGAAAGGAAATCTAATAAGAGGAGGAACTGAAAATATGTGTGTAGGTGTGGAAGGGAGGTAAGTCTAGGAAGGGGATAAGAGTGCAGTCCCATTTTATCCAGGTTAATCTACCGGTGGGAAGGTCCAAGCCTTGCCCCCATCTTAAGATCTGTGGGGAGGGAAATCATGTTTTACAGGTCATCTAGGGCGCAGGGCCCAGGAAGGGGGTATGAGGGGAGAAGGGGGAGCCCCGACATATACCAGGTCCATTCCCCCCTCTATCTCAGCATGTATCCAGATCATAAATTAGTAAGACTTAAGTGGGAAGAAAAGAAGGCGTGAAGAGGGGAAGGCTCTTGTTACCTAAATCTGTTGTACTATAATGAGCAGATTACAGATCAGGCAGACTGTACTGCAAGTCTGCCCAAGAGTCCCGCCAAGTTATTGGAAGAATTTCACTTATATCATAGTTATTAGCCTGCCGAGAAGCGAGAGATGCTTAAATCCCCAAGTCCAGCCAGTGTGGGAATTATGGGTAAATTACAGGTGGGGGGGGAATATTTTGCATAGTCATTGACAGTCTCTAATGCTGCAGACTGTCCAAGGAAAAAGGGTCCATGCTGCCCCGGCAGGTGATGGTCAGTAGAAGTCTAACAGAAGATTCGGAGGTAAACGTAACAAAAGCTGTACTGGTGGGGGTCACAGCCACAAACTGGTGGTAGGCCGGGTGGCCTGGGGACCCGCCACTTACCCCCAACCTGGTGGAGAGCAGTGGGGGGGGGAGAAAGAGGGGAGGGAGGACAACAGAGGGGAGCAGGGCTCATCCCGCCTGGTAGGCATCTGTATTGCAGAGCCCTCCCAACACTAGAAGGGCTCAGTCCAACTTCTCCTCTCGAGAACGTTGCCCGCGGAGAGGGCAAGCCGAGAGAACACCCCCCACCAACCCGTGGCCCAAGACAGACAGTGTAGCAGGTCACATTACCAGGTTTGGATTGTTCTTTAGGTTAGAAGACCGGGTCTCCTGCGCCCAGCCTCCAAGTAGACCAACTCGTGATTGTGTCCAACCACAGCTGACCCCCCCCCCCGGGCCGAGAAGACCTTCAAAAAGCCCTATTTAGTGGGCTGGTTTCATGGAGCTAGGCCAGGATCATGAATTATGAAATACAATCCTGCTAAAATGATTATACTCGCTCACCCAACTTGCAGTCAGCCATACATTTTTATAAATCACATTTATTTTTCCTTTTATTTTATATTCACCATTGTTACACAACCACCAGTGTTTGTTTCCTTATACAGTTTGCTCAGGGTGTGTGGTTGAAGTATATTCTGCTTTTAGACTCTAATGCCCCTTTGGCAGTAGTTTAGCGCAAGACCATATGGGGTGAATTTAACTGCCTGTCTGCTTGCAAAGATGAGAAATGAGGAAATACTGTTGCTAATCATTGCAAGATTCTAATGTTTGTTCTATAACAACAACAAAAAAATACTTTTTGTAGTTCAGGTGTAGCATATAATTCCCCATGCATTTTTTATGTCTCAAACTTCAGAAATCCAAGAATATGCCAGAGAAATTGGCATTGATCCAGTAACTGAGCCTGAGTTGATGTGGCTAGCAAGAGAGGGCATTGTGGCACCATTACCTGAAGAATGGAAACCATGGTAAGATAAATCAGCCCCCCCCTTTTTTTGTTGTTGTTGTTAAATACAGGTATTTATGGTCCTCCTGGCTGTGGCAGGCTGGGCTCCCCACATCCCTGTACCCACCAGCCCCCACTGTGTCCCTGGACAGCTCAGGTAACCCCCACGGATTCCCATTCATGGCGGGGTCAGGAGAGGGAGGGAGAGAGAGACACATCTAGTATTTTGGCTGTCTGGGTCCTGGTGGTGGAGCAGGTGGGGAATCTGAGCACAGGGCTCCATGCACGCCTGCCTCACCAACCTTTTTTCCCTCTATTTCCCCATCCCCCCAGTAATGGGGCACACACACCAACCACGTATATAGAGGTTACGTGCACTGTATGCCACTTCAGACCTGCACTGTCACCAGGCCTTCACCTGGTAGCAGCCATTCAGAGGAAATGGCAACCATCCCTCCCCAGGAGAGGAGAGCAGTCCTTACGCTTTGATTCCCTCCCCGAGGCCCCAGCAACCTGAGATTGCTGCCATCCTGAGTAGCTGATGTGGTGGGCGTTGCACTACTACCATATCACTGGACTAGCTAATAAATCAAACTCTAAATGCTGGTCAGGTCTGGTAACACAGCAGTAGTGTTACTGCTCACTACGCCAGTCACCTGAGTTAGATAACAGACTGTAGTCTCGGGGAGGGGGGTCACCGTGTGTTGTCACGCAGGTGAAACCGTGTGTAACCACAATGTGGAGAGGCACAGCATCACCTTACATGACATCACTAGGTTCTAGTAAAAAAGGTGGCAATGTTAACTCCATATAGGACAGATTCATTCAGGTTCCTGTCTACTACAGATAAGTCCAATACTGCAGATGAGCAGATTTTCCCCTCTTATGCCTTTCCCTATGTCACTAATGAAGAAAGAATGCCGGGACTAGCATCAGCCCCTGTGGTACCCACTAGTGTCTCCCCTCATTCCTGAGAACTCCCTGCTTATCACCACCCCCCCCCAGATAATTTTACACGCACCTTGTTAGTTTGTTCCCCACCCCCATTTCCCAGTTTTATTTATTTTAATCTGTCCCCTGTACGTGACATATTGAAACACCATTGTGAAATCAAGGTAAAGTACATTGACTTCCTGTCCCTTATCTACTGTCCTTGTTGTTTAGTCAAAAAGTCTGTCAGCTTTGTTTGGCAGGACCTTCCTGCCACAACACTGTGCTGTCATCTTATAGCCCATTTTTCCCCTGGAAACGGCATCATTTTGTCTTTGATTATGGTTTCCAGTAGTTTGCCGACTATTGATGATAGACTTTCCAGCCTGCAGTTCCCTGGTTTGTCCTTTCT
Source organism: Neoceratodus forsteri (assembly GCA_016271365.2). Lineage (NCBI taxonomy): Eukaryota > Metazoa > Chordata > Ceratodontiformes > Ceratodontidae > Neoceratodus > Neoceratodus forsteri. The sequence goes on along the minus strand of JADMNL010000034.1, from coordinate 113,503,985 downwards.
AAAACTTGTAGGCACAGTGCAGCATTTGCTGTTCTTCCTGCCACTGGCACCTCTCCAGTCTGCAAGGAGCAATTAAATGGGTTCGTCAGAAGCTCTGCCAGTACCTGTGCCTTCTCTTTCAGTGCCCTGGTGATTTATTTACCCTCAGTGCTCCAGTTTCCTCAGCACCTTGTTCATGGTAATTAGACTTGTACACATTTTTGTCACCTGTTCTGGTCTAGTGTTAACTTTTCCTTGAGGCAAGGGGCCTTCCGTTCTCTTGGTAAATACTTAACAGATTTTGGTAACTCTGCTTTGTCTCACCCTGTTTTAGCTTGACAGTGCATTATTGCATTTTTCTGTTTCGCTTAACTTCTTCCGCAATCCTCCGTTCCATGTCGACCTTAGCCTTCCACACCCCCAGTTGGCTTCTTTCAGCTTAACAAAGTATATGTCCCTGTCCCCTTCCTTCTGACTCTTTTGAAGTCTCTTGGAGGCCTTCTATTTTTCCTTCGGTACACCCTAGACCTTCTTTGAGAACCAGACTGGTTTGCTCTACCTTCTACCTTTGCCCACCTGCTTAAAGCAGGAGCTGGTGCCCTTCAGCAGGCTATCCTTAGTCATGGCCTATTTCCCTTCAGTCCTCCTGACTTCCTCTGTTCCCTCCAGACTAGTTTTAAGATTCCCTTTCATGTATCTCCGAAATTAGCTTGACAAATCAAGAACCCTAGTTATGGAATTTGTGTGTCCGAACAGCAAGAATCCATCCATGATACTTTTACAGCAAGCATCTCATCCCACCAGAGTGTGATGTCCTGGAGACAGAAATGTATGCTAATTTTAGAACTTGGAATAGCAAGCCACACATGTAGGTAGTCGTTAGTACTTAATGGCTCCCCTGTTTTGGTGTCCCAGACATAGGCAGAATTTGTCAGCACTAGGTCTTGGCTCCCTAACCCCGTGTACAAGGAAGCCATCTTGGAGGGCATCCAAGAGTTCCTGGCTTCTGCTGTTGCAGGCCCTCTGGATGCTGCAGTGACATTAGGGAGATCGAAATCACCTGTGACCACCCTATCTACAAGTGCTGTAGCTGTTCTGATTTTCTTCTAGTAATTCTTTATCAACCCTGTCCTTTTGGTTAGGAGGCCTGTAGGTTATCTTATCTTCCTTCACCTCTCTGCTTCCATCTGCACCCATAGCATCTCTGCCTCCTCTAGCTGTTATGTCCCCTGTGGCCTTGATGCCTTCCATCACGTAGAGGGCCACCCCTCCTCCCCTGCCCCCGTCTCTATGCTTACTGATGATTGAATACCCTGGAACAGTAAGGTTCCAGTCGTGATATGGAGTTGCCCCATGTTTCTGTAATGGTCGTTGAGTCCTGGCAGACTTTTGCAACCATTGCTTGGAGATCCCTCACTTTGTTGCCCAGGCTCCAGGCATTGATGGTTATGGCTTTCCGGGATGATTGGCTCCCCTTATGGTTTTTGTAAGAGCTCACAGGCTTCCCTTGTTCCAGTGTGCATTTTCATTTGTGCCTTGTTCTTATGTGTAGCATTTTGATAGACTTTCAGATTTTGTGATCCTCCTATCCTTTTCCCCTTGTCCCCTACAGTTTCCCTTTCTACCCTGAGAGTATTGCCCTGGGGGTGGGGTCCTTGGTGACTCTCTCCATGTGTCGGCTTGAGGTTCTGTTCCTAGCTGAAGCCACTCCCCTAACCTAGTTTAAATAACTGCTTATATACTCCTTTGGCTTTCTTTCCAGTGCCCTGGTTCCCCCTCCTCTAAGGTGAAGGTGATCCAACACATACAGTGCCTTATCCTCCCAAAAGATTCCCCAGTCCCCAATAAACTAGTAGCCATTTTCCCTGTACCACCCTTTAGCCATGTTTGTGTCTGTAATCCTAGCTTTCTTGGCCTGGTAAGGATGCCTCACTGGCAACACTTTTGAGAAGGCTGCTGAGGCTACAATCTTCCCTAGCCTCTTTCTCAGTACTTTGAACCAGTCCACTACCACCTCTACCTCTTTACTCTCCAGATCATTGGTACCCAAATGAACCACAGCATCTGGCTTCCAAGTATTCCTTTCACTCCCACAATCAGGGTCTGGAGCCTGACAGAATCTTTACCATCCTCATACCTGGAAGGCACACCACCTTCTGCCTCCAGGGCTTCAAGCCCCTGAACAGCCCCCCCCCATCTCCCTTACAATTGAGTTCCCCAGTAAGGCTCTCCTCTCTTTCTTTCTTCCCTTACTAACTACCCCCAACAGGGTGCTTCTTTTCAGACTGTGCCCCCCTGCTAGGCTCCTTCTGCATGCTCGTTTAATGAGAGATGAAATGTTGATGTAGTATTTTACGTATAGTCTTATCAGTTCACAATATAGAGACATAATGATTACATACACATTTAGATCTATATTTAAATATGTATATATGCCTGTGTGCTCCAAACTGCGACCAGAAAGTTTGTGATGTAATGTGGGCACAAAAAAAATCATATCTACACATCTGGGTACAGGAGGAGTCTCTCTCTTTTTTTTTTTTTTAAATAAGAAAGAGCACTGGGACTAGAGGGCATGCAATGAACTAGGGAGGGGGGGTTTAAGAAGGATGTGAGGAAGTACTGCTTCACTGAAAGGGTGGTGGTTGCCTGGAACAGACTGCCAGTGGAAGTAGTGGAGGCAAAAACAATAGGGGGGCTTCAAGCATGCATGGGATAGACATAGGGGCATATTAGTGAATAGGCAGGGAGGAGTGAGGGTCGCCAGAGACCAGTTGGGGTCTGCTGAAACAGACTAGGCAGGGACCATCTAGGCAGACTGGGTGGGCCAAGCAGTCCTTTTCTGCTGACAAATTCTGTGTTTCTGTTATTTATGTAATTGATCCTTATGGTTGGTCGTAACTATTAAGCAATAAGGCATGACCAGGGGTTATGATCATGGTCTGTTAATTACTCTCTAGGGCTGTAATCTGGTACCCGGTATAGCAGAGTGCCACATGCCCCTAGTGGGTGATTAACTCACCATTAACATACCCCACGTGAGTGCCTTATTGCTGTTATAATAATATTTTTAAATAGTGTTAACACTTGTGCAGCATATGGTGAGGCATAAAATGCATGGTAATCAAAGATTAACAGAAGGCTGATAAAATGTTTCTTACCCCAGGAGTCCTTTAGCATCAATAACTTTTTTGCACTTAGCTGGCTAGGTGCAATTGCTCCAGAGGTGTGCCTTTAAGAAATATTTAAATGATCTTAGGGCCAAGTCAGTCAAAAGACAGCAAGGGATGTGAGCTGAGTGAGAGCTGTTGAAGGCTTCAGAATTTTTTCTCTACTGGACTGAGCAATATTCCTCTGAGGTGTCTTCCCAACTTTCCTTGTTGACAGCCTCCTAGTGCTCATCTGGGTAAAGTTTTCCTCATAAATTATTTCCTTTAGTGTGCTGAATAAAAGTTTCATTTTTTTCATTAGCGCTGCACAAATTTTTTATTTTAGCACAACTGTGGTGTTTTGACTTTATTTTTACCACGACTATTTAGTTTAAAGCCAAATTTTATCACGGGTACTTATTTTCGATGGTTTCCTTCATTTTTGGGCAAATTCTTGTGGGAACCATCGAATTAGGGGCAGTTGCCTTGTTTTTTTACCTTAGACCTCACGGGCTTTACCGCAAGGCACCTGCAGTGGATTTCAAATTTAAACAGTGGCTGGGGTTTTTTCTCTCTAGATTAGCAATTACGAGGAAACCTTTTTTGTTATATTACTGGACCTTGGTATCATCTGTGTCAGGACTGTCCGTTAGGGTCCGACAGCCATCTGTGCGTAGTTGAGTGTTACTGGGTTTCTATTAAGATTGGCACTGGTATAGACTCCAGTTCAACAACGACAAAAAGAGGCACTAGTAATAGAGTTTATTAACTGGGGCAGGACTGGCCGGTGGCATTTTCACAGACACCTGCACTTAGTTCGTAGGTTCAGGACTGGTTTGCTTTGCTTAAATTGGTAAACATAGCAGACAAACCTTTGATTATTATGGCTGAGGATAAATCGGAGGCTTCCGACGATGGGCCATCCAAAAGCAGAGGTGCTGAGGAACCCTCCAGATCCCAGCCAAAAAATAAAGCTTCCAAAGATGAAGTTCCTCACAAATTGAAAAATAATAAGAGTGACGAAAAAAGGAAGCTTAATCAAGCCTCTGAAGTGGCTAAAAAGAAACTCTGTCAAGACAAATATGCACCCGTTGCTCCTGGGAAAGCCAATAGCGAGACAACAGGCAACTTAAAGCATACAGAAAAAAACAAAACGCTTATAAACTGCTCAGGTTCTTCCGTCGGTGCAAGATATGGAAAAAGCATGGCAACTGTTTTAGACCCTTCAAAAGATGGGTCCTCGATTTACTGGGGCTGGCAAGCACTCTTCCACAGTTCTCGCTTCTGTAGGCTGTGAGGGTGACTCATATGATGATCAATTTTATGATGCCCCTGACATGGATTTTGAGGGCCTTGAGCCCAGGAGTCCCCGGACCCTTATCTTGGGGATCCCCAGGGTGAACACGAGGATCCTTCCTTTATGTTTACATTTATACAAAATATGCTGGACACCCTGGACCTCCCCTACAGCGGAGCCCAACCAGGATGAAGATGAAGTATATAGGGAGATGAAGCGTCTTTCATCCTCAAAGACCCTGGTCATCCCTGTCTATAATGCATTTAGAAAAAAATACCATGAAGGTGCTTCAACACCCCACTTCAGTATCAGGGGTTGATAAGCATCTTGAGAGAAAATATAAATTGTGTAAAAATGGTACAGAGTTCCTGTCTGCACACCCTAGCCATGAGAGTATAGTGCAGCAGACAGCTTGTGAGAAAGCTGGAGTCTCCTTGTCCCCCTCTCCCTCTGACAAGGATTCCAAGAAAATTGACTTTATAGCAAAGAAAATGTATGCCACAGCTTCCCTGCTTCTCAGGCTTTCTTCTTACATGGCATTCACTGCCAAATATCAGAAAGCCCTTTGGGAAATCTGTCCAGGCTGTCGCCCACAACTGATCAGATTCTATGGTGCAGGAGCTGATGGGTATGTCACAAACTGCCCTGGAAGCTGCTATGTACCAGTTCTACATGGCAGACGACAACTGTGATGCAGCCTCCAGGGAGATGGCCCATGCCATCTCTCTGAGATGCTTTGCATGGCTTAGAACAACCAGTCTGACCACAGACACTCCGAACAAGGCCATGGATTTTCCTTGTGATCAAAATATGTTGTTGATTACAGAACCACTGACTACATGAAAAAAGTCGATGAGTACAAGGCCTCCTGGCAGAGCCACTCATCCAAGCCTAAGCCCGCCACCCCTCAGAGATCCCGTCCCAGGGGTGGTAGGGGCAGAAGTTTTGTTCCCAGGCCTTACAGTCCTTATCCCCAATCTGAATTTGGCCAGTACAGGAGGTCTTTCAGAGGGCGGGGCAGAAGGGGCTAAAGAAGAACCACCTCTACCCAGCCATCTGACTTTCAGTCTAAGTCCTGATGTGAGTGTCCGGGTCGCCTCCCCGCTTCCGGTTGGAGACAGACTCTCCCACTATCTTCAGCACTGGTCCCTCTTCATGTCGGACAAGTGGGTGCTGGAGATAGTGGAGAAGGGTCTGTCATTACAGTTCATGCAGCTGCCAGACCTTAAGCGTACCCAGGTGTCAAGACCTGTGTCCCCAACACAGATACTGCTGTTGGAAATGGAGGTACTAAACCTTCTGGCTTTACGAGCAGTGTAGACGGTCCCCGCCCACGAGAAGGGCAAGGGCCTCTACTCCAGGTATTTTCTGACACAAAAGAAAATTGGGCAGTGGCGACCTATCTTAGATCCGAGATATTTAAACAAACATCTAAAAAAAAAAAAAAATTCAGAATGATCACTCTGCCACTGGTCATACAGTCTTTACAGCAGGGAGACTGGCTAGCCTCCCTAGACTTAAAGGACGCCTACTTCCACGTACCCATAAGGAGATCTCACGGGACGTTTCTCAGGTTCAAACTTCCTTCAGGTCACTGTCAGTTCACCTCAGTGCCCTTCAAGTCTGTCTTCAGCCCCAAGAGTCTTTACTAAGTGTCTTGCAGTGGTAGCAGTACTTCTCAGGAGACTGGGTGTCGCTGTCTACCCCATCTGGATGACTGACTCATAGTAACAGTCTCCTTGCCAGGTCAAGGAATCTCTTTCCCTCACAGAACGCATTCTGGAGTCTCTGGGTTTCCTGGTAAATCTAAAGAAATGTCACCTGGAATCCACCCAGCTGCTCACCTTCATAGGGGCCCAGCTAGACACTCAGAAGGGATATGCTTTCCTCCTGCAGGAAAGAATTCAGTTTCCTTTCAGTAGCAGATTCTGTCACACGGGGACAGCCAAGACCAGCCAGACATTTCCTCAGATTTCTGGGACATATGGCCTTTATGACTGCAGTAATCCCAGGGGTCAGGTACAGGATGCAATTCCTGCAAGCCTACCTCAGAGCTTGCTGGTCTGAGAAGCAACACATTTTCAAAGTTGATACCTGTTCTTCCAAAACTTGTTGTGGTGGAAGAACCCTGCAAATTTGCAGGCCAGGGTTCCCTTTCAACCTCCTCTTCCCACAAAGGTGATCATCACAGATGCCTCCCTTTTGGGCTGGCGAGCTCGTTTGGACAGTGCCTCAGTAAGCGGCAACCGGACTCCCGAAGAGTCACAGTTGCATATACATCTTTTGGAACTCAGAGCAGTCTTCCTAGCTCTCAGAGCTTTCACTCCAAGCATAGAAGAGCAGGTGGTTCAAATTCGAATGGACAACACCACTGCAATATTCTACATAAACAAGCAGGGTGGTACCAGATCAGGAATACTCTGTTTGTTTGGAAGCTGTGAAGCTCTGGTCTCTAGCATTCTCCCTGGGAGTCAACCTCTCAGCTATTCACCTCCCAAGCAAACTCAGTACTCTGGCGGATGCTCTGAGCCACATCAGTCAAGGCCAGAGCGAATGGACACTGGACAAGCAAGTACTAGCCACAGTGTTGAGGTGATGGGGCACACCAGATGTGGCTCTGTTTGCCTCTCCTCTCAATTTTCAGCTTCCTCAGTACTGTTGCAGGTCCACTTCCTCAGGATGGACTGATCCTGGACTGGTCAGGGAGGTTCCTAAACGCATTTCCACCATGTCCCCTGATATTCAGGGTTTTGCTGAAATTCGGCAGCCTGCATCGATGATACTAGTGGCTCCGGACTGACCCAGGCAAGCCTGGTACCCTCTCCTTCTCTGTGTCCTGCAACAGGCCCATTCGCCTGCCTCTGACTCGCACCCTGCTGACCCTTCCTCAGACGGGAGTGAGGTACCCATACATACACTCTTTTCCCCTCAAGGCCTGGTTCTTGTGGAGTTAGAGTTTCTATCCTCACAGTACTCTGAACAGGTCCTTAAGATACTGAGGATGGTTAAAAAACTGAACACTGAGAAGACTTGTGCAAACAAATGGAAGAGATTTTCACTCTGGTGCAAGAGCGAAAAGGTCGAACCTCTATCCGCTTCAGACCTTCTGCTGCCAGACTACCTGGTACACGTACAGGCATCAGGCTTGAAACCATCTTCACTCAAGCTACACATGGTGGCAATTTCAGCCTACCTTTCGGTGGGAAAGAAGAAATCCATTTTTTTCCCACAACATTTTTAAACAGTTTTTCAAAGGCCTCTTGCACCTCCATCCTCTAGTTAGGGAGCCCATTCCTCCTTGGAGCTTGAACCTTTGCATAGATGGGCTCATGAATCCACCCTTCGAGCCTATGTCCACGGACCACATAAAGTTTGTGACTTGGAAGACTGTTATCCTGGTAGCCATTACTTCTGCCAGGAGGATTTCAGAGCTACAGGCCCTATGCCCTGAGGCAAATTACATCATCCCTCTCAACGATAAAGTTGAGCTCAGGACAAATAGGAGATTTCTGCCAAAGGTGGTTTGAGTTTCACTTGAACCAGTCCATTACTCTGCCTGTCTTCTTTACTGAGCCATCCACTCCTGGCGAGCAAAAGCTCCACAGCTTGGATGTCAAAAGAGACCTCTTTCACTACCTAGAGCATACTAGACAGTCCAGAAGCTCTTCCACTCAGTTGTTCCTCACCACAGGGATGTAGGCAGAGAAAGACCAGCTACCAAGAGAACTATTTCTCGTTGAGTGGTCTCTTGTATTTGATTCTGCTATGAGAAAGCTGGTCAACGACCTTTAGTGGGGCTCAGGGACCACTCCACCAGGGGCACTGCATCCTCGCATGCTGCAGCAAGGGACATTCCCCTACTGGATGTCTGCAAAGCAGTTACCTGGAAATCTGTGCACACCTCTGTGAAACACTATATAGTTCGGATGTGCAGACCAAATCTGATGTCAAATTTGGCCGGGCGGTTCTGCAGAGCCTCTTTCCCAAGTATGTTCTCTGCCCACTTCCTACTTGGTACTGCTTGGTAGTCTGCAAAAAAGTTACTGATGCTAAAGGACTCCTGGGTAAGAAGAAACAAACTACTCACCGCAGTAATTTTCTTTCTTCCAAGGGGTCCTTTAGCATCGGTAAGCTCCCACCCTTCCTCCCCGGTTCACCTGTTGAAGAAGGGCTCTTTATGTCACTTTTTACCAAATTTGGAGTTTTTTTTTTTTCTACTCCCCCGCACCTGGCTGGTATCTCCTTCAGGCCCCCACATGAACTGCCCCACCGTGGCTAATCCCGACCCCTACCGTCCCATATTGCAGCCAGCCCTAAACAACCCCGGTGTATCCCTTCACGGGCGGGTCTCTGCACCGTGGGAGAAGGGGTTCTGGTAACGAATCCATCCTGTGGTGCTGCTGGGATGGCATATGGAGGTCCGGGAGCCCGGTGGTGAGGGTTCAGGAAGGCCGTCACCCGATCAGCCAGGTGCCATTTTTCCATCTGTTCCCCTGAGGAGCAACGTGCCACTGACGTCAAGGCATACACTGACAATTGTCAGTCCCCTAGTGTATTGGACGTGTCCTGCTGTACTCCCAGCCTCCACCAGGAGTCAGCAGGTGCTGAGCCGCGTATCCCCCCTCCCTTCTGAGAAGGCGAGCTGTCGTCAGATGCTCATTTCCTTCTCCCCGGGTGGCCCTCCAACAACCTGAGTCTGTTCCTGAACCCGGTTTGCTGGTGTTGCAGGCAGAAATCCAACCACTGTGCCGACGGGCTGGCTATGGAGTTTCTTATTGATGAGTTTTTAGCTCATATTGCTATTGTTTCTATTTCCACTTTTGTGGACATTTTCATGTTTTTTGAATCCTGTTGATTCTTTTTCATGGCATTTGCCCTTGTTTTTCCTCAAAATAAATTCTGAAGCCTTCAACAGCTCTCTCTCAGCTCACACCCCCTCCTGTCTTTTGATCGACTTGGCCCTAAGCTCATTTAAATATCTCTTAAATGCACACCTCCTGGGCAGTTGCACCTAGCCAGCTAAGTACAAAAAAGTTACTGGTGCTAAAGGACCCCTTGGAAGAAAGTGAGTAACTTTTTCTTACAGTGCATCAGAAAGCTCTGTTTCTTGCACCCTCTCTATGGTATTATGCATACTATAAAATGCAGGAATGAAATGGGACTTTATTAAGCACCTTTCCTACAAACTATCCCAAAGTGCTTTACAATCAAGGAGGGAGGGAGGGAGACAGTGCAGGTCTCATTGTAGGCACACAGGAAGATACAAATAGCACTGACATAGAGTAGAGAAAGCTTGCAGAGATTTTAAGAGCAGGGAGAAGAATTTGATTAGGGTCACACACTGAGTTAGTGGTGGTTGTGGTATTCAGACCCGGGTGTCCAGGTTCACAGTTCTTTGTTGTAACCACTAGGCCAAAGTGCTTTGCTAAAAGAAAATTATCGCAAGGAAAAAAACACCAATAAAATTGCTGGGTTCATGTTTTCCAGGTTTCTCCCTCTCCTTGATTGCAAATCACTTTGGGATATGGTTGTATGGAACAGATTTGTATGACTTATTATATTTTTTTTAATCCAGTTTAAAAACATATTCCCGGATGTATCTATGAAAATCACAGCCCCTTTGAAGCTCCCTGCTGTTCCTTTCCTTCTCCCGCCGCAAGAGGCACTGATTATTTTTGGCTTTGTTGAGTGTTCAGCTGGTTGTATTACAGTTTTGTTATTAGTTATTTTTGTTCTTCACTTCAGTGGTCCAAGAAAAAAAAGAGAAACCTGTAATTAATGAAAATCATAAGCTGTATGTTATTACTTGTGCATCTTGTTACATTTTATAACTTTGGAGACATTACCCAGTAGATGGCGCTAAAGAATTTTAAAAATGACATGTATATGTATGTGTGTGTGTGTGTGTGTGTGTGTGTGTGTGTGTGTGTGTGTGTGTGTGTGTGCATATATATATATATATGTACGTATGTGTAAATATAGTGTTATCTGTGCATTACCTAAACTCACTTACGCACATGTATAGCATATATAAATGTCATTGAGCGCCATTGGCCCCTGTCATCACCACCACCTCTTTATATTTCTAGGTAATCTGGCAGCCCTGATCATAATTTTTCTCCCATTCACCCCGGCAGTTGGGACCACCAGGAATACACCCTTCCTCCAGACAAGGGCAGGGCAAGTGACTGCCTTTATAGCCAATGCCAGGGTCCCGGGAGCCTCACGCCTCACCACCACAATGTTCTCTGCCCCCAGCTGGCCTCTCTGTAGGATTCTGTGGCTTGTACATGCACCCAGTCTCCCTTGTGGCACTTGCCAGTCATTTGCCCAAGTAACTGTATTCTGTTTGGGAGCTCTCTGGCCTTTTCTTATGGGAAAATAAACACAGTGATGTCATTTTCAATTGTTATAAGATCATATATTTTTTATTATTGTCACCTTTTTTTATGTAAATTCAATTTCCTTTGTAACTATGAAATATAATTTGGCATGCTTTTGTATTTCATACAAAAACTGTTTTTGACATGGTTTCTGTTGGTAACTCTGGAAAATCGGTGGCTTAAAATAGCACATGGGTTTTTAAATTTTTTATTTTTTTTAATTAAAATACACAGCTGTTGTTCAGGTAAAAATTAAATCTGGTGCCAGAGGATCATATTTCATTTAGGGTTTCCATGGAAACCGAGTTAGCGACCCTTGCATTTGTCTTTTATTAATTTTTTCCAGTGACAGGCGTTTATACATGCAATTTCCTGAGCGCTCTATCACCTTAATACAAGTTTAGGTATGGTAGTGTAATTGCCTTACTAAATCAGTTTGCTGTGCTATTGCAGGAGAGTAACAAATCACATTTCATCAGTTGGATACGGGCGGAGAAAGAAAATGAGCGAAACCTTTCTTCTGAATGTTCAGCTGGATAATGGAGACATCTAGGGCTGTTTGGAACAGCCCTTACTTTTCCACTTTTTCTTGTTGTCAGGTCACCAGTTAACAAAAACAAACAAGCAAGGAGTCGCCCTAAAGGTCTACGGAAGCATGTTATGCCGAGGTACAGGTGACCCGGCTTCAAAAACTAACTTGAGTCATCACGTAGGGAGGCAGGCTAGACGGTGGCTGTTTTGTAATACAGTCTTCATTGCAAGTTTTCAAACAAATTAAGTCCAGTCGAAATATAATACCATGAAAACGCACAGGTGTTCTAGGTCAAGGAGGGAGGACACGGGCGCGATCTCGGAGACTGGAAGGGGAAGGTTCAGGAGGAAATGAAGGACACTTTTTTACGGAGAGGGTAGTGCCTGGGTGGAACGCATTGCCAAAGGAAGTGGTTTCGTGTAGAACAGTGGGCTGCTTCAGAAGGGGATGGGAGAGGATAGGGGAGGGAGGGGCAGCTGCAGTATAAGGGCTGCTAGCTGCACAATCGAGCAGACTTGATAGACCTTAAGGCCTTTATCTGCTGGCAATTTTGTATGTTCAGATGTAAGGGAGAGCTCCCAGCCAATTGCAGAGCTCTTTTCCTTTTCGAATGAGACACTTTTATTCTGTCAAGAGTGTCTCACGTTCAGCTACCCTGAAAACAGGAACATTCAGGTAAGGTTTTTTCAACTATTAAACATATTACTGATCAAGTATGATTAATGATATATTAATATGGGCGATGAGATCGCTCTTACCGTTGTAACACTGGTCTCACATTCTTAGTGTATCAGAACCACTTGCCTTCAGTTCGTGATTCTTATACCCTAAGAATGCAGGTGAGACCCGTCTTGCAATTGTAAGAGTAGTCTCGTCACCTCTATTAACGTACATAAGAGGGTCACTGAATTTTACCAAATGACCCTTAAAATATTAAAAAAAATAAATCTTCCAAAAAATGAGCTTATTAAATTCTACAGAGCACACCCTGCACTCTCCAATAGAATACTTTATGAAACAGCTGAGTGTGGGGGCGGTTGCAGCATTCTGAGAAGTGGAAAGGATTGGGTAGTAGCTCCTTGGAGCCCAAATTCAATCCTATCCTTTCAAGAGGCAGCCTTTTAAAATTCTAGAAACTACGCTTTGTAACTCCCTAATGCTGTTGGTAAGGGAGTGTGGTGGGGGTTGTGGACTTTTTTGGTTTTGTTTTTTTAACTTTCTGTTTATTCTCCTGATTGCTGACTCATGCCTCTTTCTGATTTCCTGGCAACCACCCAGCCCCATCACCCCTACCTCTGGCTGCTCCCCCATATAGCCTTCGCTGTAACCCTCCCCCCACCCTGCAGGGAAGGAGAGTGGAGGGACACCGCCTCTGAACTTTTGTGTGTCATTGGGAGAATGGGAGGAGTATGTGTAGGGCCCGTATGTACCGCAGGCCACCATTTTGCTGCAGTCAGGTGTTTCCGTTTGTAGATTGTCATTGAGTGTGTTTCCATAGAGCCATAACACATTTGACTGTACACCGTCTTCGTCATGACCTCACAGGGAGCTTTTGCAAGAATTGGCTGCCCACTCTGACATTCCAGCGTGCATGTCGTCGTTACACAGTGTTCCTTATTTAAGGCCCCACCACTTCATTTTTTTTTTCTGCCATCGTTATTTTGTCATCTATGTTTTGTCAACTTAGTTTACTTTTCTCTGGAAGCTACTTCAAGAAATTTCATTCACTGATGTATGTCTTCGCCCAGTAAGGTACTTTTTCACCTTTGTCGGTACAAAAGCAGATATATTATGAAAACATCTGTGGGTTATGTGTGTGCTGCTTGGGCCTAGACCACAGCATTAAAATCTGCAGCAACTGCCAGGACTTCAGCAGGCTACCTGGAGATGCAGGAGAAAGGTTTTGGAGCGTATTTTAGAGCGGATGGACAGAGCTGCTGCAGTGCCTGCCAGGTTGCTGATTCTGAAGCTGTCTTGACAAAAATAATTGACAATGGAAAAGGGGCATAAGTTAACCACTTGGTTAGTTTCTTCTCCATTGTTAATTGAGGGCTGCTGGTTGGGCTGCTTGTGGTTGGTAAGTCAGTGTGGTTTACCAACCCATCAGGGATCCAGATCCCTACTCTCAAGCTGGATGATAAGTCCAGAGATTCATCCGGTATACCATTGAAACAGACAGGTTCAGTCTGCATAGCTGGAGCCCCATCCAGCTAAAAGCGCGGATCTGATGCAAAAGGTACTGCAGCATCCTGTTTGCACTTCAAGAACTGTGTTGACAATCTCTGTCTCATTTGTGCCGGTGATGCCAGCAACTGTGACGATCGCATCACCAGCAGTTGTCACATTTCAGATGCAGCTCTGGCAGAATTCTCTGATTTGATAAAGGGATTGCTGCCTTCTCCGTCTCAGGTTGTTTCTTAGCTGCTTCCTCAAGTGCTTCCATTTGGAACTGCTGTGCCTCCTCAGCCTCAATTCCATGGTCTGTGACTCCATAGTCCTGTCTCCTAGAGAAGGATGAGGAGTACAGTCCTGATCTCCAGGAAGAAGAGGATTGGGGAGAAGGAGACCCTGCTTTTCTTCACCTTCTGGGGCCAGAAGATTCTGCTTGCTTTTTTGCTTGCTCCAGGGCATGGAATATTCTGGCACAACGGGTTGTCAATCTGCTGCAATGGGGGATTCCTCTATGACTTTCCTCCTCTACCTCTGATTCAGGGGATCCTCACCAATCTCAGACAGGAACCAGCCAGAATTATCCCGGTGACATCCTTGTGACCCAGGCAGAGCTGGTCTCCTTTTACTGTGGAAACTGATAATCAAAGCTGTTTCTCCTCTGCCACTTTAGCCAGACCTTCAGTCCCAGAACAACGGCTCACTGCTGCATCCAGACCTCCAGTCCCTGCAGCACCATGCCTTGCTCCTGAGGATGTAGCGGTCTTTTGGTTTGGGGTCTCAGCAAAAGGCTCAGCTGTTCTACTTGCTGCTAGGAAACCATCCATCAGGCACATCCACTCACTGAAGTGGAAGTGTTTCACTTCATGGTGCCAAGCAGCATCCCTGGACCCTTTCACTTGCCCAGTACAGTGGGTGCTGGCATACCTCCTGAATCTGTCGCAGTCAGTATTGCGGTATTCCTTCGTGAAGGTTCACTTGTCAGTCATCTTAGCTTTTCATGACATTATCGGGGAAAAGATTTTGGCACACCTGGATGTGGTCTGCAGGTTCCTGAAGAAAAAATTACTCACCTTAGTAATGTTGTTTCTTCTAATGGAGTCTTGCTATATTATGACATATGCAGTTTGTCCCAGCCTTAGAACTGCTCCGGAGGTGAAAGAGTTAACTTTCCATGCCAGGCATGGAATCTTGAGCGCGAGCTAGGTTGAAAACTCTGTCTGTTGTTCTTCAAACCCAAACTGTTAGATCTTTACAAGCAAAACTCACTAAGATTCTGTGTGGAAGCTGTAAACCTACACTAGCCAACTGACTACTAAAATATTAACACATTTTTTGGTCCCAAAACAAAGACTCAAGTCAGGGGATCCAAAAAATAAAATAAAATACAATACTGAAACACCCGGAAAAGGAGGGGTGAAAAACACAAGGTGGGCATCAGTAAGTGCCAACACTGCACTGCCCACCCACATCCCAAGAGCAGAGGTTCTGAGAGGGGCAGGCGGGGGGAAGTCATAATATAGCAAGACTCCATTAGAAGAAACAGCATTACTAAGGTGAGTAATTTTTTCTTCAAACAACATGAAGTCTTGCTATATTATGACATATGCAGACTACACAGCAGTACCTCCATGGAGGAGGGACAGAACCTACTTGGAAATAGGCTCTGAAGCACAGCTGTGCCAAACCGAGCATCACTCCTAGCCTGGATGTCCAGGGAGTAATGCTTGGTGAAAGTGTGTCTGGCTTTTCCAGGTAGCTGCTTGACATATCTCTAAGATAGGGATGTCCCTGGCCGCAGCTAGGGACGAGCTGTACCTCTAGTAGAGTGAGCCCTCAGGCCTGAAGGGGGAACCTTACTCAGTTTTTGATAACAAAATTGGATACAAAAGACAATCCACCTGGCAATGGATCTTTTAGTGGCAGGTTTCCCTTTACCAACCTCACCATAAGTGAGGAACAGTTGGAGGGAGTCAAACCTGTGACCTTTGGTATGCTCTATGTAGTAACTAAGGGCTCTCTTTACATCTAAACTGTGTAGCCTCCTCTCGCCAGAGGAGGAATGGTCAGTGAAGTACACTGGAAGAGATATAGATTGATTAAGGTGGATCTGAAACCACCTTAGGCAAGAACTTCCTGTTAGTCCTGAGGACTACCTTATCTCTGTGAAAGGAGATAAAAATCAGGCTCCACTGACAAAGCTTGTAATTCACTTATGCGCCTGGCAGAAGTGATGGCTACTAGAAACACAGTTTTCCAAGTCAAGTACTTAAGCTCTGCTGAAGACAAAGGCTCAAAGGGGGGTTGCATTAGCTGAGCAATGCAAACATTAAGATCCCAGGCAGGAGCAGGGTCCCTGAATGGAGGGTTGGTGTGAAGCAATCCCTTGGAAAACTAGGAGAATACAGGGTGAGCAGAAAGAGAAGAGGGCTTTCCTGCTGAAATAAAAGCAGAGACAGCTGCCAAATGCACTTTCAGGGTAGCTGTCCTTAGCCCCAAAGTATTCAGATGGACCATATAATCCAGAACTGTGGGCAAATCAGCAGATTCTGGGGAAATATGCTTACTAGAGCACCATATGGAAAACCTTTTCCATTTAGAATTATAAGTAGCCCTGGTGGAAGGCTTCCTAGAAGCTTTCAAGATATCGAGTACACCTTGAGAAAAGTGTAGGTCAGCAAACTCTTAACTCTTCAAGAGCCAGGCCTTGAGGTTGAGGGATTTGAGATTCGGATACCAAACTTTCCCCTGGGCACAGGTTAACAGATTGTGATTCCTGGGAAGACACAGGGGAAGGTGGACTGCTAAGGACAGAAGGAGTGGATACCAGGGCTGTCTGGCCCAATCTGGAGCAATCAGAATCATCTTGCAAGGTTGAGATCTGATTTTGACTAGCACCTTGAACAAGAGAGGGAAGGGGAAGGCATAGAGGAACTTCCCTTCCCAGTCGAGAAGGAAGGCATCCAGAGGGACTGAGCCAAACACTGGGGGCCTGCAACAAAAAAGTGGAAGTTGGTGATTGTCTGGGGCTGCAAAAAGATCTATCTGAGGGGTGCCCCACCTGGCAAATACTAACTCCAGTACTAGGGGATCCAGTGACCATTCGTGATGGCCCTGGGAAATCCTGCTGAGAGCATCTGCCAGGACATTGTCCTTGCCAGGGAGGTGAACTGCCATGAGGGAAGTTTTCAGGGGAATAAGACAGAGACCACAACTTCATTGCCTCGGTGCACAAGGCCGAAGACCGAGTGCCCCCTTGCTTGTTGATGTACCACATTGTAGTGGTGTTGTCTGTTCTGACCTGTACCACTTTGTTCTGGACAGATGCAGAAAAAACCTGAAGTGCTAGAAAAACAGCTCTGAGTTCCAACAGATTGATGTGGAGCAGAGATTCCTGAGGGGACCACAATCCCTGGGTGGTGAGGTCGCCCATGTGAGCTCCCCATCCCAAAAGGGACGCATCTGTAGTAAGGGTCAAGGAGTGAGATTGAGGGATGAAAGGAACCCTCTGTCTCAGATTGCTCTGATCCTGCCACCACTGCAGGGCCTGGATCAGGGTTTGAGTTACTGGGATCAATTTGGTTAGAGGATCTCTCCTTTGAGACCAGAAGGCTCTCAAATGGAACTGAATGTCCCTCATCTGAAATCTTGCTCCTTGCACTACAGCTGTGGAAGCAGCCATGTGCCCTAGGAGCTGTAGAAAGTGTCTTGCTGGTCAAGAGACCTGCAGAGTGAAGGAGGAGGCCAGAGCCACCAGGGTCTTTACTCTTTCTAGAGGAAGGAAAGCTCTGGCCTGCTTTGTGTCCAGTTCTGCACCTATGAAGGTGAGTAGCTGAACAGGCTCTAGAACTGACTTTGGAAGATTGAGAAGAAAACCTAGAGATGTAAGCAGCTGCTGGGTAACCTGAAGGTGTAATTTGACTTGGTCTGGAGACTGACCCACTATGAGCCAGTCGTCCAGGTAAGGAAAGATGGCAATCTTTTGCCTTCTTAAGTGAGCAACTGCTACTGCCAGGCATTTTGTGAATACCCTTGGGGCAGAGGTGAGGCCGAAGGGCATTGCTCTGAACTGGTAATGGCCTGAGGGCAGTTCGAATCTGAGGTACTTTTGGTGGGAGCTTCTGATGAGAACATGGAAGTAGGCATCCTTGAGGTCCAGGGACACTAGCCAGTCCCCTGGCCTTAGGGAGGGTAAAATAACTCCCAGAGTCACCATTTTGAATTTTGGTTTTAAAAGGTGCTTGTTTAGGTATCTGAGATCCAGGATGGGCCGCCATTCTCCTGTCTTTTTTGGGGTAAGGAAGTACCTGGAGTACAATCCTTTGCCCAAGTGTAGGGGAGGAACCCTTTCTACAGCTCTGAGAGCCAGGAGGGTTGAGACTTCTGTTTCAAAGCGAGAGCCTCTAATGGATTTGCAGGTGGAAAGGATCTGGTTCTCATCTTTGGAAATTTTTTGAAGCTGAGAACCAGGTCCTGGCTTCTACTTCCAGGACCCACTTGTCTGATGTTAAAGACTCCCAGTCCTGGGCAAGTAAGCCAGCCTGCCAGAGTAATGGAGAATCGGCCCTGGGCATCCCATTAGGGTGCCTGTTTGGCAGGGGCTTTAGGCTGAGGGGTGGGAGCAGGCCTGCTCGTACCCCGTCTGCCTCTCCCTCTGAAGAACCCCCTCTGGGCATAAGCTGAAGAGGAGGCCTGGGCTTGGTAAAAAGGCCTGCCCCTGCCCCTGGAAAGCTGCCTCTGAGGAGTGGCTTGCCTCTCCTTGGCCTGTGCTCTCCTATAAGTGGTCCTATACTCATCCATTTTTTTCATGTAATTCTCTGTCTGCTCCCCAAACAGAAAATTACCTACAACAGGAAAATCCATGGCCTTAGCCTGGGTATCCTGTGACAGGCTAGTACACCTGAGCCAAGCCATTCTGTGAAAAGCCACAGATGTAGCCATGACTCTTGAAGATACATCATTAGAGTCCACTGCAGCATGGAATTGCACCTTGGATGCCTCAATACCATCAGCAGCCACCTGCTCCAGCTCTTGGCAGCTGGCCAGGGACCTGTTTCGCTAAAGCCATAACAGTATCCCATCTGATTTCTGGTATCTTGCAACATAGGCCATATAATTTGCCTGTCTGAGTCCCAAGGATGCTGCCATGTATTGTTTCTTTGCCATGGCATCAATCCTCCTGGAGTCCTTGTCAGGGGGGTGTGAAGCCAAGGGAATATTTGCCTTATCACAGGCTGCAGCCTGCACTACTCCAACATGGCTGCATTGCTGCGAAAGGAACTCCGTATCAGAGCCTGGCAATGTGTACCTCTAGTCCATTTTTTTATCCACAGGAGGTATAGTGTTAGAAGCTTTTAAAATTTTTATTGTCTGTTTCCTAAAAGATTTATGTAAAGGAATAGACAATCTCCTGGACTCTGGGATATCCATCATTTCCACATAGTCAGGCTCCTCCTGTTCATCCACAGCTTCTTCCAAAGGGAGCTGGAGGGTTTCAGCAACTTTTTTATAAAACATAAAATGAGAAGGGGACTCAGAAAGCCTAGGGGGAGACACTCCTGAAGGTCTGTCTGGGGAGATGTCCGGTTCAATGGGCACATCCAGACTTTCAAAATCACATTCACTCTCTTCATAATCCTCCTCCCCCTCCTCCGGTTCATAAAATTCCTCTATATCATATTCTTGAACCGGTGGAACCGACCGCTTACCTGATGGTGCCGGTTCGGTCGGAACCGGGGAAAGCGACTGGACAATTTGGATCGCTTTAGCTATCTCTGCAGCGGTTGGAGAAGGAAATTTTGGCTTCATACCTGCTGATTTTCTAGTCCTCTTTGCTGGAACTGGCTCCTTCGAGTCAGCTCTTCGTTGGCCCGAGGAATTCTCGCCCTGGTCAGAGGGCACTCCCTCTGGATTGGGTTGGCACCGAACCTGGCACAGCCATCGGGTCATGGCCGGATTTTTAACCTCTCGTTCCCTGAGCCTACCAACTCTCTTATCCAGGGTAGCTGCAGGAAATTCTTGCAAATCTGGCAGTCTGCATTGAGGTGGTCAAACCCCAGACAATAAACACATGTGTGTGTGGGTCAGCCTTGGCAAAGGCTTCCCACAGACACTACAGTGCTGAAACCCAGTGGGCCTGGTTTTTTTTGGGTTTCTCAGACATAATGCCAGCCTAACCAAAAACTTGCCCTTTTCCGCAAATCGCCAAGCAAGACACCTTATCGGTTCCCAACCGTGTCACAGGACGTGGAAAAACCGTAATGAAATCCGCTTTTTTTAGAACCGATAAGAACTGGGAACCGCACTCTAAATGCAATTTAATTAAGTTTAACAACAACCTGATCGGTTCAAACCGAACCGATAATACCGTTTGCAAGTTCCACACAGAAATGTAAAACCTATCTATTACTTACGATACCATAGACAGAGCTTGAACCGACCGGTTGCGGTTAAAATAAGACAAATGCGGTTTAAAAAAAAAACCAAGAAATTACACTTTTTAACCGACAAAATGAACCGAGCAGAAGGAGAAATCTCCAGAGCGACTGTTCAGTGAGGCGGAGTAAAGAATCTGACAGTTTGGGTTTGAAGAACAACAGACAGAGTTTTCAGCCGAGCTCACGCTCAAGATTCCATGCCTGGCATGGAAAGTTAACTCTTTCACCTCCGGAGCAGTTCTAAGGCTGGGACAAACTGCATATGTCATAATATTGCAAGACTTCATGTTGTTTGAAGGGCCAGTTTCATGTGGTGCCTTTGGTCTGCAAGCCTGTTCTGGTGCGTGACCTGAATCTTGTGCTCGAATCTCTGACTGAAGTCACTTATGAGCCAACATCTTCCTGTGATGTGTTTGTCCTGGAAAGCTTTATTCCTTGTAGGTATTATTTCAGCCAAACATGTTTTCTGAGCCACACGCCTTGGTTGGTGAACCCCCATTTGAGGTATTTCACAGGGATCAGGTGGCAGTGCATAATCACCCAAAATTTTCACCTAAGTTGGTGCCTGATTTCATGTAACATCAGTATATTGATTTATCCATGTTCTTCCCTTTCCTTCAGAACACAGGTGAAGTGCTGTTGCACTGCTTGATATCCACATGCTCCTTTGGTTCTGCCTGGACCCATACCAAGGAACGTGCCCAGTCCTCCAAGGTGTTCGAAATGGATGCCCTCTTGTGTTTTGTACTGTTATAAACAGGCAGGACAGGACCTACTGGGTTCCATTACAGTGCATGCCCAAGAAGAATGGCAGCATCAGTGGGCCGTTTTTTTTTTGGTTTGTTTTACCTGCATACATTTGCAGGCCTTCTGCTTGGCACAGGATCAATAATTTTAGTAAGTATTACAGCCTGGATCTGATCTCCTGTTGGAGGGCAGGATTTGGCCTTGCTGTTTTACAAGTCCTATTCTTTTGAGGAGTCAGTCCATTGTTTTTACCAATGACCCGGTTGGGGTTGGCACTGCTTGGTAATCGTTCTATGTATAATGACTATGTGGAGATACCCTTGAAGAAGACAGTTTCGTTCATTATCAGTAACAGTAGCTCTTCAAGAGGATATCCATAGAGCCATGCCTTTCCCACCTGCCATCCCCGTGATGCGGTGGACCTTTTCTTTCAGCTTCTTAGTATGGCACTGTGTATCCTGTCTGTCACTTGTAACAGTGCCATTGCTAGCTATGTGCTGGCAGTGTTTGCTTTGCTCCCTCCATCTGTCTGGGCATGACTGGTGGAGACTGACCCAATTCTGCTGTTGGCAAATGTTTTGGAACTCCATTCACCAACAGCAGGAAACTGAAGTGGCTGGAGCCCTCCCATGTTATATAGGCAACACTGTGTGCAGTGAGGTTTATGTAGGCACGTCGATGTGGGCAGTCCAGTCTTGCAAAGGTTTCTTGTGAGATCCTGATGCTGACTGCTTACAGTCCAGTGTATTATGGCTCTGTGGAGATCTTCTCGATCTACTATAAGTAACAAACCTTTTCCCCAGCCCCAGGATGTTACCAACATGGACATCAAGGTGCGCAAGTGAAGCGTGCTGTTTCGCCCATGTCAGATGACAACCTTACTCTCATGAGTACCTCTGACTTTCACTGCAACCTGTGGTGTTTCTCGTGGCAGTATCTCAGTGAGGCAAGCAGTCTACCCCTCCCAGGATTTCCTTCTGTGGTGGGATCAGGAGCGGGAGGGCTGTCCTCCCCTCCCTGAAGTATTCATTCAGTTTCTGCCCCCAGAGTACTGGTGGTGTGGCGGGTGAGGGATTGGGGGGACAGGCCATCATGAAAGCCTGTTTTTCTACCTTTCCCCACGCTGGGGTGTGCTCATCAGCATGCGTGTGTGGTGGCATGTGCATGCTGCAGAGCTCCACAGCACCAACCACTTGCTTCCGCTTTTGACCTGCACTACTACCAGGCTTCCACCTGGTAGCAGTCATCCAGCAGAGCCAGCAGTCCTCCCTCCCTGGGAGATGAGAGCCGTCCCTTGTATGCTCGATCCTCTTCCCCCTCACCACCCACCCGGCTGACTCTTGGCAAACCGTGCTCATTCCTGAACATGGTCGTCAGCATGGAGTGAGTTGTGGCATCTAGCGCCTCGACCCTCGGTGTCAGTGGACCTGCCAGTAGGTGCTTTTTTAAAGAACTATCGGACTGAAAAATCAAAGAAAACTGCTCAGGAGCTCCAGACTCGCAGGGCAAGAGGAAACTGGTGAGTTTTGATGTGAGATCTAAAGAGTAATCGGTAAGATGGAGGCTGATCCAGAGATTAGGAGCAGAGATGCTAAATGACCACCCACGCATCATTGATAGGGAGAAAAAAAAAAAAAGGCACTGCGTCAGCATGTGGTGTAAAAACAAAATGGTTATATTAAATGCACGCTGAAAATAGAAAATAGAGTGAAGAGATATCGGGGAATAGAAAGCAGTCTAGAGTTGGAGAAAGGGAGAGTATAGGGTCTCGAATAGGTAGTATCATGAATCAAAGACTGTGTGTGATGGAAGTCCAAGAATTTTTATCAATGGTGGATGTAAACATACACACACACACCCTCCACAGTTGTCTTCTGTGTAATTGGAGCTTATGTTTTTTTACACGATACCTTTTAACAGTCAAGATGTCACGGGTGATGTCTACTACTTCAATTTTGCTACGGGCCAGTCAACATGGGACCACCCCTGTGATGAACATTACCGAACCCAGGTGGTCCAGGAACGGGAGAAGCTCCAGGCACAGGGGCCTGGGAAGAAGAAGCAGGACAGAAGGAAAAGGAAAGAAAAGAAAGAAAAAAAAGAGAAGGAGAAAAAAGAGAGAGAACAGCTGAACCCGCCTGGGGTGAGTGCTTTACTTGTGTTACTTAGTACACTTGTTGAGCTGTGGGGTGGGCAGTAGGCAGGGGCGTCACTAAGGGTGGGCATTAGGGGCTGGAGCCTGGGATCTTTATTCATTAGCCCCAAACAGAAGATGCTTAATTCCTTAAACTGCCTCCTGGCTTATTTGTTTATTTTTTCACTGGGTAGGAGGGATGGGGGCTCAAACCCTTACTCTGTTCAGACTCTAGAAGTGGTTCTGGCAGTAGGTGAGGTACTGCATGATCAGCAGTTGAGTGGGGGGGGTGGAGAAAGGGGTGTTAATATTTGTAGAGACCAGGTTGGTAACGTTTTGGTGTGATAGTGTGTTAGACAGCCTTGCAGCTACCTGTGTAGCATTCAGAATTTGAGGCACTAATGTCATGTTGTGGGCTAACAGCCTCTTGATCATTGGGCCAGTATCCGCTGCATGAAGTGCAGAGGCAATGCTTATGTCCCCCCCGCCCCCAGCGAATGCGGGGGTGTGAATGTTACTTGGTGAGATGCTCAAGTACCCCTGATGATAACTTGAGGGATAACATTGCTACCGGCTGCTCAGCCTGCTCGCTTTATCTGAGGAACTGCAGTGGGAGTACTGCGTATGTACAGAAAGGGAAAAGGGGGTTAACGTGTATGAGGCTTAGTTCTTACATAGACGTTGACGGCAGATAAGGACCTCAAGACCCATCCAGTCTGCCCATGTTATCAACAGATGCTGGTGCAAAACGGGAGGGAGCGTTCTGTCCCCATTTGCTGCCACCCATTTGAACTAAACACATAAAATTACAGCCACGGTGGAGAAGCCCCCAACCCCCACACACACAAGTGTTCCAGTTGAACTCGGTGTTCCATGTTACCAGGCAGAGACATACTAGTTAATGTCACCCACCCACTTGCAGCCTGGCATAGTACCAGTGGCTTGGGGCTAATCAAAGCTGTGATTCTGTGGCAAATGAGTGTGCCACGCAAGAGTCTTCCTTCTCCCTAGCTCCACCCCCATATCTTACTGGCCCCACTGGGCTAGTGGTTCCTTCCATCTGTGGTACATTGGCCTGATGGCTAAGGTGCTCCAGTGTTGGCACCCCAGTTCTCCAGTGCCCCCCTCCGTGTTCCTTTATCCGTGGTAGTTCAGTGATGCCTTGCTACCTAGCCCAGGTCTAGTGCAAAGGAGACTCTCCTTTCCCCACCAGATCAAGTCTCAACAGTAGCCACCCCCGCCTGCCTGCAGAAGTGTGGAACAACTTCTTTATGCCACCATGAGCAATTACTGACTTATTTCTGGTTTGTTACCACTCAAAAAACCTGGTCCAGTCAGTGTAATTGACAGTATTTTTTTTCTTATTATTTTAACCCCCAGTTTTGTCCCTTTGGAGCCCCCTGTTCCCCACCCCAGTGTTGAGAGCCACTTCGGCTGCACCCTTCCACCAGCTGGAAGGGACGGGTGAGTAGCTGCCTTCACAGCTAATGTCTGTGCTGCTGCTTGATCGACTTTGGTGGGGGGACAAGATGCGAGAGTGGTAGGCAGATGGCACCCTGCCTCACTGGGAGCGGAGTACCTCACCTCTGTGATGTTTATTCCCAAGTCACCTCCTCTGTTTGGGATTCTGGACCTTGCTGCAGCATTCGTCAGTTATGGGGCATACTGCTCACTACTGAAGATAAATGTGTTATTCCACTGCAACCCCTTATTTGGGTGGATACAATGATCCCAGGGACCATTTTTTGAGGTACAACCCGGGCCATAAAGATGGCACATACAAGGTAAAGTGAAAACCAGAACAGAAGATACAAGTATAGTAAGTAGTTACAATATAAATTGATACAGAACAAAAGGTACAGAATTGGGCACAGTGGGTATAAAGTGACCTTAGTGCGAGTGATTATAGTGCACAGAGTCTCTGTGGCTGTGCACTACCCAACATGTAATGTTACAACAATTTACAGAGTCAAATATCCTAGTAATAGTAACAGTTTCTAGGGTGATTGTAGCACCCTGATTCTCACAACAAGATGAAGGGGAGAGCAGATGCTGTTCTGTAGGATGGGGCCAGTTTATCATTGAGGGTAGAATTTATAGGTGATGACAGTGAGGTAAGTTATGTAGTGGGATTATAATAGGGAGTGCGATCCCAGTATCTGCAGTGGAGCAGACAGGCTTTTCCAAAGATTCAGGGCAGCAGAGGAGAAGGCCCTCTGACCCATACACGTGGTAACTTGTGGGCACTGTAATGGTAGGCTGGTGGAGGTCCGGAGGTCTCAACAACAGGGCTTTGGCCTGGGGAGAAGAGGGGACAACTCCTTTTCTCTGATGGATTTGTCAACAAAGCAACCTAGGAGGTAGTCCTAACAGGCCCAAGGGGGGAGCCAGCCTAGGGCCTGGTAGAGGGAATAGTGGTGTGTGGAGTAAGAGGCCATCAAGGCAAACCTGCAGATACTGTGGATTATGTTTAGTCGGTGTAGGCAGGAGGATGAGGTTTGCATGTAGATGGGAGAGC
The DNA here is from genome assembly GCA_016271365.2 of Neoceratodus forsteri. Taxonomy (NCBI): domain Eukaryota; kingdom Metazoa; phylum Chordata; order Ceratodontiformes; family Ceratodontidae; genus Neoceratodus; species Neoceratodus forsteri. The sequence goes on along the minus strand of JADMNL010000034.1, from coordinate 113,478,640 downwards.
AGTAGTCCTTCAGGGGGAGTAATGTGCCCTGGGCAATGGAGAGTCTGACTTCAGGAGTCACAAAATCTTTGAGCCAACAGCCAGCTTCTAGGCTCTGGTTTACATGCCAGACTGTGAGTACGCTGTGGTAGGCTATCAGGTAGGGGTTGAGGGTGACTCCTAGATATTTGAAAGTAGTCACTGTCTCAAGGAGTGAGCCATCAGTGGAGAAGATGTGGAGAGAGGTACTGTGTCCAGCCCACCTAGCTAGTTTGGGTTTAGATCCGAACACCATGGCCCTAGTCTTCCAGGCACTTGCCAGGACTCTGTTTGGTGAGGAACCATTGTTGGACAGTGCCAAACTTTTCTGTGAGGGTGGATGAAAGTTTGGCCAGGGTCTTTGCACTGTGTTAGAGGATAAGGTCATCCGCATACAGTAGTGAGTTGCACGTGATGCCATCCTTGGGAAGGGAGTTGATGAAGAAGGAGAACAAGATGGGTCCAAGTAGCTGGGCTGACAGCACAGCGGTAATGCTACTGCTTGCGATGCCGATGACCTTGGATCGGAAGCGATCTTGGGAGTTGGAGGGCGGCTGGTGGGAGGAGGATCGAGCATCCCATGGACTGCTCTCCACCTCTGGGGTGGGGGAGGATGGGAAATCACTGGTGCTGTACTGACGCCTTGTGGCAGCAGGAAGTCTGACCTGCCGATGCTGGCTGTAGTTGGGGGCATGCCAGACTTTTGGTGTACGTGCCACTTATATCATTGCATGACACGCCCCCGAGAAGAACAACGAGCAGAAAATCCCAGGCTGCAGGATGATGTCTCCCTCCTCGCAGGCCCCGCACCCGCCTACTGGGCTCTCCAGTCGCATCTGAATTAAACTCCTCCTGGGATAAGGGGCCGGTCCCGGGGGCTCCGTCACTGGGGGTAAATCATAGGGCACTGCAGACAAGCAGGTAAGTCCTGGAGATGGCAGGATGTTGGGGCTAGGGGAGTGGCTAGACTGAATGGGGCTGGCTGGCACAGGAGGGAAAAGGCATACTAAATATAAAAAATAAATAAAGATGGGTCCAAGTATGGATCCATGTGGGACCTTGATATGAATCTTTTTGGTGCTGAAAATTGCACCCCCCCCCATGCAGACCACTTGGGTGCATCCTGAGAAGTAGTGGCAAAACCATGCTATGGACATGCAGAGCAAAGCGCCCAACGCTGCTCAGCATACCTGGCAGGATATTGTGGTCTCATCAGGTCGAAGGCCTTGGTGAGATCCACAGAGATGGCACCAGTGAGACTTCCTTCATTCATGCCTATGAAAATGTGGTTGGTGAAGCAAGCCAGTGTGGTGGTGCTGGTGGTACTGTGGCATTTCTGAAAGTCATGTTGTTGGCGAAAGAGAAGGTTGTACTTAAACACGTGGTCTGAGATTTGCTGGTACACAACATTTTCGAGGACCTTACTTAGCTGGGAGAGGATAGAAATGGGGCTGTGATTGTTACCTAGGCTAGGATCACCAGACTTAAAGATTGGGATGACTCTGGCTTATTTCTAGATTGGGGGGGAGGAATGGAGGAGGAGGAGGAGGAGGTAAGGTCAAGTTAAATACCGTAGTCGGAGGTTTGGCAATAACATGGGCTACAAGTTATGTATTCCTCATCTATCTTTCTTTGTCTGCCTGCCTATTTATCTATCTAGATAGCTACCTATAGACAGTGTCTATCTGTCTGTCTATTTAGCTAGCTACAGTACATTTTTTATTACATTGCTGCTTTAATTCACATTATCTGCTTCAGTATATCTGGCTGAGTATTATAGTATGTTGGGAGTTTAAGAAAACAATTTGATAAGTACTATTTGCATTCCTAATTGCAGGTGCCGCTTTTATATTAAAGGATCTGAGCCATTGCATCAGAGCATAACATTCATAAAGTACTAGATTTGCTTAGTTAACAATCTACTAATAATTCAGTATAATTTCTCAATTTTTAATTACTGTTCTTTGTTTAGGATCAGCAATCGGAGCAAAGCATTCCTCCCTCTTCATCGCACTATGACTTGTCGTCCCTCAAAATGTTTGAGCAAGCCTGCCCCAATGTAGAACAGAGTAGCCAGATTAAGAAAGAACATTTCCTCAATTATGGAGATAGGAAAGAATCAGAGGGGTCTCCATACTCTGCTCATTCTGCTAAATGGTTTACTGGTGCCCCCACAAGCAAACTAAAGCCACTTTGTACGGGTAAGACCAGCCAATCAAATCAGGTCTTGGCAGATGTTGAGAAAATCTTAGGGAGAACATCGTCTTTAAATTTTATAGCCTTGGGTGTCAATCAAGGGCAGAAGGAAAGAGACAGTATCTTCAGTGATTCTGATCAAGACAAGAAAGACCTAGACCAATCTGTACAAGATAACAGTTGTGAAACCCCCTGGGAACAAACCTCTGCGATCTTTGGGGGGGGGGAAGTTTCTTTTGCGGTCCAGGATCGGGCTACTGCTGGGCCAAAACGCTACAAGAAAAGCATTGCCATAGAGAAGAGATTAATTGACTATAAGACTGAGAAGGCATCTGAGCAGAGGGCTGTGGGGTACAGAGAACAACAAAAGAGGGACACAGGTTCATCCAAGCATGGAGTAGAGGATGCCAAGTGTCCCCCTGAAAATATCTTCTATAGCAGCAGCTGCGAGATGATTATATTAGATGCTAGCCCCACCCAAGAGCTGAGTCTGAAACAGGATGTTATGGTTGTTCCGTTGCAAGAACCTGGTGTGCAGCTGACCAGAGAGGTTGACAAAGGCAGAAAGAGACAACTAGATGTAAAAAATGAGGACTGTGACCAGAAAGCAAAGTCGTGCAAAAGTGAATTTACCAACAATCGTGAGGGTGAAACGCTTGGGTTGGAGCAGGGGAAGGCAGCAGAATGTGAAGCCCAAGAGTCAAGAGCTATAAGTGGGGTGGATAACCAGATTAGCAGACCACTGCCCAAAATTCCAGAAGTGTGTGCAGACGAGTTATGTCAGTCAGGAGAAATTCAGCCAGTCGATGATTGCAGGGACCATGCTGCTCTAAGTCCCTGCCAAAGGATGGGTTTCATAGAGCAACGCAAGACTGGCCTTTTACATATCTATCACAACTTTGAAGAAGTTGAGAAGACAGACACACAGGTAGAGTTATCAGACAGTGAGTTCAACAGTAGTTTAGCTAACCAGCTAGTGTCACAGATTTTGGAAGACATTAATATCCAGTCAGGTGATCAAAGTCTTGATCCATCATATAAAGAGACTGAACCACTGGCTAGCGTCTTACAGCAAAAGCAAGTACTGGCAGAAAGATGCCTTTTGGAGCCTTCCTCTCAACAGCCCCCCAGTGTCATCATTGAGAAATCCGATAGTGAGTGCTACTCTGAGGATCAGAGATTCTACCAGATGATCCTTCAGAAGGTTAAGAGATCCAGGGAAGTAACAAAGATGGCAGTAATGTGTGAAGTGAAAACAAAAGAAACCAGCCTTGGCTTCCAGCCACCAGGCATGGAACAAGCTACTTCTGAGCCTCTTGTTGGGAATGACAAATCCGTGTTTGTCCACGGTGGCCATCTAGAAATTAGATCTGTAACAATTCAAGAAGCTCAGGAGAAGGAAGTCATGAATGTAGACGAAAGAGTAGGAAAAAGGAATGAAGGGTCTGCAGACATCGGAGGTTCTGGTGCAGAATATGAACCGGAGTCCGTATTAGTCATCCCTTACCAGCTGTATCCCCAGGTGGATGGTACCACAGCGTTTCAGCAAAGTAATATGCAGACTAGGCAAATGGAAGGAAAGTTAACCCAGATCAACAGGCAGAATGAGGAAAGCAAGAAACCAGTCATTTCAGTGAGCGAAACCAGTGAAAAGGTAGGCAGAATAAGTAAGTCAGTGTATGTAAACTGTAATGAACTGCCTTTACTGTAGTCTGCTAGGGAGAAAGGGCTCATGTTTTCTTGTCTTTTTACTTTAAAAAAAGAGAAAAGAAGATACATTTTGTTGTGCAAAAGTGAGACGTCTGTAGCAGTAATATATCTAAAAAAAAAAAAAAAACACAGAACCTCAGCACAAATGCACTGAAGGTAAGGGCTTTATGGGAAGGGCACTGGCAAGAAAGCCAGGTTTGAAAGAAATATAAATCCCCCCCACCCCAGTAGTGCAACACATCATGGGAAGTATATGCAGATCTATGTTATGTATACGTATATGCATTCTAATCATCACAATTATCTTTTTTTTTTTTTTTTTTTTTTTGTTTAACTCTATTTGTATCCCCTTGGCTCTCTAGCTAGGACCTCCTTCCTCCACTTGCCAGCTCCTCCTCCTCCTGTCCATCGAGGCCCCTCTTACCTGGGTTCCTGGGACTCTAGAACCACCAGCATCTCACTGCTGCGTTTCCTCCTCAGCTTATGGCTCCTGGGGGGGGGGGGGCCTGCCATTTAGCTCTGTGGCAGTTCCACACCCAAATCCAGATGCCCGCCAGCGTGGTGGCACTGAGGGTAGAGGTGCTGGATACCACACCTTGCGCCACACCGGTGCCCCATGTTCAGGAATGGACATGGGATGCCGGGGGTCGGTTGGGCCAGGGGAGGATCACGCATCCAGAGGACTGCTCTCCTCTCTTGGGGAGGGTGGGTTGTGGACTCAGAGGGTCCAGTGGCTTCCAGTAGAGACTGGGGCCACCGCAGCATAGGAGGCATGTAACAAGGGGGAGGTGTGTCAGGATGCCCTGTGGTTGGGTACAGGAGCACGCCCTTGCACAGCCATGCTTCACAGGAGAAAAGTGGAAAAACCCTTGTACTCAGACAGGTGGAAGCAGAACCCATGGATGGCACCCATGCTGAACGCAGGATCCTTCCAACTGGTCCCCGACTCTCATCTACACCCCGGCTGCCCACTAGATTTCAGATAGAGTGCCGAAGGAGTGGGCAGTCCCACCTCGGGGGACTCAGAGCCAGGGGGTTAGTCAGGTCGTAGGTGTAGGAGTGAGAGCTTCCCGGGCCGGTGGTCAGGTTGGAGGACCTTGGGTGGAGTGGGAGAAATGCTGGTCCAGTGTGTCCATGCTGGAGAGAGGTCTATGGAGCTAGAGAATGAGGGGACATAAATAAAGTCTACAAAAAAGAAATCCAGTCGCCCACAGTGGAGGTGAATCCTGGGAGTTTTCCAGTAGTTGGGAGTGGACCTGGGGGCAGGCAGGGCTGTCTGCCTGGCCACTGTCAATTTGTTTTTCCCATTTTCTTCCCTCCTCTAGTACACAATCATGAGTGATGCCCATGGCGCGTTCAGACACATGTGCAGATCTTGCTAGCGCTGACCATGTCCCAACTCTCCCTTACAGTAGCTTCTCCAGCTGTGGTGCTACTCAGCCTTCATTAGGTGTCCATCAAACAGTAGTGCTAGCTAGTCTCGAGGCCCTTCTTACTTTGACTTCTGGAACTTCACGGGGCACCCTCATCTCACCACTGCATTTCCCCGTTGACTTGCTCCCCTTCCCCCCGAGCCTACCATGTAGGATGACGACCACTCCCCCTCCGGTCTGCAGGCCTCTGCCGCTGTAAAGCTTCTTCCCCAGTCCCACCACCTTACAACTAGCATTTTTTCCTCTGTCTGTGATGTGGTTCTCCATCCTGCTGGTTGAGTCCAGCCCCAAACCTATGTGTCTCTGCTGCTTACCCCTTTTACCAACCCCATCTCGTCCTCTGCTTCAGCTACCTTGGTGAGAGAAGCCTTGGTGTGGTCAGAGTAGCTGGTAGCAAAGAGCAGGGTCTGAGTGCTGCAGCACTCATGAGGCCCTCCCCTCCTTCTGGCGCCGACTTGGAGATGGAGAACTGCCAACATTGCTTTATCACCCACAGTGTCAAGGCAGCCCCAACTTCCCACCTGTGGGTGGTGCTCAAGAAGTGGGACTCTCTAACTGCCCCCCCCATGGTCAGTGCACAGTGCCTTCCCATCGTGCTCCTCACCCTACCAGCCCGGTGTGGGGATGACAGGCTTGGTGCATGAACCTCAGTCTCCCATATGGCAGTGTAGTGTACCACTATCTGGCGCCATCGAACAGGCTCTTTGTGCTCTTGTTCCTCTGTGGCAGCAGGCAGCCCCACCATGAAGGGAGAGAGATCGGAGGCCTCTGGTAGTGGCCATAGGAGTGTCTGGATTCATCTATTCCAAATCGCCGCACGAGATGCAGCATCCTGTTTTCATGGGGGTGGGGCCCTGGGGAGGATAACAGCAGCTGACAGGATATCGCAACACAGCAGTAATTGTTACACGCGCTTTAAAATATGCAAGGCAAAAACAAAATATCAAAGTACATTCCAAAACAAGAGTCTGAGCAAACCAACAAAGTGGGGGTCACAGTAAATAAAAACGAGGACATTGGTACGCCTCATGAGTAATGTTGGGTTGGGGGGGCACAGGGCCGAAGCAAGTCCATGGGGTTCTCTGGTGGTGTAAAGCCCAGGATTTGAGCACTTACTGGTTAGAAGCATTCTTTAGTTGGGGAGGAAGTTTACTCCAGAAGTCTGGGGTGAAGAATGCTAAGATCTTTCATGCTTCATCGTAGGAGTTGAAAAAGTAAGTGCAGCCGACAAACTGAGTGAATAGGCACTGCTAAACTCTGTGAGGAGGGTTATAAAGTAATCTGGGGTGTTCTCTTGTACACAGTTGCACAACACAGAAAGCCAGTGCTAGTCACATTTACTTGAGGGACTTAACCGATTAAGCTGATCGAACAGCAGACAATGATGGGCGGACCATCCACAGTAGAGAATCAACCTGCATAGCTTGTTATACAAACTATCAAGGGGCAGCAGTATTTTTTTTTTTCCTCCCCACAATGGTAAATGCTGTCTCGATAATCTATACATGGGAGCAGGAATTGGATGGGGAGTAACCGTGGAAAGCCCAGATGGGAGACGAGCTTAGATAACCTGAATGAGTGAGGTGGCAGGGGGTTACTGGGGAGCAAAACCAACTGCATGCAAGCCTGTTGAAACATGCACTTCCCAGTGTTCTAAATGCTGCTGCAGGCTTAATCATGAAGCAAAACGTAATGCATGCGTAGCACTCTGATTGGCTGGTTTAATTGCAAAGTTATGTAAATTTTTTTTTATAGTTAAACATTTATTAAGTTTTTTTATAAGATGTACAGACAAACCTCTTACAATACAATGTGAGATTTTATAAAGGAGTTAAGACAGCATATAATTAGTACACTAATAATAATATAAAGAGCTTGTAATTCAAAATTAGAGCAAACAATACAAGTCATGTAATTAAGATATGCTTGACATTATAGTGGCCCTGAGGCGTGTAGTATGATTAGATATGGTTTACATTAAAATGGTACATAATCACATATGATGCTGCAAAAAGAAACAAAATACATACGTAAGGGGATTGTGGAGTAGTTAAGAGACATGTAAAAACAGTGTACAGGAAAAGAGAGATGTATAAGAGAAGTAGGAAGAAAAAGAAGGAAACAATAGAAAAGGAGACAGCAATGAGATATCTGTGAGGAGTTAGTAAAAGGAAAAATAAAGCTGTGTTTATTAAGTCCATACATTGGTGTCGGAAGATTTAGATGATTCTAGCAAAGTTATGTAATTCTGTAATTAAAAAAGTGACAGATAAATGCAGAGTCTTTGCAAGTTTTAATTACAGCAGCAGAAGTATGCGCATCCAGCCTGATGGGCCACAGTGCTTGAGAAACGCATCTGTGGAGATTAATTGGAATGGGACAGGACTGCGCAGTTTACCCCCCCCACCACCACCACCGTGATTTGCTGAAACAATCAAAGGAAGATGGGCTTTATATTTGCTTTCCTTTGGTATGCTGAATTAACCAAGTTTTAAAGTCTGAAATCTTTTGTAAATAAAGAGACATAATGAAGTGTTATTTTCTGATTATGTGTAGTCTTTAAAAAACAAAAAAAACAACACAACCCCCACCTGGAGACCTTTAAAGAGACCCAAGTACTGTGTTGCATAACTTGTACCTAAAGCTTTCTTAGCTTTGGCATAGCTGTAAAGGACTGTAGTCGTAACACACAGATACATAGAATTAGTCGCTAATGTCGAGTAACAAGATGATGGGAAAACAGCTGAGTGCCCCACCGTTACCCTCCCCTGTTGTCTCTGGAGGGTCAAGGTAAATTAAACTGGGTTTATTATTTATTTTATTTAAAAGAAACGCAAACCTTGTTTTTACATTTTTAAAGTTAGTCACTTTTGTGAAAACATTGACAAACTCACTGTTAAGACACAATTTAACGTATATTTTCTATATTTGTCTGCATTTCTCTTCCTTTAGTTCTTCATTACCACGTTAATTTGCATGTAATCATGGTCCTTATCTGCTAGAGTTCATCTGCTTCTGCTACTTAATCCTTTGCTGAAGTCCTTATCCTCTGCTTGTGACATCTTAGGTTGTTGCTGTGGCAGTGATTGATGTGACAGAGGGCTGTGACTTCAGCAAAGGGTTAAACTGCAGGAGCAGATCCACTGCAGAGTTCAAGAAGTTGTGACTGAACCCATTAATGAATCAAAAGACCAGGAATACAAAACGATCCATGCAGTACAATCTGAACTGTGTCTAAATGTTGTGTTTTTTAAAAGTTTTCCTAAACCTGACAATCTCACCGTGTTATGATTGGATATTAGGACACGTGTGAAGTCTATATATGTCACCCTAATGGTGCATAAATTGGATACAAAGGTCATGTTATTTTGAGATATTTATTTTCATGTGGAACACATTATTTTACTTAGAACTTTTTATTTCCATGTAGAAGCTGGAACTAGAACGGAGACAACAGTAGGCTAGATAGCGAATTTATAGTTGGAAAACAAATGCAGTTTTTAGCTAAAGCAAAGTAAAAAACAGTGATGAAAACATTAACTGTGTGTGTGTGGTGTACATCAAATACATAATGGGTTGCAATAACATCTTTACACAGGAGCGATAAGGCCTTCATAACTTTCCCATGGCTTCGCCACTCGTTGAGTTATAGGGCTTACTACTCACTAGTGGAAATAAACGTGTTTACGTTGCAGCTCAGTATGTATGCCCTGTTTTTATCCGCAGTGTATTGTTTAGCATATTTGTTCTTTGAAATAGCCCTATTTATTCTTTATTTAGAGGTCCTTGTTACTGCTGCCTATCTCGTGCAATATTCTATTTTAAATGACTTATCAGTTCCGGAACCCTGTGACATCACTTGTGAGGAAGCCTTGCATGGACTGCTGAACTTCAGGCTTCTGCCTGCCCTTACGGCCCAGACTAACCCCGCTCTGACCTTCTCTGTGGAGATTATAAAATGGTGGGGATGGGAAGCCGCTGTAGTGTGTGGCGTGCAGTGTGCAGATGCCCTGGTGTGCTCAGGACGTGTGTGTGTCTGACTTTTTGTCTTGTGTTTTTCTTTAAAATCCCAGGTGTTGACTTCCTCACTGGCACCCGTTCAGGCTCCCTTAGGGTGCCTATCACCTTTACGTGGCCTTGTGGATTCCCCAGCCAATCTGCTTCGAGGATCACTAGGAAGTACAGCTGGCAGCTCAGTGGGTCTTGAGCCTCTGAAAACACAATCTGGTGGTACTGGAACACATGGGGTAAATATCATGTACGATCCATTTCACGGTAATAATCGCGACTGGGATGATCTTGGAGCGAATAGGTTTTACGCCATTATTTCTAGGGCTGGGAAATGAGCGGCCTTTATTTTTGTGGCATCATTGCATGCAGTATACCAAAATCTACAGTTGTTTGCCTTCCCATCTAACTCAAAGTTATGGCTGAGTGAAGGCTGTTCTTGGCTCCTAGTTCTCCATCCTCCACCTCACTCTTAATTGCACTCACAGTAACTGCGGCAGGGTAGCATGAAGCCTGCCAGAAGGGACCCCAATCCTTTTGTGTGTTGCACCTGCTGGAAACCCCTTCAGGGCGAAGGATGCATTATCCAGTGTGAGCCCAATGTATTCTTCTGGTGATTAAATGGAATTACTTTTGTAAAAGGCATGTGGAATCCAGAAGAATATCTTCTATCTGAAATGAGCAGTATGTTGGGTACAATGGGTTATCTTTTGAATGGAAGTCACAGTAGAGAAAGCATCTTTTTATTTAACATGTGGAAGAAAATGTCCAGCTTAACACCAAGAATGTCAGTTAAGTGGATGTCCTTTTCCTAATGTGTCTGCAGCATGCCCTCAGGCAGAACTGTGAGAAAGACACAGCTTCACGTTTTCTAATCATTGCATGTAATTTGGTTTAGGTTACTAGAACAGGAGGCCTCACTGCAAGCTTGCTGGGCTTGAGGCAGGAGGAGAAGGTGTCCCTGACTTTGCCAGGCTTCGATGAAGACGAGGATGAGGTGGATAGTAAAAATCAGGTATAGTCCTGGAAATTGCAGGGATATCACCCAAATGGGCAGTTCTTTATCGTAAGCAAACATTGTGGATAAATGTTTGCAGGGCTAACATTTTTAAATGCTGGAAACCTTTTCTTTATATTTTTGTTAATCTTTTTCCATTTCCCCACCCTGTTTCACAGTCTGTCTCTACCCAGCTGATGGAGTTGCCCTAGCTGCTACTTTCCTTCATGCGGGAGGAAGGGTGGACGAGCAGATGTCATACCAGCTGACGATACTGCCACTTCTTCATTTGCCAGTGGGTGGAGGGGTTTACTGTCAGTTGGCCTGAAACCTCCCTCCCTGAGAGCCAAGTACCTTACCCCTGCCACATGCCCGTCCCCGGTGAGGAATTCCAGGGCTCACACGTGGACCACAGGCTCCAGGCACCACTGGAGTCGCAATCCTCTTTTGAACCACAGGCTCCATGTACCACTGGAATCAAACTCTTTTCTTGAACCACATGCTCCAGGCATCACTGAATGCCTAATCCTCTCTCTCTCCTTGTGACATCAAAATTATTTCCATGGAAACAGATTCTGACGTCACAAGCAGAGGATTATGAGCAGCAGGAACAGGCAGAGTCTTGTGGGCCAAGAGCTTGGTTACATACAGATGTATTCATTAACAAAAATCGGAAGGGACTGAAACTCAAATTTAGGAGAAATTTTATGAAACAGTTCTGCTGATGCCAACAGCAAATTATATATTAGGAACCATAAAATCTCTTAACTTTTTTTGCAAGGAGCTGGATCTGTGTGAAGTAACCCATCTTGAGCCACTTGTCCAAGAAGTTTATACTGTGTAAATAAATAAACAGCCCAGACTGGTGTGTGCTAGTCAGCTTGGTTGCTAGGCTGAAAAAGGGGTGGCTAACTAAAACATTTGCCTGTCCACAGCAAGCATTTTTCTTTGTTCCTCCTGTGTTCCTTGGTGTAGGTCCTTCAGGCTAAGCGGCACCCCAGCTACTGCCATGGGTACGTGTGTCTCAGTCTAATCTCATGCATTGATTTGAATGCTCTTTTTCTGCCCCTGGGCATAGTCTAGACTGCCTAGGGCAGGTATCACACTGTGAGGTTGTCTGATGTGGTCAGCTCAGTTATGTGAAGCTCAAGGACCGAAGTGTGGCACCGGAAGAGGCTGTATGGTGCTGCTGTCACACCCAAAAAAATTTCCTGTAGTAGCTAGAGGCAGTCATCAGTGGAACAGTAACACTTTGGTCCTACTTTGTTACGCAGTCCCAAAAATGTAAGTGTAACCCCTGCTGGCCTCATCTTGATTTCTGAGTGGTGCACCTTGGTTCCCTGGCTATGTACCTGTCCCTAATTGGGGACAACCTTCTTCCACAAGGTCAGGGACATGCAGGGAGACAGAAAGTGCATGAATAGTTGGGGGCAGGCCAATACATCAAAAGAGCATGGCTGTGTGAAGTATAGAACCCCCCCCCCCCCGGCATGGGTGGTGACAAGGCAGCTGTCCTAATCAGGGATGACTTTTATGTCTTGTTCTCCCCTCCCTTGAGATGCAGGGCCTGACTTCAAGCCTCTCCTCACAGCTTCAGGCGTCCCTTGCACTTGAGCCTCACCAGTGATTCCATGTGAAGCCTTCTGTCTAGAACTCTGAAGTAGCCAAGTAATGAAGCAAGCTGTCCTTCTGTCCAGCAGGAGAGTTTCTGATTGAGTGTCCTGTCCTCCCCTGTTTACCTCCGCCCCCATCGTACCCAGCTCAGGCCTCTGATGTGGGTTGCCACTGTGCTGAGACAGAGGACCTTTCTAGAGGGTTGCTGACCACTCGAGAACTTTGGGAATCATAATACTCAAACACATGTTTTATATTTCATACACTTGTTTGTTTTGCCCCCCCCCTTCCTTCTCACGAAGGACATTTGCATGACAGCAACCTCTGTGTGGCTCAGACTACTGCCTGTTCCTGTTGCTTGTTTACATGTGGCATTCATAAGCCTCTGCTTGTGACATCACAGTCTGTTGCTTTGAAAAATGTGATGTCTAAAGCAAAGGAATTGGGGCAGGAGCAGATCATGTCCAAGGGGGACCTATTGAGTAATAACGAACAAACTAATGATAAATATAGAAACTGTCTGAACTACAAGCTGAATTGTGACTAAACTCACAAGCTTTCCCAGAGGTGTCAGGAATTTTTTTGTGTAATTCACAATTTGTACCTTCCCATTGTTATGTTACCCACCACCAAGGGCATGCACAGCTCTGCATTCTAGGGTGTGGTGGGGGGCACACATGATGTGTGGTCACCCACCTCACTCTTGCCAAGCTGCAGCAGACTCTCCTCGGGAGAAGAGAGCCGCCCTTGGAATGAAGCTGCACCAGACCCTCCTCGGGAGGAGGGAGTCTCTGAAGGACGCTCTGTTGCCATCCCTTTCGGCATCTGCTCTTGCCATTGCAGGCTTGAGGCACAAATCTGTGTTAAACTGTACATATTAGGTAATTTGGTACACAGATCAGAGATTGTCTCACATTTAACTAGTCCAGAACCAGTACGTGGCATAAACCACAAGTCCTGAGGAATTGGTCACTGGTTTGTCTTGATAGTTTAAAAAGAAAACACACACACACACACACACACACACACACAAACAACCTCCTGACATCATATGGATAGGAGAAAAAATATTAAATTGATACCTTGGTAAGAACTTGTAAAACATATTATTTGAACAATATTTTGCTTATATTTCAAATGTTTCTATATTCACTTGGTCATACACTTATTATTTTTTTATTATTCTGGATGTTGACTTGAAATCAGGCGTTTTCCCGTCAGAGTGTTATCTGCTTCCTGGAGCTGGCTGACAGGCACCACTGTAGAAATACCACTTGCGATGCCAGTGACCCAGGCTCAGAAGCAATCCTGGGTTGTTGGGGCTGGCCGAGGGAGGAGGATTGAGCGTCCCAGAGGCTTTTATCCGGGGGGTGCAGCCCTTTCTGGTGCATTGATGGGGGCTGACTGGGGGGTGCTGGAGTTTTAAATGTCCCAGAGGAGGCATTCCTCAGAGGAGGGAGTGCAGTCAGCTCTAATGCATTACTGGGGGATTGAATGTCCCAGAAGAGGCTCTCTTCAGGGGTGGGAGTGCAGCCAGCTCTAGTGGCCTGGGGACTGGCGTGGTGGGGGGAGGGAGTGCAGCCAGCTCTGGTGCATTTGTGGGGCCTGGTCAGGAGAGGAGGATCAAATGTCCTAGAGGAGGCTCTCTTCAGGAGAGGAAGTGCAGTCAGCTCTAGTACATTACTGGGGGCTGGTGGGGTGATGAAGATAGTGTCCCAGAGGAGGCTGTCCTCAGGGAAGGGAGTTCAGCCAGCTCTGGTGTATTGTTGAGGGCTGGCCAGGGGAAGAAGGATCGAGTGTCTCAGGGGAGGCTCTCCTCGGGGGAAGGAGACCAGCTGGCTCTGGTGCATTATTGGTGGCTGGTGGGAGACTTGACTGCCCCAGAGGGTATCCTCAGGGGAGGAGTGCAACCAGCTCTGGAGCATTACTGGGTGCTGCAAGGGGGATGGATGGAAGGGTGTCCTCAGAGGAGGGAGTGCAACCAGCTCTGGTGCATTACTGGGGGCTGGCCAGGGGAGGAGGATTGGACGTCCAGAGGAGGCTGTCCTCAAGAAGGGGGGGGAAAAAGCAGCTTTGGTGCACTACTGGGGGCTGGTGGGGGGAGGATGGAATGTTCCAGAGGAGGCTTTCCTCAGGGAAGGAAGTGCAGTCGGCTCTGGTATATTACTGGGGAGCTGGCCCGGGGAAGGAGGATTGAGTGTCCTAGAGGAGGCTCTCTTTGGGGGAAAGAGTGCCTTCAGCTCTGGTTAATCACTGGATGCTGAAGGGGAAGGGGTTATAATGTCCCAGCTGAGGCTGTCCTTGGGGAGGTGGTGCAACCAGCTCTGGTGCATACTCGGTGTGCTGGCTTGGGGGTTGAATGTCCCAAAGGAAGCTTGCCACAGGGTGGACTACTGTGGGCTGGTGGTGGTGGTGGTGGGGGAGGAGGATGGAACGTCCAGAGAAGGATGTCCTCAGGGAAGGAAGTGCAGTCTACTCTGGTGCATTGCTGGGGACTGGCCGGGAGAAGGAGGTTCAAGCATCCCAGAGAAGGCATTCCTCAGGTAAGGGAGTGCAGTTGGCTCTGGTGCATTACTGGGGGCTGGCCAGGGTAAGGAGGATCAAACATTCCAGAGGAGGCTGTCCTCAGGGGAAGGAGTGCAGTCAGCTGTGGTGCATTATGAGGGGCTGGCTGGGGGAGGATCAAGCATCCCAGAAGAGGCTCTCCTCAGGAGAGGGAGTGCATTCAGTTCTAGTGTATTACTGGGGGTTGGACAGGGGAAGGAGGCTTGAGCATCTTGGGGAGGCTGTCCTCAGGGGAGGAAGTGCACTAAGCTCTTGTTCATTACTGGAGGCTGCTTGGAAGGGGAGGTGGATCAAGCATTCCAGTGGATTCTGTCCTCATGGGAGGGCATACAGCCAGCTCCGGTGCATTACTGTCCTCATGGGAGGGCATACAGCCAGCTCCGGTACATTACTGCCACCAGGGTCATCACAGGTGGCAGTGCACGTGGAGCGACTTACTGGGCAGGAAACCCTGATGGTGATGCACTCCCCATGCTTGCGTGCAATGAGCTTGTGCACATCCCATGGTTGGGGGATCGGGAAGAATCGGCAACATGATGAATGACCCCTCATAGACTCCACATGGCAGTGTGACCCTGCTGAAAGCTGGATCATGAATTATGGCAGTTGGGTCCCTGCCTCCCCCATTACGGGTGTAAGCCATAACGGTAGGTATGGGAGGTCAGAGGCAAGTCCTCGAAATGCCAGATGACGGGGGATGGGGGCATCCAAAAAGCATGGTTGGCACACAAGGAGGATAAACAGAGAAACCGACATAAAAAAAAAAAAAAAAACAAGGTTATCTGCTCAATTTGCTCATTCCCCACTTGAGGTCATGATCCTCAGTTTGTGACACAAGTCATTTCCATGGCAACAAATAGTGATGCCATATGTGGGATTATGACTGACTACACTCTAAGGAGTAAGCAACAACAGCACATGATCTCTGAGGGGCACAAAATCTGTTTTCTTGTAAATGTGATTACAGGGGTTGAAACTGGCACCTACTTCCAAACCAATTGCTAGTGAATTTTGTATTGGGCTAGTAAACATATATCCTTTAACTAGACCAGCTGGCTTGTATTAGAGGAGGCAGCATTTCATTAGGCACAGGAGTTGGGCCATTGAAAAAGTCTGTGGGACCAGTGGATATTCCCAGTCGCAAGTCCTGCTGGTTAGTGGCTGCAAACCTTAATTTCGATCCCTGTTGTTAGGAATAAAGAATGAGGAGATAGGCACACCTCTGCTTCTACTCCTTATATTTTCTGTAGTTCCTAAGTATGTATTTTAAAGTTTGTCTATATGCATCAACTGCTTTTTAAGTTTTCATTTTAATGTATACAGTTACAAAATAGGTTAAAAAGAAACCCAAGACCTGTGATTGGTCAGCTGTGGTCACAAGTCTGTGCAATATATTCCACCACAACAGTACAGGCCAGAAATATTTGACTCTCTGAACTTCATTACTCCAATTTTAAAGTAAAAATCAGGGGAACCATTTTATATTCATAGTAAGGTACTGCAGTGTGTGCGTGATTGTATGATAATGGCATTTCTTGGGTGCATAAGGCACTCGGCATTGCCTAATGCCTCATTTTCTGAGGTATACCATTACCCCACAATAATTGACACCATCATATCTTACTGTGGTCTGATGTCAAAACTGAAACCATTACAGCAATGGTAATGTGGGCTCTGCAACCTGTTTGGTGGTCATTCCGATGATCAAGATTTCACAGTACCCACCGCCGTTGCCACCCCAGGGGTGTTGTGCTTTCCCCCCACACCTCTGACCTGGAGGTGATTATATTATGCCCTTGCAAACAGCCAGAATGTGCCCTGGTGCTTTGGGCGTGACGGTGGTTGGGTGGCACAATTGCCATATGGCATGGTCGCTATTGTCATTTTCATGTTGCTGTAATGTCAGTCGCCCTTCTGGGTGTCAAACTGACGGTGGAACCCTCTATTGCTTCAATATCAGTCTCTCAGCCTTGATGTGAACAGAAATGTATTTCTCATTTCTCCTTAATCAGAGGGTCAGGTCCCACGTACAGAGGTTCCCCATCTTGACTGGTCCACCAGATCAGAAATAGTTTATTCTTATTGGTCCAGAGCAAAACAGTAGCAGGTCTCAGACCCAGGACCAGTAGCATTTCAACCCGTGTGATAGCTGGTCAGTCTGTTCTTAGTGGAACCCTTCTGGTAGAAGTAATATGTCACAATGAAAATGAATCAATAAAATCAGCGCAGATTATATAGCTGTTGGTGATTTTTTTTTTCCTTCTTTCCTTTTCTGTGCAGAGTCCCCATGGGTCAGCCAGGGTGATACAAAACCTGCACATGGACCTGGAGTCACTGGGAGGTGGATTTGAGTATGAGGTAGTGTATAAGGCCATGTGATATTTTATATATAATTTATATATAGATAAATCTAGATATATATGTATATGGAACATAGCATTTAGAATGCTGGCATTATCAATTGCTAATGTCACATCAGTGGTGTTATGGGTTTGAATGTCACTCTTTCCCCATTGGGGGGGAGTGACCATCTATATATTGCAGAAAGTATTTTACTTGCCTAGTTGCACAGTCATTTTCAGCTGTTTAAAAAAGTTCTCTTTTTTTTCTCTCCTTAAATATCTAAAGCAGTTTTATACACAAAATAATGCACACAGATACCTAGCAGCAAACATAGTAACCTAATAATTTACGAATTAAGGATATACATTTATGATGTGACTCATGCCTACTGATGCACAAAATGTCCGATTACGGCATTGTGAAGGGACACCCTGTTGCTTGTGGTTTTGCTTGCTTACTCCACAAACACTGGAGTGGGTTATTCCACTTATGAAATGTTTTTTCTTGGCTTTCCATACACTGAAGGGGTATGTGACCTTATCCCCTCCCTGTGTCACAACATTCTGACCATGCAGAAAACACTTGATAAGTAAGGAGTAACACACACCAGGGTGTGCAAATATTCTGTAAAAGTTCCACATCCCAGACTGGTTGTGAAGCACGAGGAGCAGCCAGAGACTCGCAATCCCCCGGGGAAGTGCAATTATTAGAACAATGAGTCCCTAAGTGTATGAAAACCATGTTTGTTCTTTGTCATTTTCAGCCTAATTAGGATCATCTGTACCAAAACCAGGAAAGGGGGCACTCAGAGACACTGGTGCAGTGGGAATACAAATGTGGATGGGTAACAGGAGACCTTGCACTCACACACCCAGAAAGATAGCTGAACTCCAAAAATGAAGTACGAAGATATATTTATTCCTTACTCTCGTTTCAAAAAAGTGCGAAAGCTGTAGGTGCAACCCCAACATAGCTCCTAGGTTCCCCAACACGTTTTATACCTGCCCCGGTACTTTCTCAAGGGGAATGATCTTGGATTTGGATGTGTGAATATGAGGTTTCCTGTTGCCTGTCGTATGTACAAAGCCTATTTAAAGGGCAATGTCTGTTGTGGTGAAGTCTCATCAGCCCAACTTGCACAAGGATTTGCAAACCCATGATGCCTTGCTCTGGGAATGAGGCTTGAGAGTATGTACATGGTTGGAGAGATGCATAAAAAACAATTGGAACGTGTTATGTAGTAATGGCTCCAGGAGGTGGCAGTATAGACACACTGAGGAATGGATAAATACACTTGTTTACTTCAAGCTTGGCTATTAAAAAGTAATAATCTTTACTTAAAATTTTATTTATTTATTAAAGGAATTGAAATTACAACCTTTGAGTTAGGGACTCCTTTGCAAAGGCTCCACGTCAGATATATGAAAATTACATACCTACCGTAATTCTTGATCTTCTTGGACGAGTCTCCACCACTCATTCACACTATTGGGATCTGTGCCGGAGGCACCAGGACCCATCAGGAGCAAACTTTTTGCTGGAGGGTCGGCGCCAGAGATGGAGCCGCGAGGAATGGCACCTCGAGCCTCAGTTCGCGCGGCAATGACTATCTGGCGTCGACCCTCCAACACGCCTCAATTTTTTATCAAGGAGGTGCAGCGTAACTAACCTAGAAGGGTAGCCTAACCTAAAAACCGGACTTAAGATAGTCCGGGTGACCCGTATAAGAAGGATCAACAAAGAAGCCTTCATAGCCTAAAGATTTGAGGGAGTGAAGACCAACAACAGAGGTGAGCTCAGGGGACGGAGGGTGGGCGTGTGAATGAATGGTGGAGACTTGTCCAAGAAGATCAAGAATTATGGTAGATACATAATTTTCATATCTTCCTGGACATAAGTCTCCACCACTCATTCACACTATTGGGAGAGTACCGAGCTAATAATCCCCCGAGAGGGCGGCAGGAGAGACCAAGAGCTCACGTTTCTAGGACAGAAGTCCATTAAGGATGGCTCTGCCAAAGGAAGAATGTCGTCTGGCATGGACATCCAGTGCATAATGTTTAACAAAAGTATGCACTGAGCTCCAGGTGGCCCGCGTTGCAAATATCTGCAATGGGCACGTTGCGAATTTCCGCTAGGGATGCCGCGACCGCTCTAGTAGAGTGAGCGTAAACTCTACCCTCCAACTTAACCTGCGCCATGGAATAGCAGTGGCGAAGGCATGCCACTAGCCATGCTGAGATACATCTGATAGCGACAGGTTGACCCAGCCGGGTCTCGCTGAAGGAAACGAACAGTTGCTGGGCTTTGCGAAAATCCTTGGTTCTATCTAGATAGAAACGCAAGGCCCTCTTAACATCTAAAGAATGAAGAGAACGTTCTCCTTCATTTTGGAAGTCCGCAAAGTAAGAGGGAAGGACCAAAGGTTGGTTTAGATGAAATTCTGACACAACCTTAGGAAGAAATTTTAGGATGAGTACGAAGAACTACTTTGTCCTTATGGAACACAGTATACGGAGAGTCTGTGACCAGGGCATGAATCTCGAGACCCTGCGGGCTGAGGTAATGGCCACTAGGAAGGCAGTCTTCCAGGTGAGAAATTTTAGCTCACAGGTAGCCAGAGGTTCGAAAGGTTTCCGAGTGAGCATGTCTAGCACAAGATTAATGTCCCAGGCTGCAACTGGACGTCTTGTAGGAGGTCTGGTATGCAGAATTCCCTTAAGAAATCTCTTAACTACAGGTAACTGAGCCAGTGTTAAGGAAAAACGGCTCATGATCACGCTGAAATGGCACTAAGGTGAACTTTGACTGTAGAGTACTGCAGACCTGAATTTGAGAGGTCCAAGAGGTACTCAAAACCTTATCTGGTGGGCAGGAAAAGGGATTCAAAGAGGACTTTGCACACCAGAGCGAAAAACGCTTCCACTTGGCCGTGTAAGTTTTCCGAGTGGCTGGCTTCCGTGCAGCCAGAACAATATCTGAAACCCTTTGAGAGACATTGAACCGGTTTACTTCTACCTCTTCAGGAGCCAAGCGTGAAGGTGAAGCGATCTCAGGTTGGGATTGACCACCGGTCCCTGAGTCAAAAGGTTCATCTGCAGGGGAAGTGGTCTCGGAAGAACTGCCAACATATTGTTGAGTAGTGGAAACCACAGCTGCCGAGGCCAAAAGGGAGCAATGAGAATCATCTTGTCCCCCTGGGATTCGAACTTAAGGAGTACCCTCTGAATTAGAGGAAGAGGCATAAAGGCATAAAGAAAGCGTTTTGTCCACCGCAGCCTGAACGCATCCTGACAGAAAATGCCAGGCCCTGGATTTCTGGAGCAGAAGAGAGGCAGTTTTGCGTTGAGTGGGGATGCAAAAAGGTCCAGGTCTGGAGTTCCCCACTCTTCGAATAGTGACTGAACTATGGTTGAGTCGAGAGACCACTCGTGAGGATCTGTCTCTGTTCTGCTGAGATGGTCTGCCAAGTCGTTCTGTACACCTGGCAGGTAGACCACTTGAATTAGAGCCTTGTGCTCCAAGCACCATTCCCATACCCTCATTGCTTCCCTGCATAAGAGGTAAGAATGAGCACCGCCCTGCTTGTTGATGTAATACATCACTGCTTTGTTGTCCGTTTGAAGGAGAATGTTCTTGTGACAGAGAATGTCCTTCAACGCTTGGACCGCATAAAGGACGGCTCTCATTTCTAGGACGTTTATGTGAAGCTGGGACTCGAGTTGAGTCCACACACCTTGAGTGTGGAGAGCCTGACAGTGAGCTCCCCACCCCATTAGGGATGCATCCGTGGTAATGGAGATTTGATGGTCCAGCGGAGCAAAGGGATATCCTTCCAGGAGATTGCTCTCTTGAGACCACCAGGTGAGTGACCTCTTTAAAGGTTCTGTCACCTTGATGAGATAGGACTGCGGGTGAGTGGTTGGGGACCACTGAGTACTGAGCATCCACTGAGTGGTTCTCATGTGCAGACGTGCTAGGGGTACAGTGAACACTGAGGATGCCATGAGGCCTAGCATCCGTTGCATCGAGAGAGTGGTAACTGAGCTGTTCTCCCCGTTGTGACGGACCATTTGAAGGATATCGTTCCTTCTGTCTTCTGGAAGAAAAGCCTTTGCACAGGAGGTGTCCAGAAGAGTCCCTATAAAAAGGAGCCTCTGGGAGGGCTGCAGTTGCGATTTCTTGAGGTTCAGCAGAACTCCCATGGACGTATGGAGGCAAGAGGCCGTCTCTATGGCATCCAGAGTCCCTTGCCTGGAAGGGCTTGCTAGAAGCCAATCGTCCAGATAAGGGAACACCTGTATTCTGACCTTTCTGAGGTGCACTGTGAGAACTGCACAACACTTTGTAAAAACTCGCAGCACTGAGGATAGCCCAAAGGGCAGGACTCTGAACTGATAATGTTGTCCCAGAGCCACAAACCTCAGGAATTTGTGATGCCTCGGGTGAATAGGAATGTGCTGGTAAGCATCCTGCATGTCCAGGGAGGCTAGCCAGTTGTGTTGATGAAGCAAAGGTAACAGGGTTCCCAGAGAAATAATTTTGAATTTCTCCTTGGGGAGAAATTTGTTTAGCTTTCTGAGATCTAGAATGGGGCGCATTCCCCCGGACTTCTTTGGAACCAGAAAGTAATGGGAGTAGAACCCCGTGTTTCGCTGATGCAGTGGCACCACTTCTACTGCCCTGTTGTTCAGAAGGCCCTCAATCTCGGTGGCGAGAAGGTCTGACTGAAGGGTTGACAGCCTGGGCTGCCGTTTGGGAGGACGATCCGGAGGGGTCTCTACAAGATTGAGTTAATACCCCTCGCGAATTATCTGAAGGACCCATTTGTCTGAGGTTATGGACTTCCACTGGTTGTAGAAGTGCATCAGATGACCTCCCACCGGAGAGGAAAAGTCCACCTCGGGCAGCTGAGATGGGACTTGGGCCAGCAATTCATAAGGTAGCGCTGGGCACTTTGGGCCCTTGCGCTTTCTGTTGCATCTTCTTTTGAGGTTGGGCAGGTTGGGTTTTATGGAAACCTCCTCTGCCTCTGCCTCGAAAGGACTGACGATTATGAAACTGACGTTTATTGACATTCCCTCCAGAGGGGGCAGGAGGGGGTCGAGCCAACTTAATGGCTGACCTAGTCTAATGTGTAGCTTCTAGAGCTTGCTCTACCTGAGGACCAAAAAGATATGCACCATCAAAGGGTAACGCCATTAGCTGCTGCTGTGCGTCATTCGTGAAGCCCGCAGTGCGCAGCCAGGAATGACAGCGGGTGCAAATACCAGCAGCCACTGAACGGGAAGCAGTGTTGAAAGCATCCATGGCTGCTTTAACCTGTTGGTTGTTAGATTTAATACCTCTGGTAATGGTTTGAAGAAGCTCTGGCTTTGTATCCGATTCCGGCAGAGCTTCAACCATTTGCTTGATAGAATGCCACAGGATATATTCATACTTGGAGAAATGGCCCTGGTAACTGGCATTACGCATACTAAGGGTAGAAGCAGCAAAGACTCTCTTACCTAAGGTGTCTGTCTTACAAGATTCCTTGTTAATAGGTCGAGCTGTAGTAGTTTGAGGAAGACCGACTTTATCATTCTCTGCCAGGACTACAATAGGATCCGCAAAGGCTTGAGATGCCAAAATGGGACGATCCTTGGGGGCTGAATATTTCCTATCTATGGATTTAGCCACCGAAGGGGTGAGAGCAGGATTATTCCATACCATTTGAGACAGCGTCTCGAAGGAAGGCTGAACCGGAGGAGTCAAATCCGTAGGGATCTCCGGGGCATGAAGGTATTGGAGTCTTAACAATTTCCCAGGATCGATGTCTGTAGTCTGGAGAGAAAGAGTGGAACTCAGATTTTTTAGCAGAGACTTAAAGGACAGGTCCTCGACCACAGGCTCTGTAGCAGTACTAGATCCTGCATCGTCCACTTCATCGCCCAACTGAAGGTCTGGGTCAGGCTCAATGTCATCTCCTGACAGTCCAGGAGGGACTGTATGGACAGGAAAGGAATGAAAATCAGAAGAGAGGGAAGAAGGAAAAGAGTGAAAGGAGGAGTCTTGAAACGCAGAGGAACCCCCGAGAGCCCCCGGCACCGAGAATGACGCCGAGGAACCACGTGGCGCCGAAAACGGCACCGAGGATGGCGCCGCAAAGCCGCACGGCACAGAGGACAGCGCCGAGCGCACCATCGACTCCAAGGGCACCGAAAACACCCCCAGACTCCAAAAAAACAGGTTTTGAAGGAAGAAGAGCAGGAGATAAGGGCATCGGTGTGGCCCCTTCCGCCATAGCCATGTGGGGGGGGGGAGCACCTAAGCACGGAGTCGACGGCACCGAAGAAGGTGCCGCGCGACCAGGAAAGTCCAACCGCCCTACCTGGTCTGCCAGTAAGCCCAAAGGCCCACGAGTGACCGAGCCAGGTAGCTGAACCAACCTCCAAGCCCATTGCTCCATAAGAGCGGCCCACTGATGAAACTGCTCATCTGAAGACCTACCTGCGGGCGGGGTAGGGCTCCGATGTTGAAGCCGTTGGCTACCAGAAGCAGAGGTTGGTGACTCTGAAGGAGGAGACCGGCAACTAGCCCTGATAACCGAACGTCTATGCGCAGACATATCAGAGGGCGACCTCGAGTGATGTCTTCTTTTTAGACCTGTGGGCCGAAGAAGAGCTTGAGGCGAGCAGTTGCCGAGAATCGACTGTTTATTTTATGCTTCGCGGGACCTGCCATCCCCCCGGGCATTGGACTGACCATTGTCAGACTCCCCTTCTGGAGAAGGCGGCGGACCGGACCGGACCCAGCCCGACTAACTGAACAGCTTTCATACGAAGTCTCCCTACTGTCACCTGACCTGCTCATGGTCGACTCCGTTAAAGTAGGCTGAGACTTCTTTATTGTTAAAATAAGAATAAACTAAGCGATACTTTATCGAGATAATACTACAAAATAACAAAAACTGAAAACTGTGCTGCTAGTTTGAAGTTTGACTCCCGGCGGGTGGCGGCATCGTCACTGGGCGCACTGGACGGCGGGAAAAAAGGAACTGAGGCAGTTGGAGGGTCAACGCCGAGATAGTCATTGCCGCGTGAGCTGAGGCTCGCGGTTCCATCTGTGGCGCCGACCCTGCAGCAAAAAGTTTGCTCCCAATGGGTCCTGGTGCCTCTGGCGCAGATCCCAATAGTGTGAATGAGTGGTGGAGACTTATGTCCAGGAAGATACATACGTTACAAGAAATTACAAGATATACAATAATAAATATACAGAGAACACACTAGAATGCATACATTGCAAGTTTATTTTTTTATTTATTAGAGTCTAGGATTACAACTACCTTTGAGCCAAGGCTCTTTTACAAAGGTTCCACGTCAGGATGAGAACAAACAAGCAGGATATTAATTATTACAGGATAACAGGTTACAGTTGTTTATCATCACATGAGTACATACAGATTGGGTGGTACTAGACATACTAGTTTAGAAAACAGTATATATATAATAAGAGGCAAATAGTGACGACAAGTTACAGTTCAAAGGTGGAATAGACAAACCCATGTCAAATCATTATAATTCCAGTATGTACAATAACAGTATATAGAAATTAAAAGGTTATAGTTACAGGCAAGGTGGAGGAGGACTAAGCACAATCACAGTTGGAGTGGGAGAGGATTTCAGCATGGAGTTGGGTTTTACACAAGCCTAGTACTAGTACTGGTATTGGTGGAGGACTGCGAGCACAGTAACTAGTATGGTTAGTACAGTATGCTAGTTGTGCTACTTAAGGTAAGGGACTAGTTGTGATTTTTTTTCTAATCAAATTATTTGAGTTGCAGGTCCATGTTTTTTTTTAATATTTCAGTGAAGGGTGGGGCAAAGGTCCCCAACTCAACTCGATTTAAAAAAAAAAGAATCCACCAACTCAAACAAATTGATTAAAAAAAAAACAACAACCTACTAACAAGGTGTACTGGCTACACTAGTTATGGTGGTCTGTAGTCCTCCTTCATTGCTCGAGTGCTTGACTATTTTTTACACAGCAATCACATTATCTGGGAGCGCCACTCCTTGCTTGTTTGTGTTGCCTTCTCATGTTGGTGGTTGCTGCGGGCTCCGTATCTTTGTGCGTTCAGTGCTTCTGGTTTTATTTACACTTCCATGCTGCCAGGCTTGTTGATGTTCCGCGTGCTCTTCTGACATTGACGCATGTCAGTGCCCCCCGGCTGCATGTTCCAGATGCAGTGCTTGGGACAGGACGGACAACAGTAATGGTTTTAAAAAAGATCATATGCTGTCAAGCAGTGTGTGTGTGTGTGTGTGTAACTGTCGGGGAGTAGGGGAGGTAAGAAACCAAACAGTATGCACAGACAGTTTGGACTTGTGGCAGAAATTATTTAAAAGAAAATTGCATCAGAAAAAAGTGTGTGGGTGGTGGATAGGAAGGTGAGGAATATGTGTATGTATGTATGCCTAAGTTTTTTTACACACTGTATACAAGTGCACACTTTAGTGTATTGGTTTGTGGTGATTTTACTACTCTTCTGGGGGCTGAATATCTTTGGCTCGTGGCCTTGTGCCTTGTGCTTCTGGTGTGCAGTAAAAGGTCCACAGTCAGTGCCCTGCCATCCCGTACTGCGTACTCAAAAGGTGAGAACCTCAATGCAGCAGCACTGAAGGAGAAGTTACCCTGGAAGGGCACTGACAATAAAGCCAAGTTTCCAAGAAATGCTGTTATACAACCCCCCCATTGCAAAGCATCATGGGAAGTATATGCAAGTCATGATATGTATATTTTCTTTGTTTAGCTCCCCTTTTTATTTTTTAGTACTGTATGCACATTATCAGGAAAACTAGATCACTGTTTATCAACTTTGGCTGCTTATCTTCTCCTCTCATCACAACCCTCTGCTTGTGACATCACAGTCTGTTGCTGTAGAAATAATTATTTATCTTTTTTTATTCTTTGGTAACCTGGTAAGGCCCATTGGGTACGAGGCCCGCTTACTGGGGAGAGCCGGGAGCACTGGGAGGTTAAGTGATTTGCTCAGGGTTACAAGGTATGAAAATGGAGGGTTGCGGGAACCAAACCCAGGTCTGCTGGATGTACCCGCGCTCGTTCACAGCTTGTTACTCCAACCTCTAGACTATACTGCCAGCTTGCATAATAGAGCTAGGCTAGGATTACGATGTTGAGTGTTGACAAGCAGCCAGAACCGATTAAGTTTAGGTGACAGAGATGCTGTTTCCATGTTAACATGCAAAGTTATAATGAATATTGTAGGAGCTAAATTCAGAAAATGTATGACATCTAAGGTAAATATATCTGAAACTTTTGTTTAAGTTTCTTCTAAGATGTTGGTGGCTGTTTAGATGGCACCTTATTTTTTATATAGTTGAAGATCATTAGGAAAAATGTTAATATAATTCTCTAAAAGATGACAGGCAGTAGCAGATACATGTTGCTGTGTGTACTCAGGAAAGTGACAAAATGGAGGAGGCCAGTTGTGGTAGCCGCCACACTGATGAGTTCACCGAGCCCGAACTTCAGAACCTGAGGAACTCTGAGGATGAAGCAGAAAGCTTCAAAGAGGTGACTGCTTGGCTCTCTGACATCATGTGGCGTGATGTCACTGCAGCATTGCATGATGTAGAATGCATTATCAAAGGCTAGCAATGGTTTGGCTGGAGTTTTGGCTTCATTGCCAATAAAATGGTTGTAGTTGTAGCCTGTTTTAAACTACGTTGAGGCAAATCTAAAAAATATTCACTAGCACAGCACTGTGGTAACCCATCTCGCCCCCAGAACGTCATGCTTGCTGAAAAAGCAGTGATATGATTTGGAAACACTTTTGCCCAGACACAAATGCGTGTGATAGTACACTTGGGAAATGGCTTGTAACATATCTAGAAGTACCCCAGTGCGAATATTTAAGGATTACGCCTCATCATGAAGCACATGGTAGTTTGCACAATCCATTTTTTGGCTGTTATCAGGTTTTGGCCTTTGAACAGTGAGGATAATATCACTCTTAAAAATTGATTTGTGTTAAAAATGAAAAAGAAACCGCAGAATTCTGAACTGTGGTAATATCATGGATTATACTATGTCCATATTATCAGGATTACACCAATCACAGCACAGAATTCTTTCAACCCATTTTATAAATGTGTGTGTTAGTTACAAGGCATAATATGAATTGAATATACATATTATCAAGGGTTTTTTCTGACATATCCTGTTTATGCACTTGGAATGCCAACATGTTAAAATATATATTTTTTCTACATATATAATGTTTACTATTTGGTGCAATTATATTTTAGAGAGCCCATTCATATAACCTTTATAAAGAGTTCATTAAAACCTTTTTTTTTGACATCTCATTAAATTACAGTTTGCAACTTTGGCCATTTGTGGAGCAGGCCTCTTTTGTATAGTCTAGTCCCGTCCTTGCTTGTGCCTGTGGTACACCTTAGATGACCAACTACTGATGCACTATGGGTGCCATCTATATCAAATCCTAATGCTCAAAGGGAATTTGTTAATGTTTATGAGTAAGACAATAACAACACAGGCTGGTTATATGAAGTAGCTACCTCCACCACACCCAAATAAGGGGCATTCTGACATTCACCCCACCCTGTGGACCGGAGTTGTTCACCACCTCCCCCATTTGTCTGCCTGCTTCTCAGGAGGAGGAGGAGGAGGATTCATCTAACTCTCTAGAGAGCTGGGAGAAGAACCTCCTCTTGGGTCATTCCCCTCTGTGGAGCTTGCCTGACATACACTTTGCTGGTTGTGAGGTGGAGTATAAGCAGAGGTGGAGCCCTGACCAATTAAGAGGTGGGGGAAGTAAGGCTGCCCAGTCCTCATGTTGGTGCGTAGGCATCCGAATGGAACAGTTACCCATGGCATGCATTAAGGTTGTAGACACAGAAGGAAATCTTGGCCCTGGCCGGGAGTAGAAAATATTATAGAAGTAAATCCAGGTGTTTAATCCAAAATAGCAGCTCATGTCTGTGAAAACCCTTGGGCTTGGCTGTTTTAATTAGAAGTAAGAAATTCTTTTAATGGGTGAGCTTACAGAGTGGTTTTCTATCAGAATCTTTGGATGACGAAATTGTCTGGGACAATACCCTGTCCAGATTTTTGCTATGGAAACCTCTAAATTCTTGGACTGATTGGGAATGTTACTTGTCTTTCACGATAAGGTTTCCAGGGAACAGCTATCTGGAGAACAGGGATTCATCTTGAGAGAAATTTAGATGGAAAGGTTGTTTACCGGGCAAAAGATCATCATCTGTGGGACGAGTAATATTGTAAAAAATGTGTGTGACTGTTCCCAGAATCCTAAGTGTCCCCAAATTATCTCTCATCATGAGGTCATCCAAAGCTTTGTTGTTATTTATGTCTTTGTAGAATTTTGCTAATGACTATTTCCTTAATAAAAAAAAACGCATAATGGTAAGCACAAAAAATGTTGCACTGAGTGTATTACGTAGGAGCTATGCAATGGTTAACCCAAAAAATACAATATGTCTTCAGGTGTGAGGGGGCAAGACCATAACTTATGAGTGGCAGAGTCATGAATGAGTTGTGAAAGTCCTGCCTCTCCTTCTTACAAATAATGATGATCTGCATATGTTGAGTCCGACCATTGTGTATTAGATTTATGCAGCATCACTGTACAACTCTTATAAATCATGACATAATTTTTAGCCCATCATTTTTTTTTCTGAACATTCCAGACACTCTTTTATAACCATAAGAGGGTCTCTCATGTAAACATTTATAAAATTCTGACTTTATAAGTTCATTTTGCTCAGTCCATTTCCCAGGTGGTGGGCTCTCTAATTTTCTACAAAGTAAAACATTCTGATTTTAAATTCAAGTCCCATTGTTGAAAAACAGAAGTCTTTTAACATGATTTATAATTTATTTATACATACAGTTACTGCATCTCTTATGGCTGTCTCTTTTCAAGTCCTTCATGTGTCATAACAGTTTAGCTTCGCTGCACAGGTCACTTGCTGAAAAAACTCTGGGAGGCGCTCTCACAACCATGAGATGCTGTTAACTGTAGATATAAACCAACTATGTGAAGATTTGCCTTTCTGTTTTTACACTGCTAGTTTCGGAGCTTCACTAGGCTTGTGTGATGTCATCAGCACTGTGAAATATGCTGTCTGATTGGTTCAGTATTCCACTGTGATCTACCCAACTTTCAAGATAGTGATTGTGACCTACCTAACAGCAAAGCTTTCTGCCTAGTTTTCACGATTGCGATTGTGACCTACCTAACAGCAAAGCTAACATGTTATCTTGAAGGTTGGGTTTTTCATCTACAAAGACAATACAATTTATCTTCACAAATGTATAACCACTGGTGGTGTATGTACTTCATGCTTTTATTTATTATAGAAACCTACAAGGAGTACATATATGCATATTATGTATGTGTGTATATAGTTACACTCACACGTACATGATTTGACATTTGTTAACTTGCTGTCTAGAAGCGAGAGTCTCGTAACGAAAGCTTGGATAAAGGAAAAGACAAACTCTAACCAACTCCAGTAGTCATGGGGTAACCCATGGACCCCAGCCAGTGGTTTATGAAGAAGCGGATAGCAATATCGATGACTTAAGTGAGGAGGACTCCAAAGCACTGCACAGGATGGGTCTGCCAAGAAGTGAAGCAGGCAGCAACGAACATATAGTGGTGGTGGAGGACCCCGTGCATGAAGAACAAGAGATAACTGGGTTGGCAGAAGGTGGTGACGCAGCGAACACAGATGTGGAAAACTGGAGTAATTCCTTAGAAGCAAGTGTTAGTGGCATGGATCACTCAAACAAAAATGTTGTAAAGGAAGAAACATTCTTCAGTGATCGGAAGGTCTCTATCAAAACCAAAGGCAGAATGTATGATGATCTTGGGATGGGGAATCCTGAGGAGAGAAAGAATTCCAGAAATGAGACTGATGGCGATCCAAGCGATCGATCTAGACAGGTAGGGTTTCTGTAAACCCCTGCTTGTAGTACTCTGACCCATTCTTAGAGCTCTACAAACTAGTAATTTATCCCCATTGGTGATTGAAGCAAGAAAAATATGATGTGGCCATTGGTTTGAATTTTATTTTTGTGTGTCAGAGGGCAGAACATCAGGTTTACAAGTTTGACAACAACAGCTAAAAAAACTAATTAAAAAAAACCAAAAAAACAAAGGCCTATTTTGTACAGCTTAGAAAGAAAACACTGGTTTGGTTAGGTTTGTGACATGCTGACCAGCTGTATGGTTCAATTAAGTTGTAGAGCACACTGTTTCATGGAGCTCTCCAGTCCCCTCTCATTAAGATCAATAGGAACATACAATGTGGTGTTTTTACTGATAGCATATGAACTAGCAACAAAAGCTGTATAAAATAAAAAATATTGCTCAGACGTACTGTGAGCTTATGCTGAACGGCTTCCTTCACTGCTGCTCCTTTTCTGATTTAGCACGACCATAATACTGATGTACAAATTCTGGAAAGACCACCTGCCCATCCTCTTTCCCCCCACCACCACCTGGATGTGTGGAGGAAGGGATACCCTGTCATCCCTTTTTTCTTCAAGGTGCTTATCTAGTTCAAACTTGATGGTAGAAACTGTATGAACTGACATCACCTGTTCTGGGTGTCTATTGCAAGTGCCCACCACTCATTCTGTGAAGTAGGTCTTCCTGATATTTTCCGTCAGTCTCCCTCCTTTTAAATACATTGACTGTCCTGTTGTTCACTTCTGATTGTGTCATGGTAGGCCTTACAGTCTAGTAGGAAGATTTAAAAAAATACACAAGATATATATTTGTTTTTTCAATTTATTTGTAATTTTTGACCAGGAAAAGCACACTAAGCTGTTACAGCTTATCATCAGGTGCATCCTGGGGGTCGATTGCATGGATCTGTTTTATTGACAGGGGAATGCTGGCCATGACACCGGGGAAACTCCTGCTCTTCTCCAATAAATGCCATGGGATCTTTAACTTCCCCTGGACAGTGACCAGAGATGGGCAGAGGGGGCCCTGGATCAGTGTCTTATCTGAAGGATGACACTTCAATAAGGCAGCTCTCCCTCGCACTGTGCTACAGTGTCAGTTGCAGATATTACCCCAAGTAGCTGGTGTGTGGCTAGAACCCATAATTTTCCAATCTTCTGGACCAGAAATGAATGTGCTGCCTACTGAGCCACTGACACTGATATAGTTTACAGTTGCAGAATAATAATCATATAACAAGGTGTTCAGTATACCTCTTTTTTTTTTTTTATTTGCACTGTAAGCCCCTTTGCACTCTCCAACACAGTACTGTAACACTGAACTCTCACTCTTGCTTGTCACACTGAACACCCCTCTACAGACCCTTTTCTTACCCCCTGGAGGGGTCGGCGAAGGGCATTTTTCCCCCAAATATTTCAGTTTCATCAGGCAGTGCTTGGGCAGAAGCATGAGGTCCGGATATACTGGGATTTTTTTTCTTGGTGCCGGGGCTGTTTTTCTGGTTTTCCCCATCCTACTTGACATCAGGGCACTAGGGGCAAAGTGCAGTGGCGCATGTGGCACACCAACCACACGTCCAGCTGACGTCCCTCCTCCCATACTTGATTAGCATCGTGCTGCCACCCATGGTCACCCAGGTGGCAGCAGTGCAGGGAAGACAGTGATACGTCCTCCCTAAATGAGGAGCGTGTCCTGTGGGATGCTCAGTCACCCTTCCACCAGCTGGCCCTCCAGCATCTTGGGCTTGTTTCAAAATCTGAGGTGTCAGAATCATCAGTGGCAGCCCTACCGCTGAGCCAACCCCCCCATATACCTGCTGTTTGCACAAGGGGAAAATGTTTCTGTGGCAAATATGACCTCATGCTGTTTCACACAGAATGTTGTGGCTCTGAGCACTCAAGGCAGAGACAGAAATACAATATACTGTTTATTTTTCCAAATAGAAAGCATTTTGTTACAAAAATGCTTTAGGAGTGAAAACATTACTCTAAGGCATTTTATATACCCGATGATCTTTAAAGTGGGGCTGTTAAACAGGGACACTACTT
The DNA here is from genome assembly GCA_016271365.2 of Neoceratodus forsteri. Lineage (NCBI taxonomy): Eukaryota > Metazoa > Chordata > Ceratodontiformes > Ceratodontidae > Neoceratodus > Neoceratodus forsteri. The sequence continues at coordinate 113,446,684 of JADMNL010000034.1, read as the reverse complement.
GAACCCGGGTCCTCCTTAATTTCATGTATTTCTCTCCCCATTCCTTGTATTGAGATATGGATGCATAGAAACGTAGAATTTGACGGCAGATAAGGACCGCTTGACCCACCTAGTCTGCCCTTTTCCCTAGGGATAAGCTGCAGATTCTAGTTAACTAATAGCTTACTTCCTCCTACCCCCCACTAGAATTGCTTTATGTCTGTCCCATGCATTCTTGAATTCTCCCACTGTTCTTGACTCCACAACCTCCTCAGGAAGGCTGTTCCATACATCCACAACCCTCTCCATGAAAAAATACTTTCTAACATTACCTCTGAGCTGTCCTCCCTCTATCTTCAAATTGTGCCCCCTTGTTCTTGCACATCTCTTTTTCTGAAAGATGCTACCTTCTTGGACTTTAATTCTCTTGAGGTATTTGAAAGTTTCTGTCATATCCCCCTCTCCCTCCTTTCCTCGAGGGTATACATATTAAGCTGCTTTAATCTCTCTTCATATGTCTTCTGGCGCAGACCCTGCACCATTTTGATTGCCCTCCTCTGAATATCCTCCACTCTGTCTGTCTTTGCGGAGATGGGGTCTCCAGAACTGTACGCAGTACTCCAGATGGGGTCTCACCAACTGTCTGTACAGAGGGATAACAGCTTCCTTTTTTCTACTGTTGATGCCTCTCCCTATGCATCCCAGTATCCCCCAGCCCTCCTTACTGCCTTCTCACATTGCTTGCCCACCTTAAGGTCATCTGATATAATTACTCCCAGGTCCCTTTCGATTTTTGTTGTTGTTAGTATCTCACCCCCATTGTGTACTCTTCCCCTGGGTTTTTGTTTCCCAGGTGCATTACCTTGCACTTCTTTGCATCAAATCTCAGCTGCCATACATTTGACCATTCCTCCAACCTTGCCAAGTCCCTTTTCATCCTTTCCACCTCACCTTGTGTATCAACCCTGTTGCAGATCTTTGTGTCATCTGCAAAGAGACATACTTTTCCTTCCAGGTGCTTTCCAATGTCACTTATAAAGACATTAAAGAGGACCGGTCCCAGTACTGAACCCTGTGGTACCCCGCTAGTTACCCTTCTTTCTTCACTGTGAACTCCGTTTACTGTTACCCTTTGTGTCCTGTTGTCCAGCCATTTTTTTATCCAGGCTACCACCTTGGGACCCACTCCAAGGCTGGCTAACTTGTATATTAATGTTCTGTGTGGGACTGTGTCAAATGCCTTGCTAAAATCTAGGTAGGCCATATCCACAGCCCCTTCCTGGTCTACTACTTTGGTCATCCAGTCAAAGAAATCTATTAGATTTGTCTGACACGACCTTCCCGACACGATCGGATTTTCGCCTGCACAAGCCATCTGCTCCTGCAGCTGGAGCATGTAGTGACATTGTAGTCCCGTATTTTTGACATGACAGTCTGATGCTGTAGAAGCAACTGCCATGCCGCAAGCAGAGAATGGTGACTTCATTGCATTCTGCGCTTTGACAGTGTGGGGGATGTTGATGGGTTGCGCGGGAGACTGCTCTTGTTTAAACTCACACAACATGGCCCATGAGAACCAAATTGAGAGGCAGCATGGTCTGGTGGCTTGAACACAGGCATGATAACCAGGAGACCCAGGTTCAAACCCACCAGACCCATTTATTTGTTGTGTGACCCTGAACAGGTCACGTAACCAACCTCTCGGTGCTTCAGTTCCACCCAGATGTGAAATTGGGTAGACACAGGACCCCACTGAAAACCAGATGGTGCATCTCAGCTGGGCTATCCGTGATAAATTGCAAAATTAATAAGTAAACAGTGGGGTGGGAAATGCAGAAAAATAAAGGGTATAGATTTTTGTGTATACATTATCTGCTTTTAAAGTGACGTAGGATGCGAGTTCCTCTTAAAGTTACCACTTTATTTGTGAAGAATAAGCTGTAGTAACATAACATGGCATGTTCTCTGTTGAAGAAGCTTCACTGAGGACCCTTTTAATTTTTTTTTTTTTTTTAGTTGGCTGAAAAATGATTTTGTTGTTATGGCTTTTGTTTATTGCCTTTTTTAAATACAGAAGATCACAGGTAGCTGTCTCATTTTCAGTATTGTGTCCCACAGGAATCCGAGCCCAGTGAGCATGTCAAAGAACTACAGCATTCCAGCCATTCGGATGATGGGATTCTTAAGGACATGGTGAGTTTCTGTGCTGAGGGACTGTCTGTTGTAATATATTATTAAAAAAAAAAAGACTGAAAATGGAGTACTCTGATTGGGTGACTCACACTTTAAATGTTAACAGCTGGAAACCCTCACGTACATTACAACAATTAGAAATTAAAACACCGTGATTTAAAGTGCAGGTGAGACTCCTAAACTAAATGGCTTTAAGGAAATGTGCACAAATCCTCTAGCCCTCTCCTGCCAATAGCTGCACCTCCAATTATGATTTACTTGCGGGGGTTATCTCCTCCCCCCTGTCAGCATCCGAGGGCCGGGGAAAAAAAAAAAAATGAGCATAAAAAAACAAACATGATTTTGTTCATTAATCATACATGGCTCTGTAGCTGTTTTTAAGTCTGCTCTGAAACTTCTGTTGTCGTCTTGCTCTTGCTAGAGGTGTGTTCCACCCCTCGCTTTGCTACGGGCTCCTTTTTTTGTTTGCACCTCCAAAACTCACCTTTGTAGGTAGTCCACTGCCTACAAAAATGTCTGCCGTTTTGCTCTGGCTGCCCCTCGTCTCACCCACCTTTGTGACCTGTATAGCAAGCTGAATTGGCTCTCCCCATCAAATTACTTAGATTTTGTCCTGGGATGTTTCATGGGTAAGGGCCTTGGCACCCCCCCCCCCGGGCTGGTGGAGTTCCTAGTCCCAGCTGTCCCCTCTTCCTATTCCCTCCGGTCTCTGGGCCCCGCCGTCCTTAAGATTCCTGCCACTCTGACTCAAATGGGGGATAGAGATTTTGCCGCGTGTGCTTCCAGGTTATGGAACTCCTTTCCTGCCCAGGTTCGCTCCTCCCCCTCACATACGTGCCTTCGATCCTCCCTATGGAATCACCTCAAGCTGTTCTCGGCATGTGGTTATTCCAAACCTCCATGATCTCTCCTGGTCCTTGCACCGCACTCTTTTTTTCTTGGATGTGTTTTGGACCGTTTTGGGTTACTAGCCCTGTATATAATGTATTCTAACCCATGTTGTTGGGTGTTGCTCTGACTGTGGCTCCACTTTCTGGGGCACTAAGCTGCATATAATTTGTATCTGCTGCATCTCAGTTTGTACTTATTGTACTGCCCTTAGTTTCTACATGTGTCCTACTGTTGTGTACATACTGACTATGATATGCCTTGCCTGACTGTCTACATTGTCTCAATCTGTATCATGTTGTCCTATGTACTTTGAAGCTGTAATTCCTGTACTCTTCCAGGCTGTACCTGAAAATAGGCAATTGTCTTGTTTAGTATACTTACCTGGTCAACAAAAGCTAAATAAATGAATAAATGTAAATGGTAGCTGCCGCCATCTTGCAAGCACCTCACGCGTTCCTGTGTCTGCTGTATGCTAATATGTCCTACTCACCGGTGGCAGAGGTAGGCGGGGCATATTAGCATAGAGTGGGTACAGGATGCATGCCACAAGTGAAACTGTGCTGTGGTGTCCTGGTTGGGAGTCTGTGGTGTGCCTAACTGGTAATCATGTAGGGATATAAATGCATATTGGTGGGGGGGGGGGAGGTGACTCGTGTAGGCTACACTACTGGGTACTCTTTGCCAGTCACTGTCCCAGATCTACTCAGAAGTATGATGGAGTTGAGAATCCAAGCACTTTTTTTAACTCTCACAATTCCCATTTCTTGTTATGTCTCTCATACTAGGGTCTGCCTGCATAAGCTGGCAGTGACCCCCTCAGATGACATTTTGAAAACTGTTATCCATCCCTTTAAAATTCAAGTGGGGTTGTCATGCAGTGTGGAGGACACAGCTCTACAGCATCTGTTCATCCCTTCAGGAAACGACAGTGCCACCTGCCAGTGGGAGCACAGGGTGGCACGACCGCACAGCTGGAGAGGAATATAATAATTTGTAAATCCTAATGATGAAGCTCTTGCCTCACTCATACGAGTCAGTAGCATCACCAGGTGGATGTGTAAGTGAGAGAAAGAGAACGCTAGAGATTGCTTTAATAAAATAATTTATTAACGAAATGTGGTGTTGATGGCAACATTTGAAGTTCAGTTGTCCTTGACACTGTCTTCCAAAAATGTGAAAATATACAGTTATGTAGGAAGATTGTGTTGAAATATTAGGCACAAGCAGGAAAACATCTAACATTTAAAAAATAATCATCAGTGCTGCCCAGTAACCCACTAGGTAGCATGTTGGCTCCCACTCTGGCGACGCAGGTTTGGGTGCCAATTTTGGGAGATGGATCAGTGGTTGTGGGACGTTGTGGTGGCATTGCCACATGACATTGATTCTAGATGGGGAGGGATGGCGTGGGTTTCCTCAGCAACCTTTGTGTTGGGACAAGGAGCATGTCCCCTTGTCCCCTTCTCAAGATGTCACTGTGCTCACGGGCCTGCTGGGGTATTCCCTGGTGCGTAGCCTGATGAGGACGGAGCAATGTAAGGGGAGGGAGAAAACAAAACTCATGTCCCTGAAGTCACTTAATGATGGCTGCCACTCTTGGGTCACATTCCACATGGCCTTCCACCTACTTTGATGATGGGGTTGAGGCTGGAATGTTACAGACCTGATAGCAGGTGAAGGTACCTGCCTAAGGGCAAACAGCTATATGGGGGAAAAAAAATACAGCAGCTAACTATCCAGAACAGATGGTCCAGCATAGTGTTCATCTCGATTTTTAGCCATCCTTCACACTTAACCATGGCCTGTTAACTAGAACTGTCACTTACTTCAGTTGTCCTACAAGAAAAGAGCTGCATGTGATTACAGGTTGTTTCTACAAAACTCGCAATTGTGCTCATTGACTGTCAGATGGCAGATGGTCGAGGAGGTGAGCCAGAGGGTTGTGCAGTTGCCCTTCATGTGCATTCAAACCAGTGACCAGGGTGAGGGGGTGCAGGGTCCTCAACGGGTTGGGGGATGGCACTCAGTCGGGTGGGGGGGAGAGGGGTCCACTAGACTACCAGGAAATGGATGTGTTCTGACAGCATTGGGGGCAGGGGTATCCACTAAATATCCAGGGCCATTCACAAGATAAAGGACTTAGCGCTGCACCGCATGCAAGCGAGACCATAATGGGCGTGCGCAAATGTCCCTTTAGTGCCTTGCACGTCCAGTGGACTCATTTGCATACTAGTGCTGCATGTAGCCCAAAGGAGCCCTGGCGCTAGCCTGTTTTTAGCAGTGCTATCTCCAGTGGACTCCCCTGAGTGCCATATTCAGCCTTGGGTCATGTCAGCGCAGTGCAGAGTCACTTTACGTTGTGCCCGCATGGCCCCATAGTCGGACAGTTATCGTGCTACTTTGGAGCAAGCTAACTATCTGAGTATGGCGCAGAGCTGGCCGTACGCTCTGTTGGTCAGCTCTGAATATGGGGGGCCCACCCACTCAATGTAATGGGGTCAGGAAATATTTATTATTAAATGGGGAATTTGCCAAGTGGATGCGCAGAGTGTCAGCCTCTGAACAGACTGCGTACAAGATGGAAATGTTTTAGGAGCTCTTGGACAGGTGTAATCATGAGGGAAGAGACTCTCACTACATAGAAGTGGACCCTTTATGCATTGTTCTTTTCTTTTTTTTCCACCCAAATATACTTTATCGGGCCAGGACCTCCTTTAGCTTCCTCCTAAGCAAGATGCTCTCCCTACCGAGTCCCAGCTGCAGCTACTGTTGGTCCTCACACCCACCTGCAACATACTCCTGTGCTGCTCCCCCCCCCCAATTTTATCCCTAGGGCTAAGTATGTCATCAGCCTCTTTGGCATTTCTTTCCCAAAGTCATTTGACCACACAGGGCAGAAGTGAAGGTGTGGATCCGATTCAGGAGTGCTGCTGCTAGTGTCCAATGTGGGAGTGGGCGTCAGAGGATCTTAATCTGCCTGACCTGTGCATGCTATTTCTGTGTTCTCCCACCCCCACCAGGAGTGCGCATCAGGATTGGCTGCCAGCGAGGCCTTATGCAGGTGCATTTCAAAGGTCCCACCTATCACTCACGGATCCTCTGCACTGTCGCCTATGGTCACCCACGTGGCAGTAGAACAGCGGGATACGAGACCTCCCTCCCCAGAGGAGGAGGAGAGTGTCCTGTGGCACACTCAGTGCTCCTCCTCCTGGCTAACCTTGTAGCTCTGGCTCATTCCGGAACCCGGGTCATCGGCATTGCAAGCAGTAGCTCTACTGCTGCATCAGCTGGCCGGCTATGCATTGTTTTGTAATGGAGCTGAAGCATCTTTCTGTTCAGGACAAGAAAACAAATGTGGCCTGGTTATCCTGAAAGCCAAGAGGTTGAAGACATTTCCTCCTCTACAAGCAAAGTTATGTGCACCTTATTCTTGGACATTCATGGCCCAGTTTGAGTCTCTCTTTGCAAAATAGAAACAGGTTTATTATGCCAGTGTGTCAAAAGATATTTGTTTATTTGAAACTTGTGAACCCCTGGATATCCCCATCTGGGTGTTGCACTTCATTTACAAGAGGGGTCCTGCGGGGACATGACAGCAGGACCTGTTTATCCAGTTATTGAAATGGAATTTTGAGATTTGAGCCAGCATAGTGTCATTCTTCTGTATGACGGTGCTTCCATCCACATGGCCCTTTCTGAGAAATGTTACCATATGGGCAGTTAGGACTGTCACATCTAACTCGCATCCTTATTACCCAGATCAGGCCCCTGGGACGTCCGTATTCATGATAACTTGGAAAGCAGGCCAGCCCAGTGGCACAGTGCAGCATGGGAGTATCCCACTCTTGGACAGATAGGGGCAAGGGGGCGGGGTGGAAGGGAGGTAAGGCTCTCTACACTTGGGAGATTGAGGGCGTGGACCATCCAGCATCTACGTACTCCCTGCTGGCTGAGTGAGGACCAGCACCGCTGTGGACTGTGAAGACAGCTGCCTCCCACCCCACTGGCCACACAGAAGAGAGCTGCAACCCTGTGACCCCCACTTTCAGGGAGGGGGAAACGAACGGAAAGATCAGGGGTAAAAATATCAAAAAAATGTTGAAAGCAGAACGGAACATAAAAAAAAAAAAAGTTAAAGAACAGATCTGTCCTAGGTACAGTAAAACAAGGTGTAGTTGGGGCTTTGGTTAACATGAGAGTTAAAAGTAGCTGAAGAACAAAAAGTTATTACAAATTATTTACCTCCAAAATTGACTTGGTGGAATTATTTTACTTCCATTGTCCACCTAAAATGAGTTTGTCACTTTTGGGTAAACTTAAAAAACAACCAAACTAATATCTAGACAAAATTTAGCTTCTATGTTATAGCTTTTCTATATTTCTGTTCCTTTAATTCTTTATTGCAGGGGTCATTTAGCAATTGCGGCAGACCACGTGTCAAGCACATCTAATTTTCTAATCTGCCTAGCTGTTATTCGTCTGTTATTGTGCACTGTTTAATAACTGTGACTACTAACTGCCATTTTGCTTTTGCCGCCATTCTCCTAACCACAGTGTGATTTGTACTACTCTGCCTGCTATATTTCCTCCTCCTCCTACCCCTTCACCTGTCCCCCCACCACTCCTCCCTTCCCTCTACCCATTCCTGTTTCTCCCTACCCTCACCCCCTTATCCACCCTGCTCTCCTACCATCCTCTTCCCTTAACCTGGAGTTTTTCTACCATGCACTCCCCTCCCCACCCCTCTCCTCCCTGCTGTCCAACGCACTCCGAGGGTAGAAGTCCCACTCCGTCCATCCTCCTTATTCTCCTGCTCCTCCTGTCTGGCAATGTGGAGCTCAACACTGGTCCCTCCCTTCCTCTTTCCCTCCCTCCACTACTGCCAAGGGTCTTAGTGTCTTCCATTTGAATGGCAGGGGCCTTCTATCTAAACTCGACATCCTGTCCATCTGGTTACAATTACTCTCCTGATATCTTTTGTCTCTGAGTCCTGGCTGTCCTCTAGGACACCTGACTGTAGCCTGTCCCTTTCTGATTACCATCTTTTTAGGCAGGTCCGGGGAAAATGTGGAGGAGGGGTTGCCATCTATGTCCGCGAGAGCCTCTCATATGCTGTGGCCATCAGAGAAGCTGTATCCTCCTCCCACGAATTCCTCCTAGTCAGGCTGTCATTCCCTCCTCTGTACCTTTATTCATTAGTGTTGTCTATGCCTCTCCTAAGATCTCACATTCATCCTTATTGGACTCTCTTTCCTCCATTGCCTCTCATTCCTCCACAGGTAAACTCATCCTCCTTTGAGATTTCTTTCCTGTCCTCCAAATCTACCATTCACATGATTGAGTCTCTTAATTTGTGGTAAGTTATTTATTTTTTTGTTTTAGTCTTTGGTAACCGTGTAAGGCCCACTAGACACAAGTGCCTGGTTTCAGGGGCGACCTGAGAGCACTGGACGGTTAAGTGACTTACTCAGAGTCGCACAGTATGCAAGTGGAGGTTATGAGAATCAAACCCAGGTCTGCTGGATGTACCAAGCTCATTCACAGCTCGTTACTGTAACCTCTATGCTATACTGCCAGCCCAATTCTGAACCCACATGGCTCGGTCTACACTCTGCCAATCATACCCTTTTGGACTGGGTTCTAACTTCCCACCCCCACTGCATTATTGCAGTAGGTATCTTGCTGGATTCATTTAGTGACCTCTGCATGACGTTCTGCATTAGAAAATTCTGGCGTCCCCTCTGCTCACCAGAATACATCTGGTCAAGGTCTCTGATCATTCAACATCAATGCTTTACTGAGCGACCTTGCAGCAGCAGACTGGTCAGCCATTCTGTCTGCTTCAGATATTGACGTGGCCCTCTCACTATTCCACTCAAGATTCTCCTCTGTCTGGGATGCCCCCCTCAGGAAATCCAGGTAAGAACTTCTCACCACTCCGGGATTATGATCAAAATCCTTGATCTATGCAAGTCGTGAGACCTCACTTGGGCCCGCTACAAATCGTCCCATTCCTCTCGTGATCTCTTCTCTTACAGGGCTCAGAAACAGCAGTACAAAGGCTGTCTGAGACACACAAAATCGCACTATTTCAAGGCTAATCTCAGAAAAACCTTAACACCCCAGCTAAATTCTGGAAGGTTATCCACTCCCCTTTTTGAGCTCCCTGCCCAGTCCACATCCCCAGTCCTCATGGTGAATAGTTTACCTGTGTTTGACCCTACCTCTGTTGCTTCTCACCTCAACATGTTCTTCATAACCTGCACCCTCCCTTCTTCTCCCCCTCTAGGCTCCTCCTCTTCTCATCCTCCCCTTTCCCATCCTTCACTGGGTTTCCACTTCACCCCTGTCAACATTCAGGAAACCCCGCTTGCTGTTTCCTCCCTCTACCCATCAGAGTCCAGCCCTGAAGGTCTGGACCCAAGCTCCACCACCTCTCAGCTACTGTCATTGCAGCCCCCCCTTACTCACTTACTCAATCTTTCCTTTTCCCTCAGTGCTGTTCCTCAATCCTGGATGTTGGCCAGAATTATTTTACTTCACGAAAGGGTTGACCTCACCTCCCCTGGCAACTTCCATCCCATCTCCCACCTGCCCTCCCACACTAAGCTGCAAGAGAAACTGGTCCACTCTAGACTCTTTGTGACTTCCTTTCATCCTTCAACTTCCTATCACCCTTCCAGTCATGTTTCCTGAAGCACCATTCCACCATCTCCTTCCTGCTATGTGTCATTGATTCTCTCTCTTCTCCAGGACGGATCTGGGGGCACATTATGGCTTCTGTATTCATCCGTATGGCCAAAGCCTTTGACTCGGTGCTCATCCACTCCTCCTGGGCAAGCTGAGTTCTGCTGGCCTCTCAGTTCCTGCTATCGCTTGGTTCCATTCTTACCTAATGGGCCAGCAACAGTCGGTACAGGTTGGAGATGCCCTGTCATCTCCCCTTCCTATCCAGGCTGGGGTTCCACAGGGCTCCATCCTGGGTCCCATTCCTTTCTCCATCTTCCTGAACAACCTCCCCTCTGTCTGTGTGACTCACATATCCACATGTATAGAGACGAGACGGTCACCATCACCTCTGGTCCCTCCACCACAGCTGTAGAAGATCTACTCCAGGGAAACTTTGGCAGCATTCTGGTTCCAATCCAACCAACTCAGAAGCAACACTTAAAAAAAAAAAAAAAAAGTGTCCACAGCCTTTGGGACCAATCAGAAACTGGCCACTGCCTCCCCCCCTCCCCATTTTTACCACTGTGGATGGCACACCTCTTGAAGCAGTTCAGTTCTTTAAGTACCTTGGAGTGTGGCTAGGCAGTAAGCTTGACTTCTCAGCCCACATCAGTGCCATTCATACAAGACTCCATCCCAAGCTCGGTGCCCTGTACCGCAGCCAGGACTGCGTATCTCTGCATGTCTGCAGGGAGCTTGTTACCAGAATGGTGCTCCCTGTCTTTGACTGTGCGGATGTAGTCTGTGGCACTGCCCCTCCCAGTTCCTTTGCCAGACTGGATGCCCTCTGCAACTCCTTTTGCCTTTTAGCTACAAACTCCCCCCTCCTTGCATCCAGCATTGTTCACTGTGTTCATCCATATTTATCCTTCCTCTGCCTTCTTGTCACCAGGCTCACTGTACCTGCTTCATATCCAGATACTGGTTTGGTTCACTTCACTCTTACCTCTCCTCTACCAGTTCCCTCCTGCTTCCTGCTCCCTCTGTTCCAGAGACCATTACAGTTTTACCACTCCACCCCCCCACTCCTCTGCTGGGCAGTCTGCCTTCTCCTATCGACTTCCCTCACTCTGGAACCAACTTCCCTTCTCCCTCTGCCTCTCCTCATCCCTGGCTCCCCCAGGCAGCAGTTGAAACTTCAACCCTTCCCCACCTGTTCCTTTTATCCTTCTTCCTGATACCTCAGTGGCTGTGCCTTAACCATTCTGTTCAGCAGCCAGCTGGGTCCCCACTTCTGCCTTGGGTTAACTTCCACATCATTAACAATTTTTCCCTCCTTTACAAGGTCGGGCAATAACCCCTCAGGTCAATTGCTAGTTGTCTGCAATGGTCTTATTCACCAAAGATTGCTGGCACATCTGAATATGCACTTGCTAGGTGTTATTACTGAGCTGTACTGCATTTTATTTTCTGCAAAATACAATTTTTTTTATTTATTCTAATTTTGTACAGTTTTTTTTTTACTTTGTATTGTGCTTCTGTCCTCCCACTGTTCCCCTCCCCGGGTAGCACCTGGAAGTGAGCCTTGGCTATGTGTACCTTTCCCGGTTTCCAATTTTCAAATAAATAAAAATTTACATGGAATCAAAATCCTTGTCCCCCACAGTTTATCTCTTTCTGTGGTTGAATCCTTTGTTGAACTCATAACCCCTGGTTTGATGCTGTGCAAATGATTATGATCTCAATAATGCAAAGCATAGTGGGAAGTTTATACTAATAAAAATTATTGGACTGGTTCTGCTTTGTGTATGACTGTATGATGCTGGTGGGTGTCAAATGGCCTTTCTTACAATCTGCTAAGGCCCAAATCAGAAAAGACAGACAGGTGTTTCTTCTTCCCAGACCTCATCCCTGTGTCTCATCTGTAACAGCCTGCTGGAAGAATAAACCAGTCCTATAATGTCTTGCAGGTCTGGGTCATGGTGAGCCCAAAATGGGAATGCAGTCTAAAAGATCAAGAACCTAGGTACAAAAGCACTGATGCAGTGATTACCCAAAAAGGGCACAGGCAATAAAGCCAGGTTTCAAAGAAAGACAAAAGTACATATACAGCAGTAATGTGAAGCATGTGCAAATCACCAGAAAAGACTTTAAAAAGTTCAGTTTAATTATTTACTCTTTATTGCATAATTCATGTGAAACTTACAATACAAACAAAGGTTCAGTTTTAAGCATGCATATATTATACCAAATGGTCTGTCACTCAGTCTGCAAAGATTGATAACAGAAGACAGACACACGTATTATGTCCTCCTAAATATTAATGTTTTCCACAGATTCTTCAAAAGTGGCAAACTCACTTTAAAAATTGGACCTAGAAAGTACAGTTACGTAAGAACTTACCGTAACAGTAGATCTTCGAGAGAGGCTCTTGCAGTAGGTAATTACATATAGGACTGACGTCGGCAGGACCCCACAGAAAAATTTCTAGCTAGCAGTCCCTGGCGAGGGACCGCCCCCACGTCAGGTGACCGGCGTCATGAGACGTTGGTATAAAGGGGGTCCCTGATGCCCGCATTCCAGTTCTTTTCCCCGCCACAGGCCAGAAAAGGCCAGGCAGAGAGGCGGATATTTCCATTACTGGAAAAGGGCTGAAAAGCCTAGGGGGATGAAGGGCGGAAGACATTTACAAGAGCCTTCCGTAAGATCTACTGTTACGTAAGTTCTTACGTAACTGTACTATCTTACCTCGAGAGGGCTTGCAGTAGGTAATTACATATAGGACTGAATCCCAAGCAGTCTGGAACAAAGAGAGGCACCGGGAGGAGGAAAACTACTCCAAGAAGCAGTTCTAGCTGTGCAAGCCTCAAGACAAGTGGAATTGGGGGAAAGGCATAGACGAATCTGTCCTTCAAGTCTAGAGACAGATCGTCTCTCCAGAAAGCGCCTCGCTGTGGAACGAGCAAGCAGAAGACAGGAAGCTTTGCGTTTAGAGGGGATGCAAACAGATCGACCTGTGGTGTTCCCTAAAGTTGGAAGATATTGTCTAGGACCTCTTGATCCAGTTCCCACTTGTGAGTCAGAGCAGAAGAGCGACTTAGCTTGTCTGACAGGGTGTTGTCGACTCCCGGAACATGAACTGCCGTGAGGTGAAGGTCGTGTTGTGTTGCCCAATCCCAAACCCTCATTGCCTCCCTGCAAAGAGGGTAGAACCGAGTCCCCCCCCCCTTGTTTGTTGATGTACCAAACCACGCACATGTTGTCCTTCTGGACAGCTAGGTGGCTGGGAAGGATGTATTGGTGAAGGGCTTGAAGAGTGTATAACACTGTCCGAAGCTCGAGCACATTGATGTGGAGAGCTTGTTCGAGCTTGGACCAGGAGTCCTGGGTCCGATGAGGGCCTAGATGGGCTCCTCAACCTTCGCCCGAGGTGTCTGTGGTTAGAGTCTGGGAGGGCGAAAGAAAGGAACTCCCCGAAACAGGTTCTCTCGAACCATTCACCATTGCAAGTCTCGAAGCATCGGCAAGGAGACCAGAACTGGGTGATCTAGGTCGTCCACTGACTGATCCCATTGGGAGCGTATAGTCCACTGAGAAACTCTCATGTGGAGTTGAGCGCGAGGAACTGTCGGGATAGCAGCCCCATGAGCCTGAGAAGGCGAAGGACTGACCTTGCACAGACTCGCCTGCAGCCGGACAGCAGACTTATCTGAGTCTGGAGGGTGGACGCCCTGTCTGGTGGCAGGAAGGCCCTGCCCGTGGTCATGTCTAAAATCGCCCCGATGAACTGTAATCTCTGGGATGGGATCAGGTGAGACTTGGAATGGTTGATGGTAATACCCAGGCAGGCAAAAACCTGCTGGGTAAGGGTGAGGCAGTGCAGGAGTTCCTCCCTGGATGAGGCTGCCAGGAGCCAATCGTCCAGTTACGGGAAAACCTGCACCCCCCGGTATGCAGGTGGGCCGCCACCACTGCCAGGCATTTGCTAAACACTCGGGGCGCCGAGGATAGACCAAACGGAAGTGCCTTGAATTGGTAGAGGTCTCCCTGGAATGCAAAACGAAGGTATTTGCCGTGAGACGGGTGAATGGAAATGTGCAGGTAAGCATCCTGCATATCCAGGGCACACAGCCATTGACCCGGCCAGAGGAGGGGCAGAAGGCTTTGCAACGAGAGCATCCTGAACCTTTTGTATTTCACAAAGAGATTCAGGGAACTGAGATCCAGGATTGGTCTGAGATCTCCTGTCTTCTTTGGGACCAGGAAGAAATGGGAATAGTAACCCGTCCCTTGCAGATGAAGGGGGACGGGTTCTATTGCTTGTTTCAGCAGAAGAGCTGAAATTTCCTCCTGGACCAAGAGAAGGTGTTCCCTTGAATACAACGACTTTAGAGGGGGGGTGGCGAGGTGATTTCTGAAGAAACTCTATCGAGTGTCCTTCTGCGATGAGCTGGAGCACCCAAGAACCTGATGTTATCCTCTCCCAGCCTGGAAGGTGGAGGGAAAACCTCCCTCCTACCGGTTCCTCCGGGGAGTCCAGAGGCTGTGGCAGAGGGAAGGAGTCAGGTGGTGTGGGGCAGCGCCGCAGCTGAAGCACCCGCTGCTTTTTTGGGCGGGGGGGGCTTAGCAGCTGTGGGAGGCCCGGTGTTTTGTGGCCAGCCTTCCCTGGGGTTTAGCCTTGGGCCGATTTGTCTGTGAAAGGGACGGGACGGCGCTGCTGCTAATGGGGGTGGTACATGGAGTCGACAGACTTCAGTGCCATCCCCTTCTCCTGCAAATCGGTGATGATGTCCTTGACATCACCGCTGAAAAGCACCGACCCCCGGAAGGGCTCTTCCTGGATAGCGGATTGCACTTCCGGGACCAAACCGGACACGCAGAGCCAAGCATGATGACGTAGGCCTACGGCGAAAGCTGAGCTCTGTCCAGCAGTGTCCACTGCATCATAGATCACACGAAGCATATGTCGACTGGCCAAACGTGCAGAGCGGACAAGATCAGTCAACTCCTGCTTGACTTGGGAGTCTGGCAAGGAGTCCAGTTTGGCTTCCACCTGAGTCAGAATGGCCTTCTGGTAGTCCCCAATATGGCCGACATAATTCAGGGCCCTAATCCCCAGCATGGAGGAAGCAAAGATCTTCTTTCCATGCTGGTCCAGAAGGCGGGATTCTTTGTCAGGTGGCAAAGAGCTGAGGTGTTTTGGGTTGGCCGACCGGCCATGAGCGGCGCTAATCATGACCGAGTCGGCACGAGGGTGAGAATCTAGGAAATCAACGCCCTCGGGAGCCTGATATAGCCTATTCGACTTCCTTGGAAGTGAGACTAAAACCGACGGCTGTTTCCATATGGTGGTGACAAGATCGGCATGAGGCTCTATCCAGGGTGGCACCAAGGTAGGAGCTGTCACGGGCAGATCCAGATGTTCAGCGAGTTTCAGATGCTGAGGATCTGGTTCCAAGGAGTGCCACTGATGAACCTCCTGGATTTTCCTTAACAACTCCGTAAAAGAAGGATATTCCGGAGGAGACTTCGGAGGAGTCCTTGGCCAGGGCTTCGACGGAGGGAGTGGCTCGTCGTCCCTTTCGGAGCAACCGTCAGAGGAATCCGAGGAGTCCGAGGGTGAAGAGGAGGAGGAAGAAGAAAAAGACTCCCTTTCCCAACCAGGGGGAGGAACGGACCCCTTGGGAAGCTCCCGGGGAAGCGTGTCCTGCCCCTCTCTGGACCCAGATGGAAGAGCCCTGGAGTCCAGAGGTGGTGAGGGAGTGTGCCGCCTAGGACGTATGGGAACCTGAGATGGCACTGTCGTCGGTAGGTGGCTCCTGACCTCCCTGGTGAGCTGAGCCTTGGCCTCAGCCCACCAGGAGGCCAGAGTCTCCTAAAAGTCCACCAGCAGCTGTGGGGGCAGTGGAGGAGGCGGGGGATAAGGATACGTGTTGTACCTGTATGGAGAGTATCCAAAACCCAGCTGCGGATAGCCTGACGTCGGGTATTGTGGAGTTGGGTACTGTGGTGTCGGAAAGACCGGCGTCGGGTACTGCGGCACCGGATACTGTGGTCCTGGGTACGTCGGTGTCGGATAGGACGGAGGGTACCCGGGAGCTGGGGGAGCTGCTGGAGCAGACGGCCTGGCCGGCGGCCTCACGGGCGGATCCACGTTGGAGGGCTCGGAGGGTGGAGGGCCCGGCGGTGGGGGGACATCCAGAAGCGGAATATTGGCCAGAGTCAGTAGAACCGGTGTCGGGGGGGCCCCGGCGTCGGAGGTACCGGCGTCAGAGGAACTGCCATCGGGGCCGGCGTCCGGGGAGCTGACGTCAGATCCGGCGCACCCACAGGAGGATGGTCCGTTGGAGGAAGGTCCCCAGCATCGCCCGGGGATGGAGGGGAAAAATCCCGGGTCGAGCTGGGGATTCTGGTCCCCTGACGGCAACGACGGCCTGGGAGAACCAGGAACGACGGATCGAAGGTCCGGCGGTCGGTTCCGTTACTCAACCGGGCGCCGGGCTAACCGGTCGCAGGCTTATGGTGAGCTCGGGCGGCGCCAGAGGAGCCGCATCTGGCTTATGGGAGCCTTCATTTGAGGCAAACCGAGGAGAAGGATCGGCCTGGTCCAATGGGAGAGAGGTCGCCGCCACCGGAGGGCTGCATCTTACCGCCTTCTCCGCGCTGGACGCCGGAGGAGCCGACACTCGACTTACTGGAGTCGCCCACGCCAGCAGGCTGCGAGCCTGTGGCCGAACCGGGGGCGGAGGCCTCCAGTTGTCCGGAGGTGCCCAAAAGGCCCGAGCGTGAGCCAGATGGGTGGGCCGACGCCCCCTCGGAAACCTCTGAGGCGGCCGTCGAGGAGTGGTCCCCCGGAGGGGACGCTACTTGTGACCCGGCGGCTCCCAAGAGAGACGTGGTAGAGGAGCCCTTGTCCCGGTGCCTCTCCTTATCCTTCTTCTTCCGATGGCCTTAAGGGGAAGTGGACGCCTGCCTCAGTTTTTTGAGCTCCTTCTCCATCAAACTCATCTTTTTCTTCAAAATATGGGCTTCCAGGGATTGCTGCCACCTTTTCCAGGTAGCCACGTTGAAGCTGAGGCAGTGCTGGCACTTCTCGACCGGGTGATTGGGGCCTAGGCAGAACAGGCACAGGGAATGGCCGTCCTTGTGCGGTAGTTGGGCGCCGCACGAGTCACCCTTATTTTTGTGCTCGGAGGGTGTAGGGGATGACATACACTGAGTCATGCCTGACGCTGATCGGAAAACAAATTACTGCAAAAACCAGACGGAAGGGTAGGCTGACGGCTATCGAACTTTTCCGTGAGGCACTTGCACGAGCTAACGGTGGAAAGAACTGGGAGGGGCCGGGGACCGCCCTTTATACTGACGCCTCCATGACGCCGGGTCACCTGACGTGGGGGCGGTCCCTTGCCGGGACCGCTAGCTAGAAATTTTTCCGTGGGTCCTGCTGACGCCAGTCCTATATGTAATTACCTACTGCAAGAGCCCTCTCGAAGTAAGATCTGTTTTTACTGTCCCCAAAATTGACAGTGTATCTAAACTGTGAACTGTGGAAGTATCATGGATGTATTTGTTTTTAAAACCTAGGGCACTATTTTCAAAAGTATTTCCCTCATTTTGTACCTGTGGCAAAAAATCTTTTAAAAATAGGGCCCAGGGTCTGTCAAACTGGTGAATTTGGTTCGGAAGCAGACTTGGGGTGAGTAGCATGGGCTGCCTCGCTGGGGATGGAACTGCTAACATCAGCGCCTCATAGCCTGGGAGCGGTGACGTCACATTCTGCCACCACTGTGGCACTTCTGCACCAAGTGGTTGGGGAGGTGCTGTGGCATGCTGGCGACCCGAGGTTGAGCTTCTAGCCTGGGATATCAGAATTGGGCGCCAGCAGGGAGGACACAGAGGGGAGCAAAGGCTCTGCAGTGACTTCTGGAGCAGCATGGTGACTCCAGTGGCAGTGCTGGTGACGACTCCTTACTAGGAGTCCTCAGTATGGTGCAGCATGCATGTGATGGGGGATGTGGGAGATGAAAATGGGGAAAAATGCTCGGTAGCATGCCATATGATGGCATTCAAGACTGTGCCCACTCCTTCAGGCTCTTGTGTGCACCAGCACTGCCCCCTTAGTTGCTGCCTCCCAGTGAACGGAAGTTGCTTCTCCCTAACCCTTCTCTGTGAGTCCCCTGGTAAGGGTTATGCCAGATTTATTGGGAGTGCAGGTGGTGGTGACTGGTGGTGGATGAGTCGAGTGGGCAGCAGGAACTGCCCATCAGAGGTCCAAAGGAATGGGGAATCATTGGGGTGAGCAGGAGTACAGTACTAACAAGAGATCTGCTGTCAAGGGAGTCCTTATGGTGGGCCAGAGAGCTTTCTCCACCCGACCCCTCATGGAAGCTGTAGATATGTGAAGCCACCGCTAGGCAATGTGACTACACCTTGTGTAAAGTCTGCAGCCCTCCTTTAGAGCCCTGCTGGGGGGGGGGGTACTTCAGAAGCAGAGGGGGCATAATAGTGATATGCTTAGTTGTTAATGGGGTTGATGGGACACCAGATCGGAGGGCTAAAGGACGCGTTGTATGTGTTGAGTCTGTTTCATTGTAAACTTCTGTTTTGAGTCCTAATAGAAAACAAAAATGCAAAAACCTTGAAGATCAGCTGAATGTAATGTAGATACAGTCTGCAGTTTTGCCTGTTGGTGCCACTGTTCCACTGCTTCATTTCTGTCTTCATGGGGAGCCAAGCGTTCCTTTCAGTACGCCTCTTAAAGCTACCTGTCAAATTAGAGCATTTGAGAAACTGCGCTACAAATAAAAGGTGATCTCAAGACATATGCGGCCTTGTCAGGGTCCCACTCTAAATGATCATTAAAAAAAATCCCTCAACAGCAGCACACCATGAAATAGGCAGTTATTCATGTTAGGAAGCATTTTAAAAGCATGTCACATTGCTTTACGGTACATTATCATATCATTTTAGAATTGTTAGCAGTGCTGCCATTTGGCTCTAGTCCTTGCCATTTGGAAAAGTGGTATAAAAAAACAAAAAAATGCATTTCTCTTTTCACCTAAGCAAATGAATCACTGGGATATATTTCTGTAACCTCACTTTGCTGCTTGGAGAATATTAATTGTCTGCAGAGAAGCAGGGACCTTCTGTTCAGTTGTAGAAAATGGTTGTTACTGAGGATGTGGCATTCCCTAGGCTGATTATAAAATTGTAAACTCAATATTCATAAAGCATACATTAAAAGATCCCCAGACGGTGGCCTGATGGGCCAGCAGTAATGGAGCGCTGTTTTTTTTTTTTTTTTTTATTAATCTGTTTTTGTTCTCTAGCCTTGGCCATCTCCCTGCCGCATCGAACCTTAAGATTTTGTATGCTCCATGGCTTTTTCCTAGGGGTGTATCCCTCATGGCAGTGGTTTTCCTCTTTGGAATAGAAATCTAGCTTTCTACTCCTGGTCCGCGTGCGTGAAGGACAGAATGAGAATGCGGGATTTTGCATGAAAGGCTCACAAGTCCTCACGCTTTCCTGCTGGCTTACTCAAATACCGAGCCATTTGAAATGCCTGCACCAGAGCAACCGAACTTGCCAAGGCAGAGTACTTTTCCACTACCTTCCAAGACAACATTTAACTACCCCTCCAAGTTTTGGAACGTCATCAATGCCCTCTTCACACCCCCAGCCCAGCCCTGTGCCCCAGTCCTCAAGGTGAGAGACACCACCATTTCTGACCCTCCGTTGCCTCTGAATTCAGTGCTTTCTTCACTTCCTGCCTTGTCCCTTCTCCCCCCACCTTGCTCCCATCTGCCCACCCCGTCTCCTACTTTCTCCTTCTCCCCTTCTCACTGTCAGACACCCCCCAAGGTCCTCCTATCTCTTAACCAAGAGGAAGAGAGCAGTCTCATGGACATTTGAGCTTCCCCCCCCAGCTGTCCTTCCATTGCCCCACGTTCGCTACTGAACTCGGGTTGTCGGCGTCATAATCGGTAGCACTACCGTTGCACTGGTGGACGACTTTACCATCAGATAATCTAATCCCAGACCCGAGGGGCATTGTCGACACATCCTTGTCTGAAGCGTCTTGAAATGGTGGTTGACATTCTCGGGTTACCTGGATAGTGCAGAATCCCGCTTTTGCCAGTGATGGATACTTTACTTCTGTCTACAAAAAAATGGCTGGCAAAGGGATGTCTGGCTTTTCAGGTTTTTAAAAAATGTTGTTTTTAAACCAGCTTTTTTTTTTTTTTTTTTACCTTTTGTTTATTAGTTTTAAGTAGATTTTCAAAAAACTGCAGCCATAATCCTCATACAAGGCACTAAGACCATGAGTACAATAAGTATTCAGTCAATCAAGCAATCAGTCAAATTCTTTGTTTATCCAGGCGACCATAATTGAGCAAGGCTCATTTGCAAGATGGACCTGGGTAGGATAAGGTCAACATACACACACACAGAAACCATACATATATATATACACAATTAGACAAGGTACCACAAAAAAAGCATCAATATTCAAGGCATCAGACCATGACACATATGAGCATATAGCATAATTCATTTACAAGTTGCAACAACATATGCGCATAACAGTATTGTGGAGGTAAGTAGTGAGCATCGTTAAAGTGACAAGAGGGCAATTTTTTATTAACTGCTATTTGAGTAAACCAGGATATATGTCCGATTGGGATAGGATGCCAGGATGATAACAGTAGTAAAGGGGGAAGGGGGGGGGACTAAAGGAGAGAGTGAAACAAAGAAGAAACACTACTGGGATTGGGGGGTAATAGTAGGGACTGGAGGGTGATGTAGTAAATGCGAGAAACAAAGGGGCAAGGGTGCAGATCACCAACTACCAGATCCAGAGAACATCCACCCTGTAGTACTGGATAGCAGTGTTGGGGAACAGGTAGGTATTGTAAAATAGATCCAGAAACAAATGGTTTGATATATTTTATTGGACCAACATAGATGTTACAAAAAGAAAACAGTGCCTAAGCTTTCGGACCAACCAGGTCCTTCCACGGAGACTTATTTCTAAAATAGAGACTGTTGAAACACACAATATGTTGCCAATATAAATCTTGTATAGTAGGAGTCGGGGGTAACCCTAAAAATGTAAACGTATTAAACATTGCAGTAAGTTGCTAACCACCTTCAATAGCTTTAACATAGAAACATAGACTTTGACGGCAGAAAAGGACCACTTGGCCCACCCAGTCTGCCCATTTCCCTACCTACTGGATAAGCTGCAGATTCTAGTTAACCAACAGCCTGCTTTCTGCAACCCCGCACTATAATTGCTTTGTGTCTGTCCCAAGCATGTTTGAATTCCCCCACTGTTTTAGACCCAACGACCTCAGGAAGGCTGTTCCATGTATCCACCACTCTCTCCGTGAAAAAGAATTTCCTCACATTACCCCTGAGCCGTCCCCCCTCTATCTTTAAACTGTGCCCCCTTGTTCTTACACATCTCTTTTTCTGAAAGATGCTACCCTCCTGGACTTTGTTGATTCCCTTGAGGTACTTGAACGTTTCTATCATGTCCCCCTTGTCCCTCCTTTCATCAAGGGTATACATATTAAGCTCTCTCAGTCTCTCTTCATATGGTTTCTGATGTAGACCCTGCACCATTTTAGTTGCCCTCCTCTGGAGTAGCTTTAGGTAGTGACATAGGGAGAACAAGTAGGAAGTGGGTAAAACATTCAATCATGCGACTTCCATTTAAACCTGGCACAATTAAGTAGATATAAAGGAAATTGTGAACCCACCAGCAAATCCTCCATGCCCCCGACAGAGACCTTTAGTACATAATAGAACTTTAGTGAACCTCTTGCTACACAACTTGGCAAATGTTTGAAATATAAACAACCCTTAAACAGAGGACAGTGTGTGAAAATGATATGTATATTTACCAAAATGTTCCCATCATTGCTGAAATTATCCCAAGCTCGGTTGTGACATGCGCAGGGCTGCAAGGCATGCGGTGCTCCCAAAGTGGCCGGTGAATAGGCTCAAGTCTACCACCGTCTTCCCCAAACTAATTTCCATTAATAACAATATTGTCTCCCCCACCTAACAGAAAACAGCCTCTATGCCATCCCACTCTGCAGCGGATAGTATGCCCTGCACCTAGAGACAAAAGAGTTAAACTTTTAAATCCAAGAACATTCCTTTGGGTAAAGTACAAGTACAGAGGAAAAGAAAGAGAATGTTCATGCAGTTCAGTCCTTATCTGAAACAAGTTGTGCTGCCTCTTGCTCCATGGATTTGGTCGCAGACTCCATTTCTGTTTTATGAAGCCACCGGCTCACATCCTGGGGGTCGGTAAATTGCCATGTTTTGCCTCCGTAGGTAATATGCAGCCTAGCTGGGAGCAAGAAAGAGTGCACTCTCCTGAGAGCCCAGAGACGCTGTCGAGTAGCATCAAAGCACTTCCTCCAGGCCCAGGTTTGAAAGGAGAGATCTGCGTACAATTTAACATCCGAGACGTTAATGTCAAGTGGGTATATCGTATGCGTTGAAGCAATAAACTGATCATGGAGCTCAGAGCCAGCCATTTTAAGTAAGATGCTGCAAGGCTATGAAGGCGTCGATGGTCAGACCCTGAGGTTGACACGATAGGCCTTCTTTAGCACAGTCCAATCAAACCCTTCCGCCATCGTTAACTTTTGTTGTAGCCATTGTATGATGGAATCCAACAGGTGAGCTCCCTCCGGGACCCTGATGATGCAGATGTTGCCAGAACGCATCTCATTCTCAGTAGTCTCCAGTCGACTCTGGAGTTGCCCGTTTTCTTTAGTGAGGGTGGAAACAGCCGGCAGAGTTGTAATAGTACATTTGTCAGCATCCACTACAGTTCCTGTAAACTCCTCAATCTTTTTTTTTTTAATTACTATTTATCCCCTCTGTACTGCCTGCTAGCCCCAACCCCTCGGACATCCAATGAGTCATCCTCCTACCACACACACACCCGGACTCACCTCTCGCTCCTCCATGGAGCTTTGGTTCCGGCCCCCCCCCCGAGCGGGGACAAGGCAGAGACTTTCACCCCATAATCCTTCATCTCATCAGGACGAGGTGGTGGTCCTGGTAAGCGGGGCACATCGGAGGCATGCTCTGGGAAGTCCGTCTTCCTGGAGCCAGCAGATGTTTTTTCCTCTCTTCTCCCCTCCCCTACAGTGTGCAACCCCTGACGTCCAGGTGACAGGCGCCGACATCTGCACTGTAAGGTGGCCACCCGTTCCCCTGCCATTGGTGCTTGCAGTACTCTGAGCCTCTGCTCGGAGTCAGACAAGTGTGTGGGTAGTGGCTGCAACCCTCCCCGGAGAAGGCGAGCTGTTGTCGGACGCTCAAGCCTATCTACCCCCCCCCGGCTGACCAACCAATGACCCGAGTCCGCTCCCGAACCCGGGTCACCGGCGTGGAATGAAGTGTGGCGTCCAGCGCCTCAACCCTCAGCGCTATCGAGCTAGCAACTCCTCAATCTTTGAGTCTATGGCCCTCATGTACTCCAGCATTGTCTGCCACGGGGGCTCCAAAGATCCAGTGGAGTTAGTGGTTGCTGTGTGCTCCAGGGTTTCCCCGGCCTTGTGGACCACAGGCTGTTGTCCTTTCGACGGTCCGGGTTACTGTGTCTTCTGTCGTCCCATGGCGTATATGGGATCAGAGTGATCAGCAGGGCATTGTGCAGCTAGTTATATGAGGCTAGAAAGCGAAAGTTCACTTTTAAACCGAAAATATTTGAAACAATTCAGTCGGAGATGCGAGCGCTCATGGGAGTTGTTTCCTGCGTGGAAGATGGCTCTCTAGCACCCCCCCAATCCAGCTTTTTATCATCCAGAGTTGCCCTCCTAGCCCTCAGGACTGTGCCTACTGGCACACTGCGACTGAACCTCATTAGCCTCTACCCTCGCCACCCCTCTGGTGGGAGGCTTTGTGGAGTGGGGCCTCAGAGTGCCTAAGCCCATCATTCTGGTGATCTGTGGGACTTCTCCCCAGTTTTCTGTAGCCCTACACCCTTTTGATGGCACCAACAGCCAGCTGTTGCCCTCAGATATTGCAGAGGGTCCGGGGGGATGATAAGCTCCCTGGCCCTTCACAGGGGTCACTGTGTTGAATATTTATATGTTTAGTTTATGTTAACCAGGCAGGTGCATTGGACAAGAAAATGCCTATCTTCAGGCACAACCAGGGAGATTACAAAGACAGTTGAAGTTATAAAGGCATCAACAGCATAACAAAAGTGCAGAACAACATAGAGACACAATATGTGTCCCAGAAGCAGAGGCACAGTGAGCAGCTTAGGATCAAAACAAGCACAGCTAAAACATCAATGAGTGCATTGCGAAAGCAATAAAATAGCCAAAACATAAGTACACAGTAACATGGCACCATCCCTTCCCTGGACTAAGAAGCCCTGCTGTAGACCACACTGTCTTCCAGCACCGAGCACCCAAATCCATTTCCGAACCTGGGTTACTGGCATGGCAGCATTTCCCAACGGGCGGCCCTGACTTTTCAGTTTTTAATTATATTACCCAGTACCTATGAGGGGTTTCAGCTGCTCCCTAGACAGTACTGCACTAACCGTGACATTCAGAGCTTGAAATTTCTTGGCAATAAAGGACTTCCAATCACTTTGTCTTTTCAGGACCTTGGATTCCAAAGTAGAGTTGCTGAGAAGATTATGGATGTGGAGGCCCTGTCTCCTGTTCTGGAAAGCCCCAAACCCGAGGTATGAAATACATTTTTTTTTTTAAATTTCTGATAACTTTTCTATATTTACAGAATATGTCCACCACTGGGATTCATACAGTGCCTCCCAGGGGCAACCTAAAGAAAGGAAGGCACTAGAATATGGGGGACATACAATGACGCTAAGAAGGGGAAGTTTAGGAGAGATGTGCAGAAATACTTATTCACGGAAAGGGTGGTGGATGACTGGAACAGCTACTAGAGGAAGTAGTCGGGGCGGAGACTGTAGGGAGCTTTAAGCATGCATGGGATAGGCACAGAGAAATATCAGGTAGAAGAACAGTGGAATGACACCTATGACCAGCTAGGGACAGTGGTGATGGAATAGGCAGGGACAAGGCACAGACTGGATGGGCCTAAAGGTTCTTTTCTGTTAACAAAATCTGTGTTTCTGTATTTCTATCTAACTGACATCCCTGCTGTGGCAAAAACTTTGATTTCATGAGTTTTTTTTTTTTTTAAACTGAAAAGTTTCTGTGGGGCTTTGTGTTTCATCTAGGAAAAGATCTGCACATTATGAAATGTTGCACTGACTAAAGTTTTTGTTGTATCATTTTTTTCATACAAGAACTTAAAGAGAGGGGATGGTATGTTGGAGCCTTCAAATTATGAAAGCTTATGAAAATTTATTTCTGACAAAATATTGGGCTTGCCTGAAGGTGACAGCAGTCTGGAGATATAACTGCATAAATCATCCACAAATTATATTAAGGCAGCAGCCATTTCAGGAGGAGGTGGAAAGTGATGTCACGAATGAGTAACCTGTACTTAACCTACAGCTTGTCCCTCAGTGACATCACTTTCTGTCTCAA
The DNA here is from genome assembly GCA_016271365.2 of Neoceratodus forsteri. Taxonomy (NCBI): domain Eukaryota; kingdom Metazoa; phylum Chordata; order Ceratodontiformes; family Ceratodontidae; genus Neoceratodus; species Neoceratodus forsteri. The sequence continues at coordinate 113,421,386 of JADMNL010000034.1, read as the reverse complement.
GATTTCTTGAATACGGTCTCCTCAATATTATGGCAAACTGTATTTCGAACCACTGTACATACTGTCTTGTGGACCCATTTCTGCATAAATCAGTTGTGACATGGTTACTGTAATCTTGCCTGTACCGCAGCAAGCAATGAGGTAATCCAACCACCAGAGAAAAACAAATTGCACTTGTTGTCAGCAGCACTCAATTGCACTACAGTGTCTGAAAAATTGAATAATAAGTCCCTACATTTCTTTCTTTCTTGGGTAGGTGCGCTGATCCAAAGGACCATTTTCTGGCACGACCCGGGCCATAGAGATGTCACAAAAGACACAAATAAAATACATCAAGTACAGTACAGAGCACAGGGAAAATATTAGAAACTACAACAATCGATTTGTACAATGAACAAGGAAATAAAGTGACTGTATTTAGTCTGCCTGGGGTGGACTGGAGCACCCTGGCTACCTCTAATGCCAGGGAACAGGTACTCCTGGAGGCCTTACAGGATGGCTAGCTCATGCAGGGGTTAACAGAGCCAACCAGGGAGGGTAACATATTGGACCTTGAGTTGTCTAATGGGAAGCATGTCCAGGATATAGTTATGCAGGACACCCTGTCGGGCAGCGATAACCGCATGGTGTGGTTCTTCCTCAACCTGGGCAAGGAAACAGCCTGGGCCAAGATGAGTGGTGGACTTCAGAATAATAATAAATAATTACTTTATTTCACATATGCACCTTTCAAGCCATCAATGCGCTTTACAACAAGATAAAAATGAAAATTACGTACCTACCGTAATTCTTGATCTTCTTGGACGAGTCTCCACCACTCATTCACACTAGTGGGATTAGCGCCGGAGGCACTAGGACCCATCGGGAGCAAACTTTTTGCTGGAGGGTCGGCGCGAGAGATGGCGGCTTTAGGCACGCACGAAAGCAGCTGCTCGAGCGTAATGACTATCTCGGCGACAACCCTCCAACCGCCTCTCAGTATCTTTTTTTACCAAGGAGGTGCAGCAACTAACGTAAGAGTAAATCTAACCTTAAAAACGGACATAAGATAGTCCGTGCGACCCGTGTAAGAAGGGTCAGCAAAGGAAGTCTTCATGGCCTAAAGATTTGAGGAGTGAAGACCAACACAGCGTGAGCTCGGGATGGAGGGTGGGCGTGTGAATGAGTGGTGGAGACTCGTCCAAGAAGATCAAGAATTACGGTAGGTGTAATTTCATATCTTCCTGGACATAAGTCTCCACCACTCATTCACACCAGTGGAGAGTACAGCTGATAATCCCCAAAAGGGCGGCAGGAGAGCCAGAGCTCACGCGACTAAGATAGAAGTCCATTAGGGATAGTTCTGCCAATGCGGAATGCCGCCTGGCATGAACATCCAGTGCATAATGCTTAACGAAGGTATGCACTGAGCTCCAGGTGGCGGCGATGCAGATATCTGCAATTGGAACATTGCGAATTTCCGCTAGGGATGCCGCGACCGCCCTAGTAGAGTGAGCGTACACTCTACCTTCTAATTTAACTTGAGCCATGGAATAGCAATGTCGAAGGCATGCCACTAACCATGATGAGATGCATCTGATAGCGACAGGTTGACCCAGCCGGGTGTCGCTGAAAGAAACAAACAGTTGCTGAGTCTTGCGAAGATTCTTGGTTCCATCTAAATAGAACCGCAAGGCTCTCTTAACATCCAAGGAATGAAGAGATCGTTCCCCTTCATTTTGGAAATTAGCAAAGTAAGAGGGAAGTACCAGAGGTTGGTTTAGATGGAATTCTGACACAACCTTGGAGAAATTTAGGATGAGTCGGAGAACTACCTTGTCTTTATGGAATACAGTATCACGGAGGGTCCGATCCAGGGCATGTATCTCAGAGACCCTGTGGGTTGAGGTAATGGCACCAGGAAGGCAGTCTTCCAGGTAAGAAATTTTAGCTCACAGGTAGCTAGGTGTTCGAAGGCTTCCGAGTGAGCATGTCCAGCACCAGGTTAATGTCCCAGGCTGCAACTGGACGCTAACAGGGGTCTGGTATGAAGAATTCCCTTAAGAAATCTCTTCACCATAGGTAACTGAGCCAGAGTCAAGGAAGAAACCGGCTCATGGAATGCTGAGATGGCACTAAGGTGAACTTTAACTGTGGAGTACCGGAGACCTGAGTTTGATAGGTCCAAAAAATACTCCAGAATCTTGTCAGGAGGACAGGAAAAGGGATTCCAAGAGGACTTTGCACACCAGAGAGAAAAATGTTTCCATTTGGAAGCGTACGTTTTTCGGGTGGCTGGCTTCCGAGCAGCCAGAAGGATGTCTGAGACTCTACGAGACGTTGAACCGATTCTACTTACCTCTTCAGGAGCCAAGCATGAAGGTGAAGTGATTTCAGGTTGGGATGGACCAACGAACCTGAGTCAAAAGATTGATTTGCAAGGGAAGTGGTCTCGAGAGGCTGCCAACATACTGTTGAGTAGAGGAAACTATAGTTGCCGAGGCCAGGAGGAGCAATGAGAATCATTTTGGTCCCCTGAGACTCGAACTTGAGGAGTACTCTCTGGATTAGAGAAAGCGTGAAAGGAAGAAAGCATTTTGTCCACCGCAGCCTGAACGCATCCTGACAGAAAATGCCAGGCCCTGGATTTCTGGAGCAGAAGAGAGGCAGTTTATGCTGAGTGGGGATGCAAAAGGTCCAGGTCTGAGTCCCCCTCTCTCAACAGTGACCGAAGCTACGGCTGGATCGAGAGACCACTTGTGAGGGTCTGCCTCCATTCTGCTGAGGTGATCTGCTAGGTTGTTTTGTATACCTGGCAGATAAACCGCTTGAATCAGAGACTTGTGCTCCAAGCACCACTCCCACACCCTCATTGCTTCACTGCAAAGGGGATAAGAATGAGCACCGCCTTGCTTGTTGATGTAATACATCACAGCTTTGTTGTCCGTTTGAAGGAGAATGTTCTTGTGACAAAGGACATCCTTCAGAGCTCAGATCGCATAGAGGACCGCTCTCATCTCCAGGAGATTTATGTGGAGATGAGTTTCAACTGAGTCCATACACCTTGAGTGTGGAGGGAGTGACAGTGAGCTCCCCATCCCATTAGCGACGCGTTTGTGGTGATGGAGATCTGATGATCCGGGGAGCAAAGGGAATCCTTCCAGGAGATTGTTTTCTTGAGACCACCAGGTGAGAGACCTTGAAGGGCTCCGTCACCTTGATGGGATAAGACTGGGGTGAGAGGTCGGAGACCACTGAGTGGAGAGCATCCATTGGGTGGTTCTCAGTGCAACCGGCCAGGGTACAGTGAACACCGAGGACGCCATGAGACCCAACATGCGCTGTATCGAGAGAGCTGTAACTGATTGGTTCTCCCGATGTAACGGGCCATCCGAGGATGTCGAGTCTTCTGTCCTCTGGAAGGAAAGCCTTCGCGAAGAGGTGTCTAGAAGCGTCCCTATGAGAAGGAGCCTCTGGGAGGGCTGCAGTTGTGATTTTTTTAAATTCAGCAGAACTCCCATGGACGTAAGAAGACGAGAAGTCGTTTGCATGGCTTCCAAAGTCCCTTGGCTGTAAGGGCTTGCTAGAAGCCAATCGTCCAGGTAGGGAAACACTCGGAGTCCGATCTTCCTGAGATGCGCTGCGAGAACTGCACAACACTTTGTAAAAACTCTCGGCGCCGAGGATAGCCCAAAGGGCAGGACTCTGAACTGATAATGCTGACCCAAAGCCACAAACCTGAGGAACTTGCGGTGGGTCGGATGGATGGGGATAGGCTGGTAAGCGTCCTCCAGGGAGGCCAGCCAGTCATGTTGATGCAGCAAGGGTAACAGGGTACCTAGGGAAATTATTTTGAATTTCTCCCTGGGAGAAATTTGTTTAACTTTCTGAGGTCTAGAATGAGGCATCCCCAGATTTCTTTGGAACTAGAAAGTAAAGGAGTAGAACCCTGTGTTTCGTAGGATGCGGGGCACCGGTTCTATTGCCCTGTTGTTTAGAAGGCCCTGATCTCGCGCGTGAGGAGGTCTGACTGAGAGGCGACAACCTGGGTTGTCGCCTGGGAGGACAATTTGGGGGGGTTTCCAAGAAATTGAGAGAATAACCCTCGCGAATTATCCGACGGACCCATTTGTCCGAAGTTATGAACTTCCACTGGTTGTAGAAGTACATCAGACGACCTCCCACCGGAGGAGAAAGTTCCACCTCGGGGCTCCACCTGAGGGCCAAAAAGATAGGAGCTATCAAAAGGCAGCGCGATTACCTGCTGCTGAGCATCATTCGTGAAGCCAGAAGTACGCAGCCAGGAATGGCGCAGAGTACAAATACCTCTGTCGCTGAGCAAGAAGCAGTGTCGAAAGCATCCATGGCGGCTTTGACCTGTTGGTTATTGGACTGAATACTCTAATAACGGTGTGAGAAGAAGCTCTGACTCGAGTCCGAATCTGGAAGAGCTTCAACCATTCTTTTGATAGAGTACCACAGGATATACTCATACTGAGAAAATAGCCTTGATAACTGGCAATACGATACTTGAGTGGAGGCAAAGACTCTCTTACCTAATGTATCAATCTTACGAGATTTTTGTTAATAGGTCAGCTGTAGTAGTTTGAAGAAGAACGACCTTGTCATTCTCTGCCAGGACTACAATAGGATCCGCAAAGGCTTGGGATGCCAAATGGGACGATCCTTGGGAGCTGAATACTTTTTATCAATGGAGTTAGCCACTGAGGAATAAGAGCAGGATTATTCCATACCATTTGAGACAGCGCCTCAAGGAAGGCTGGATCGGAGGAGTCAAACCGTAGGGATCTCCAGGCATGAAGATACTGGAGTCTTAATATCTTCCCAGGATCGATGTCTGTAGTCTGAGAGAAGAGTGGATCTCAGGTTCCTCAACAGAGACTTAAAGGACAGGTCCTCACCACAGGCTCTGTAGCAAAGAAAGATCCTCTTCCTCCACTTCATCACCCAACCAAGGTCTGGGTCAGGCTCAACATCATCTCCTGATGGTCCAGGAAGGACTGTTTGGACAGGAAAGGAGTGAAAATTAGGGAGGAGGAAATAGCAGAGAAACAAGGAGAGTCCCCGAGGGCCCCCGCGCCGAGAAGGCAAACGGGTTGAAACGGCACCGCGGAGGGCACGGGCGCGAAGAGGCATGCGGCGCAGAGCGCGACGGCGCCATCGGACGGCGCTGCCCACCAAGTGGCGCCGCTAAACTAAGCGCGCTACCGACGCCGCTAGACCTAACGGGCGGCACAGTCGGGTGCCGCGAGATCACGCGGGGCGCCGCGGACGACACCGCAGGGCCCAGCGGCACCGAAACGGTGCCGACGAGCTGCAGACTCGCAAGGAGGGCGCGGAACGCCCCAGGAACCTAGAAAGCTAGAGAAGGGGGAAAAAAAAAAAAAAACAGGAGATAAGGGCATCGGTGTGGCCCCCTGCGCCGCAGCCATGTGAGGGGAAACACCTGCTGCCGAGTCGCTGGCACCAAGAAGGCGCCGCGCGACTCAGGAAGGTCCAAGCGCCCTACCTGATCACCGGAGGAGCCCGAGGGCCCGTGGCAACCGAGCCAGGCAGAAGAACCAACCTCCGAGCCCATCGCCCATAAGAGCTGCCCAGTGATGAAACTGCTCATCTGGGAGCCCTACCTATAGGCGTAGGGGCCCGGCGTTTATGGGACGACGGTTACCGAACTTTGCATCTTAAGGAGGAGAGACCGCAAGTAGTAACGATAACCGCATCACGACAAGAGATATACTTCATAGAGGGCGTACCTCGAGTGATGCCTTCCTTTTTGACCTGTGGGCCGGAAGAAGAGTTGAGGCCAAACGGTGCCGGGAATGCTACTCCTTATTTTATGCTGATGGGGGACCACCATCCCCGGCATCGGACTGACCGCTGTCGGAACCCCGCTGAGGAGAAGGAGGCTGACCGACCCAGCCCGGCTGACTGAATAGTTTACAATGGTCTCCCTACCGCCACCTGACCTGCTCATGGTCGACTGGTCCAGTAGAGACTTCTTCAAGTAGTTAAATTTAAAAATATTAGAAAAATTTAACGAAAATAGAATAAAACTAAGCCGATACTACTATCGTGATAATGTTACAAAAATAAACTGAAAACTCTGCGCTAGTTTGAAGTTTGACTCCTGGATGCCAGTGACGCTGTCACTGTTTAATTCGAATGCAAGGAAAAAAGGAACTGAGGCTGTTGGAGGGTCGCCGCCGAGAGATCATTGTCACGAGCTGGCTGCTCCAAGCGCCCATGCCTCGCTGGCGCCTTCTCTCGCCTTCCACCCTCCAGCAAAAAGTTTGCTCCCGATGGGTCCTAGTGCCTCCGGCGCTAATCCCACTAGTGTGAATGAGTGGTGGAGACTTATGTCCAGGAAGATCAACAATTATAAAATCAATAGTGAACAATATAATATAAGCTGTCTGATGATCATACTAATTCAGCGCCCATAAATGCCTGACGCCATCAGTAAGTTTTCAACTCCTGTTTAAACCCTCCCACAGTCGTGCACTCCCGAAGCTGACGGGGTAGAGAATTTCAAAGGGAAGGGCGTTATGCAGATACACGGGCCCCAGATTCAGTGACACCCTTGGAATCTCCAACAACCCCTCGTCAGCCAAACGGAGCAGTTGCATTGGGCGATAAGGCACAAGAAGCTCTTTCAAGTAGTCAGGGCCCAGTCCGTGTAGGGCTTTATAAGTCAGTAAACCAACTTTAAAGGTGATCCGCCACCTAATTGGCAGCCAGTGCAGATCGCGCAGCACAGGAGTAATATGGGAGGCTCAAGAAGCCCCCGTCAGCAATCATGTTGCAGTGTTCTGCATGAGCTGCAGGCGGCGGATATCAACCCCAGGTAGCCCTAAGTACAGGGAGTTGCAATAATCCAGGCGTGAGGTCACAAAGGCATGGGCCAACGTAGGTAGGTCCCTGGACGGAACAAGGTGCTTAGTCCTGGAGATATTCCTTAGATGATAAAAGGAAGACTTGATGACCGCCGACATCTGAGCTGATAACGTCAGCCCGTCGTCAAGCACTACCCCCAGGTTTCGCACCCATTCAGATGAAGGGATCTGGGAGCCCCCAAGAAAAAGTCCAGAGGGCTGACCAGCCCACAACCCCTCTATCTGGCGACCCGGGTCCACCACCATCACCTTGGTCTTTCCAGTGTTCAGTTTTAACCAGCTCAAATTCATCCAGTCCTGGATTTCAGCAAGGCAGTTATTAAAGACCAGGACAGCTCTATCCTGGTCAGGCGCAAAAGACAGGGAGAGCTGGGTATCATCAGCATAGCAGTGAAACCTCAGCCCATACAGTCTTACAGTGTCTCTGAGGGGCAGCATATACACGGCAAACAACAGGGGGGACAGCACTGAGCCCTGAGGTACCCCACATGGGAGAGAGAATGGGTCCAAGGAAAAAATTCCAGACACTTCTCTCTGACTTCTGCCAGTGAAGAAATATGTAAACCACCTGAGGACCACACCTGTCAGGCCACAGATGGACCCCAGGCACCCAAGCAGTACCCCGTGGTCCACAGTGTCAAAGGCTGAGGAGAGATCAAGGAGTGCCAAGACAGAATGGCTTCTCTGATCTCTCACCATCAGGAGATCATTGAGCACCCGAACCAGCACGGTCTTGGTGCTATGCCTCTTTCGAAAACCGGACTGGAGAGGTTCATAGATGTCAAGTGGTCCTCCAGCTGTACCGCTACTACTTTCTCAATCACCTTCCTTATAAAGGGAAGGTTTGAGATTGGTCTGTAGTTGGCCAGAGAATCTGGGTCCAAAGAAGCTTTCTTTAGGAGGGGTGTCACCACTGCCTCCTTCAGGGAGCTTGGAAACTCACTGGATTCCAGGGAGCACCAGACTGTCTGTGCCAGGACCAGGCTGATCATATCATAACAACCCATAATCAAGGTAGTTGGTCCCGGATCCAAACTACAGCATATAGGGCACATACACTGGACAATCCGCATGACATCCACAAACTCCGGCAGGACAAAGGTACTTCAGGAAGCTCGAGGTGAGGTGACCGGACACCGATCACCCACAACCCCCATAGATGGAGTCGAGAGAATTTCCAACCTGATGTTGGCCACCTTATCCGCCAAGAACCGAGCAAGCTCATCGCACTCTACTTGCAATAAAGGTCTTCTGAGCTGAAGACAGGTTGGGTTGTACAACCTATCAACAGTTCGGAAGAGCTGAGCTGGTCGGTTCTGAGCGGCAGCAATCTCCCTGGACAGGAATTCTGCCTTCTTACGGGACATCGCTGATTGGTAAGTCTGATAAAGCTCAACCAATCTAAGGTGGTCCACATCTAGGGCGGATTTTACCAGCTCATTTAACCTTACGCCCCTACTACCGCAGAACTTCCTCAAAGACCCATCAAATCAAGGGGCCCGAGGGCGAAGGGGGAGAGGATGAACACGGACAGGAGCAATCAAGTCCAGAGCTACGGAAATGGCTTTATTATAGGCCATGACCAAAGTCTCTGGGCTCAAACTGGCCACAGGAAACTCCGAGAGGTCAGTCACCGCCGCTAGGCCTTCAGGAGTTACTCCTCATAAAGGGCGGAATCTGACCATCTCCACAGAGGCAGACCTTCCAAGGGGGCACAAAAGTTAAACCTCATGGTGTAATTATCAGACCAACTGACAGGTTCCACACCCAAGTTGGAGGCTTCAATCCCCAGGAAGAAGACCAAACCAAGAGAGTGACTGTGTTGGTGGCAGAAGTAACAAACTGTGCATGGCCCAGAGATGTCATGAGCTGGAGGAAGTGTTGTCCAAACTGCGAGAGTTCGTCGTCGACCCAGGCATTGAAGTCACCCAGAACCATCCATCTGGGCAACGCCAACGCCATGTCGACCTCGAAATCTGCTGCTTCCTGAAGGAATCTCTTCTCATCCCTGGGTGGATGGTAGATGAGAGCTATCCTGCAACCTACATCTGCCACTACAGTACACTCAAATGATTTGGCCTTCTCAACTGGTACACTCGTGGGGCCCAACTCGGTCTTAAAACAGACCGCCACCCCCCTCCCCCCCCATGATCCAGTCTCGAGCAGTGTATCACCAAGTACCAGGCCGGAATCGCAGCATCCAATATGGGGCTAGCATTTTCATCCAGCCAGATCTCAGTGATGCAAGCCAGATCTGTTGTTCAAACCAGATCTGCAATAATTGCAGTCTTATTTTTAATAGATCTAGCATGGCAAAGCACCGCTCGAGTTGGATGGGTTTCGGGCGCCGCCCCGGCTACTTGCCCACTGCAAATGGCTGTGCCCTTGGGTATGGGGACTAGACATGTAGCACCACGTTCCAGACTCCATTTTTGCCCCAGGGCATCTACTAGGCCCAACCACACCTATGTGAGGGGTCCGTTCATTCACCCTCCAATGTCCGCACCCCCTACCCCCACCTGCGAACAATACCTAGTGCACGACACTGCTGGTAAGTTAACAATGTTGAGGGGGGAGGAAACAAGGGTGGAGGAAGCAGAGGGCGGAGGACGTATAGTGCACGACCGGGGAGGAGAACCTACACATTCCCCAGACAAATCCAAAAGTACCTAATCTGAGAAAAGACCCCCAAACAGCAATAGTAAAATACCCAACAAAGACAGAACAAAAAATACCCACCCTAATACGTAATAAAACACAAACAAAACACCACCCCGTCCCACACTAATTGGATAAGCCGCTCCCCTATACTTGACTCGGGAGCTACTGCCGTCTCCTAAAACACAAAATTATGAATTTACCCCCCCAAGCCCTCTCACGGCCAGGGAAGCAGGGGAGTCCAGGAACTTTCACTGCCCGAATGAAGGTCACAGTCTACTCAGATGACGTACAAAACACAAAATTATGGATTATGAAATCAACCCTCCCAGCCCTCTCACGGCCAGGGAAGCAGGGAAGTCCAGGTACTCTCACTGCCCAGATAAAAGTCACAGTCTGCTCAGATGATGTCCAAAATATAACTACAAAATGTTCATCAGAAGTGAGATAAAAAAGGAAAAAAAATTTAAAATATATGGACGCCCAGGTCCTCTCACCACCAGGGAGACCACACAAGCGAGTTTAGGCCTTAAGTCCCAAGCAAAGCAGGATAATCCAAGATGTCAATCATCCATAAAATGTGGGAGCCACCGAAAGAATCCAAAAAAGGGGAAAATCCAAGGTGTTACTTGACTTAAATAAGGAAGCCACAGGAAAGTTCGGTCAAGTCAAAGAATTCAAAAATAACAGCCAGCAACAGACCAGGGCCCCTCCAACTCCATATCCAGGCACAGCCCGAAATAATTGCAGCCCCACCACGACACCCAGGTAATGGCCACACCGTAGCCAATCCTGCAAATCCAGGGGAACCACGGTACACCGGCCAGCTCCCTGACTGTGCAAGTACCGTCACCCCCTGTGAAGCAGCAGATTCAGCTGGCAATCGCCCAGTGGAGTCGGGCCCACTCCTGTCGCTAACCGTTAGTCACTCCAAGCAGAGATTCCAGGTCCATAAAACAGAAGAGCAGACTTTTGTAGGATGGCTAACATCCTGAAGGGGCATCTTGCCACGATCTGTCCAGTGATGGATGCTGATTGGGCATGGTCTGTTATCATGCTGGGTCTGGCAGAGGCCACTAACATGTGTGCAAAGACCCAGAGTAAGAAGTCCAGGACCAAAAGACTGTGCTGGCTCAGCAAGGAGGTAGCAGAGAAAATGAAGGATAAGAGAGTGGCCTTTAGCAGGTACAAGAGAACCAGGTGAGAGGCAAACAGAGGAGTGCTCGGGGGGGGGAGGAATTATCCAGAGAAGTGAGTACAGTGGTCAGGGCGGATAAGCTTCAAGGGTGTTGAGGCTGGCACAGGGGATCAGAGAAGGGTAAAAGGATTTCTTCAGGTACGTAAGAGAGAGAAGTGGAGCCGTAAGGATGAGACTGTCCAGATCAAGTGGGAAGGGGGTTGGACAGAAAGAAGTGTGCACCAGGTGGAGGCACTTAATGAGTACTTCTGTTCAGTGTTCACTAGGGAAAAGGATGGGCCTATGCCACAAGGAAGCAGAAGGATGGGACTGGGAGGAGCAGGGGTAACAGATGGGGTAATCCTGGTGGATAGGGTTTTAAAGGGCCTAAAGGCCCTGCGGGTGGACAAAGTCCCGGCACCAGATGGAGTGCATCCAGGAGTCCTGAGAGAGTTAGCTGTGGTCTTAGGGGGACCCTCTGGCCCTGTTCAACATCTAACTGGAGACAGTGCATGCCCCAGGACAGGAGGATGGATGACTCTTGTGGTGCCACTCCACAAGAGTTGCCCCAGAGACGAGCTGGGTAACTACAGACCGGTCAACCTTACCTCCATCATAGGGAAGTTAATGGAGACCATTCTAAAAGGGAGATTAGTGATCTTTCTGGATGAGAATGGTCTCCAGGATGAAAGGCAACATGGATTTGTCTCTGGTAGATCCTGTCAGACCAACCTAATTGACTTTTTCGACTGGGTCACAAGGACACTTGACAGTGGCCATGCCATGGATGTCCCGTATCTGGACTTCAGCAAAGCCTTCGACTCAGTGCCACATGGAAGGTTGCTTGGCATACTGAAGAACCTGGGAGCCAGAAAAAAACTTGTGGGGTGGGTCAGGGGCTGGTTGCACAACAGGCAGCAGAGGGTAATTGTAAGGGGGGAGCCCTCAAAGCCAAGACCCATAACCAGTGTGGTCCCTCAGGGCTTGGTGCTTGGACTGACGTTATTCAACATCTTTATTGGGGACATAGCAGAAGGGAGCAAGAGTAAGCTCAGTCTGTTCACAGACAACACAAAGATCGGTGCGACAGTGGACAGTGATGAAGGGAGGCAAGAACTTGGGGAGTACCTGGCAAAACTTGAGCACTGGTCAAGTATATGGCAGTTGGGGTTTAACGCTAAGAAGTGCAAGGTCATGCACCTTAGAGCCATAAACTCCAGGACTAGCTACTGGCTGGGGGGAGTGCAGGTATCCATTTCAGAAGAGGAAAAGGACCTGAGGGTGCTAGTCACAGGGGACATGAAACATTTGGCACAGTACTGTAGGACAGCAACAAGAGCCAACAAAATGCTGGGGTGCATAGCCAAAGGAATCACCTCTAGAAGGGAAGAAGTCATCCTGCCACTGTACAGGTCGCTGGTGGGACTACACTTGGAGTACTGTGGGCAGTTCTGGTGCCCGTATTTAAAAAAGGATGTCAAACTATTGGAGGGGGTGCAGCAAAAGGCGACAAAGATGATCCTAGGACTGGAGATAAACCCTATGATGAAAGATTGAGGGAGCGTAACTTGTATTCCCTGGAAGATGGATGGGAGAGGGGGATACTATAGAAACCTTCAAATACTTAAAAGGTATAAATAGGGTTAGTACGGAGGGCATATTCAGCTTAACGGGAAGGAGGGTCACGAGGGGACACAGTCTGAAGTTGGGGGGAAGATTCAGGAGGGAAATGAGACACTATTTTACAGAACGGGTGGGGGAGTGGTGAAACGAATTACTGGAGGACGTGATCACGCTGAAGACTGTGGGCAGTTTTAAAAGGGGGTGGGATAGGGTCGAAGGAAAGCTCAGTACAGAAGGGGGGCTAGGGAGGGTGGTGGTGGCGGGCAGGAATGATCAAGAGGGGGGACTGGGAGTGGAGGGCCAGCTGCAGTAAACTGCAAGCTGCAGACTTGATAGGCCTTTGGGCTTTTTCTGCCGGCGTTTTTGTATGTTTGTATGTTCTTATTATATTCAGGTAAGTAAAGAAATGATACAGTTGGTATAAGACACAAAGCAAGTAGCTATATTTCATCCAGGAAAGTGCAGAATTATTACATTTGGCACAAGACATCATATAGGAGCATTAAGGCTAGGGCCAAAGGCATGGGGGGTTACGGAACCATAAGACATTCACCCAGGGGAGCAGGAGCAGTTTACTGTTGCCACTAGGTGTGACTTAAAAAGGGATTTGAATTGGTGGTAAGAGTCTCGGGACCACAGGGAGGCTGGCAGGCTACTCCACAGGTTAGGGGCAGCAGAAGAGAAAGCCTTTTGGCCCATACATATGGAGACCTGTGGGCATTCAAGCAAGAGACTAGAGAAGTGGCGGAGATCTCAGCGGCATGTCTTGGGCCAGATCAGGGAGGAGAGGAGGATGCATCTCTTCCCCTAACAGCCTTGTCTACAGTGCAACCTAAGAGGTAGTTACGGTGGGCCTGTAGGGGGAGCCATCCTAGTGCCTGGTAGAGGATGCAGTGATGGATGGAGTAAGGTGCCAGAAGGGTGTATCTGCAGATATTATTATAGGTACTGTTTAGTCTTGATTAGACTAGAGGAAGAGGTTAGCGCATAGATGGGAGAGCCGTAGTCTATTAGGGGAGGAGGTTGCACTAGGCAATGGCGAGCCAGGCTTCTTGGTTAAGGTAGTTGACTATCCAGTAACAGATTCCCAATTTCTGATTTATGCGACAGATAGTTGTCTTGATGTGGTCATCAAAGGTCAGAGCAGGGTCCAGGGTGATGCCAGGGTATCTAAAGGAGTTAACTGTCTCCACGGGCGAGCCATCAGGAGATAGGACACAAGGAGTGTCAGAGGCATGAGCTAGCTTGGCTAGCCTAAGCTTAGAGCCAAAGAGCATTATCTTCGTCTTTGTGGCATTAACTGGTAACCTGTTAGTAAGGAACCAGTTATAGCTGGTGCAATAGTTTGTGGTAAGCATGGAGGAGAGGTTGGCCCGAGACTTGTTGCTGTGGTATAGAATGTCATCTGCCTACAGTAATGAGCTGCAAGAAGGACTGTCCTTGGGCAGGAAGTTCACAAAAAGGGAGAATAGGATCAGACCGAGGATAGATCTCTGGGGAACCCCGGTGGCAACAGTCATGGTGGTGGAGGTGTAGTACCCTCCATAAAGACCTTTTGGGTGCGGAGGGAGAAGTTGTCCTGGAACCAGGCAATTGCAGTAGGGGAACAAGTGAGGCCACTCAGTTTATCAAGGAGGATGTTGTGATTTGCCAAGTCAAAGGCTTTGGAGAGGTCTACAGAGACTGCCCCCATGAGCTTTCCATAGTCCATGTTATGGAGCATGTGATATGAGAAGCAAGCCAGGGCCGTATTGGTGCTGTGGCCCTTTCTAAAGCCATGTTGCTGTGGACAAAGGAAGTTGTACTTTGTCACATGGTCAGCGATCTGGTGGTGTACGACTTTTTCCAGCAGTTTGCTTAGATGAGAGAGAACAGATATGGGCGGTAGTTATGCATTTGACTGGGGTCACCAGATTTAAAGACAGGAACGACCCTCACCTGTTTCCATATCAGAGGTACTGAAGATGTGGTAAGGGAGAAGTTGAAGACCATGGTGAGGGGTGAGGTGATGGTGTGGGCCACAATCTTTAGGAAACTGGGTGAGAGACTGTCGCTACCAGTGCTTCCCTAATAGGGAGGCTCAGGAGGAGTTTGTGGGTTTCACGGGGATGGTCTCATAGCGTGCAGGACTGACCAGTTTTTACTGCCTTGATGTCTGCGAATAGGCAGATGGCATTGTACCTAGAGAAATCCCGGAAGGTCAGATATTTGGGTGGGGGGAGGGGAGAGGAGTTTTGGAGGACCAGACGCAATAGGTAAGTGAGTAGTCACTAATGGAGTCAGATAGGATACCAGCATGAGGGCTCCTGTCTTCATGGTTTGTCAGTATCCAGTCAAGTGTGGAGTGGTGTAGGGGCTGGGTGTTTTGGCAAGTAGAGGTGGTGATGAGTTAGGTGAGGTTTAATTGTTTGAGTAGGTCATAGTACTCAATGTGGGCACCTCCCTGTCAGTTTAGGTTAAAGTTACCCAACATAATGATTTCCCTGGGAGAGGTCCCTAGGCTATTCACTAGGGGTTATTAATGAGGGCATTTACATAAAAACGGGAGCGTTGCTCCTTACAGTTCATCAGCAGCTGAGGTGCTTTTCAGAACTGAAGTCGTAATGTCCCTTACAGTAGTGAGGCAGTGTAGTCTAGAGGTTAGAGCAACGAGCTATGAACCTGGAATCCCAGCAGATGGGGGTTTGAATCCCACACCCACCACTTGCATACTGTGTGACCCTGAGCAAGTCACTTAGCCTCCCTAGTGCTCCCAGGTTGCATCTGGAATTGAGCTTCTGCTTAGTGTGCCTTTCCCGGCCAAAAATTATTTAAGAAAAAAAACATTACATGTCATCTACAGCTGAGGCACATTCTGGAACTGAAGTATTAATGACCTGCTTGTCACATCACAGTTATTTCCACAGCTATAGACTGTGATGTCACAAGCCAGGGATAGTAACTGAATGAACCTCGTGCTGTGTGTGAACTGCAAGAGAGAGAGATCCTATTTTCATGTAGATGTTAATAAACAGAACGGCTTGAAATTCACATTTTCCGGTATGTTTTGTAGCTGAGTTCTGCTGCCAATCTCAGTATTGTTTATGTTTCTGGTGACTTGAGCTCCACTTTAAAAACAAAGAACATAGCCATCCCTATTGGTACCGCAGTAGGGCTACTGAACGCAATGCGCAACGACCTGAGTTCAGGAATCTGCTCAGGACATCTGTAACCAGCTGTGGGAGGGAGGTTCAGGCGTCTCAGGGACAGCTCTCCTCCCTCGGGTTTTTTTTTGGGGGGGGGGGACTCTGTGTCTTGCTGTGGGACTTCTATGTGGTTAAAGCGAGGTGGGAGTGCATCCGAGTCCATCAGCAGATGAAGGGAATGCCTGCAGGCGACAGCACATGTATCATAGCACACTGGTGCCTTGGGAGAAAAACGGAAGGAAAATGACCTAGCTTGATCCTGCACCCCGCAGGCACCACCTGATTGACATGGCAGGTAACCCACCAGTGCTAGGGGATGGAGGAACAGAAACAAATAGGAAGTTTTCTTTATGTGCATGTTTTCCTGTAGTGTTCAGGTTCTTGTCCAGAGTCAGGGATGTCTGGTGCTGAACAGTGAGGCAGGGTTTGGGGCATCAGTTGGATGCCTCGAAGAGGGATGGTGCCTCCTTCCATTGCACAACTGCTCCCTGGTAACCTGGGAGGGGGGTGTCTCGTGCAGGAAGGAATATGTGGTCCCTCTGGGGTGACCTTACATTGGTACATACTCACTCTCTTGGCAGGTGACACAGAGGCATCACATGCCCAGAGTGGGGCCAGAAGGGGAGTACTGGAAGTAGGGTGGGGCTTAACCACCCTTCCGATGCCCCTAATAGATTCACTGGGCTACCTCTCAGGAGCACACCCTGGGTGGGATGGGGGCTTAGCATGGGAAAAATAACCCTCAGCAACACCGGCAGATGAAGCAGCCCTGCTCCCCCCCCCCCCAATGCCACAGCATGGTCTGTTTGACTCCTTCCATGTCTTGTCTGCTCCTCCATAGGAGCCCTGGCCATCAAATGAAGAATCCTCCTCCTGGTGTGGGGAACCGGGGAGGGGGGTTCCTCCCGTTGGGGATAAGCCATGGGTTATGGTCGGGCTACCCATGGAGGTTGCAGAGCAAAGGCTGCACCAAAGGATTCCTGAGATAGGTAGAAGGACTTGGGTAGGTGGAAGGAAGTCCTGGTAGCCCACAAGGTGAAAATGAGGGGCAAACATAGAAATAATAATTAAAAAAAAAAAAAAAAAAAGTTCTCCTCTAGTTTTACAACGTCATTGACCAACCCTGGGATCTCCCATATTTCCTGTGGGCCTGGCTTTTCTGAAACACACAGTTCTTAATTTTGTCATTTAGAACTGATTGGCCATTCAGTGTGTTGGTAACTTGGAACTGCTCCTGCAGTGCTTAGACTGTCAAATGAGATATCTTGTTAGCATAAACTAAACTCGGTGTTTAGGGGGGAAAAAGGGATACTGCCCTCCCTGACCATTCAAGCTGGATGTGTTGATCAAAAGTGACAGTTCAAACAGGGATTCCTTCTGCTGCTCGCTTCACTGAAAATTTGCATAAATCATCAGCTATTTTTAATTTTCTTTGCTTCTTGGACCTGTTCCTGAGCACGATTCCATATGGCACAGTCGTGCTTCAACTTCCAATGCATCGGCTGCAAGGAAAAGTGCAAGCAGCCCCTCCTCCCCTCACCACAGATCCTTTCCCTCTGCTGTTTGCTCATGAAACCTCAGTTTGCAATGGCTGAGCAGCTGGGATTTATTTATTTATTTATTTTTATTTTTACGCCATGACTCAAAATCAAGTTTTTTTTTTTTGTGTGTGTGTTTTTTTTTTTTTTTTTAATTGGCTAGGGGACACTTCCAGGCAGGTGGCCTGTGTGCCAGCATAACGCGACTATTCAGCAATACGACATTGGCGCCATGGGCCAGGCCCGCTGTGCTACAACCCGATCTTAGGCACAACCTCAATTTGTGGTTTCAAAAGCAGAAGCTGATGTAGGTGGTACCTGCTCTTTAAACATTCACATCCTTGCCTAGGGGAATGTTTAAGGTAGAAAAGCGCTGCAGCAGTGTTTCTTTAAGCAGTAAGCACGACCTGGCATGTGTGATGCTGGGATAACACCATGCTCTGGGTGTGTTTTTAAGGCACGAGGCACATCCGAGTGCTCTCAAGCGCCCGAATAGTGATGTTGCTGAGCATAACGCATGCCCTGGCGTGCCTAATTGCGATTATAAAATGGATTCTTTAAAAAACAACAGAACAAACAAAGGCTGTTATTGGCTGCCCCGATGGCCCAGTGGCAGTGCAGTGTGCTGCTGTGCAGACGACCATGATTTGGGAGGAAACTTGAGTTGCCTCATGGGGAGGCAGACAAGGCTAAGGCAGCTGCTGCACAGCAGTGTGCCTCGGTCAGAGAAGGTTGGCGGTGAGCTTCAGCACAGCAGTGACCCCTGCACTTAGGCCTGGGAACTGGCTTCTGCCACAGAGTCTGCTATGTGCCTTTCAGGCCAACTGGAGGGCTGCACTCACATGGGGGTGGGTATGGAAGGGACCTTAATGGGTAGAGAAATACAATAACACATCCGTCTATATGATGTCTGGGCCTGTGGAGCTCCTCTGGGTGCTAATCCCTACTGGCAATGGGTCCTAATCCACACAGTAGACTGCCTCAAAGTGGGGGGGTGGCCCTCTCCCTGAAGCCCCAGCCACAGAGGGAAGGCCATGGGGGTAACCAGTGGGTAAACAAAGTCTAACATGAGCACTGCTTCGAGGTCAGTCAGCTGGGGGGATGGGTGCTGATGTGAATGCTAGGCGGCAAACTGTCCCCTTCCCATGTGCCTCACTTCATCCAGTGGATTTCAAAACAAATTTGGGTCACATGACTTGCTAAAAAAAAAAAAAGTCCCTTTCTAAAAGAAGCGAACACAAGTCGCTGCGTCGGGAGGCAGGTCAGGCTGGAGTAGCTGTCATGCCGCAGTGTGCCTTGGTTGGGAGGGTTGTCAGCAAGCTCTGGTGCCACAGCAGTTCACGCAGCTGAGCCAGGAAGCCTGCTCCTGTTGCAGGGACATGCTGTACGGGTGCAAAGCTACCCAGAAGGCTGCACTTATGCCTTGGGGGGGGGGACCTAAAACGTCTTTCTATATGATGAGGGGGACCCCAGATTCCCCTGCGTCCTAGTACCAGCCTACATTGCATCCTAGTCCACACAGTGAACTGCCTTGGGGGGAGGGGGAATGACCCTCTCCCTGGAGCCCCCGTCATGGAGGGCAAGCTGTGGGGACACCCAGTGGCCTACTGAGCCCTGGGATGAGGAGGTCAGAGGACACAAGTGTGAATGGGGTATATCCCTGGGATCAAGGTATATCACTAGAAAGATGTGAATGGCCAGGGAGAGAAAACTCTGTAAAAAAAAAAAAAAAGGCTTTCGTGTAGGTGTTTTTTTTAATTAGTTTCAAACTGTGACATCGTAATGAGATAACATCACAGCTGGAGCAACCTCTAGACCAATCGGCTTTCACAATTTTTTTTCTACCTTTTTTATAATATTTTATATCAAATGCTTTTTGAAAGGGGAAAATGAAAAAGCATTGCTAGATGGTCACAGATAGATGCAGTTCTGTAAAATGATTTGACAAGCATTTAGCTAGACTGTATTAGAATGCCAGCGTTGTTTTACCAGACCCAGCCAACTGTATAGACCTCAGTACACAACATCCTTTCTCCCACAAACGATAGCTCCTGCTCCCATCTGTTAATATGTAATCTGTGTAGTTGGAGGGATTCAATGGAATTTTTCCAGCTTTTTCGAAACATACATTTGCAACCAAGTGATTAAGGTTAAATACTGTAACTCTTAAAAGCCATTCCTTGGACACACTCCTGTTTTTCTTCTGCTGAAAGTGATACCTTTGGCCACTTTGGGTTTTTAGACTATGACGGGATTTTACTTACAGATACCATCAACCTGCATGGATTGGAACAGGCAATTTGAAAACCATGTTTTTTTTTTTTTTTAAGCAAGCATGTATTTTTGGCAAAAAAAAAACCCAATAATATTCCATTTTTCTTTTCATTTTCTTTTGTTCCTTCAACTAAGATAGAGGATTTTTAGGTTTTTAAATGGTCCCACTCCCAAGCCGTGCTCATCACAAAAAATTAAATCTCTTGATACTGTGCTGTTTACTCGTAGAAACCTGTGGTGGCACCGTACTAATGCATCTGCAGTATGGATCTGGTATGTACATTCAACACGTAACCTCAGCGGAAGAGGTTTTTAAAAACTGCGAGTGGCAGCCATCTTTAATGACTTGAGTCATCAACTGCAAAACTAGATGTAACAGTTATTTTAAAAAATATCTGAGGAAATTAAAAATATACAGGTGTTGAATCTGAGTCTGTCAGATGTACTTTTTTTTTTTTTTTAACAAAAAAATACAAAGACTTTTTTTGACTGAAACAAAAAGTCATTCTAAAAGCTCATTTTTTCCCCTGATGTTTTTCTTGCTGGCCCATCAGCACAGCAGTAGAGCTGCCACTCCTGATGCAGGTGACCCAGGTTAGGGGAGGAGCCCAGGTCATCAGGGGATGACTGGAGGGAGGACAGATCAAGCATCCCAGTAGATACTGTCCTCTGGGGAGGGTGGGCAACAGATGCCATCATGTGAATGCCACCTGGGTAACCACACATGGTACTCCAGGGGGAGGGGAGACGTTGGCTGTTACCATGCATTAGCCCATCAACGTGCACACTTGTGCACCCTCATGATCAACGTCCCAAGGGAGTGGAGATGAAAAGTGGAAAGGAACCTATCTGCAGTAGGATGATGCCAGTCTCTTCAGTGCTCCGTACTGTCAACCTTGGCACCCCCCTCCACTTGAATTTGGTCTCCATGGGGACGGGGCCACACCCACAGCCCCATCAGAGAGGGCAACCCCTGAAAGATGCTGTTAAGGGGGTAAGACCAGGAGAAGGGAAGGTGATGTGGCTGTTAAAGGCCAGTGGAAAGAGATCAGTTAGTGAGACAAGGAGCATTAACAATTAGCAAATAAGAAAAACAAATATTTTTCGTAATTTTTTTTTATTTTTTTAGACTGCTCCTAACATGCCAGCAGTCCATTTCTGATGGTTGATATTGCTTTCATAACCCTGTAAAAATGTATTCTTTGATTAGTGCTGCTCGAGTGTCTGACATTGTAATTCGCTCCAGGCTGTAGACTAGAGTGATGATAACCTGGGAGAGAAAACCATATGACGTTTCTGAAAGCTATGGGTGTCAGCACACCTTCTGTCAAAATCCCCGCTCATCAAGGACTGCTGATGTTGCCAGGAAGACTTTAGAAATTATCAATTATACAATGACTGCCAGAATAAAATAGGTAAATAAATGCATTTTTTCTGTTGCTGGCACTCCTGGAGCATTAATAAATCATTTATTTCCACTTCAGGAGTGTCATCAGATTCCAGAACACATGCCAGAATTCCTGAATGATGCTAGTTCTTACCGGGATTTATTTGAATGAGTTCATTTGAATGTGCATGGCAGTAGAGGATTGATTCACTGTCGGGAGTCTAGAATCAAGTTTTTAAAAGTTTTTTTTTTTTTTTATTTTTGAATATATGCACCTTGTTTGACCCCAGCTGGCCCCTTACTGAACCGTCCCCCCAACTTCCTGGGACTTATTATTCTTTAGCGTCATCTGCCACAGGACTTGTGTTAGAAGGGTTCAGTCATCTGTGTGGGGCCTGCAGGGGATGTCCCCGTCACCCAACTGCAGCCAGAGGAGTTTTCCCTTTGTTTTCTCCAAGGGGCCCACACAAGTACAGTGATGCAGTGTGGTCCCTACGCTTCAGCAGAGACGAGCCCCCCACTTGCACACCCGGACATGGTGACCCCTGTCCCTGCTGTCCTGCTGTGTTGCCACCCAGATTACTTCAGGTGGCAGCTGACTAGGGAGACTTGCGTAACCCCTTCCAAAGGGAGGAGAGCTGTGATGGGGGCAATCTTGCGTAACTGCCTTCCCAAGGGAGGAGAGCTGTGATGGGACACTCGATCCTTCCTCCCCGGCCAGCCCCAGAGTGACCTGTGTCCATTCCCGAGCCCTGGTCATCAGTATAGGGAATATTAGGATATGAGTGCTCTCGTTGTATAAATGACATGCCGTGAGCTGGCTGAAAATATCATTTTTTTTTTGCGGAGTTTGACCTCTACAGAGTTCAAGACCTACAGATAAAAATAAATGGGATATTTTTAGCCAGTGCATAGCATATCCCATTAGTTCTCACACTTTGTGATAGTGAGCCTCCCACAAGCCATGGAAAAGCTTTTAAGCCTCCCTCAAATTTGGAAAGAATGTTGGGCCTCCCCGTAGAAATAAATATCATACTTTGCACAGTACATCAGGAATAAAGTGAGACTAATAAAGTTGACTGAGTATATTCTCTCTTTATTCCATGTACTGTTCTCCATTCTCAACCCCACACCCCCATTTATCCTTGTCACTCCACTTTTCTGACTCTTGGGCCCTTGTTACTGTGCTTCCTCTCTATCTGGAACAAATAACCTAGCCACTTCATCTCTCCCCCTCTTACCCTGTCGTCAAGCCACTTCCTGTACCGTTACCCCAGGTCACACCTGAAAACAAGCACTGGCTCAGTGTGCCTTTCCCAGTCACCAATTTCCATATAAATAAACCCCTACTGTAGAAACAAACTCTGACTCGGTGTGCCTTTCCCAGTCACTAATTTGCATATAAACACCTACTGTACAAACAAGCCTTGACTCTGTGCTTTCCAGTCACCAATTTACATATAAATACACACCTTGAAACAAGGTTTGGCTCAATGGGCCTTTCCTGGTCATGTTGTGCACAAGTAAAGAAATCCACCTGCCATTGTCCATATTTAGTTTGCTTCTTCCCATCACACAAAACATCCAAAATTTAACATTTAAATACTATACATTCTCAGACTTGACTAGGCCTCCCTTGGAACAGTTTGGGGCCTCCCTTGGGAGGCTCGTCTCACCATTTGAGAGCCGCTGGGCCATATCCTATATGTCACAGTCTTTGCTTTGGAAGTGACTTTGATGTCACAAGCAGAGATTTATTTTTTCTGACATCACATGGAAACTGACAGCTGGAATAGGAGAAGTCCAAAGGGATAAAGATCCTATTTTCAGGCGAATGTCCCAAATGATGTATGGACAAATACAAACAATTACTAGGAATCTAAGCTGAACTGTGCCTTAAATGCTTGATCCTGCACTCTTCTCTCTCCTGGGTTTCTCTCTCTATTACTGTCCCCTCCGTCTTACTCAAAAACTGCTGCTTCTAAGCAGTTTCAAATTGTGTAACTATGACATATACTTACTAACTGTTGCTGGTACTTATTTTCATTTTATTAAATGGGTTAGATCATTGAGCAAACACATTTAAAATGGTACCCATAGTCCTCACTGCTCCTGCAGCCTGTGCAAACTTTGTACTTACTCATTTCTTGGGTCATTTTCCCACTGGTAGTAAACTGTAATTTGCAGATTGTACAATGTAATTTATTTATCTGTCAGGGTTTCTCTGCCTATTCCTACTTATACTGTTGTAACATTGTCACTATTTCTGTGTTATTGCTGCTGCATTGTCCTCCACCGATACCCCTGGCAATGAGTAATCATAGCTCAGTAGCCTTTCCTGGTAAAACACTTTCAATAAATTAATCATTCAAATGTTTTGCCTGAGGCGTCAGAAGTTTTATTGCTGGCTACTGAATAAATGTGTCAATATGAAATAGTCTGTTTTTTTGGGGGGGGAAGTTGTAGGATTATTATGCACAATTTGTTTTTATTTTCATTCAGTCCTTTTTATTATTGCCCTTCCCCAATGGGGTTGCTGTTGCAGTACTGATCCTTCCATGGGTGGACGAGCAGCTGCCTTCATGGCTGATTAAAAAAACAAACAAAAAAAGAGAAGCTGTGCACACACCAGCTGAGGTCCACAGATGTTATATTGGCCTACATAGAGCTGTTGAGGTCAGGTAAACACCTCTACGCTGTTGCCTCACAGAGGAGTCTTCATTAGGAGGCCCACTGATGAAACCTCCTGTATGAGGCAATACGTAGGGGTATTTTGCCTGTCCTCAACATCTCTATATAGCTCAATGTAGCATCCATGGATCTCAGTTGGTGTGTGCACAGCTTCCCTTTTTTTGTTTTGCTAACAGTTCTTGTGCTGGTGCACCATTGTGGGCAGTGGTGTGCGCCCCACCACAGCCTCCCCTTTGTGGCTAATGCCAGTCCTGCTTTCTTTGTGATTGGTCGGCGAGGGGAAGGGTGCAAATTCTGGACAGTATGCGCTCATCCTCCTCTGAAGTCGAGTATCTCACCACCCAGATATGCCCAGCTTCTGGCTATATTCAGTTGTTCACACAGATTCCTGAGGAAGCATGGCTTGGAGAGTAACACAATTGAGTATCGTAACATTCCAGCTGTTAAGCTTGGATGTATGTTCGTACTCAACTTGGATATAGTCACAGTCATGTGGCAGGAGGGGCAGACAGGATTGACCATAAGTCAGTGCAAGCATTTTGTCCAAAGCTGATTTTCCTTTATTAAATTAATTTCACAAGCCGGCCTGCCGGTGCAGCAGTTGCGCTACTGCTTGTGACACCGAGACCTGGGTTTTTGAAGTGAATGTGGACTGTCGGAGGGACAGCAGCAGGAGGAGGATCATGCATCTGTAGAGCAGCTCTCGGGGGGGGGGGGCAGAGTCCAGTGCTTTCCAGGCCCCTTACGGAAGCTGGGGGAATGGCAGCCTGGGCCAAGAAGGTCGGGAAGCATGGCAGACGTGGGTGCACGTCATGTGGGAGCGTATGGCATGCATCATGAAGTCATTGCACGCCATGTCTTCCCAGGGATGAAAACCAAGAAAACGAGTCTGGCAGCAGGATGAAGACTAGCACCTGTAGGCCCCCACCTGGTCAGCTGGGCACACAAGCTTGAACTGGATCTGCTTTGCGGTGGGTCTTGGGGAACCCTGCCCACCCCACGGGGGGGAGGGGTAAGCCCTTGGGGGGGGGGGGGATGCCTGACATGTAAGTCCTGGTAGACGTTGGGGTGACAGAGCTGGGGCACTTGTCAGAAGTAGGGCTGACCGGGGAAGGAGAAAAAAATTTATTTCACAAAGCCTCAGCTCACCTGACAATGACCTGCATGTTGCTGGCCAAAGTAAGTGAGTGAATCCTTGGTGTTTCAGATGCTCGGCTCCCCGGGGCTGGAGGGAATGAACCATCCTGTATTCACACACTCCCTGCTGGTCAGTTGTTGAATAGCATCAACACACTGGCTGTAAAGGTAGGCATTCACTTGCTTCCTCCTACAGGCTGGAGCAAGATAACATGTGTTGACCCTCATTGTTGAGGTGGGGGACAGGCTGAGGGGAAATGGGTAATACTGAGGAATAATTGGGCCAGTGTGACTTCAGTGACCGAGGTTTGGGAATAAGCACGAGTCGTTAGGGGGTGGACCTCAGGAGGGAGGATTGAGTGTCCCAGCGACCGCCCTTTTTCAGGCTGAGGGGATCCTGCTTTTCACCACACGACTACCATCTGGCAGAGACCAGGTGTTAGTGCATGCGAGAGCAGCAGAAAGGGAAGGGCTATTGGCAGACGCTGGCATGCAGGTGCACTGATCAGCATGCCACTGCACGCCAGCACCCTGGGTAGTAAAATACCAGAGGAAAATTTCTGGCTCAATCTTGCACCACCTGTAGATACTGCACAACCAACGTGGCAGGCCACCCAGCATCATGTGTACTCCTGGGCAAGGGGTAGGTAACCGGTAAGTCAGTGAGAAGGTCAGTGACAGTGTTTGAGGGTGCTGCAGGGACCAGGGGACATAGGAGCAAGAAACATAGGATGGAAGCAAAAAAAGAGGAATAATTAAGATGAACAAAGACCAATGACAAAGTAATTGCTCCTTATCTCTCACTGTGCTGAGGACCTTAGTTCAGTCCTTGTTCTTGGCAGATCCAGGTTTGAACTGATGCTTCTTTCTGCTGTTTGCAATGTTCCTGTTTATAAACCATTCTGTTATTGATAGCTGTGGGGGGGATTTGTAGGGGTTGTTTTGGTGTGGAGGTCTGCAGTGTCAGCAGAGACCTCACTAGTTCACAAAGACTGCTTATGAACAGTGCCTCTCGTAGTTTGAAGCCATTGAGAAACATAGCATCTGTCGACAGAAAAGGACCTCATAGCTCACCTAGTCTGCCCTGAGGTCCCTAGCTACTGTGCCACCATAGACACCAAGTGACTTACAGCCTTACCTCCGCCCCCTACTCAGTTACTAAGGTCCCCCTGTGTCTATCCCATGCACATATGAAACCCACCGTTTCAGTACCCACCATCTCTGCTGGGAATCTGTTCCAGGTGTCCACTACCTATTCTGTAAAGAAGTATTTCCTCGTATCCCCTTTGTCTCCCCCCTTCCAGCTTCATATCATGCCCCCTTGTCCTTGAACTTCTCTTTCTGTGCAATATTTTTGTGGTCTTTTATAAGAGGTGGTGAGCTTACTTGTAGCCGGCAGCAGCCCAGAGATATCCCCTCACTTCGCCTCAGTTTGGCTGTACTTGGTTACCATGTTTGAAGCTGTGCCTATCTACAGGGTCTTGAAAGATTGCTCCCCTACCTTGTCTGAGATCAGTTTCTCTTTTTCCCAGCTGAACTGATCTGGGATCACCAAGTGTCAGGGGTAGAAATTGAACCTTTTTATAGTGCTTGCACTGTGGCGCACGTGGCAAAAAAGTTACATGCACCTGAGTTAGGTTACCTGCACTGGTTAAAAATGATAAAAACAAAAAATAATTGAAAATGCTATTGATTCTGAAAAAAGAGGGCTTAATTATTTCTGCTTGAATTTATCACTGAGGCCCAGAAGTGCTTTAAACTTCTCCCCAAACCCTGAAAATGGCTTTTATTTGTTATTGTTTTTTTATTTTTTTTAATATAACTGTAAAAAGAGGGCTTAATTATTTTTTTCGACTCAGCCTGAAATTTAACACCAGGCCCAGAAGACTTTAAAGGGATTCATGAAGATTAGCCCCTGCCACTAAGTAAACAGTGACTTACTGCCACAGGAGTCTGAATATGTAACGCTTTCCCAAGAGAATGCACCCTATAAAAAGTTATATCCTCTGAAAAATTGTAGAAACTGGGTCCCATAGACTTCCCATTTTTTTGCCTGCCATCCAGCTCAGCCCCCGCACTCACTAGCATGATGACAAGATGCCAGTGAGAGCACGGGGGCAAGCCCCATTATATTAAATGGTCAGCAGCTTTTCAATCGATTTTTAATAACATGATGGCAATTTGCTAATGAAACATGGGCACCAGTCGACTACAGAGTACATGCTTCACAGTGAAAGGAAAGGGAAAACTGCTGTTACTACGTAGGGAGCAGGCTGTGCATATTGATTGTGACCCTTGCTAAGTGCAACAAATGTATCTGGATACTCCTAAAATTATTTTAAGCTCAAATTTCACCAAGAGTGGTGTTCCATGGTGGTGTGGTGTTGGAACAATAAATCTACACTAAAGGGAAAAGCGCAAGAAGAAAAACTTGGTGCAAGAAAGAAACTGGTCTCAGACCATTTGTTGGAGAAACGGTCTCTGTGGAGCTAACTATAACATACAACATACTTCAGCATAAATGACATCACAAGGGGCATCACATGGTTCCACAAATTGCAGCAGCGTAGTACCAGTATAGGGCAGACTTAGTAATGGACATCTCCAGATTGCTGGTAGCTACAAGTAAGTAAGTCCAGTACCTCCTTTGAAAGAGCTTTTCATGGGCTTTGAAACTATGATGGGACCTTTTTCATAAATGTTCCCCTTTAAGGGAGTACTTTGTGAATAGAAGGGAAGTTGGTTAAAAAGACACTTAAGGGATGGTCATCTCATGCTGTTATCACTTAAGGTTCCATCACGGGAGATAATTTGGCAAGCCCTGTCTTTGTCCTGTAGGCTCCTAAGATTGAGGAGGAGGAGGAGAGAATGCAAGATAAGCAACCAAGTGAAGAGGAGGAAAGACGAAAACGGGCAGAGGCAGCGGAAAGGTAACCTGAATGAAAAAAAGCAAAAATTGTGGGGTCATTCATTTTTGAGCATTGTTGAATGTCATAAAACAAATACATCTTGTCCACAGGATTACCCCGTTTTTGTTAATGCAGTTCAGAATATTTTTCTGCTTTTAAACTACAGCAAAAAGCCCTTTATACACTTATAGGCAACCATTACTACTTCTCTCTGGTTTTTGTTTGCTCTGCTGATTTAATGGTTTTATTTGTTTATTCAACATTGATTTAATATTGATTTAACCAGGGAAAGAGAACATGAAATGAAGTATAGTACATCTCATTTCCTCAGGTGCCCTGAGGAAACAAGAGGAACTTCACATAGACGCGATACAGGTTACAGAATTCAGCATTAAAAGAATAAAGAAGTCCAAATGCCAGACTGGGTGGACCCTAGGGCTTATTTGCCAGCAATGTCAATGTTTCTGTAGGAATTGGGATTGCTACGTTTCCCAGCCTCCTAACATATACAAGCAAGATTCTCTCTCCCTCACTCCTCCCCCACTTTTGCTGTTTGATATGCTTGGATTAAGTCGTTGACCTCAAGACAAACTGTTTATTTCCTGCACTTTGTTTCTTTACTAAGTGAGAAGAGTGACCTCACCTTTAGTTCTAATAAACATGAAGCACCAGATTTGACCATAGATCATGAACAAGAAGATATTGAAGCCTCAGAGCATCATGGGAGCATGGCAGATAATTCACCCCAGCAGGAGCAGTCTGCTACCCATTGCGGGGAGGGGTAAGGCTGATCTGGATCAGTTAGTTGTTGTGGTGCCCTGTGACTTTTTGCACTTTATAAGTGTCTGTTGTTACCCTGTTTTATAGTACATTGAGAATCCTGATGTAGTAATGGAGTCATTCAGGGACCATGTCCAGTGTGTGGCGCTGCCAGTAGGATGTGGAATTTAGATCAAAAGTGAACTGGTAATTCGGCACTGACTTTTCTTTTCTCTCATTGTACCCCTGTCACCACCCTGACAGTTGAGTAGCAGTGACTGCACCTTTTCTCTGGGAAGTAGCTTTCCCCAGGGTTGTAGGAATGATGAGAGGCACAGGGGAGGAGTCTGGGCTGAGCTCTCAGAGGACTGGCACCCAAAAAGCATACTAAATTAAAAAAAAAATGTTGTGGGACATAGTTGACCTGTTGGTGCTGAAATGCCCCCCACAACCTTTATTGTACCATTTTTGAACTATTCAGCCGATGTCTCCATCCTTCTAACATATCTACACCCCACAGTGCTATGACCCAGAGGCTGACAGATGAGCTTTTTGCTGAATCAAGTGCTGCTTCCTGTGATGCCAAGTTTACTTCCTGTTACTAGAGTGCGGCATCCACTGCTCTTGATAAACACTTGAGGTTTGAAGTAGAAATGCCTTACCATAGTATACAGATTTTTTTTCTTTGTTTAATCTGCTCTTCTCATGTATGCTGAGCTAGTCTAACTTGCGTTGTACGAGTTCTGCATTTGTTAGTTGTAGCTGCATGGTGTTTTGCCTTAGGTTTGTTTATTGTTTGCAGTC
Organism: Neoceratodus forsteri; assembly: GCA_016271365.2. Classification (NCBI taxonomy): domain Eukaryota; kingdom Metazoa; phylum Chordata; order Ceratodontiformes; family Ceratodontidae; genus Neoceratodus; species Neoceratodus forsteri. The sequence goes on along the minus strand of JADMNL010000034.1, from coordinate 113,392,351 downwards.
TGCCTTCTGTGTAACCATAGACTTTGCTAGAGGAAGATCTGTCATCTAAAACAGAGATGGCACAAATGTTGAATTGGAAATGACACCATGAAGTCTTCCAGGGATGCATTATGTACAACATTTTAGTGATCTTACTTCGATAGGGTTCTTTCAGTAGGTCATTACATATAGGACTAGCGCCACCTGGTGTCTGGCTGCACAGTATACTTTTTCTAGCAATACCTGATGAGGGACCCCCCGATGTCACGTGACCCCGTCAGCGTGACACTATGTGATAGGACAGTCCCCGCCCACCTCCAGTTCTTTCTCTCACCGCCTTCTTGTCGATTGCAGACTTTCCAAGCTATCGTCAGCGAGTGCCTTTTCCCGTCGGTTTTCACCATGTTTTTTCTTCACGCTTTCGAATTTTCTTCTGTGTCTTCATCGAAGAAGCAGTGTTCCACCTGTGGCATGCAAATTCCACATAAGGGCGGCCACGTGAAGTGTGTGATCTGCTTCGGCCCAGACCACCCAGTTTCTTCTTGCCCGGACTACCAGCCTTTTAACCAGGCCACACGCAAAAGGAGGCAGCAGGCTCTGGAGGCCCATCCTATGAAGACCCGGCTGGTGTCTTTAGAAAAGCTGATGGAGCGGATCCGATCTTCTTCTTCGTCTCCTTCCAAAAAAGAACATAGGAAAAGAGAAACATAGGTGGGAGGCGCTCCACTTGAAGATGTCCCAAACGAGGCCTCTTGGCCTCAACCAGCAAAGTTTCTTCCCAGCCACCGCCTAAGGCCAAGCCAGCTCTGGATGGTAAGTCAGACAAATCCTCCTCTGGGGGTAAGTCGGCTGCCGGCTCCTCCAACAGCCGCACCACGCCTGCTATTAAGTCGGCCCCCGGCTCCTCCGAGGACCACCCGGCCGCTGGTAAGTCAGCTCCCCAGGCTTCTGGGACCACACAGCACCAGCCTCTAAGTTGGCAGGGCGCTTCTCCCCCTCTCGCCCAGCTCCATCTGGTCAGAAACCCATCTCAGGGGGCGCTCAGATGCGGCTCTCCTGTCTGGGCCTAACGGCGTTCAACCCGACGTCCGGTAGAGCCTGGGGGAGACTGCCCCTCTCCTCCATTCCACTTCGCCGGTAGCTTCCCCTGCTCAGGCTGCTACCTTGGGCGATGATAGTGCGGAACTCTTGGACGTTGACCAAACCTCTGGGTCTGTTCCACACTCTCCTGAAGGGGTTGCAGGGAAGGAGGCTCCTCCTCAGTCATCTGGCCCTACTCTGGAGGCCCCTCCTATCCCTCCTGGTGGGATCACTCCCGATCCGACGCCTGTCCCAGTCAAGATCCCTCCGCTGGATCTGGCAGTGGTTCCCCCAACGCCGGACCACCCGACGATGGTCTCTGAGCCTGGGCCCAGTCATCTGCCCCAGCCTGAGGCTCCGGTGCCAGATGCGGTCCCTCCGTCGAGTCCCCTTCACCCGGCTCTGATGCCGGACCCTGTTCTGTTGCCGGATCAGTGGTGCCAGTCCCAACACTGGCTCCCCCGACATCGGACCTACTGCTGATTTACACGATGGAGGGCCCTACATGGGTTTCCCCCGCCATCAGATCTTCTGATACTGGGCTTTTACTCACGCCCACAGACTGTCCCGCCTTACCCCTCGGGGTATCCTGGGGACCATCTCCCGGCTGGTCCTCCTCCATATTGGAGTGGTGTGGGGTATTATTTTCCGGGATACGGTCAGTACCCGGGATATGGCTATTCGGGTTACCATTGGTATCACTACCCTCCTCCCCTGGTAATCCCTCCACCTTCACTCCCCCAACCTCTTTCTCTGCCTCCTCCACAAGCCCCAGTTCAACCGAACTTCAAGACTCTTATCCAGTCTTGGTGGCAGGGGGCATGCTTGGAGCTGGTATCTGACCTAGAGAACAAACTCCCACCACCGCGCTTCCCGAGGAGTTCGTCCCCTTCCACGGTCCTGGGGACCATTCACAAGGATATTACTCTTCCGGATCTTGGAGACCATCCAGACGTGGGGGATGATGAGGATGAGGATGACGAGGAGGAGGAGGATGATGGCGACGAGTTCCCGGAAGAGCCCTTGAATCATGAGTCTATGGGCCCTAAGGGCAAGGTTTCCCCCAAATCGCCACCAGAGGACCCTGTCTTTTCGGACCTCCTGAGGTCCATGCAGAACTGTTTTGAGTAGGAGTCGGAGGAGCAGGATCCGATGCGGCAGAGACTCACCAAACACCTGGACCTGGAGTCTCTGTCCCCCGATCCCTGTCCCCCATGGATAGGACCTCACCAGAACTTTACCTCTACAGTCTGGCAGATGCCTCATTCCATCCCAGCTGTCCCCAAGAGGGCGGACAGGGTTCACTGGGTGCCCAAGGATGCTCCCTTCCTCAATGCTCATCTGAAGGTGGACTTAGTCGTGATTTCAGCTGCTCATGACCGCTCTTCAGTGCCTAAGCACATGAGCACCTCTCCTCCAGACAAGGAGTCTAGGCAGATGGACCAGTTCAGTAAGAAGATCTATTCTTCGGCCATATGTGCGCTTCGGTACCTTAATTATGTGGTCCACATGGTGTCACATCTAAAAGCTATTTTGGCCAGGCTCGAGGCCCAAGCCCAATCTGTGGAACCTTTGGATCTCAAGGAGGAGCTCACCAAGGAACTCCACCTGTCCCACTTTTCTTGCAGGCATGCATTGCGGGCTACTTACAACTCTGTTGATTCAGTAGCTCGCGCCTCGGCAACTGCCGTTGCTTTGAGACGACAGGCCTGGCTTTGCATCTGTGGCCTCGCAAATGAGGTCCAGTCTGCGATTCAGGATGCCCCCTTTCGGGGCTCGGTGCTCTTTGGCAGCGACATCAAAGACATCATCACCAATCTCCGGGATAAAGGTCAGGCCCTGAGATCAGTGTGGTCCATGTACCAATCGGGTGCCTAACAGCAGTAGCAGCCCTTTCGGAAAAGGACCTGGAGGTAGAGGAAGCATGCCCTGGCTTGTCGCCAGGGCAAGCATAAGTCCACAGGTTCCGCCACCCCTCCTGCCTCCAAGAATCAGAGACATTCAGGGGGCTCTCCCCGGACCGTCCTGCCACCTCCTGACTCCATCGCCCCACCCCCTCCTCAGCCTCAGTGTGAGGAGCCGTGGGGGGGAGGTTTGCCCGCCACGCATAGGAGTGGCAGGGCATTACCTCCGATGCATGGGTCCTGCAGTTGGTGTCCGCTGGACACACCACAGAGTGTCTGGAGATTCCACCAGACTCTCCACCAATCCGGTCATCCTACTCTTGAGACCAGACTCTTCTTGTCAGAGACGAAATCAACTCTCTCTCTCTTGCTCAAGGAGGCTATAGAGAGCGTTCCCCTCCGGCAAAGGGGAAGGGGGTTCTACTCCCACTTCTTCCTTGTTCCAAAAATGTCAGGCGACATGAGACCCATTCTCGACCTGAGCAGTCTCAACCTGTTCATCAAGTACAAGAAATTCAGAATGCTGACTCTCCAAAGCCTTCTCCCTCTCCTCCTGGAGAACCAGTGGCTTTGTGCTCTAGATATGCAGGATGCTTACCTGCACATTCCTATTTTCCCCAGTCACCGCTGGTTCCTTTGATTTTGTTTCCACGGGAAGCATTTCCAGTTCAGGGCCTTCCCCTTTGGTCCGTCTTCAGCACCTCGGGTCTTTACCAAGCGCCTGGTGGTGTGGTGGCCTGTCTGTCACCATGGCATAGCAGTTTTCCCTTACCTGGACGACTCGCTGATTTTCAGCTTCTTCCAGGGATTCCCTTTTGGAAGCTCAGCATTTCATTCTGGATCTGTTCTCCAAGTTGGGGATTACTGTCAGTTTCCCCAAGTCATCCCTTTCCCCGAATCAGAAACTTCAGTTCATCGGGGCAGTCTTGGACACCGTCGAATGCAGGGCCTTCCTTCCTCCGGACAGGGTGTAAACTCTAGTCCATCAGGCTTCAATGGTGGCCTCATCCAGGACCATTCCAGCAAGGGAGGTCCTTCACCTTCTCTGTCTGATGGTGGCCTCCATCACTACCATTCCCCTGGCAAGGTTCCATATGGGAATCACTCAGTGGCCCCTGTGGGTGCAGCGGGATCAACTCCTGGACGACCTGGACCATCTGGTCCTGGCATTGTTGGCAGTCCAGAAAGCCTTGTTTTGGTGGAGGGATCCCTGCAACCTTTCTTTGGGCCTTCCATTCAAGAATCCTTTCCCCTCGGCATCTCTGACTACAGATACATCGATGCATGGGCTTGGTGGCGCATTTGGGGGAACACCAAGCACAGGGACTTTGAACCAGCTTGGAGGATTTGTTGCACATCAACGTTCTGGAGATGAAAGCAGTCTTGTACATGCTTCAGGCGTTCCAGACCCTTCTCCCAAAGGGATCACTGATCATCCAGATGGACAATATGTCAGTAGTCTGGTATCTCAACAAACAAGGAGGAACTCGCTCATACCCTCTCTGCAGGGAAGCGATGAGAGTATGGAACTGGGCAGTCCAGCACAATCTGTCCTTGGTGGCCGTGCATGTTCCAGGCATTCAAAATGTCCTGGTGGACAGTCTCAGGAAGTGGCAGAGTCTCTCTTCCTAAGGTGGGGGCGTTCGGAACTCGACCTTTTCGCCTCCCCATTCAGTGCAAAACTTCACAGTTTTTGCTTGTTTGTTCCAGGGCATGGTGCTTTCTGGCATGATGCGTTGTCTGTCTCGGACAGGGACATTTTTGTATGCCTTCCCTCTGTTTCCCATTCTCCAGAGGGTTCTCCTGAAGCTTCAGGCAGAGAAGGCGCGGATGATCCTCATCGCCCCCCTCTGGCCGAGACAGTTTTGGTTCCTGCTTCTGCAACAGTTAGCGGAGGAACCACCGATTCCACTTCCTATGGCTCACAACCTCGAGACAGAATCAAGGCCGGCTCGTCCATCCGAGGCTCAGGACTCTGCACCTTCATGCGCGACTCCTGCAGACATAGCGGTCTCTGACTTCAGGGTCTCCTCTCGATTCACCCATTCCACCTATGCTATGAAGTGGAAAGGTTTTTCCATTTGGGCGGCTTCCAAAGACTGGAACCCTTTTTCTTGTTCTGCACTACAAGTTATGGAATACCTTCTTCATCTGTCAGATTCGGGCCTATCCCCTTCCTCCTTGATAGTCCATCTTTTGGGTGTTTCGGGGTACCACGAGCTGGTGGATGGTAAACCCGGGGCTCAGTTGGAAGTCTCAAAAACCTTCCTAAAAGGGATTCTCCATCTGAAACCCCCATCTGCAGCCCTACACCACCTTGGGATTTAAACTTTGTGTTGGAGAAGCTCACTGTCCACCTTTTGAACCAATTATGAGCTGTGATTTACGCTTCCTGTCCTGGAAGACGTTGTTTTTAGTTGTGGTTACCTCTGCTCGAAGAATTTTGGAGCTTCAGGCTCAGGCTTGTAAGGAGCCTTATTTCATTTTCCATAGGGACCGGGCAATCCTCAGGACAAATCCTAAGTTTTTGCCTAAGGTGGTTTCAGAGGTCAAACTGAATCAATCAGTGGAGCTCCCTGTATATTTTCCATCCCCTGCAAATAGACATGAGGCACTCCTGCAGACTGTGGACGTGCATCGTGTTCTCCGATGCTATACCCATCGTACAAAAGAGTTAAGAAACATAGAAACATAGACTTTGACGGCAGATAAGGACCGCTTGGCCCATCTAGTCTGCCCATTTCCCTACCTACAGGATAGGCCGTAGATCCTAGTTAACCAACAGCCTATTTCTTCCTACCCCCCACAAGAATTGCCTTATGTCTGTCCTATGCATTCTTGAATTCTCCCACAGTTTTAGACCTCACAACCTCCTCAGGAAGGCTGTTCCATGCATCCACTACCCTCTCTGTGAAATAATACTCACATTGCCCCTGAACTGCCCTCCCTCTATTTTTAAATTGTGTCCCCTTGTTCATGCAAGTCTCTTTTTCTGAAAGATGCTACCCTCTTGGACTTTGTTGATTCCACTGAGGTACTTAAAAGTTTCTATCATGTCCCCCCTCTCCCTTCTTTCCTCAAGGGTATACATATTAAGCTCCCTTACTGTCCTCATACGGCTTCTCCTGCAGACCCTGCACCATTTTAGTTGCCCTCCTCTGGACTACCTCTATCCTGTCTATGTCCTTGCGGAGATGGGGTCTCCAGAACTGGACACAGTACTCCAGATGGGGTCTCACCAACTGTCTGTACAGAGGATAACAACTTCCTGTTTTCTGCTGCTGATGCCTCTCCCTATACATCCCAGTATACCCCCAGCCCTCCCTACTGCCTTCTCACATTGTTTGCTAACCTTAAGGTCATCTGATATGATTACCCCCAGGTCCCTTTCCTTTTTTGTTGTTACTACCTCCCACCCATTGTGTATTCTTCCCTGGGTTCTTGTTTCCCAGGTGCATTATTTGCACTTCTTTGCATTGAATCCTAGCTGCCATACTTCTGACCATTCCTCCAACCTTGCCAAGTCCCTTTTCATCCTTTCCACGCCTCCTTGTGTATCAACCCTGTTGCAGATCTTTGTGTCATCTGCAAAAGCATACTTTTCCTTCCAGTCCCTCTGCAATGTCACTGATGAAGACATTAAAAGGACTGGACCCAATACTGAACCCTCGCGTACCCACTAGTAACCTCTCTTTCTTCAGAGTGGACTCCATTTACAATTACCTTCTGTGTCCTGTTGTGCAGCCAATGTTTTACCTAGGCTACCACCCTGGGACCCACTCCAGGCTGGTTAATTTGACTATTAATCTTTGTGTGGGACTGTGTCAAATGCCTTGCTAAAGTCTAAGTAGGCCATGTCCACAGCCCCTCCCTGGTCTACTACTTTGGTCACCCAGTCAAAGAAATCTATTAGATTCATCTGACATGACCTTCCCACTGTGAATCCATGCTGCCTTGGGTCCTGTGCTCCACTGGCCTCTAGGTACTCAACTATTCTTTCCTTCAGAAGTGACTCCATCACTTTCCCTACCACAGAGGTCAGACTGACAGGTTTGTAGTTTCCTGCCTCTGTCTTGGTCCCACTTTTGTGAAGGGGAATCACATCCGCCTTCCTCCAGTCCTCGGGTACCACACCATCCTCCCATGCTTTATTAAAAGAGTAGCCAGTGGTTTCACTAGTTCCTCCCTTAATTCTTTAGAATTCTGGGTGAATTCCATCAGGACCCATTGCTTTGTCCACCTTCAGTTTAGGAGTTCTTGCAGAACCCTTTCTTCTGTGAAAGGACTGGGATCGACCCCCCCCTATCAAGAGTGCTTCTGTTAATTGGATTAGGCACTTCCCCCTCCTCTTTTGTGAATACTGAGCAGAAATATTCGTTCAGTATCCCTGCTTTTTCTACGAGTTCTGTAAAGATGATCAACTGTTTGTCTCCTTTGCCCCAGATAATTGGGCAAAACTGTTTCTAAGCAGTGCCTGTCCAATTGGTTGGGTAATTGTATTCGCTTTTGCTACTAGAAGTATGACAAGCCTCTGCCGGGGCCCTTGAGAGGTCATTCTAATAGGGGCATGGCTGCTTCTGCAGCTTTTTTGCATAACATAGCAGCAGCTGATATCTGTGTAGCAGCAACGTGGAGTTCTGTCCATACGCTTACCAAATACTACAGTCTGGACATTGCTTCTAGGCAGAGGGCAGGTTTTAGCCTAGCTGTTCTGCAGGGCCTTTTGTCCTAGGCTGGTTCCACTCTGTGTTTTTCCTTGGTTGTTGGAGTTTTTTCCTTCTCCCTGGTTTCTCTCTGTCTCTGTTAGGAGGGACTGCTTGGGATACAGTCCTATATGTAATGACCTACTGAAGGAACCCTCTTGAAGTAAGATAGTACAGTTACATAAGAACTTACCATAACAGTAGATCGTCGAGAGAGGTTCCTTCAGTGGGTCATATTTTTCCCTCCCTCTCTCCTTCCCTCTATTTAGGGACTCCAGATGGTTGTTTCCTCCTGCTGTCATGCCTATTCCAGGCTCTGGTGGGAGAACTGGAGGGCGTGGGGGCCGTCCACTAGACAGCAGCATGCTGACGTCAATCATGTGATGTCAGGTGGGTGGTCCCCCAACAGGTATTGCTAGAAAAAGTCTGCCGTGTGGCCAGACACCAGGTGGCGCTAGTCCTATATGTAATGACCTACTGAAGGAACCTCTCTCGAAGATCTGCTGTTTTGGCAAGTTCCTATGTAACTACTTTCTGGTTTATAACACATCAGTGAGAAGAAATCGTCACTGTTCACTATTTGTGAGTAATCTGCTTGCCCCCTCACTCAATAAGATCTGTGGCATTTTAGGAACCAGCTAGTGTGTGTCTATTATATATGGAAGTGATAACACATGAGGTGTGTGGTTATACTCTGATATATAAACCGCAGTGGAGGATTGGTTGACACGAGGCATATCCAAGTGCGTTTACATCACAACCCTCCCCTCCGGTTTTGTGTATAACAGAGCATATACACATTCTTGGATTGTGACATTCTTCTCATTCCTTCAGCATGTGTTACGTTGAGAAAATAAGTGAACATAAACAAGAAAAGAAACGATGTTCTGAGCTATGGGTATATCATCGGATATATAATGGTCATGTGATCAAAGCCCACCAATCATAGTAAAAAAAATGTTCCCAATCGTTTATTTTGTCAGTAACATTTTTATTGTAATTTCCCCATAACAAAATATTGAACATTTCTTACAAGATAATAAATATTTGCTTAGAGTGTTAGAAGTCATTAATACCACATTTCCAATTTTCAAAATCTTCCTCAAACATAAACCTAGAAAAGAATGTGTTTATTCTTAGACAGAATAACCTCTAGTATCTCCCGACCGTTTCCAAAAATAATCTTATGTGACATTTTTAGAATGCTTGAAACAATATTTTGAACGCTGTACCATTTAAACATAGAAGCATAGACTTTGACGGCAGATGAGAACCGCTTGGTCCACCTAGTCTGCCCAATTCCCTATCTATTGGATAAACTGCAGAGCCTAGTTAACCAACAGCTTACTTATTTAAAACGTATTTTTTGTTATATGAAAGCTTGGAGTCAGATCAGCATGTATAGATTCTAACAATACAGTTTTCCTGTGTTGCCACATGCATATACATGTTGATATAATATTTTGTTAAAAATTACAGGACTTTAAAAATTTAGCGAACCATTTTATGGTTTTTTTTATATTATTTTTTTTATAGCCACATATGGTTGCTGTACTGATACATGGATTTATCTACTTAGCTGACTCCAAGTTTCATTAAAAAAATTAAGTGTCTGTCCTCAACGCTTCCAAAGATGTCACATTTTAAAGAAAATTTCTTTTGAAAAGTCTAACTCTGAAACACTTGGAGCAAGAAACATAATTTTTATAAAATGAAAACTTTGAGTCCATCCATTAAGCAATGTTGTCATTATTATATTGTTATCATGTAATGGGAGTAATTATGTTATCGATATAGAAACAGGCAGTTTTCTCTAGCTATATTGATACATATATTTACATCATTGCAGAAGTGTTTTTTCTTTTATCATATAAATGTCATCGATAGAAATGCAGCGAAATGTAATTTCGCCTGCGATATTCTTGCGAAATCGCAAATTTTGCTATGCAAAATTTCATGAAATTCTCGCATTCTGCAAAATATTTAGCGAAAGGAAATGTGAATTTCGCCCACGTAGTGGCAAAAATCGGTTGTTCGGTGAGGGTGAAATTGTGCATTTTATATGCGAAATTGTGCACCTGTGAAATATTTAATGAAATGCGTGAATTTTGTGAAATATTTTGCAGAACGAAATTTGTGGATTTCGACCATCTCTAGTTATTGGTATACTTTTTCCATGATGCTAAAATGTTGATATACTTTTTTAATATCGACATGCAACATTTCATGACGGTTTTAAAAATGTTTTTTAAATACGCACGTTTTATGAATTTTGGCATTAGTTCCCATAATTTAAAGAGCAGCTGACACCTTCAGGAGAACTTTAACAAAACGTAATATTTAGACACTGTCCAGCTTATATTTCACATTAGTTATGTATTCCTCCTCCCCATTATTTATTACTGGGGTTATTTGCATGAAATGAAGGTCTTGATCCTGGTGAGTTCCTCTATTCCTGTTGCTCTCTCCTTACCTGAGGTCATAATGCACTCCTCGTGACTTCACAGTTACTCCCATGGCAACAGATTGTGGTGTCACAACAGAGAATTATGACTTGAAGTAGGGAGTAGGCTATAAAGACAGATGAACTCTAAGGGAACTCTGAGGTACAAAGATCATGTATTCATGCAAATTTCCATAGTAATAACTAACGGGAAGGGAAACTATATAGACTATATAGGGAATGCAAGCAAAATTGTACCTAATTATTATGATTATTCAAGGTTTTCTCTGAGGTGTCAGTAGCTCTTTAAGTATTATCTATAGCAGTGTAATACCCACAAACATTCATCTGAAGCCTTAAATTGTGTGGCGAAAATTCCAGTCTCCCCCCAGCAGTACCAGTTTTTCCTCACTTTTGCAGGCTTTGCCTGCAAAAGCATCAGAAGACAATAAATAACATAAATATACTCAGTATAACTTGACCTAATATTTAACCAGTAAGATATCTGCAGTTGAGCTGCTGTATGTTATAAATATGATCCAAATTAATCAAAACATTTGAAAATGCCTAAATAACAGTAGAATTAAAAGAGAATAAGAAAAAAATAGGAAAAGAAATAAAGGAAAGGATCATGCAAGTAAGGTAGAAGATAAAATATAAAAGAGTATGCAGACCATGCAGACAGTTAATAGCCGTTCCATCCTAAAAAGCGTGATAGCTGTACAGACTTTTAAACTTTCTGTCAAAATTCTGATTATTACCTCAAAGTGTGAACCAGGTTAAACTAATTCTCCCTCCGTTGCTTGAAAGAAGGTGCACACAGATCTGTCCTTATTTTTAGAATGATATTTTTTGTAGCCAGTGCTACTAATGTAAAAAGGTAGCTTTAAGACTAGGTCCCCGGCTTTGTTCTGTTTAGTTAGGATTGTCTGGTTGATGTGTTACTCCACTAACTGCAGCGTCTATATTTTTTAAATTTTTGTTGTTTGGCCACCTTCCTTTTGCTTGGCAGGCGCATTAAGCTAGAGATGCAGCAGAAGGAGATGCTTCAGGGACCCTCCCGCGAATCCTCAGAGCAGCTGCGGATGGTTATGGAGCAGGAAGTGGAAAATGAGAAGAAGCGGCTTCAGCAGGAGAAAGAGCAGAGACTTCAGAAACTGCGGGATGAGCTGAGGAAAGAAGAGGAGGAAGTGGCTCAGAGGCTTTATCAGGAAAGGAAAACAAACTCAGGTAGCTTTGTGTCTTTATTTCTTTTCTTCCCTTTGTTGTCTTGTCCCTGCCTCGGTGTTTGGGGATGCCATAGCAGCACCTTTCCTCTGGGGTGGGGGGAGGGGTGGCTGTCAGCTTCTTGGTCTTGGCTATTCACCTTTTTGTATTTGTAAGTGATGTCATGGCTGTGCAGGCTGTATTCCTAACATCTAGTCTACAGCCCATGACATCGCTCGGTGTCCCAAGATTCCAGGACTGCTGCCACCTACAGGTGAGACCAGTACCTTGTTTAAGTGAGCTTCTCATGTACTTTGGCACGGTTTCATTGTTCAGGGGCACTGTTTATACAAAACTGTAGAATATAATTAGTTTATTTTACTCTTCCAGGTCTCTGGCAGAAAAGTTGAGGATGGAGATAGAGGAGGAAGAGGTACAGATGAAAGAGGAGCAGAGTGAAAAACTGCAGAAATTGCGAACCCAGACCAAGCGAGAAACCGAGTCAGAGGAGCAGAAAATAAGGTAGAGAAACTTCAGAATGATAAGTCAGCTTGTCCAGATCTTTTTGGCAATAACTTTGTTGGAAGAATGGCTAAAATCTTTGGATTGGTTTTGATTTTGGAAGTGCATGCAGATATGTGATATTTCAGTTTCCAGCAAAAATATTTTGTCATCAACCCAATTAACATTGGAACAAATTGGCATTTAAGTAATTTCATTCTGTTACTGACATCCTTTTTATGAAAATGTTTTTTTTGCCCTGCAGACTTCATCTGTTCCTGCTGCTCTCTGCCTGCCATAAAGTCACAGTTCTCTGCTTTTGACAATGGAGTTATTTCTGTAGCAACAGGTTGTGGTGCTATAAGCAGATGTTCTGGTACTGGCCCAACGGCACAGTGTGCCAGCAACCTGGGTTCATGCCCAGATCGTCCGAGCTGCCAGTGGGAGGTGGATTGAATATCACAGAGACCGTGCTCCTAGATTGATCTGGCATTTCCCTGCACCTCTAGGGCAATTTTCCTGTGTTTTTCAGAGTTATATTATTTCCTATGGAAGCAGAATTGCTCTGTTTTCCTGTCTAACCAGTGCAAGTCTATGGGAACAATTTCTTTGTAACTGCCTCAATTTTCCTGGAAAATACAGGAATCCCTGTAGATCTGGGAGCGGGGGGCAACACCGCTATCTTGGCCTAGGGCTGCTGGACAGAGATCTGTGTCAGCATGCTTGTGAGTGTGTTTTGATCTCATTGCCGTATCCCACTGGTAGGAAGGGTAGAAGGCCTTAATTAGCCATAGAAATGCAACCTGTATACTCCCAGACATCGCACTCCCTATTGGCTGGGTGAGAGTTCAGTTCCTGTTTGCACAACATAGTCTGGGAGAGCTTGGGGGGGGGGGGCGGTGCAGGATTGCTTGGTGCTATGACCAAGCCCTTCATGGCTTCTAGGCATTTTTGTAACTTTATATCCTGCCCAGCTCACAGTACCTACACTGCCCACACCAACAGCAGACCTCTTTGGGGGTGGAGGACACTGTGTCGTCATTGCTTACCATCCTATGCAGGGGGTGCTCAAACAGCAGGATGTGGAACACCTCCCCCCCACCACCATCAGAGTGTAATCCCTACACAGCACCCCATAGATTCCTCCAGTCCTGGGGCATGGCATTCTGGCTTGGGACATGAACCTGCATCTACCACATGATAGCATAGTGGCGCAGCATGTCAGCTAGTTAGAAAAGTTCAGCAGTCCAAATATGTAAATACGGGCCACTCTCCATTTTAGAAATGTTGGCGAAACACTTGCCAAGCAAAGTAATTGTTTAACCATTAGACATTAGAAGTTGTTGCCGTACTTGTAGTGCTTGGGTAACAGCGGAGTGGGTAGAGTAGAATTCAATTCAGTTCATCTTTATTTTTAAAAAACGCTTATCTTATCTGTGTCAGTCTTCACCGTTCATCACAATTGGTATATGGCCAGAGGTCATGACCCAGCAGAACTTTTTTTTGGTAGTTAGAGCCAGCGCACCGTGGTGCCACACCCTTGAGGCAGGCGTGGTGACGCTGCGGGTTGGCGTTAGGCGCTGATCGACTCCACCTGCCTGCCGCTGCCTCTTTTCGCCTCCCGGCCACAATACCCTCGTGGAAGCTCTGCAGAACTTGAGGCCCACCGCCTACGAAGTTTCGTCTGTCAGCCTTTTTATTCTTCCGTGCTGCAGTCCATCGGCTCCTTCCTGTCGGTTCTAGTTGCCTTACTCGACGTCACTTGGTAAGATCTTTCCATTTATTTTTATTCTTGGTGACGTCGAGTCTGTTTTTGGTGTTTCTTTCCTCGTAGGTCATGTCTGGGTCGGAGGGCAAGAAGACTTTGAAGACAGGATGGCCCCCCATGCGACGGTGCCCTTGCGGACGTAAATTCAAACAACATGAAGTCTTGCTGTATTCTGACAATTGCAGTGATTCCCAACCTTTGAACTGCCCCGGAGAATAAAGAGTTAACTTTCTATGCAGGGCATAGAATGCTGAGCTCAAGCTCGGTTGAAGTCTCTGTCTGGAGTGATTCAAACCTAAACCGTCAGATTCTTTACTCTGCCTCACTGAACGGTCGCTCCGGAGATTTCTCCTTCAGCTCAGTTTGAAAGTCGGTTAAAGTTTCAGTTTTCGTTGGTTTTTAAACCGAAAAAAGTATCCGCATAGTCGGTTTAGTCTCTGTCTGTGGTGCTGTGAGTACTAGATAGGAATTGTTCTGTTTTTTCTGTGTGAAACTTGTAAAAGTGCAGCTCGGTTCAGCTGAACCGGCCATTTGATAGTGAAATTTGTGTGTTTTACTTAGTGTGTGGTTACCGGTTCTAAAAAAAAAACGTGTTTTGAAATATTTTTTTCCAACACCAGTGACACAGTTAGGAACTGATAAGGGAGTCTTGCCTGGCGGTTGCCGAAAAAAGGGTAAATTTGGTTAGGCTGGCCATGTCTGAGAAACCCAAGAAAAAAAGCGGGCCCACTGGGTTTCAACACTGCAGTGAGTGTGGGGAGGTCTTTGCTAAGGCTGATCCCCACACCACCTGTGTTTATTGTCTTGGGTTTGACCACCTCAATTCAGACTGCCAAATATGTAAAACTTTCCCAAATCTACCCTTGAGAAAGAGTAGGTAGACTGAGGGAAAAGGAGGCCGAGAAGTCCGCTGACCTGGATGGCCAGCCCGGTTCAGTTTCGACCGAACCAGAAGGAGTGCTCTCTGACCAGGGCGATACTTCTTCGGGCAAAAAGAGAGCCGATTCCAAAGGATTGGTTCCGACAAAAAGAAAATGCAAAGACAAATCTACCGGTTCGGATCCAGAGGTTCATATTCCGACTGCCAAAGAGATAGCCAGAGCGATTCAGATTGTGGAATCGCTCCGTCCAGTTCTGACCGATCTGGCTCCTTCTGGCAGGGGTTTGGTTCGGTTGGTTCCCCCCCGGTTCACGATTATACCCTTGAAGATTTTTATTAACCGGAATTTAAAGAGGAAGGGGAATTTGAGGATGATGATGTAAGTGAGGGTCTGGATGTGCCTGTGGAACCGGACATCTCCCCAGACAGACCTTCAGGTGTTTCCCCTCCTAGGCTTTCTGAGTCCCCTTCTCACTTTATGTTTTACAGAAAGGTAGCTGAAACCCTCCAGCTTCCTATGGAGGAGGCTGTAGAAGATCAAGAGGAGCCTGATTATGTAGAGATGATGGACATCCCAGAGTCCAGGAGACTGTCTATTTCCTCCATAAATCTTTTGGGAAACAGACACAAAAAATCCTAAAGTCTCCTAACACTATACCTCCTGTGGATAGAAGAATGGACAAGAGGTATACACTTTCAGGCTCAGACATGGAGTTCTTATATCAGCAATGCAGCCATGTTCGGGTAGTGCAGGCTGCTGCCTGTGACGAGGCAAATATTCCCTTGGCTTCACACCCCCCTGACAAGGACTTCAGGAAGATTGATGCCATGACAAAGAAGCAGTACATGTCATCTTCTTTGGGACTCAGGCAGGTGAATTACATGGCCTATACAGCCAGGTACT
Organism: Neoceratodus forsteri; assembly: GCA_016271365.2. Taxonomy (NCBI): domain Eukaryota; kingdom Metazoa; phylum Chordata; order Ceratodontiformes; family Ceratodontidae; genus Neoceratodus; species Neoceratodus forsteri. The sequence goes on along the minus strand of JADMNL010000034.1, from coordinate 113,376,983 downwards.
AGAAGTCCAGGTGGGACACTGTACTGGCACTGGCTAAACAGGCCTCCCCCCAGCTAGCCAAGGAGCTGGAGGCGGTGCCTGCAGATGGGATTGAGGCATCTAAGGTTCAGTTTAATGCTGCTGTGGACTCTAATGATGTGTCATCAAGAGTCATGGCTACATCTGTGGCTCTTCGGAGGATGGCTTGGCTCAGATGTACTAGCCTCTTGCAGGACACCCAGGCTAAGGCCATGGATTTTCCTGTAGTGGGTAATTCTCTGTTTGGGGAGCAGACAGAGAATTACATGAAGAAAATGGATGAGTACAGGACCACTTACAGGAGTGCTCAGGCCAAGGAAAGGCAGGCAGCTCCTCAAAGGCAGCAGTGTAGGGGCAGGGGCAAGCATTTTCACCAAGCAAAGACCTCTTCTTCCTTTCTCAGAGGGGGTTCTTCAGAGGGAGACGCAGAAGAGGGATGAGCAGGGCTGCATCCAATCCTCAACCTAAAGCCCCTGCCAAGCAGACACCCTGATGGGCCTGCCCGGGTCGACTCTCCTATTCCAGTAAGGGGCAGGCTGGCTTACTATGTCCAGGACTGGATGTCTATTACATCAGACAAGTGGGTCCTGGAAGTAGTAAGCCAGGGACTGGTTCTTAGCTTCAGAAAATTTCCAAAGGTGAGAGCCAGATCTTTTCCACCTGCAAATCTCTCGGAAACCCTTGCCCTAGAGGCAGAGGTTTCTTCTCTCCTAGCTTTAAGAGCCATAGAGAGAGTACCTACCCTACACTGGGGCAAAGGACTGTACTCCAGGTACTTCCTGACCTCTAAAAAGACAGGGGAGTGGCGACCCATCCTAGACCTAAGATACCTAAACAAACATCCTTTAAAACCAAAGTTCAAGATGATAACTCTGGGAATAATCCTTCCCTTTCTAAGGCCAGGAGACTGGCTAGCCTCCCTGGACCTCAGAGTTGCCTACTTTCACATTCCTGTCAGGTGCTCCCACAGAAAGTACCACAGGTTTGAGTTGCCCTCAGGCCATTATCAGTTCAGAGCAATGCCCTTTGGCCTAACCTCAGCCCCAAGGGTTTTCACAAAGTGCCTGGCAATAGTAGTTGCTTTTCTAAGAAGGCAAAAGATTTCAATTTTTCCATATCTGGACGATTGGCTAATAGTGGGTCAGTCTCCAGACCAAGTTAAGTCTCACCTGCAAGTGACCCAGCAAGTGCTCACTTCTGTAGGATTTCTTCTTAACCTTTCTAAGTCAGTTCTCGAACCAGTCCAGCTTCTTACCTTTATAGGGGCAGAACTGGACACACTCAGAGCAAGAGCCTTTCTTCTTCTAGAAAGGGCAAGGGTTCTTATGGAACTAGCTTCTTCCTTCAGTCTTGGGGTATCTCGACCAGCAAGGCATTTTCTCCAGCTCTTGGGCCACATGGCAGCTTCAACAGCAGTGGTCCAAGGGGCAGTATTCCAGATGAGGAATATTCAGTTCCACCTGAGAGCTTTCTGGTGTCAGAGGAAGGATTCCCTTACTAAACTGATCCCAGTGACTCTGACCTTGATCCAAGCACTCCAGTGGTGGCAGGATCTAGACAATTTAAGACAAGGTGTTCCTTTTGTTACTCAGCCTTGTTCAGTGGTCCTTACCACGGATGCTTCTCTCCTGGGCTGGGGAGCCCATTTGGGGTCCCTCACTGCCCAGAGGCTGTGGTCCCCCCAAAGAATCCCTTCTCCACATCAATCTTCTAGAGCTCAGAGTAGTTTTTCTGGCTCTCAAAGCTTTCGCACAGTCAGTACAGAACAAGGCGGTTCAAGTCAGAACAGACAATACCACCATGTGGTACATCAACAAGCAGGGAGGCACTCGGTCCATGGCCTTGTTCACAGAAGCCATGAAGTTGTGGTCCCTGGCTTATTCCATGCAGACCTCTCTTGTAGCAGTTCACCTTCCAGGCAAGGACAGTGTGCTAGCAGATGCACTGAGCAGGATCTCTCAGGGCCATCACGAATGGTCCCTGGACCCTCTGGTGTTGAAGGTGATTTTTTTCAAGGTGGGGCACTCCAGAGATAGATCTTTTTGCAGTCTCAGACAATCACCAGCTCCCTCTCTTTTGTTGCAGACGTCCAGTCTTGGGCTCAGTCACTCTGGACGCCCTGATCCTGAATTGGGAAGAGAAGTTTCTGTATGCCTTTTCCCCCCTTTCCACTCCTGTTCAAAGTTTTGGTAAAATTAAGATCTCAACCTTGCAAGGTGATTCTGATTGCTCCAGATTGGGCCAGACAGCCCTGGTACCCCCTGTTGCTGTCCCTAGCAGTCCATCTTCCCCTGTCTCTTCCCAGGAATTACAACCTGTTAACATCCTCTCAGGGAAAGCTTTGGTACCCCAATCTGCAGTCTCTCAATCTCAAAGCATGGCTGTTGAAGAGTTAAGAGTTTTCAGATCTGCATCTTTCCCAAGGGGTTCTGGATATCCTCAAGGCTTCTCGAAAGCCCTCCACCAGAAAAGACTTACAACTCCAAATGGAAAAGATTCAGCATTTGGTGTTCTAAAAGCTATTTTCTCCAGACACTGCTGGATTGCCCACGGTTCTGGATTATATGGTCCATCTTAATGGCCTAGGTCTCAGACCAGCTACTCTCAAAGTACACTTGTCAGCTGTTTCTGTGTTTTTGTCTGTGGGGAAGTCTTCCTCACTATCGTTCCATCCTGTGTTCTGTAAATTTTTTAAAGGATTGCTTCACGCCAGTCCTCCTTTTAGAGACCCTGCCCCTGCCTGGGATTTGAATGTTTGCATTGCTGAACTTATGCAACCCCCCTTTGAGCCTATGTCTTCAGCAGAGCTTAAGTACTTGACTTGGAAAACTGTGTTCCTGGTAGCCATTACCTCCACCAGGTGTATCAGTGAATTGCAAGCCCTGTCAGTGGAACCTGATTTTATCTCATTTCACAGGGATAAAGTGGTCCTTAGAACCAATAGAAGGTTCTTGCCCAAAGCGGTTTTAGACTTCCATTTAAACCAGTCTGTGTCTCTCCCTGTTTTCTTCACTGATCATTCTTCCTCAGGAAAGAGGAGGCTACATAGTTTAGATGTCAAAAGAGCGCTTAGTTACTACATAGAGCTTACCAAGGGTCACAGGTTTGACTCCCTCCAGTTGTTCCTCACTTATGGAGAAGTGGGACAGGGCAAACCTGCCACCAAAGATCTGTTGCCAGGTGGATTGTGTCTTGTATACAACTGCTATGAAAACTGGAAAAGTCCACCTCAGGCCTGAGGGCTCATTCCACATGAGGTACAGCTGCTTCCTGGCTGCTGCTAGGATATCTCTCTTAGAAATTTGTCAAGCAGTCACCTGGAAGCGGTCCATACTTTTGACATCACTCTCTGGATATCCAGGCTAGGTGTGATGCTCGGTTTGGCACAGCAGTACTTCAGAGCCTATTCTAAAGTAGGTTCTGTCCTCCTCCTTGGAGGTACTGCTTGTAAGTTCTGTAATCGTCAGAATACAGCAAGACTTCATGCTGTTTGAAGAAAAATTACTCACCTTAGTAATTATGTTTCTTCAATGGAGTCTTGCTGTATTCTGACCTGCTTCCCCTCTCAGAACCTGCTTTTGGGAAGTGGGTGGGCAGGTGCATTGTTGCACCCCAGGGGTATTTTTTGCTTGTGCCCTCCTCCTTTTTGTTTGGGTGCTGATTTATTATTGTTATTTATAGTAGATTGGTTTTGGTTTTTGGGTTTCCTGACTTGAGTCTTCCTTGGGAATCCAAACCTTTTTTCAGCCAGTTGGCTAGTAAGAATTTATACAATTTCCACATAGAATTTTTAGTTTAGTTGGGCTCGTAAGAACCTGACGGTTTAGGTTTGCATCACTCCAGACAGAGACTTCAACCGAGCTCGAGCTCAGCATTCTATGCCCTGCATAGAAAGTTAACTCTTTGTTCTCCAGGGTAGTTCAAAGGTTGGGAATCACAGCAATTGTCAGATTACAGCAAGACTCCATTAGAAGAAACATAATTACTAAGGTGAGTAATTTTTTCTTTTCCGTCACCGACCAGCACAACCGTTGCTTTACGTGTCTTGGCCTGCTTCATGACATGGATTCGTGTGACTCCTGTTTCTCCATGGACCGCCGGGTCATCGAACAATGCACGTGGAAAGTGGGGCAAGCTCCGCCAACTTTTGGGAGTCGGGTGTGCATTCGTTGGGCCAAGCCACGTACTCTCGGCCTTTCCTTCGGGTCCCCTCCAGGTTCTACATGGACCGAGGAGGGAGCCTTGGCTTATGGTAGCCTGGCCATTGCCGAGGCTCCTTCCACTGTGCAGGAGGCCTGTCCCGCTCCTTTCGGGGGGGGGCGGGAGGCGCCACCAAGACAATCGCCCTTTGGGGTGAAGGGCCCCTGGTGTTGTACCAGCTGTCGCAGAGGCCTGGGTCAGCGCTGATGGCACCGTCAGAGCCATCGTCGGTGCCGCTCGTAGCGCCGTGGGGCCGGACGGTGCTGTGACTGGTTCTGACTCTGGGGCTGCTGTTCGGGCCGGGGCCGTGTCCTCCGTGGATACTGCTAGCAGTGCTATTTGGGGGCACTGGCATGGGCATGGTCTCAGAATCCGGCACCCCATTTGGTAAGGATGGCACCGGGCACCCTCCTACGGTCTGGCACAGGGCCTTGGCCTGTACCTCTTCAGAGGCAGAGTTGGGCTCTGAGTCAGACGAGCAGTCTGACTCCTTGGAGTTGACTGTTGGTGTGGGCAGCCCTGTAGTGTCCTCGACAAGCCAGAGTCAGACCCCTTCTGAGGTGGGTTTGATGGCTGCCGAGACTGGGGTCAGGGGTGCTGACCAGCGGGCAGTGGTGCAGGCCACCACTGCTCTGCAGCCCAGTCTTGGTGGGTTCACTGACCCCTCAGCAGTGATACCCCTGCCTGTGGTGTGCCTGGATCGCCCAACTTTGGGGCCGATCAGGGCTTCTATGGGAGGGGAGGGTACTGTGCCCTGGATAGCTCCCTCGGGTGCTGGCCAGGGCTGTCAGCTACCTAGGCTGGCCCTCTCGAGGAGGAGGGCTCTTTCGGACTCTGAGGGGTCGTGGGGCATGGGGTCTGCACGGCGACCTTTTTCTGGGGCCCACCCGGGCTCTGGAAAAAGCTGTAGCATGGATCTCCGCTCTTCCTCCTCGGTCTCTTTGAGCGAGCCCCATTCTTTTAAGGTAGGGGACCATCCTTCTGGACCTATACGGCCCCAGTCGCCTCATGGGGGATTCTTCTGGACACAGCCAAGGCAGTACCAAAATGGTTGTTTAGCTGTCGGCTGTGGAGTCTTCCAGAGCACTTTCTTCTTTGGGTGCTCTTGGTCCGCTCCTTAGCCCAGGCGGAGGTCAGCCGACATCTCTTCTCGGCTGTGTCCCTATCCCTCTGCCACATTCTCCTGTGCTCCCAGGCATCCTTGGTCCTAGCAGACCTCTCTCCTGGGAGCAGTTCAAGGCTGTGGCTGCTCGTTTCCCAGCTTACGTTAGGGCAATGGAGAGACAGGTTTTTCAACCTCCCCCCAAGCAGCCGCCCTCTGAGCAGTCTGTGCCCTCCAACTCTTCATCCCCCTCCTCTGGGAGAGAGGAGCCTTCTGTCCACATCTCTCCAGCCGCTGATCTCGCTGAGTATCAGCGTTTCCTCGTGAGGATGTTGGAGGACTTGCAACTCACCCTTCCACTGTAAGCAATCCAGAGCACTTGGTGTACACCTTTCTAGGCGATTTCAGCGATGCCACCCTTGTGGTGCCCCCCGGCCTGCTCTCTTTTGGGAGGTGTCATTGCGCTCCTGGCAGAGGCCCTTCTCTGAAGTTCCTGCCCCTAGGGATCTCTGCTAGCGGTATTGCGTTCCCCCCAGAGTCTCCAGGTTCCATGCATCATCCGCAGTCCGGATTGACGCAGTTGGACACTCCAGATGGGCTTCGCGCCCTTCACTATGACCGGCCCCCAGATCAAGATTCCTCAGATTTTGACTTCTGGGGTAGGAGGGCTTTCTACTCGGCATGGTTGTTGCTTTCCGTTTCTGCACATCAGGTCCACTATGCAGCCTATGACAGGTTCTTGTGGTCCAGGCGAGGTCAACTCCTAACCTCGTTGCCTGACACGGAGCAAACAAGACAAGCCATTGCACTCTCTGCACGTGGCCTGGAGCTAGCAAGGCACCAAGCGAGGGCATCCTATGATGCCAACGAGGTAGCTACCAGGGTCTTAGGGACAGCGATCTGCACTAGGCGGACGGCATAGCTGTGTCTTTCCCGGTTGTCACCTTTGGCCCGGTGTAGGGTGATTAATTCCGCTCACCAGAGAACCTATCTCTTTTCCTGTAGAGCGAGACGGCGTTTGTCGGGGCAACTTCCTTCCCCCTCTGGGGAGTCCCCGTCTTAGTCTCCCCACTCTCGGGCCTCTCCAGGCCCTGAACATTCTCCCTCTTAGTGTGTCACCCACTGAGAGCTAAGGGACTTTGTCCCTTAGGGTGTAAAAGAAAACCCCCTTCGGGGAGGGGCTCGGCATCACCTGAAGTGTGATGAATGGTGAGATTGACACAGATAAGATATGAAAATTATGTGCCTACCGTAATTATGATCTTTCTATGTATCTTCACCATTCATAACAATCCCGCCCTCCATCCCCCTGGAGCCCCAGTCTCTGGGTCCACCCCCTCTCTGTGCTTCAATCCCTCACCCCCTCCTTTCTTTGTCAGGAGTGGGGTGAACAAGGGCACATAGTGGGATAAGGTTCTGGGGAGAGTGGTCAGCATTGAGGGCACTCCTTCTCCAGTGCGTTAGCTCCACCCCTGTGGGGCGAGAGTTGGCAGTTGCTCTCCATTCTCTCCTCCTCCTCCTTCTTCCCGTCCATCTTATTTTTCCTTTTCCTTTGGACTATCCTTTATTACAAAAAAAAAATAAAAACTCTTTTTCCTTTTTCACCAAAAATCTTTCCTTAAGAGGGTGTTAATTCTTTGTGCCCTGTCCTTCTTCCAAAATAGCCGACTCTGCTCAGATGGAGTTTTTGCCAGCTATTCTGTGCCTTGAATTCTGGCAAGAAGCCTTTGGCCACTCCTTGCAGTTCCTATACAATCTGGAGACAGACCAGGGTCTGGGATGTGTTTAACCTTTTTCCCTTCTCTTCCTACCTTCTAAATTCTTAACCCCACCCTACCTCCCTCCTCTATTTCCAGAGATTGGGCCCCCCCCCCAATCCCTTTAGTTTCCGACTTCTCTGTTTCAGTCCTCTCAGTCGTTATTTCTCCTTTTAGTTTTATATCTTTTCCTTTTTCCTGTCCCTTGGACTTCCTTGTCCCACCCTCCACTCCCTTCCTCTTACCTCTCTGGCGACTCAGAACTGGCAGGCAGGCGGGTCGACAGCCGCCTAACTGACCAACCCGCAAGCACCACATAATATATGTACTGCCTTGAGGCGGCGGCACGATGGTGCGTCGGCACCTACCAAAAAAAAAAGCTCCAGCTGGGTCATGACTTAAGTGGCCATGTACCCAATTGTGATGAATGGTGAAGATACACAGAAAGATCATAATTACGGTAGGTACGTAATTTTCATTTCACGCTGATCATAGTGCTTGTACAGCAAAAATTCCATAAATATCATACTTAAAAACATTAAACAACTCACATAATCCTTCAACAAGTCAATAAATCAGTAAGCAGGTAAGGCAGTATCAAACAGGTATGTTTTTAGGGCCGTTTTGAAGCTCTACAGACAGGCACTCTTGTATCTGATGAGGTAGAGAGTTCAAAAGGGTGGAGGCCTCCAAATGCAAAAGCCCAGGCCCCAGATGTCTTCAGCCAGACAATGGGAACCTCTAGCAGTCTCTTGTCAGTGGAGCGGAGTGGTCGGAGGGAGTAGTAGGGATGCAAGAGCTCTTAACCAGGGTTGCTCAAAACCAAAATGTTTCTCGAGTGGCAGAGGTCTGTAAATTCTGAACTGAATAGCTAATAGTCCTGTTTTAAACTCCCACAATTTTAGGACAGAGAAGGAGGCATCTGTACAGGAGCTGAGAAAACAGCTCGAATTGCTGAAGGTATCCGAACAGAAGAGTTTGGAGGATAAGAGGACAGAGCTTCTGAATAGAATGAAAAAAGAGCTGGAAGAAGCACTGAAAGAGGAGAAACTCAGACTGGAGACAGAAAAGCAGCGCGCCCTTCAGGAACTGAGAGAGAGGCTGGGAAAAGAAAGGAAAGAGGTAGATTTGTCAGTAACAAGGCCATTTACCAGGGATGGAGTACTGCCGTTTTGGTTAATATTTTTATAATGTATGGTAGAAAGTTGTTATCTACCAAAATCTATCTTTTACCAGGGTTGTTACATCATCGATGTGACGTAACATAGAAACATAGAATTTGACGGCAGATAAAGACCGCTTGGCCCACCCAGTCTGCCCATTTCACTACCTGATGGATAAGCTGCAGATCCTAGTTAACCAGCAGCCTACTTCTTCCTACCCCCACCCCCTAGAATTGCCTTATGACTGTCCCATGCATGCTTAAATTCCACCACTGTTTTTGACTCCACAACCTCCTCTGGAAGGCTGTTCCATACATCCACAACCCTCTCTGTGAAAAAATACTTCCTTAAATTAACTTTGTTGTTAACCCATCGATGGTACGTCACATCAATGGTATAACAACCAGGATTGATCAGAAAGTAGCAATCGCCATGTAAAGCAAATGTGACACATATCTTAGAAAGCAACAAACGAAAAACGGTGTGCTCAGTGTAAAAATGATAAAAAAAATGTTTTGTGTTTCGGCAGGCCTGGTGCTGCTGACTGGTAATGCACTGTGCTGTCATGTGGGAAGCCCGTGATTGAGTCTTGGCTCCCTTGCTGTGGGCTGGAGGGGGTTCTACAATGCAGAAGTCCTATGGTGGTGGTGTTAACGTGATGGGTGATTCAAAGTGTTGGCCATCCTTCCCTGCTCAAAGGATAGCGCTGCATGTGGCCATTGGTAGTAGCCATGGAAATGAAAGGGGTTACATGTGGTAAAAACAACCCCTGACAAGATAATGGCGAACGCTATCCCACCCGTATGAAGGGCTTTTAACGTATGGAGCCCTCATTGCCATGTCTGCCACCAAAGGAGACTGCTCAGTGGCCAGTAAGTGCATGATAACTGTCAGGGCCCTGCCGTGTGGGGGCAAGCCATGCAGTACCAGTGGAAGGAAGGAAGACTGCGGGGATCTGGATAGGTGTCAGCTGTGTAAGTAGCCTGTCAGAGGAGCAGTCTGAAATGGGTGAGCCTGAGCAAGGAGTGGAGGAAGCAGTCCTGGGGCAGGGCAATGAAAAATAGTTATCCCCTCCCAAAAAGTGTTTTTTAAATGTATTTATTTTATCCAGCATAATGTGGAAATAACTTACATAGGGCATCACATGGTTGGGCAGGAACTTACAAAAAGGCATCATCATGTCTTCTTTTTTTTTTTTTTTTTTTTTATGCTCCTTCCTTAGGCTTCCAGACCCACCTCTCCTTCCGGACAGCCATGGACCCCACCGACACCCTTGCCCCATCCCCCTCTACCTACCTCATATTGCAGCCATCCCAGGGGTAGCCCGGTGTATCCCTTCACTGGATGGGTCCCTCTCCTCTGAGGGGCAAGGCGCCAGGGAAGACAACCAGTGCGCTAACTGTTCGGTCCCTGGGAGCTGCTGAGGTGGCTTCAGGGGCACAAAGTGCTTGCGGTGGCAGGAGCCAGTGGCCATCATCTGGCCTACCAAGAAGCAGTTTTCCAGTTTGCTCCCTTGGGGCGTGGTGTGCCACAGATGTCAAGGCATGTCACGATGTCCACCACGCCCCTTGCGTTCAGTGGGGCTCGCTGAACAGTCGCACTCCCAGCCTCCGCCAGAAGGCGGCACACAGCAAGCCACATCCCCTCCCTACCCCCAGGAGAAGGTGAGCAGTCATCAGACGCTCCAGCCTTCTCACGGCTGGCCCTCCAGTGACCTGGGTCCATTCCCGAACCTGGGTCGCCGGCGTCGCAAGTGGAAATCCAACCGATGGGCCAATCATAATGCTTTAAGAAACTCATAATTGCACCTGCAGCCCTACTGCAAGGTATCATGGGCAATAAATGCAAATCACTGTGACAAAATTTAAAGGGATTTTGTCACATATAGGTACTTTTTGAAAACATAATGTTTTATCAGTGCGGCGGGGGGGCATGGTGCACATGGTGGACCTTGAGGCCCTCCCAACATTAAATTACTGTATTACAGTGTTAGACACAATTCCACTTATATTTGAAAAGTTTCTGCATTTCCTTTCCTTTTATGTGATATTAATGAGCTGCTTTACACAGAATTGGGGTCTTTGTCCCCTACAATCACTCTGCTGTTGCTGCATCATCCTTTGCTGAGGCTACAGACTTCTGCTGGTGACATCATAATCATTTTCACAGCAACAACCTGTGATGTCACAAGCAGAGGAGTGGGACTGCAATAAAGGATTAAGTAGCAGAAGCAGATGAATTCTAGGGGGCAAGGAACCTGTTCCCATGTAAATGTACTCAGCAATGAAGGTAAAGGGAAGTGGAGACTTTGTATAAACTATTAGCTGAATTATGTCTAAATATTATATTTTTAAAGTTTTTTCTAAAGTGACAAACTCAAGCGGCCTGTCAGTGCAGCAGTGGAGCTACAAGTCATGGTACCAGCAGCCTGGATGCTGGAACAAGCTATGGGTGTCGGGGAAGGGGGGTCTGACTGGGTGGAGGAGGAGGACTGAGCATTCCACAGGATGCTGTCTTCTGGACTATGAGGGTCATTGTCTCTGCTGCAACACTGCCCCCTGGGTAACTACATGTGGGACTGCAGGGGAGGGAGGGAGGATTATGAACCATAACCAAAGGAAAACACCCTGGTGTGCACGGGTGACCCATGGCATGCTCTGGCCCCTTCCTGCCATCAGCCCCATCTCCACCATGGGCTTCACCTGCCCCAGAACTCAGGAGGGGGCAGGCAGTACTGAAAAGCACAGGTGGATGGGGCTGGGCTTAACCAGGTACAGGGGGTCACACGAGCGAGAAGGGGGGCATAAAGGGAAAAAAACAACAAACCCACTTTAAGATAGCCAGGCTTTAAGCAGAATTGTACGATGCCAGAAGACCTCACTAACACCCTGCATAGGCTGAAAACAGCAAACAGAGATGTTTTTGGTCCCTCTTAGGCCTCATCTTTGTGATATAGCTGTTGACACGGCCCAGGACACACGGGTCCCGACATCCGATGCGGACAGTCTTTTGGGTCATGTTGCACCCAAAGCAGGAAAGTAATTTAAAAGACAAGAACGTCAATGTAATAGTATTTGTTAATGACCATGTTTTTTTTTTTTTGTTTTTTTTTTGGCAGTAATGTTTGGTAAAAATATCAAGATGCAGGTATCCGTTTTTCTTTTCCTTTTCTTTCATTCCTGAACCAAGATACAGGATTTTGACATTTTTAAACATTTTCTACCATGCCCACCATGAAAATATTAAAAATCTTGGTACGGTGCTGTTTACCATCAGAAACATCTGGCAGCACCATCCTAATACAGCCACAGTATGAATCTGGCATGTACATTCAACAGGTATCCTCACTGGAAGAGATTTTCGGAAATTGCGAGTGGTGGCCATCTTTAATTGAGTCATTAATTACACAGCTGTAAAAGCTGTTTTAAAAAAATCTAAGAAAACTAAAAATAAACTCAGCATGAATCTAATGATGTCAGAAATACGATTTTGCCAAAAAACTATATTATGAAATTTGTTGCCGACTAATAAACATGACTGCTTTAAGCTACCGTCCCGAGTATCCAGGGGGCAGTATGGTAGCGGCAGATGGGACCCTCCCTCCATAGGGAAGGAGAGTGTCCTCTGGATGCTCAGCCCTTCCCCCTGGTTGGCCCCCAACGATTTGAGCTTGTGCTCGAACCCGGGTTGCTAGCACTGTGAGTGGTAGCACTACTGTTGTGCCAAGAGGGCAATTCTAAAGCCTGATTTAAGCTTGCTTTATAAAAGGTTATCTCCTTACAACCACACACCTTACCCAAACTAAATAGTGTATGTGTGTGTGTATATATATATATGTATGTATGTGTGTACACCTCCCTCTTAACCTTGTTTCTGTTCCATTGGTCATGGCTACTGTATTATTTTTGCCCAGCAACTGAAACTTACAGTTTATTTTTATTTTATTGCACCATGTCAAAGTTGTACTGTACTCCTCCGGTGTGCATCTGGAAATGAGCTGTCACCAGCTCAGTATGTCTTTTGTGGTGAAACTTTTGAAATACAGCTGTACAACTGCACAACTACCAGAGACAGGGCAGAAGGGACCTCGTCATCGCTAATCCATTGCTTGACATTCCCAGTACTCAACAACTTTTACTTGTAGCGCTGCATGGTTCAGGGTTGGGTAGGAAACCTAGCCTGATGGTTAGAGTGCAGAACTGCAATCGTGGAGAGCCAGGTTTGAATCCCACACCAGCCATTTACTCATTATATGACCCTGAGCAAGTCACAACCTGTGTTTAACCTCTCTTGACTCTCAACAAGTGCAGACTTCTTAATACCCATCACTATCTACAGCATTACAAGTACTTTTTTTTTTTTTATAAAGATCAAACCATTCATTGCTGAAAATGTACTGCTTTAAATAACTCTTCTGGACATACTTCTCAACTGTCACTGATTTTCAGGGATGTTCCTGATTTTTGGCTCAAAAATGTTATATGTCTCTCTGAATTTGGAATTTCTGTCACTGAAGTGTAGTGATTGGATGAATAAAATATTGCCAGACATTAATGCTACAGTCTGATTCCCCTTCAGAAAACACTTTTCACACTGAGCCACACACTGTACCAGGCTTCTTGAGCTTATATTACCATTCTATGGGAATATGCGTAATTTTGGTAATTTCTTCCTGAATATTTTGAGCCTTGTTCTGGATTTGCAAGGCAGGTAATTGAGAGAGCTGCGTACCGACAAAGTATGTTGGATGTTGATAGTACATGTAACCTATACCTTCTGGTCCTGCAGGCACTACAGGCCCTGGAGAAGCAGCATGCAGATGAGCTCCAGCAGCTGAGGAGTACCGCAGAGGAGAAACGCCAAAAGGTGAGCTGCTGCCCACATTTCTTACAAATTCTGGCTTATTGAGAACACAAATTTATTTTCTCCCCACCTTTAATTTATAAGGACCAAAAATATATATCTGTATGTGGGGAGGGGGGGTTGATGAGGCCCCTTCAATCTATTGGACATTTCATTAGGGTAATGCATTTATGATGTCGTGATTATCGATGTTTATGCTGAGTAAGCAGCATTACAAAGTCATTTTCATTGCTGGGAATGTTGGTAAATAGCAGGAAGGGAGAGGCCTAGAAAGAGTAATTTGTACCTGACTTGGCAGGCTGGATGATGGTGGCCACCTCGCTCCCACCACGTCACCCGACCCAGTCTGGTGTTAAACTTCATAACAAATGTATATGTGTGTGTGTGTGTGGTGGGGGGGGGGGGAGAGAGGCTGAACTTTAAACTGAACATTAAACTACTGTTTCAACAGTGAGCACTGAAGTAAGTGCCAGTCTCCCCCACCAGATAATTGCTGGGTAATGGTAGTTTTAACAGTGTGGAATCCTACAAAGTTGCATGCTAGCAGAAGCCCCGCTCATGAGGGTGTGTGGTTAGAGATTGGTACTGCTAAAAGAAACTTTGTTGCAAGCAACTTTTTTTCTTGTTTGTTCTGAGATGAGAGTTTGTCCACATCTTCCACTTGTTTCTGAGGTTAGCTAACTATCATGGCAGTAGACAAGTAAGCAATAAGATATGACAGGCTGTGCATGAAACATATTTTACCACACGCCAGTGGCTAAAGGCACTCGGCCAAGGCCTAGTCCCTTATTACGCCCCGCCGTGCGGTAAAATATGTTTCATGCACACCCTGGAGTGTCTTATTGCGCTTATAAAATGGGCTCCTATTTTTTTGTAGTTTGTACAGTTAAGAAAATCATGCTTAATATGTTGAAAAATCATGTTATTCTGCTAATCAATGCTAAAATAGTCCTTCCGCCTAAATGATTTAATATTGATGAGCTGATTTGCATATGGCTGTTTGCTGAAACAGTAGACACTTACAGTGGAAACAGTGGAAACGGAGGTCCCGTCTGAAGGCAGCATGTCATCACACCAGGATCGGGGACTTGAGAAATGTAGCCCCTGTCCAAAGGCACAGTATGAACTAGTTTATTTTTCTGTTTGGGGGGGGGGGGTTGTTTTTTCATTCCCTGAACACTCGTCCCACCTTTCCGTGACATTCCTAGTCAGCCTTTTCCTGTCGGGAGGGACATGTGGGGAGCATTTGCGATGTGTTTTAGGTTTTCCTCGGTAGGAGTATAAGAGGGCAATAATGACTTCGTTCACGTGAAAACAGTAGACAAATAATTTGTGTAGTCTGCAACTCCTATGCTAATCTGCCACAGTAAAATGTACTTCATACTGCGTGGCTTTCCCAGCAGCTGGAATTCTCCTTTCTCTATGGAAGTCCTACGGTGACTTTGATAGAAAGTAAACCCATTACATGAACCCCCGTAGCACAGTTCAGTGCAGTAACGTGTTCCCTTCAGTTTAACATGGATGCTTTGACTGTAAGCACAGTAACTACTGTTTTATTTCCCTTCTTGCAAGACAACATGCTGAAATTCGGTTACAACAGTGTGGGTCACTTGCAGCTAGTAAGTTAGAAGACAAATTAAGTCACACTAGCCATTAGCGAGGAAACAAAAATGGCGGCATTTTTACATGCCAACGTTCTAAGGCTTAATGATTTTAGCCTTTTTATTGCCGTTCTTTTTTTTACCCATGCATGGAACATATTCCATGCATGGTGAGCTTGGTCTCTGATTGGCTGGTTTAGCCTACCCATTTTATAACTGGAGTTTGAGAAGATGACAAAAGCTGGTCCAGTGACATGTCTTGCTGCCATCTGGGAGACTGGAGTTTGCATGTCATCTCCAGAATCCCATGCGGAATCTGCCTGGGGGGGCAGGTCTGTCACAGAGGTGAGGTGGTCAGCTTTTGTGAATGGCGGGCACAGGCCACCAGTCATTCATTCATCCCACCATCCAACCAAAGGAGTGGCATTGGTTTTGGACTTGAATGCAGCTACTCGTCCGCCTACCCAGCCAGAGGAAGGGTACAGCTGTGGTGGCCTTGACTGTATGAGTGGGGAACGTGGTAGGGGAAAAATAATACTTATAAGACCAGTTCCCGTTTTCCACCAAGAAGGTGGGGGTACCGAGCTCTGATGCATTTCCTGACTTCTTCCTGAACTGCAGATGGTATCCAGTCTACAGAAGCAGATTGCCGAAGCCCAGAGCTGCGAAGTGGTGCAGCTAGAAGGAGACCTGCAGAGAGCACAGCAGAAAATGCAGCAGGTGGCAGACTATGAACGAGAGGTATGTCCCGCTTCTACCCACTTAACGGCTGATTGGGCTGAAACACTGGGAAGCGTGCTATCCCATAGACTGCACTATAGTTGTGAAGCAAACATTTTATCAGAATCTGTGCTGTGCAATGAACAATAAACTTGATGAACATGGAAGCAATAATTTCCACTGTGTTCTGAACTTCTAACATTGATAATGTGTTTCACATTTTTTGAGTGACTGTGCCTCACGTTCTGTTATGAAATGTTGAAAGAAATGCCCAGAACTCCTGAAAATGCTGCTGCCTAGCTTAAGTATGGAGCACGTATTTTACAAAAAACTAAAAAATCAAACCCAGCTGCACTATTTGGGGGGGGGGGCATGTGGAATTACATAATTGAGTGTCGCTCTGAACATACATATCTCCTTTAAGGAGATGAGGACACTCACCATGGAAAACAAGATATTGCATCTTAGCTGGGCTGTCCTGGGTAACTTAACTATAAAAGACTCTCCTCCTCGGTTGGTGCCCATACCTCTCGGGTGTCCCACTTCCGGAAGGGCATCTCTCATTTTACTCCTTAGAACCCCTGTCCATACCTCCCAACTGTCCCACGTGATGAGGGCTGCCTCTCATTTGTACCCCTCTGAAACCCTCTTGTCTGTTAGTCTCAACCTTTTCCCCCTCAGGGCCATGGTGGGCCATATCAGTTTGTGAGCCAGTGGTTCGTTTGGGTAGTAGCTTTTAAAATCTTGTAAATGCCTTATCTGTTGTGTGTTACTGTTTTCTGTTCAACTGATGTGGGACCTATAGAAGAGCATCTGCTCTTACAAGTGTAGTCCAAGATCTTAATAAATAAAAAATAAATAAATAAAAATCAATATTATTTAGTGACCAGCATTATTAAGGGCTGAAAAATGACTTCATAGACAGGTAACAAGTTGACTGGTAAATGTAAAATATATGGTGGCCAAACCAGCTTTTTAGTGACTACCTGCCATCACAAGGTTCCAAAAACGGTGGCAGTGTGGTACCAATATAGGGCAAACAGTCGGGAATATTGTCAAACTGCTGCCAGCTACAGGTAAGCCCAATACCCCATTTAAACGTGCTGTCAAACTGATAGCTGCTGTTCAAACGAATGTTGTTAGTGGCCACAGACGAGTTTTGTTTCTAATGTAGTTATCCAGCCTGTCAACTACCACACATTATAAGGTGCATCACTCATTTTACCTGTCTGAAGCCTTTCTGTCCCACATGGAGAAGGCACTATTCCACATTGGGCCTGTCAACTACCACACATTACAAGGTGCATCACTCATTTTACCTGTCCGAAGCCTTTCTGTCCACATGGAGAAGGCACTATTCCACATTGCCCACTGACACTTTAATACATAAATTCATAATAACCTATGAAGCTCAGGAGTCACCAGACATTAAAACACAAATACATTTATGATATTGTGAGTGCAGTGTCTCGTTTTGATGCTGTCACATAGTCTGCCTATCTGTCACACATCTTGTTACACACTTGGGTGATGAAAGGTTGAGAGGTTTGCTCAGTTTATTCTGGTTTTGAGGAGAAGCCCTACAGAGGTGGATGGTCTGATCGTGAATAAAACTCCAAAGCACCCCTGTTGATGATTTCTAAGTGTCCATTGCAACCAGACCTTTGGATTTTTGACAGTTTGGTCGAGTGGTTTATAGGTATGACAGTATCCAGATTTTATGGTAAGCCCAACCACATCTACTTCTCATGGTCCAGAGAGATGTTCCTGTGGGATTCTTATCTGATAATGTGGAAAAGTGAGAATAAAAACAAGATCGGGGGGGGGGCATTAAAATTACAGTATGCCTTCCTTTATTCATTCTAAGGTAGCAGAGGAGCTGCTGCTGCGAGGCCCTTTCTATTGATGAACGAGAATTTTGGAACTGTGTGATAACCAATGAGAAGCTTTCAACACCTAATTATGGATCAGAATGTTCTTGCTTTGGCCTGATTTTATGTTGTTGTTGAGTTGGGAGTGTTCAGATTATAGCAGTGGGACTCTCTGTGATTTCTCCCCCCCCCCCCCCATTACTTATCATTTATGAATGCGACCTGCGACCCCACTACATCTGATTTTATGTCTCTGTTCACTGACTTCCACAGCTGAGCGATCTGTTGAAAGAGAAGCGGCGGGAGGTTGAGAAAGATCATGAGAGAAAACTGGAGAAGCTGGAGGCTGAACATCAAGAGACCACTGACCGTATCAGAGAAGAGTATGAAGAGGAGGTATGCAACTTTCTGAGCAGATCTGCTTCCTGTGGTGTTTGCTTTTGAACACAGGCAGAAATGTTTGATCTGGTGAGCTATAGCAGGATATGTGGACATGCCCTGATTTGTGGACATGTCCTGATTCGTGGACATGCCCTGCTACAGTCGTGGCCAAAAAATATTGGCACCCTTGCAGTTTTTTTCTAATAATGCACCATTCCTTCCAGAAAATTGTTTAAATTAAAAAATATTTTTGTATCCACATATGTATTTCTTTGGTTTGCAGTGGAATAAAACACAAAAAGTAGAAAAATTTACTAAGTCTTAGCTTATTCCACACAGAAATCCTTAAATGGCCCGGACAAAATTATTGGCACCTTTTAGAAGTAGTTAGAAATAATTAGATTTCAAGCAGGTGATTCTCCTTCACTTTGGAGCTGAACTCACCTATGGTGAGTTGCAGGTGCCTGCAGTATAAAAATCACTCATTCAACCAGTTTGAATAGAGAAAATGGCTCATTCTCTTGTTTTGTGTCACTGTGTGTACCGCAGTGAGCATGGAGAAAAGAAAGACAGCCAGAGAATTGTCTGAGGAGGTCAGACAGAAGATTGTAGCCAAGCGTGGACAATCTCAAGGCTACAAATCAATCTGCAGAGACCTTGATGTTCCTGTTTCCACTGTACGTAATGTTATCAGGATGTTTAAGGCCCATGGCACTGTAGCCAACCTCCCTGGACGTGGTCGCAAGAGAAAATTTGATCAAAGATTGCAGCGCAGGATTGTTCGAATGGTGGAGAAAGCACCTCGATCAACTGCCAAACAGATTCAAGCTGACCTTCAGACACAAGGTACAACAGTTTCAACTTGCACCATCGGTCCCCAACTCAATGAAAG
Source organism: Neoceratodus forsteri (assembly GCA_016271365.2). Classification (NCBI taxonomy): domain Eukaryota; kingdom Metazoa; phylum Chordata; order Ceratodontiformes; family Ceratodontidae; genus Neoceratodus; species Neoceratodus forsteri. The sequence continues at coordinate 113,358,415 of JADMNL010000034.1, read as the reverse complement.
GGGGTTATATGGTAGGAGGCCCAGGAGGACCCCACTGCTGAGAGAGAGACATAAGAAAGCCCGACTGGGGTTTGCCAGAACACACCTGAACAAGCCAAAATCCTTCTGGGAGAATGTCCTGTGGACAGATGAGACCAATTAGAGCTTTTTGGTAAAGCACATCATCTCTATGTTTACAGAAAACAAAATGAAGCCTTCATAGAAAAGAACACCTTCCCTACAGTCAAACATGGAGGAGGTTCAGTAATGTTTTGGGGTTGCTGTGCTGCCTCTGGCACTGGGTGCCTTGAACGTGTGCATGGCATCATGAAATCTGGAGATTACCAGGCCATTGTGGAGCGCAATGTTGAACCCAGTGTCAGAAAGCTGGGTCTCCGTCAAAGGTCATGGGTCTTCCAGCAGGACAGTGACCCCAAACACACTTCAAAAAGCACCCAGGAATGGTTCAAGACAAGACGCTGGACTGTTCTGAAGTGGCCAGCAATGAGTCCAGATCTAAATCCCATTGAAAACCTGTGGAGAGATCTGAAAACAGCAGTTGGGAGAAGGCACCCTTCAAATCTGGGAGAACTGGAGCAGTTTGCACAAGAAAAGTGGGCCAAACTGCCAGTAGAGAGGTGCAGGAAGCTCATCCAAGGCTATAGAAAGTGATTGATTGCAGTTATTTTGACCAAAGGCTGTGCTGACAAATATTAAGTCTAGGGTGTCAATAATTTTGTCAATGCCATTTCTTTTCATTTTCTGATTTAAAAGGATATATTAAATTCTGAATCAAAAACAAAGGTTCTGTAATATTAACAGAGAAATAAAGAATTGTGGAGACCAAATACCGTACTGTTGTTAATTTCAAACTTATGTTTAGAGGAAATTGTGAGTTATTTGATAAAGTGCAAGGGCGCCAATATTTTTGGCCGCGACTGTACGTGGGCATGTCCTGAAGCTCAAAGGTGCTAAATTCAGGGGCAACATTGGGAGTTTTTAAATTGTATTTATTTGTAGTTTTTGACCAGGAAAGGCACGCTAAGCTACGATCATGTTTCCAGGTGTGTCTTGGGGAGGGAGGGATGGATTACGTGGACCTGTTTTTAGTGATGGGGGAACATGGGCCATTATACTGGGGGATACTCCCCTGCTGTTCTTAAATAAATGCCATAGGGTGTTTAACGTCTCATTTGAATGATGGCACCTCAGCAGTGCAGTAACCCCCTCATACTGTACTACAGTGTCATTTATGGGTATTACTATAATTACCTGGTGTAGGGCTAGAACCAGACAACCTTATCTTCTGGCCCCAGAGGTGGGAATGTTACGTACTGAACCACTGACACTGATGAGTTACAGTGGTGCACACAGTGTAAAAACAACCGTGGTACTTGCTGCCAATGGATGGCAGTGAGGGGATTGTGTTGCTGCTGCTTCTTTTAATGTCACCTGAAATAAAGATTGCACCATTAAACTAGCATTGTCAACATCCTTTGGTGTGACATGCTGCCTTGTTTACGTGAGTACCATGTAACATTCGGAGGCACTTGGTGAACCACTGGAGCAGTCTACCAGCAAAGATAGTGGAGATGAAAACAGTGAAGGCCTTCTTCGTCAGCCTGGACAAATTCCTGCTTACTGAGGGAATCGCAAGGTACCATGAGTAGTAGGTAGGGTGGCACTTTCTATTCATAAGTTCATGTTTACACAGGATACTTGTTGGTCTCTGCTTATGAAGCCAGGTAGGGGAAGACCTCGAGGACCTAGAGTTATTTCCAATCTTAAATTACTATGTATATCTTTTGTTGCTATGATGAAAGATTGATTATGATCAAATTAGCCTAGCAAGGAGACGATGGGTGGGGGAGGGGGATGAGCACTGTGTTCCAATAGTAAAGAGGATAGACTGGATGAAGCATATGCAGCAGTGCACTCAAACTGAAGGAAGAAGGAACAGAATAAGGGGAAACATCAGAAACCATTGCTTTACGCAGAGGTCAGTTAACGTGGGAAAAGTCTACCAGGTGAGGTAGTAAAAGTTAGTTGTATTTAGACTTTAAGCAGGACTAAATACAGAGAACAGCACATAGATTTACACAGTCAGAGTTGGGGGGTAACGTTGCAGACGATCGGCTTGGATGCGAGTCCATAGTGCAAATGAGGTATATTTGTTGCTGCATGGCAGACACAGTGCCAACCCCAAGACCTTTCTGCTGCCACAGTTCTAGGTTACTGTGTCATGAGGTGGGCCCAACTGAGGTCCAGTAATCTGTAGGAACAACTTTCTTTTTTACAAACTAATTTATCTCCCAAGATGGTTATGCACTGCAGACTGTGTTCCACAGCTCATCCATTATGTAGACAACATCTGAAGTGAATGAAACAGCAAGCCTGGTTTCTCCCTTATTTCAGTAGTATGTGCTGGTGCTTTATTTTCAGGGGAATAAATAATCAACCCATCCCCTGGATCGAAACACTCCTTTAGGCTGATGCAATGGGCCAGATTTTCAAAGCGACTTCTTCTACTCTGTACCTGTGGCAAAAATAGATTAAAAAAATCAGGGTCCTATATGAATAAAGCAGAGTTTCATGGCACTAACCAACTCTTTTTTTTTTTTTTTTAATCAAATGTGCCTCCCAAAAATCACCACCAGTTATTAAGGTCCACAGCCAGGCAGGTAAGCAGCTGCATTCACAGCTGACGCCAGTGCCTTTGTGGTGCCAGCTTTCCCACCTGGGAGCGGAGCATCCTGCCTCCACAATGTGCCTAGGCTGGGGGTGTGGGAATAAAAGAAAGTGGAGTAGTTTGGGAATGGAAATTTGAAAGGGCACTTAGAGCTTATAGTGGGGCAGGTGTTTGAAAGGGCACTTAGAGCTTATAGTGGGGCAGGTGTTTGAAAGGGCACTTAGAGCTTATAGTGGGGCAGGTGTTTGAAAGGGCAGTTGGAACTTATAGTGGGGGCAGGTGTTTGAAAGGGCACTTGCAGCTTTTAGTTAGGGCAGGTGTTGGAGCATATGTGTGGGGGCAGGTGTTTAAAAGAGCACTTGGAGTTTATAGTGGGGGCAGGTGTTTAAAATGTATGTATGTATTTAAAATGTGGTAACCAGGACAGGCACACTGAGCCAAGGCTCATTTCCAGGTGCAACCCAGGGAATGGGGAGATGGAACAAAACAGCAGTAGACAATAGGAAAAGGAAAATTACGTACCTACCGTAATTCTTGATCTTCTCTTGTATCTTCACCATTCATTACTTCCTGGGTGTAAGCCGGCCCGGCGCACCGTCCGCGAACCTTTTTTTTTTTTTTTTAAAGTTGCCTACGGCCCCCTCGGGAGCGACGCCATGCGTCTGCGCGAGGGGCGGCCGCTAGTAGCGATCAACCTCCTCCAACTCAGTTCTGTGAGCCGGAGAGGCAAAATGAAAGCAGAAAATATAGATAGCGAGGCAAGATAGCTGAGGATAGCAAAGCAAGGAAGAATGAACTGAAAAAGGAATAAGCCGATGGAGGAAGGACAGGAGATAAGAACATCCCTAGCCTAGGGTGCAGGGCCTCCTTACCTGGGCGACTCTAGGAGGAGAGATGAGTAAGAAATGAGAAAATAGAAGAAGAAGAAAGAGAAGAGAGAGATGGGATGTTGAAGGGACCAGAATGCCCAACGAGCATAGTTAGCTTGTAGCTGAAGGCTCACTAAAGGGAAGCAAGAACTCGGAGATAGAGCTGAAGAGAAGGTTCACCAACCCGCTAGACAGACTCAGGAGGGCATAGTCCTCATCTTCAACATGCCATTGTTCTTGACACCCACCTCGGGCTCCGGTCTGGAAGGCCTTTAACTGGAGGACAGCCGAGGAGGGAAGAATAAAACCCCAGCAGCATGAGAGCGCTGCTCAGGGGTTTAGAAATGGAAAATGTAAGCCTTTCAGGCGTTCCAAGATAGAAACGGGACTCAGACTGACTGGCTAAGGCCGGCCAAGGCTAGGGCTGGCTAAGATTGGATATGGTCAGCAGAGCTCTACTGTAAAAATTGTCCAGGAGGACACTTAAAGGGAGAAACCACTTAGCAAAACAGCGAGAAGGATAGCCTACCTTCTCATTTGCCTTCTTGTTTGATTTCTCCTATTCCTTTTTTTTTTTTTTACAGATAGAAAAAATTTTTTTTTTTTTTAACTAGATGCATGACCCAGATACCAAGATGCCTATAGCAGTCGGAGAGAGTTCCCTCAGCATTTTTTTTTTTAGAAGAGAAAGGAACAGACGTCTTTGCTCCTCTGCTCTGCAAGGCAAGAATAGAGGGGGGGGATTAGATTTCAGGGCAACTACCTGAACACGGGATTGCAGGATCAAAACTGAATAGCCTGAGCCAGGCCAAACAACCCCAGAGGTATCTTGCCATAAGAATAGCAAGAGATAGTTGTGCAGTCTGATCGCCAATGCAATCCGCAGATGGCCCATGAATCTTAGAGTAAATAATTTTTCTGGATTTTAACCCCAAGAAGATTTTTTTTTTTACTTTTGTTTTTTTTTGGGGAAAATGAAGCAATCTTCCCTATATTTTATATAATGCAGAGAGAGGAAGGAGACGGGAGGTGGAGAAGCCACAGGAAGAGGCCACTGAGGGGATGGTGGGGCGTAAGTAATGAATGGTGAAGATACAAGAGAAGATCAAGAATTACGGTAGTCGTAATTTTCCTATCTTCCCTTGTCAATCTTCACCATTCATTACTCCTGGTGAGTACAAGCCCTCTTCCCCAGGAGGGAAGAGGCCATACCTGAGGGAACAAGACCCCTAGCCTTCTGCTGGTGAGAAACAGAAGGAGAAGACCCTGGCTTATTCAGAAAGCCTAAGTGGAGAAGAGCTAGGAGGTGCCTCCCGAGGACTCGAGACGGAGGGAGCCCTGTAAAAGTCTCCTAGCTCTGGATGAGAAAAGACGGGTCCCCGGAAGGCGGAGCGCATCACCTCACGCCGGGCCAGGGTGACAACCTGGAGAGACAGGCTATGCCGTCCGCCTGATGCAGATCACTGTCCCCGCAAGCCTGGAAGCCACCTCATTACGCCATAAGATGCCCTTGCTTGGTGTCTTGCCAGCTCCAGGCCTACCGCGGAGAGGGCAACGGCTTGTCTGGTTTGCTCCGTGTCAGGCATAGATGCCAGCAGCTGGGACATCATCGACCACAGATGCCGTTGTAGGCAGCGTGGTGAGCCTGATGTGATGCAATACATACCGCCGAAGAAGAGAACACTCTTCGCTCAACGGTCGAACTGGAGAGAGTCCGAACTGTGGGCGGTCGGCGCCAGGCAACGGCGCCCAGAAGGAGTATCCAGGTATACCAAACCTGAGGACGGGTTGGGAAGGAACCTAGAGACTCAGAGGGGCACACACTACGCTGGCAGTCCGCCGGCTGGGGAAGAAACGCAGGGAACTGCCAGGACCGGATAGACGCCTCCTGGAAGGGATAGGCAGGAAGGTACCACCAGATGCTGGGCACTGAATTCACCAAGGAATTCCTGCGTCACCCGCTCGGTATTGTCTCTCCAACGTAGGAAATCAAGATCCCCACCATCCTCGAGGAAACGCTGATATTCTGTGAAATCAGCATGGAGGACAGATGAGCAGGGGGTTCCTCTCCCTCAGAGGAGGGAGACGAGGATGATGGGGAACTGGAATGTCCAGAGGATTCCTGCGGCGGTGGGGAGAGTCGAAAGACCCGCTCATGCATGTAACTAACATATGAGGGGAAGGCCGCCGCAGAACCTCTGAACTGCTCCCAGGATAACGGACCCGTAGGACCGACATGGCCTGGGAGCGGGGTAGTGAAGGCAGAGATGGGAGAGGGCACCTCCGAGGAGGCAACTGCTTCTGCGAGGGTCTGGAACCGGGAAGGGAGCTCTAGTAGGAGGGATCCCGGATATCAAACCAGGCCGCAGAACGGAACTCTGGGGACGGAACCTGGAAGAGCCCTGGGGAGAAACTCCCCTGTGACGACGCCGGGACTGCATGGATCCAGAAGGGCAGTCCGCACAAACGCCGCCAGAGGACACCCTAGAACCCTGGGGGGAGGGGCGGGACTCTGCGCTACGGCTCCTGGCCACCCCCCCTGAGGTGGCCAAAGAAGACCGAGCAGCAGGACGCCTGCCCCCAACCCTCGGATTCCGAGAGGGCCCTCCTCCCCGACTGCAACGTTCCCCTAACCCCAGAGGAGGTAACAGCACCCCGGGGGGTAGCTGTCACCGGACCTCCAGAGAGGGGAGCCTCCCCCTCCGTCACCCCCACGTCTGCCCCCCGGGACTCTCGGCCACCCCCAGCCGAGGAACCCTCAGGAGACGACGGCAAGGGGGACAGAGGGAGGCGCCCGCTGCGCCGCCTGGTACCCCTAGCCACCGAGGACCCAGATTCCGAAGAATGGGGATGCCAGGATGGGTCCACATCTGAGTCATCGTCCTCCGAGGAGGACGAGACCAGCAGGACCTCGATGCTGGCCACCCCAGGGGTCCCCGAGGCCACGGGGCCGCGAACGCCCCTGCACTGAAAAGCGACGCCCGCCGCCCCCAGCACGCCGGGCAGCATGAAGGCCCAACCCCACACCCCAGCGGCCTCGCAGACCTGCACCGCCCGGAGGAGGGGACGGCCGCCGATGCCGCCAGGGCGTTTGGAGGCGAGCGGCACTGCTGGCGGCGCCGCCAGGCTCATCGGCACCACGAACGGCGCCGAGGCCAAAACCGTATCACAACGGCGCCGCTTTGATCACCGGCACCGCGAGCGCGCCGGGATCTGAAAACAGCGTTGGGAACGGCGCTGGGTTGATCACCGGCACGCGAACGGGCGCCGGGATCCGAAATGGCGCTCGCGAGGCGATCGTGCCGAGGGTCCACCGAGCCGGGCCCAGCCAAGGGCCTCGACACGGGGGAGCTTTCACCTCCGGCGAGGTGACTGCCGAGGCGTGTGCCGCGCTGGCGGCCCCGGAGGGGGCTACGACGCCCCCAACACTCACGGAAGGGCCTCCTCGGCAAGAAGGGAAGAGGAGACCCCTCCTCCCGGATCAGAGTAGGCCCGGAGGGACCCGGGAAAGGCCTAAGGATCTCGCCCGAGATTCCCGCGAGCGACGCCGTCCCCGGAAAGTCGGCGGGGCCTTGCCGAGCTTGTACGCGCGGACTTCGAGGACGCGACGGTCCATCGAGAAACAAGCGTCGCACGAATCCATATTATGGTTGGGTCCCAGGCAACGAAGACAGACGTCATGCCGGTCCGAGACGGAGAAATGCCGGCCGCAGGAGCACCGACGCATAGGGGCACGGCCCGTCTTAGAAGAACGTTTCGCTCCAGAACCGGACATAACGCGAAATAAACAAGATTAAACACAGTCGGAAATACACCCGGCGCCGTACAAAGGAAAGAAAAAGGAACAGTCTTACCGTAGGCGTCGAGTGTAGAAAAAGGAGTCGGATACGCACTTTTCGGTTAGCTACCGCGAACAGGTGCTGCCTCCGGCGGGAGAAACAGGACTGAGTTGGAGGAGGGTCGGTCGCTACTAGCAGCGGCCGCCCTCGGCGCTGACGCGACGCTGCGGCTCTCGAGGCGGGGCCGTTAGGCAACTTTAAAAAAAAAAAAAAGCTCCGTGGACGGTGCGCTGCCTCCGCTTACACCCAGGAAGTAATGAATGGTGAAGATTGACAAGGGAAGATACAACATCTGAACCGACAGGTGAGCAATGTGTTACAGCAGTAGAATAAATAAAGAGAATTTGCATGTACCACAATGAAACAAACTGCAGTGAACTTTAGTAGTGCTTAGAATCACGACCAAAAACTTGTATGGGTTAAAATCAAGACCTGAAGGGTAGCAGGAGCAAGTGGGGAAGGGGGTTGACGTTTCAGTAGGCGTTTGAAGGAGTTGAAGGATGGGGGGAGACAGAGGGAGGAGGGAAGTTCATTCCAGAAAGAGGGAAGCCTATAGGAGAAAGCAGATTGTCCAGCAGAGGAACGTGGGTGAGGAATGGCAAAAGTGCAATGGTCCCTAGAGCGGAGGGAGCAGGAGGCAGGGGGGATTTGGGATAGAAGTGAGGAGATGTAGGAGGGAAGGGTGTTGAACCAATATTTGGAGATGAACATAGCGCAATGGGCCTATTGGTGAAATGGCAGAAGGAGAATGAAAAGGAGGTGTAAAGAGTGCAATGATGTGTGTGTGGAGAAGAGTTAGGCGCAAAACGGCAGAAGGAGTTGAGGAGGGTATGTAGTGTGGTGAGGGAAGTGGAGGGGGCAGAGCCATAGACTACATCCGCATAGTCGAAGACAGGGAGCCAGAGCCATTGACTACATCCGTATAGTCAAAGACAGGGAGCACCATTTTGGTAATCAGCACCTTGTGGACATGCAGAGATAGGCAGTTTTTGTAACATAGAAACATAAAAGTTGCGGCAGATAAGGGCCCACAGGCCCACCACATAACGATAGAGGGCATCAAGCTTGGGACGGAGCTTTGCATGGATGGCATCAGTGTGGGTTGAGAAGTCAAATTTACTGTCAAACCACACCCTCCGGTACTTCAAGGACTGAACTGCTTCAAGTGGGGTGCCATCTGGAGTGGTGAAGACAGGGGAAGTGAGTCTGGCTAGTTTCTGACTGGTACCAATGGTCATAGAGACTGTCTTTTATTTTTTTTTAACTCTATCTTCCCACCCCCACCTCGAACTCTCTCCGCAACCTCCTGATCCACAATCTCTACCTCCCAACGTGGCTCAGTCAACTCAAGCGCCTCACCGGTACTGGGCATCCCAGGTCTACCCTCCAGGGAGGGCCGCCTCCCCACCTACATGCTCTTCATAGTGTTGAGACACCGACCGGTGACGACAGGGGGAAGCCCGACAGCCGAGCCCATATGCGGGAATGTGGTCCGTGGAGGGAGGTGCCTTCGCCTATCGGAGAGGAGGGTATTTTTCCTCCTTTTACGCCCTCCCTGACAGGCCTCGATGTTCAATGACGCCAGGGAATGTCTTGCTGTGGCTCCGCACCCATCTTCTCGAGCCCTGTAACGTTGCGGTACCTCCGGTTTCCACCAGAGATCGCCGCAGTGCCGGGCATCATCCCTGGACACCCTGAGGAAGGAGAGCAGTCCTCCGGACGCTCAATCCTTGCCCTCCCCTGCTGACCCCCAGCGATCCAGGCTCGTTCCCAAACCCAGGTCGCTGGCATGGCGTGAGGTGTGGCGTCCAGCACCTCAACCCTCAGCGCCACCGGGCTGGCTGAGACTGTCTTTTTAGTGTTAAGTCTAAGTTGGTTAGAATGGAACCAGTGGAGGACATTGTTGAAGTCCCGTCAGAAAAGGTTCTCTACAGCTGCAGAGGAAGGACCAGAGGTGAAGATGACTGTGTCTTCTGTATACATGTGTATATGTGAGTTGACGCAGGCGGAAGGGAGGTCATTGAGGAAGATTGAAAAAAGGAGGAGTCCAAGGATGGAGCCCTGTGGAACCCCAGATTGCATAGGAAGGGGAGGTGACAGGGAACCACCAACCTGTACCGATTGTAGACGGCCAGTTAGGTAAGAGTTGAACCAAGTGACAGTGGGGCCAGAGAGGCCAGCATTTCTCAGCTTGTCTAGGAGAAGCAGGTGGGACACAGAGTCAAAGGATTTGGCCAGATTAACAAAAATTGCTGTGGGAATGAGCCCCTGGTCCATCCCGGAGAAGGTGGCATCAGTGGCATGCAGCAGAGAGGAGATTGTGGAATGGTGCTTCTGGAAGACAGACTGGAAAGATGACAGGAAATTAGAAGATGAGAAGAAATCGAGGAGTGCAGTTTAGTAAGTAAGTAATCTTTATTTATATAGCACTCTTCAATGGATATCGGAGCGTTTAGAGACGGAGTGGAAGAAGGAGATGGGGATGATAGTTCCCAGGAGAAGATGGGATACCCCTTTGTGAAGAGGAATAACTTTGGCCATCTTCCAAGACTGGGGAACAGTGCAGATAGTGAATGAAAGTTTAAGCAGGTGAGTAAGGGGAGCTGCAATAGCAGGAGCTGAAAGGTGTAGTAAGTTGGAGTCAGGATAATCCGGAGTAGACTTTGATGGGTTGAGGGAAGAAAGGGCAAATAGGGTTTTCTGGATGGTCACAGGGGAAGTGGTAACCTGCAGGGGTGAGGGAGGGGGGAGTTAATAGTGGAAGAGGACAGAAGGGGCACAGGTTGTGAAGAACTTGTTAAAGAGAGGTGTGGTCAGATACAGGCGAACCATTTTCCACAAGAATTGGGGAAGGGGGGTCAAAAAGGGAATGTATTACCTTCCAAAATTTAGATGGGGAATTTAGGTTTGACTGGAGGTTGGCTTTAAAATACTGTGATTTAGCTGACCAGACAGCCTTAGTGCAATTGTTCCACGGAGTCCTGTAGAAGATGGGTCAGAGGAGGAGTGGGATAATTTGTAATGAGCCCAAGCATGGCCCCGGGACTTCACAAGTCTATGATATTAGAGGTAGTCCAGGGATGATGGTATGTTTTTACTCTTGAGTTTCTTGGGAGGGGGGGCGTGCCTGTCCCAGACAGTGAAAAATTTGGAATGAAAATGAGCAAGGGCAACATAGATATTCGAGGCAGTGAGGATGTCAGACCACCAGTAAGGTTGCTCAATAAAATGTCAATATTTAGCGACCGGAGAGACCTAGCTCAGATATAGTTAGATAGCATGGGTGTGGGTGTGGGGGGGCGCATCAGATTTTTCTGCTGCAAAAGGTCATACAGTGGTCGTTAAAGGCATCTGGCAAAATACCAGCAGCCACAATGTGGTGGGGGTGAGAGGTCAGAACCCAGTCTAATAGGGAATGATTAGCAGAGTGGGGATTGAACAGAGTGGGTTCTGAAATAACCTGTGTCAAATTAAGTGACCCAGTCTTGTGAATGGTAGGTCTGGAGGATGGGCAAATCCATTTGATATTGAAGTCCCCGAGGAGGGTGAGTTCACCTGTGGAGGAAAAAGAAGCAATGGTGGAAAGAGAGTCTACCAGGGAAGAGTGAGAAATCTTAGGAAAGGCGTAAAGAACTTCAATGAAAATGCATATTAAGAAGGGGAAGGAGATTTTGACTAAAAGATATTCAAGGGAGAAGGGAATAGCTTCCTTGCTGGCCACAGTGCATGTCAGACTCTGATAAATGTAAATAGTCACCTCTTCGTCACGTTTATCCCTGTCCTGTTTGAAAAGATGGTAATCAGGAAGTGACAGGTTATAAAACCCCCAGCAACAAAATTGCACAAACTACATAAGGTGAATATTGTAGTATCAGTCAGTGTGGTATGTTGTTACCTGGAACTGTAGTAACGTATATTAACAAATTGTCACAGGTGCAGGCCATTTCCTGTATAGTCGTAAAAAAAAAAAAAAAGAAAATTATATATGTCTAGTCGTATGTGTACAAAAAATGTCTTCCTGAATGTGTGTCACTTTGAGCTGCTATGATTGTTCCAGAAATTGCCTTGTCTCATTGAAATGTCCTGTATCCAACAGGTTTTCATGTAATTAACTCCGGGTCACCCCTGAAAAAGGGACCGCTTGGACCCAGTGAGCCTACCCGGTTAACAAAATGAAATAAATAGTTGGGAATCCTGGAGGAGAGCCATGACTCAGGGATACATAGGACATCAGGGAAGTGTAACTGCAGCAAAATGGAGAGGAGGTCAAGTTTCGGTAGCAGGCTCCTAGCATTTAAATGGAATACTCTGAAGCCATTGTCGGTGGCGGAGGAAGGAAGGAATGGAGGCGGTCCAGGATTGGGCTCCATGTTACCAGACAGGAGGAGGAGTAGGAGAATGAGGAGAAGGATGAGGTGGGGCTTCTTACCCTTGGAGGGGGAAGGAGAGCAAGGTGAGGAGGAGTAGCAAAGGAAAAGGAGGACACGGTGGAGGAACTCCAGGTTTTGGATGGGGGAAAGGTAGGAGACCAGGGTGAATAAGAAGGGAGGGAGAGAAAAAGGAAGGCAGAGCGTGAAGTGGGTGGAGAAGAGGGTGAGCGAAAGGGAGTTTGATGGAGGGGGGGAGAGAGAGGGAGGAGAGGGGAAAATGGAGCAAGCAGAATAGGGCCAGGACCATTATGGTTGAAGGGGAGAGTCAGGTAACTGGCTAAACAGAGACTACTGTGACTGAACAAAGAACAGTGGTAATCAGAGCACCAAAAACAGGCGCATAGATAGCAATGCAACTATATTAAATGGAATAGCATATGAGGTGAATAAGCTAAGGTAATGAACCAAAACTGCAAAGCAAATAGGTAGCATCACAGGTGAAGCAATAGACTACAAGATAAAACAGCACATTACATGCAGCAGCTGAGCAGCAAGGACAAGGTTCAACAAGCAGCAGACAACAGTTCAGTAACACTGGTAAAAGTGGCACAGCTGTAAAGCACCAGTAATGAGCACAGAGAGACAAATGGCAAGCTAGAGTACACCAAGTGTTGGGAACTGTGGGAGGAGGGAGTAATCAGTGGGAGCCTAAGAGTAGCACACCATAACTGGATGTACAGTCACCTTGTAGCAGGATATTCGAGTAGTGCCCAGGGTTGCAGTGAGGTAGGAATCGGGTGGAACGTGAGGGGAGCAGAGTGGGAGGCCAACGGCCTGACCTCAGGCTGATTCTAGACTCCTCGATATCCTTAGTGCTATGGACCTTTTGCACAGAAGGGCCACTTGTGCTGTTCCAGAGAAGGAGGGGATGTGCCACCCTCAAACCCACCTGATAGGTGGATCAGGCTGCCAGTGAACAAAGGCAGTCAGGGCTCCACTCAGGTGAAAGTCCAGTAGCGGGGGGGGGGGAGAACAAATGATGGTAGGCAGGCTCCCTCCGAAAGCTCTGGTGTCCTAGAGAGCAGCAGGTAAAGGTTTGTGTGAAGCTGGGAGGACAGGCAGCAGTTGAAAATTGCATCGATCCTCTGTTATCCCGCCCTCAAATCTACCTGATTGGTGGATCAGGCTGCTGGTGAATAAATGCAGTCGGGGCTCTGCTCAGGTGAAAGTCCTTTGGCAGGGGGGAGGGAGAACAAAAGATGGTAGGCAGGCTTCCTCCAAAAGCCCTAGTGTCCTGGAGAGCAGCAGGTGAAGGAATGTATCACTGTATACAGGTACCACTTGACAGAAGTAAGTAAGAAATAGACATACCCTAAATAGGGAATTACTGTAAGTCAAGATATGCAATATAATAATCTTGTCCAAGAGACCAGGAGTCAAATGATGAAAAAAAATCAACTCCAGAGGAAATGGTGAACTGCTGGGGACCAGTAAACTGTTGTTACTCTAGATCAGGAGTTCTCACACTTTGTCATAGTGAGCCTCCCCCAAGCCTTGGAAAAGATCTTGAGCCTCCCCCTAATACAGAAATAATTTTGGGCCTCCCCATAGTTAGAACTATCATACTTTGCACATCACAGGAGGAATACAATGAAGTGCATGTGAGTAGTTTATTCTCATTTTATTGAACTTATTATTCTCCCTCTCTATAACCCCCCTCCCAAGGCCGGCCTACTCGCTCCACACTTCTGACTTTAGGACTCTATTTACCCCTTGTTGCAATACCTCCATGAGACAGATTACTGTCTTTGTCAGTTTTACCGTGCTGTTAAACACCTTCTCACTGACCATTTTGCTCTTGCTCCTAGTATCTCTCTCTGCTTAGCCTTTGTATTTGTGCTTTTCTGCAGCCTGTATAATGGGTCAGTTGTTACCTTGTTCCAATTCATTTGCATTATTTTGAATTTTGTTTTGCACAGTTTCCAAGAATTGTATTTTCCCCATGTCATACCAAGAAACAAGTGTTTGTTCAGCATCTCTTTCCTGGTAACCATTTTGTACATAAATTCGTATGCCATTATTCACTTTCAGTTTGCTGCATCTTTTCATACGAAGCAGCCAAAACTTGACATTAAAATATAGTACATTTTATAGCTTGCTTGAGCCTCCCCTGGAACAGGTTGGGGCCTCCCCTGGGAGGCTGGCCTCACCATTTGAGAAACCCTGCTCTAGATCAAAGATGCAGGATGTGAAAACCCTTTGTCAGTGTCTTCCCTTTGTTCTCCAAAATGGTTGTGAATAGATCTCAAAGATAAGTACAGATCCTTTAGGAACAGGTCAGATGAAAATGTGGATTCAGTGCAGGACTCAACAACTCTGAGCTTGTCAAACTTAGTTGCTGGATTTGGGGTACTTGGAGCTCATAGTTGGGGGCAGTTGTTTGAAAGGAGTTGGAGCTTATGTGGGGGCAGGTATTTGAAAGAGCACCTGGAATTTGTAGTGGGGGCAGTTGTTTGAAAGGACTTGGAACTTATAGTTGGGGGTAGATGTTTGAAAGAGCACTTGGATCTTATAGTGGTGGCAAGTGTTTGAAAGGGCACTTAAAAGGTTACTTTATATTTATAGCCATGGGTTTCATCTTTTGGTGGTTGGACTTTCTTCAAATATCAGCTGACATCTGAAAATCAAGAAACCCTTTTTTGAAAATCATGGAGTGAGAAAAATGTGAATAAGAAAATAGAAACGTTAAAATATTGCAGGCTCTTCTGAGCAGCTATTTGGGGTTGGGGGCACTGGATTCCGATATATATTTTAATATAGGCCACAAACCAGTAGTATACCCCTAAAGATGACAGGAATTGATAAGAAATGTGATTTTACTGTGGTGAATGAGCAAGCGTAGAGCTGGCTTCTCTCTAATGTGACACTTCATATTTGGCCCTATAGTTCCTGCACCAGCACTGGCCATTAGTAGCTTTTTTCTGGTCATTTGTGAATTTTACAGGCCATTGGTGATTTTTAAGCAACAGTAGGTCACCTGACTGTTAAACTGAGGAGCCCACCGTGCTGACAATGCTGACAGTGAAGATAATATTAGTGTTATCAGTGGGGTGTGCTGGCCTAATGTGTGATGGACATTGTAGGAAAGGAAACAGAGGGGGAGACTGCTGCAGAATCTAAAGGAAGAGAGCAAGCGTCTGACACGTCTCCATGAACAGCAGCTGGCAGAACTGCGTCAAGAGCTAGAGAGGCGACTCCAGGAGTTAGAGCGCCATCACAAGGAAAAGGTGGGTAAAGCAAAGTACTTTCCATGTGTGTGTGTGTGTGTGTGTGTGTGTGTGTGTGTGTGTGTGTGTGTGTGTGTGTTAGGGTGGAGGGGTAGGAGTGTGAAACATGGCCAGCATCTTATGATGTTACAATTTCTGTGAAACGTTTCTGTGCCCTTAAGTTATGATTGTTGAATTTGTGCAGTAATTAAATGATTGATGCACATACAGTATGCCAGGTTCGGTTGGTATCACTGCAGGATTCAGTAATAACATTTGGATTTGTACCAGTGGTACAGTAACAGTACAAACTGTACGATTAATGTATGGATTACCTCCTTGCATCCTGACTTGTATAGGTAAAAAGTCCCAATTTACTGGTCGTATCACATCCACGATTTATGACCTACCTGTCACTCAGACTGCCATCATTCAGTAATGGCATCACATTACTGAATTATACCTTGCCTGTCAATCAGAATGCTCACTTTTTTTTTTTTATTGTGTGAGGATTTATTAAGCAATAAGCCACGAGGGGGTGTGGGTTATCAGGGGATTTACCACGGCTGCAGTGGTGCGCCTCGTGGGTAAATCCTCACCAGCCGATTGTAAATCCCCTGATAACCCACATCCTCTGAGAGGCTTGTTGCGATTATACCAAGGTTCATTTCTTTTTACTATAATAAAATACAAATATTAAAGAGGTTGATTTGTTTTACTGTATTTTTAATTGTATCTATTGTTGTGCTGCAGATATAGATTATATACTCATCAACAGCCATTGGTTATCAGAGGATTTACAATGGTGGTAAACTGCCAGTCTGATGATTTCATTGGCTGTTCAATGATGTCCATGGTATAATATATTATACCTATTAACTAATGGAACAACAGTGACAAAGAAATAATTCTGCCCAGAGGTTCTGGTGACATCATTAAGCACAAGAAGGAATGGCATGTGTAAAATTATTTCCTTGTAATTCACAGAGGCCCTTTTATTATTCTGCACAACTAAGGTATTTATTCTTTGAACTTTGTTTACTAGGTGAGTGCACTGGTAACAGGTACCTTTTTCAGATATGACCCAGGTACAGAAGCACAGACAAAGAGGAAAACAAATTACAGTGAATACATACAAATTTACAGCAAGTTGTAGGCAAACATGAGCACATATGGTGCTAATACTTGTAAATTTACAGTGTGATATACAATGTAATGTAACATACAAAGGTACTTGTAATGTATTAAACAAAGGTAGAATTGAGGATAGAGAAAGGAGGAGGAAGACTGAGGAGGAGAACAAAAAATGTGACCGAGATTGGTCAGTGGGTGCGATTAGCTAGTAAAAGATGGGAGGTCATGACAGAGAGAGGTTATCGGAAGCAAGAACAGGCTTGGGCTGAGGAGTAGTGCGACTTCAGGAGTGTGGCAAAGGCATAGGGGAGAGGAAGATGTTTTGACAGAAGGAGGTAGGGAGTTCCATACTGAAGCTGCACGATAACTAAAAGAGAGCTGCTCCATATTTGTGCGAAACTTGGGTATTATGTTGTTTTTGGTTGCAGAGCGGGAGGAAAGAAGGTTGACTAGAGAGATTTGGCCACTGAGGTGGGCAGGTGTCCCAGTATACATAGTAAAAACTAGTGTTGCAATAGCTAGATTGGATTTGATGTCAGGTGGAACCAGGGTTAAGGGATCTGAGAGCCATACAGTGGTGAACATTGGACCTGCAACCTAAGGCAAATTTACATATTTTGTATAGTGTCTCTGCATGTAGTGTGGATTTACTGGCAGCATCAACTACAACCAATCCGTAATGTAATGATGGGACTAATTTGCCAATGCAATACGGGTTCTGGTCTCAGGAGTTTAGGAATGTCGAACACAGTAGAGACCACCTAGCTTCTGATGGAAGAGAATAGAGGTGGTGCGTTGGAGATGGGATTTAAACAATAACATAGGGTCAAGATGAACCATGAGGTACTTGAAAGACAGTGTCTTAGCTAGAAGTAAGGTAACCTATGTAAGACAGTATTTTGTAGCTATAGTACAGTATGTAATGTACAGTAGTGTACTGTATTAGGTAGCTATGGTAACCTATGTGACAGTATTTTGTAACTATAGTACAGTATGTAATATACAGTAGTGTACTGCATTAGGTAGCTACGGTAACCTATGTAAGACAGTATTTTGTAGCTATAGTGCAGTATGTAATGTACAGTAGTGTACTGCATTAGGTAGCTACGGTAACCTATGTGATAGTATTTTGTAACTATAGTACAGTATGTAATATACAGTAGTGTACTGCATTAGGTAGCTACGGTAACCCATGTAAGACAGTATTTTGTAACTATAGTACTGTACTGTATTAGATAGCTAAGGTAACATATGTAGGACATTACATACTGTACTATAGTTACAAAATAATGTACAGTAGTGTACTGCATTTGGTAGCCACGGTAACTTATGTAGGACAGTATTTTGTAGCTATAGTACAGTATGTAATGTACAGTAGTGTACTGCATTTGGTAGCTACGGTAACCTATGTAGGACAGTATTTTGTAGCTATAGTACAGTATGTAATGTACAGTAATGTACTGCATTTGGTAGCTACGGTATCCTATGTAGGGCATTATTTTGTGACTATAGTACAGTATGTAATGTACAGTAGTGTACTGCATTTGGTAGCTACGGTAACCTATGTAGGACAGTATTTTGTAACTATAGTACAATATGTAATGTACAGTAGTGTACTGCATTAGGTAGCTACGGTAACCTATATGACAGTATTTTGTAACTATAGTACAGTATGTAATATACAGTAGTGTACTGCATTAGGTAGCTACGGTAACCTATGTAAGACAGTATTTTGTAGCTATAGTACAGTATGTAATGTACAGTAGTGTACTGTATTAGGTAGCTATGGTAACCCATGTAAGACAGTATTTTGTAGCTATAGTACAGTAATGTACTATATTAGGTAGCTGCGGTAACCCATGTGACAGTACTTTGTAGCTATAGTACAGTATGTAATGTACAGTAGTGTACTGCATTAGGTAGCTACGGTAACCTATGTAAGACAGTATTTTGTAGCTATAGTGCAGTATGTAATGTACAGTAGTGTACTGCATTAGGTAGCTACGGTAACCCATGTAAGACATATAGAATAGTGGATAGGTGACCATCCACAACAAGGCTGTGTTTCCATCGAGGGAGCTGATGAAATCAAAGAGACCTTGAGGGCGAAGCTTGAGAGGTTTCGATTTCACCAACTCCTGAGATAGAAACAACCTTAAGCTGGATGGTCACCCATCCACTATTTCGTATAGTATATGGTTCCCAACACTGTTAAAACGTTTATTCACAAGGTTTCATACCTTGTGTTTATGGTCCCAGTTGGTTCTGGCAGCTTTGGCACAGTCCCACTCAGTCGTCTCTGAAGCTGTTTCGCTTCCATGTCCTGCTCTGCTTTAAAAAAAAAAAATGCTCGTTTTGTATCCCGCTCCTTTCCTCGACACTAAAAACATTGTCGGTGGCACTTTTTTTAACAGGAAAAAAATGGCCAAATCCATTGATGCCGTCTCATGAAGTGGTCGCTAAGCGGCACCGCCATGTTGGGTTGAATTTTTTTTCTTACGGAGCAGTGTGTCCACCAATCAGGTGGCAGATCAAGGGGGAAAAGTTGTTGTGGTATCGTTGTGACGTCAGAACAATACTACAACAACTTTCTGTGACCTTTGAACTGCCCTACAACAGGATTTTGAATGCCACTGATTTTTATCCACAATAAGCCCTAACCATATACTATAGTATTTTGTAGCTATAGTACAGTACTGTATTGTATTAATTAGTTAAGGTAACCTATGTAAGACAGTATTTTGTAGCTATACTACAGTATGTAATGTACAGTAGTGTACTGTATTAGGTAGCTACGGTAACCCATGTAAGACAGTATGTTGTAGCTATAGTACAGTAGTGTACTGCATTAGGTAGCTACGGTAACCTATGTAGGACAGTATTTTGTAGCTATAGTACAGTATTTAATGTACAGTAGTGTACTGTATTAGGTAGCTACGGTAACCCATGTAAGACAGTATGTTGTAGCTATAGTACAGTATGTAATGTACAGTAGTGTACTGCATTAGGTAGCTACGGTAACCCATGTAAGACAGTATATTGTAGCTATAGTATAGTACTGTACTATATTAGTTAGCTAAGGTAACCTATGTAGGACATTATTTTGTAACTACAGTATGTAATGTACAGTAGTGTACTGCATTTGGTAGCTATGGTAACCTATGTAGGACAGTATTTTGTAGCTATACTACAGTATGTAATGTACAGTAGTGTACTGTATTAGGTAGCTACGGTAACCCATGTAAGACAGTATGTTGTAGCTATAGTACAGTAGTGTACTGCATTAGGTAGCTACGGTAACCTATGTAGGACAGTATTTTGTAGCTATAGTACAGTATGTAATGTACAGTAGTGTACTGCATTTGGTAGCTACGGTATCCTATGTAGGGGATTATTTTGTAACTGTAGTACAGTATGTAATGTACAGCAGTCTACTGCATTTGGTAGCCACGGTAACCTATGTAGGACAGTATTTTGTAGCTATAGTACAGTATGTAATGTACAGTAGTGTACTGCATTAGGTAGCTACAGTAATCTATGTGACAGTACTTTGTAGCTATAGTACAATATGTAATGTACAGTAGTGTACTGCATTAGGTAGCTACTGTAACCCATGTAAGACAGTATGTTGTAGCTATAGTACAGTATGTAATGTACTGCATTAGGTAGCTACGGTAACCCATGTAAGACAGTATTTTGTAGCTATAGTACAGTATGTAATGTACAGTAGTGTACTGCATTAGGTAGCTACGGTAACCCATGTAAGACAGTATTTTGTAGCTACTGTACTGTATTAGTTAGCTAAGGTAACCTATATAGGACATTATTTTGTAACTATAGTACAGTATGTAATGTACAGTAGTGTACTGCATTTGGTAGCTACGGTAACCCATGTAAGACAGTATTTTGTAGCTACTGTACTGTATTAGTTAGCTAAGGTAACCTATGTAGGACATTATTTTGTAACTATAGTACAGTATGTAATGTACAGTAGTGTACTGCATTTGGTAGCTACGGTAACCTATGTAGGACAGTATTTTGTAGCTACTGTATAGTACAGTATGTAATGTATAGTAGTGTACTGCATTTGGTAGCTACAGTAACCTATGTAGGACATTATTTCATAACTATAGTGCAGTATGTAATGTACAGTAGTGTACTGCATTTGGTAGCTGCGGTAACCTATGTAGGACAGTATTTTGTAGCTATAGTACAGTACTGTACTGTATTAGTTAGCTAAGGTAACCTATGTAGAACACTATTTTGTAGCTATAGTACAGTATGTAATGTACAGTAGTGTACTGCATTAGGCAGCTATAGTAACCCATGTAAGACAGTATTTTGTAGCTATAGTGCAGTATGTAATGTACAGTAGTGTACTGCATTACGTAGCTACGGTAACCTATGTAGGACAGTATTTTGTAGCTATAGTACAGTATGTAATGTACAGTAGTGTACTGCATTAGGTAGCTACGGTAACCTATGTAAGACAGTATTTTGTAGCTATAGTACAGTACTTACTGTATTAGTTAGCTAAGGTAACCTATGTAGGACAATATTTTGTAGCTGTAGTACAGTATGTAATGTACAGTAGTGTACTGTATTGGGTAGCCTATGTAAGACAGTAGTTTCCTGTCATTTGTTATTTTAGTTTTTTTTATCCTTTCTACTTGCAGGAGGCAAAGATCCAAGATCTAGAGGAGCAACTGGAGTTAAGAGCCAAGGAGTTAACTGCCAAAGGTGCTCATTTAAATAAGCAGGTGAGATGGATTCCAAAACCCTGCAGCTGCGGGAATAGTGAGCAAATTGCTGCCTTCACAAGTGACTCTGGTACTGCTCTTTGATTGGCCAGTAGGGGTTTGTAGATGCCAGGTGACCTGGCCCTCCCTCCCTCCCTCCAGGAGCCAAGCTCATCATCTCTGCAAAGTGCTCACACCCAAGCTAATACCTGAGTGGGTTTCCTGTGCTTGCATGCGAACCTCAGTCTCCCACTTCGCTGCACATTGCTTCACTGTCTCACTGACATTGCTGCCCCTTTATTTTAACATATTCATTCCCCCAGAGCTCTCTGTCTCTTATCTCAGAAACTATGGTTGCATTGTGGTGTATGAGTAGCCGCATACACTGAGATCCCCATCCGGTGAAGAATTTAGTGCTGATGGAAGGTACAGGACTGTGTTGCTGGGAAATGGAGCACATTTATTTCCTGAGCGTTTGTTTCTTGCTCCTACATCACCGTGTCCCTGCGGCACTGCTCTGGTAGCCCCATCATTGATGATCTTGTGGATTTGCTGGTTACCCACTACTAGACCAGGATCACCCATGGTGGTAGCTGGCCTACGTCGGTCCTGCTATGCCTGTGGGGGTTGCCAGATCTGGCCTGGGCATTTTTCCTGCCTAGTTCATTGGTGGGCAGTGACACTCATGTACGTGCACATCGGCGTGTTTACATGCCAGCATCCACTGACAGTCCTGCTGCTCGCGCTGGCACTGCCAGCTTGCTTCCACTAGGTGGTGGTCAGGCATGTAGTGAGGAGCAGGATTCCACCACCCTGAGGGAGGAGCGCTGTCCCTGGGATGCTCTACTCTCCTTCCAGTGATCCAAGCTTGTTCCCAACACAGGTCACTGGTGTTATGAGCAGTAGCCATACCCAGATAGACCAACTTAGGGTAGCTGGTTCATTCCATTGGGGTGTCATACAGATGAGGCACACTGTTGAGTCCTGGTAGGACAAAACACATGTCTGTGTCTTCTGTTGGCACCCTTTGCAGACTGTGTGAGAGGCCTTTCGGCACCATGCATTTCTGCTTAAAGTTGAACCAGCATACTATTTTGTGGTAATTTGCATATGCAGCCCATGATGCTTTGCATTATGGGAGTATGTATGATTTTGTATTTCTCCGTAGTCATACTACTGCACCAGTGGTCCAGCTATGAAGTACAAATTTTTATTCCAGTTAATCAGCCAGGTGCTGTGGGGGCAGTCATAGTGCAGGCTTCCTCTTCAGTGCTCTGCCACTGCACATCATTACTGACCCGAGTGTGCGAGGGTATATTTCCTAGTCCATAGTTATTCATTCCAGGTGTGCATCTACTTAGGGAGTCCTTATTGTTATACAGGTGTCTCCCTTTGCATATTCTTTGGGTGAGAGAACCACAAACTGAAAGTATTTGATCATCTCTAACACATAAAAAGGTTAGTAGATTTTTAGAAATAAAAATAAAACGCCAACCTATTTTCAAAATGGAACATTCTACTTTTTTAACTATGCATGTGAGGTCCTATTATGGTTATCAAAGGTCGTCTGCAGAAACTTATCTCTGTACTGATTGGTCAAATCAACACTCATAATTTATGAAAAACTGCTGAGCTGCATAGTGTGGTATGCCAAACTGTGTGGTGTGCTTGGGTTGGGAAATTGTGTGTACTGAGAGAAGAACAGAGACTGTCACATGTTTTGTTTGTGACTGCACGCTAAGATAAGAACCTGAGTTTGCTGGGGGCCACAATCCTAGGACTTACTACTTGTTTTTTGTTGTTTTACTAAGGAAGAGGCATTGAGGAAGAAAACACAGCAGCTCCTTGAAGAAGATGAATGGAGAGAGAAGGAGAGAGAGAAGGATGTACATACTGCTTATCTCATTCAGTCATTGGCTGGATCAGTTTTGTTTTTTGTTGATTGCATTCTTCCCATTTTGTTACTGTCTTCTTTTGTTTCCCTCAGAGTCATTCCCATTGTTCAGGGACGTCCTCCGGTGGGAGCACTGTGTGGACTTGCCCCATTGTGGTCTTCTACTGATGCCTCAAATAAGTCACGGATATGAGCTCGTGTTCACAGATGGTTGCAATGCATCACATGTAAACAGCCATGGGCCGCCCCGGCAGCCCAGAGGTGGGGCATTGCACTACCATGGTGCAAAGTGCCTGGGTTTGTGAGGGAGCTGAGGCTTGTTCCCAGCAGTCTGGTGGTCCATGGGCAGGGGTGCTGCTAGTGGCAGCCTTTCCTGACCAGGGAGGGAGGTACTGTCCTTACCCTCCTGTGGCGACCTGCTGTGCTGGGTCAAGGAAGTAGTGAAAGCACATTCATCTCCTTCTCCACAGGATCTCTGCAGACACATGGATGAGCTGTGGTGCCAGTGGGAATAGGGAGGGAGGGAAGGAAGGGAGAAAATGGGGGCTGCAGAGTCAACAACCCCCAGGATTTTTGGGACCCATGACAACCTTGCCACATCAGAAGCAGCTGGTGCCGCCCAAGTTGGGAGATTGCCAGCGGAGGTGAGGAGGGAGACAGTATGTTTTGTAACCAGCAGTAAGGAGCAATAGCCTAATTTAAAAAAAAAAAAAAGAAGTGCTATTGATTCTTAACAGAAAAGGTTGTATTAAAGGCATGTGGCTTGGTATCAGCTTACCTCTCTGATCTCCCTAGTCCTAGATTTAGATTCCTGCATGACAAAAAGGATTACCTGCCATTTGAAATTGCTTGTTTCCTGCAGTACCGGTAACTCTGCTGCACAATTCTGCAGTATTGTGTTGCATCCTGGTGGTTTTCACTGTACTTCTGCTCATGCCTTGCAGTCCCTGAATGAGGAACCAAGGGAAGAAAAATGTAGGAAACCTGTGAAATAGAATATCACTGTCATCACTGCTGAAATGTTCCTGAGGGATCAGGGCTTCTTTAGAGCTCTGTGTGACTTTGTGCCCCATACCTGGGACACCTCTCCTATTCTACCTCCCCCAGGTGGAGAGCAGGGCATAATGGATTCACCTCGGGGCTTTTCTCTGCTGTCCGTTTTCTCTGTTTCAAACCACATGAAGTCTTGCTGTATTCTGACTATTGCAGTTAGCCCCAGCACTCAAACTGCCCCAGAGAGAAGAGGGTTAATTTTCTATGCAGAGCATAGAACGTTGAGCCTGAGCTCTGTTAAAACCTCTGTCTGCTGCACTTAGAAGCACAACCGTCAGATTCTTTACTCCGCCTAACTGAACGGTTGCTCCGGAGATTTCTCCTTGCTCGCAGTTTGAAAGTTGGTTAAAGTCTTCAGTTTTACTGATTATTTTTTCGCAAGTTTCGGTACAGATCTCTGTCTGTGGTACAGTAAGTACTAGGTAGTGAACTAGACATAGTAAACTTGTGGACATTCGAAAAATTGATTTTAGTGAATTACATATTCTGTCTTTGTTTCTAAACTTAGAGTGTGGTTACCAGTCCTTATTGGTTTAAAAAAAACTGCATTTCTTGTGTTTTTTTCCAATACCCGTGACACAGTTAGAAACCGATAAGGGTGTCTTGCCTGGTTGTTTGCCATAAAAAAGGGTAAGTTTGTGGTTAGGATGGCTATGTCTGAGAAACCCGAAGGAAAAACCGGGCCCACTGGGTTTCAACACTGCAGTGTGTGTGGGGAGGTCTTTGCTAAGGCTGATCCCGACACCACCTGTGTTTATTGTCTGGGGTTTGACCACCTCGACTGCCAAATCTGTAAAAATTTCCCTAAGTCTACCCTGGAAAAAAGATTAGGTAGGCTTAGGAGGCTGTGAAGTCCGCTGACCCAGATGGCTAGCTGGTTCGGTTCCGACCGAACCTGAGGGAGGGCCCTCTAACCAGGGCAGTACTTCTTCAGGCAAGGGGAGAGTCGATCCTGAGGGATTGGTTCCTACAAAAAGACAAAGAAAAGAAAAATCGGACGGTTCGGATCCAGAGATCCATTTTCTGACCACCAAAGAGACTGCCAAAGCGATAAGGATTGTAGAATTGCTTCGCCCGGTTCCGTCTGATCTGGCACCTTCTGGCAGGCACTCGGTTCGGTTGGTTCCTCCGGTTCAAGGTTATGCCTCTGAAGATTTTTATGAACCGGATTTGGAGGGGGATGAAGATTATGATGATGATGATGACGACGATGGTGTGGAAGGTCTGGATGAGCACATTGAACCAGACATCTCCCCAGACAGGCCTTCTGGTGTTTCCCCTCCTAGGCTTTGAGTCCCCTTCCCCATTACATGTTTTACAGGAAAGTGGCAGAAACCCTCCAGCTCCCTGTGGAGGAAGCTGTGGAGGAACAAGAGGAACCTGATTATGTGGAGATGATGGACATCCCAGAGTCCAAGAGGCTGTCTATTCCCCTTCATAAGTTTTTTGGGAAACAGACACACAAGATTTAAAAACTCCAAATTCTGTACCTCCTGTCAACAGAAGGATGGACAAAAGGTACACCTTATCAGGTTGAGGTACAAAGTACTTGTATCAACAATACAGCCATGTTGGGGTTGTGCAGGCTGCAGCCTGTGATAAGGCTAATATACCTTTGGCTTCACACACCCCAGCTAAAGACTCTAGGAAGCTGGATGCCATGGCAAAGAAACAGTACATGGCATCCACCTTGGGACTCAGGCAGGCTAATTATATGGCCTATGCAGCCAGGTACCAGAAGTCCAGGTGGGGCACTGTACTGGCACTGGCTAAGCAGACCTCCCCCAGCTAGCCTCGGAGCTGGAGGGGGTGGCTGTTGATGGGATTGAGGCATCTAAGGTACAGTTCCATGCTGCTGTGGACTCCAGTGATGTGTCATCTAGAGTCGTGGCTACATTTGTGGCTCTTCTGAGAATGGCTTGGCTCAGATGGACTAGTCTCTCACAGGACACCCAGGCTAAGGCCATGGATTTCCCTGAGGTGGGTAATTCTCTGTTTGGGGAGCAGATAGAGAATTACTTGAAAAAGATGGATGAGTATAGGACCACTTATAGGAGTGCACAGGCCAAGGAAAGGCAGGCAACTCCTCAAAGACAGCAGGCTAGGGGCAGGGGACGGCCTTTTCACAGGCCTTTCTACCAAGCACAGACCTCTTCAGAGGGAGAGGCAGAAGGGGGATGAGCAGGGCTGCATCCACCCCTCAACCTAGGGCTCCTGCCAAGCAGACACCCTGATGTGTCAGCCTGGGTCGATTCCCCATTCCTGTAGGAGGCAGGCTGGCTTACTTCGTCCAGGACTGGCTGTCTGTTACCTCAGACAAGTGGATCCTGGAGGTGGTAAGCCAGGGGCTGGTTCTCAGCTTAAAGAAATTTCCAAAGCTGAGGGCCAGATCTTTTCTATCTGCAAGCATCTCCGAAACCATTGCCTTAGCAGCAGAGGTTTCATCTCTACCGGCTCTAAAGGCTGTAGAGAGAGTTCCTACATTGCACAGGGGCAAAGGTCTGTACTCCAGGTACTTCCTTACCCCAAAAAAGACAGGGGAGTGGCGACCCATCCTAGACTTAAGATACCTGAACAAACATCTTTTAAAACCAAAATTCAAAATGGTGACTCTGGGAATAATCCTTCCCTCTCTAAGACCAGGGAACTGGCTAGCCTCCCTGGTCTTAAAAGATGCCTACTTTCACATTCCCATCAAGTGCTCCCACAGAATGTACCTCAGGTTTGAATTGCCTTCAGGCCATTATCAGTTCAAAGCTATACCCTTCAGCCTGACATCGGCTCCAAGGGTATTCACAAAATGCCTAGCAGTAGTAGTGGCCTTTTTAAGAAGGAAGAATATTTCCATATTTCCATACCTGGACGACTGGTTCATTGTGGGTCAATCCCCAGACCAAGTCAAGTCAGACCTGCTAGTGACTCAGCAAGTGCTCACTTCCCTAGAATTCCTTCTCAATCTTCCTAAGTCAGTTCTCGAGCCTGTACAGGTCCTCACCTTCATAGGTGCAGAGTTGGATACAGTCAAAGCAAGAGCTTTTCTTCCCCTGGAAAGGGCAAGAGCTATTGTAGAGCTCGCTTCTTCATTCCACCTTCTGGTCTCTCGGCCAGCAAGGCACTTCCTTCAGCTTCTGAGCCACATGGCAGCTTCTGCAGCAGTGGTCCAAGGGGCCAGATTTCAGATGAGGGACCTTCAGTTTCACCTGAGGGCCTTTTGGTCTCAGAAGAAAGATTCTCTGAACTGGGAGGGGACATTTCTATATGCCTTCCCTCCTTTTCTTCTACTGTTCAAGATAAGATCACAACCCTGCAAAGTGATTCTGATTGCTCCAGACTGGGCCAGGCAGCCTTGGTACCCCCTGTTGCTGTCCCTAGCAGTCCATCTTCCCCTGTCTCTTCCCAGGAATTAAAACCTGTTAACCTCCTCTCAGGGAAGGATTTGGTACCCCAATCTTTGGTCTCTCAATCTCAAAGCATGGCTCTTGAAGAGTTAGAGTATGCAGATTTGTATCTGTCCCAAGGGGTTCTGGATATTCTCAAAGCCTCTCAAAAGCCTGCCACCAGAAAAACTTATAACTCCAAATGGAAAAGATTCAGCATTTGATGTTCCAAGAAGCATATATCCCCAGACACTGCTGAATTGTCTACAGTTCTGGATTATATGGTTCATCTTAATGACCTAGGCCTCAGACCAGCTACTCTCAAAGTCTCTTTGTCAGCTGTTTCTGCTTTTCTGTCAGTGGGAAAGCCTTCCTCGCTGTCATCTCACCCTGTATTCTGTAAATTTTTCAAGGATTGCTTCATACCAATCCCCCCTTTAGGGATCCTACCCCTACTTGGGATTGTAATGTTTGCATTGCTCAGTTTATGCAACCCCCTTTTGAGTCTTTGTCTTCAGCAGAGCTTAAGTACTTGACTTGGAAAACTGTGTTCCTGGTAGCTATTACCTCTGCCAGGCGTATAAGTGAATTGCAAGCTCTGTCAGTGGAGCCTGATTTTATCTCATTCCATAGAGATAAGGTGTTCCTTAGAACTAACAGGAGGTTTTTACCTACAGTGGTTTCAGATTTTCATCTGAACCAATCTATGTCTCTCCATGTGTTCTTCACTGATCATTCTTCTTCAGGAGAAAGATGTTTACACAGTTTGGATGTTAAAAGGGCCCTTAGTTACTACATTGAGCGTACTAAGGCTCACAGGTTTGACTCCCTCCAGTTGTTTCTACTAACATACTAACATACCAGCAGAATAGGCCTAATGGTCTTTTGTGTCTGCTCGTTTGGTCAGCCCCCACCCTGGTAGCTGACCTTGCTGCCCCCATCGCCTTCTCTGGCTTCTCCCTTCCTAGTTCCGGATATTCTCGCTGCACTGGATTTTTCTTCCAGAACCCTTCCCCTGTACCTGTCCCCCCAATAAGTTTCTCACTTATGGGGAAGTGGGGAAGGGCAAACCTGCCTCTAAGAGAACTGTTGCCAGGTGGATTGTCTCTTGTATTCAATTCTGCTATGAGAAGCTAGGCAAAATACCTCCCTCAGGTCTGAGGGCTCATTCGACTAGAGGTACAGCTGCTTCCCTGGCTGCTGTCAGGGATATTCCTTTGCTAGAGATATGTAAAGCAGCCACCTGGAAAACAGTCCATACATTTACCAAGCATTACTCCCTGGACATCCAGGCTAGGAGTGATGCTCGGTTTGGTACAGCGGTACTGCAGAGCCTATTCCCAAGGCAGGTTCAATTCCCTCCTCCATGGAGGTACTGCTTGGTAGTCTGCAATAGTCAGAATACAGCAAGACTTCATGTGGTTTGAAGAAAAAATTACTCACCTTGGTAATTGTTTCTTCTAATGGAGTCTTGCTGTATTCTGACTCTCCTGCCGCCCTCTCAGAACCTGTTTTTGGGAAGTGGGCTGGCAGGTGCAGTGTTGCACCCCAGGGGTGCATTTGGACACTCCCTCTTTTTAGAGAGGGGGAGTGGGTTATATTATTAATTTAACAGTCTTAAGTTGTTCACTACCTGGTTTTTGATTTTGAATTTCTTGACTTGAGTCTTTTGGGGATCCAAAATATTTGGTTGCCATTTGACTAGTAAAGATTTTACAATTTTCACATAGTAGTTAGTTAGTATTAGCTCGTAAGAATCTGACGGTTGTGCTTGTAAGTGTAGTAGACAGAGGTTTGAACCGAGTTCGAGTTCAACGTTCTATGCTCTGCATAGAAAATTAACCCTCTTCTCTCCGGGGCAGTTTGAGTGCTGGGGCTAACTGCAATAGTCAGAATACAGCAAGACTCCATTAGAAGAAACATAATTACTAAGCTGAGTAATTTTTTCATCAGTTCTGCAGGGGATGGTCAGCAGGTCTTTTTCTGCCTGTAAATTTCTGTTTTTAAAGATGTTTATTAAAGTTGCAGTGTAATGAAATCAAGCAACAAATATGACCTTTTTTAAAACATTTTTTTTTCCTCTTGTGACTTGACCTTCAGAACACTTTCCATTACACTCTTGACCCATGCCAGGATGTGGAGACCCTTCCCATATGCCCTGCTACTTGCAACTCATTCTAGCAGTCCTGTCCCTCTTTTGGAACAGCCCTCTGAGAATGGTGTGCTATCAGCTCCTTGGGGGGGGGGGTTCAACCTCCTTATCTGGTCAGCAACTTTCTGTATATTGGCTGGTTGATATCGGGGGTTGGAGAGCTGCCCATGAGAGAGATAGATCATTTTTGGTCATGTTGGGCATGTGTATTACTGCTATCTGGATGTGGCCAATTTTCTGCGACTTTACTCCCTTCCTGTGATTGTGCGCGTTATCAGTGCTGTTGGGCAGTGTTGTTGTACATGATATGCGGACATCTGCATGTGCTTCCAGCCCCAGTCGTGCCTGGTCCCCCAGTTGTACCTGTACCTGTGGTGCTCTAGGGGTTGGTGGTATTGCGGTAGGAAGCACAACCCACCCAGGAGGAGGACAGCATCCTGGGACAATCATCCCCCTGTTTAGGCCCCGACAACCCAGGTTCATTCCCAAATCCAGGTTACCAGCATTACTTACCCTTTTTTTCCTTTTTTTAACTAAAAACATTTTGGATATCTTCCAATTCCTTTTGCTTAGAAATGTTTCCAGTCTTGCAAAAACTGTAGATAAAAATGTTTCCACTTTTTTTTTCCTCAAGAAAGAAAAACACTGGCTTCCTTTGGCTAAGAACAAGAATTGTGAACCTGACAAAGGGTTAGGTTTTGGGTTAAGAATGAGAAAGCAAATATATAAACTGTACAGCACAGGAAGCAGTTTAAAAGATGTAGATTTAATATCTATGCTAATATTTTTATTAACAGTAGCTGGAAAATTGCTTTTTGTGAACAAAAAATTTTTGTTTGTTGCTCTGCCTCTTTAAGAGCTGTCATGGGTGGTAGGTAGGCACATTTATTCTATAGAGTGCCTTTCTCTAATGCTCAAGGCACCCTACAGATATGTGCAAATAAGCAAATGATGATCTAGAAAACCATAATAAAACAACCGATAAATTATTTGGAAGGAAGGATGTAGTGATGAATGCCCAAGAACCAGAACGCACTTGAGAGCTTGCTCTGGTGACTTTTTTTTGTTTTGTGGCTCCAAAGTGTGCTGTACGGAATAATCCTTTTGTCAGTTACTCTGATTCAGGTATCATGTGCCTTGCTGTGAATTCTATTGCAGAGGGCTCACACAGTAGATACAGGGGTGGGGGGTGGGTTCTTTACCCCAGCTCAGTAATGCAGTGAGATTTGGAAACCAGCAGTGTGTAATGCAGAAATCATTTTGGTTACTTTCAGAAAGTTTTAGCTGCTCGTTCCAGCAAGCGAGAGTTGGAGGAGTTGAAGCAGGAGCACCAGAGCCTGCAAGCCTCGATTCAGCAGTCTCGCGTGAGCCTGGATGAACTCTGGGGACAGAAGGCAGAGTTGGAGTCTCAGGTTGAGCTGCTGCAAAACAAAAGTCAGAGGTTACAGACAAGGATCAGGTAGGCTAGCTACTGTTTCTGCATCCTTGCCAGCTCACGTTCCTTGTAGCAGGCTGACAGCTTGCCACAAGAAGGGTCCCAGATTATGTCAAATGTTTAGATTCAAGGCCATATTTTTCCTGGTTAATATTGAAACATCTGCATGAAAACTGGGCCTTTGGTCTTTACAGCCAACTATTAACTGAGGCAGAGTCTGAAACTGAAGTTCTAATCCAGTTTGTGACCTCACAGTGTGATGCTGTGGAAGTGGCTGTGATGTTACAAGCAGCACTTTATGATTTCAGTTTCTGCATAAGCCTCCACTTTAGATGCATTGGAAGAGGGAAAACTCCTGTTTTCATTTAATATCCCTCCCACAAAGTGTTTTTCCACGCTCACTTCCCAAAGCTACTACTTATTTATTCTGGTAGCTTAGGTCGGCGATAGAGTGCAGTCATTTTAAAATTTTTGGGGAAAATCTGCAAGTGATGGAAAGAGATCGTATTTTGGCCCAGTTAAGGTGGCCAGCAGATCCTTTCCACTTTGCTATACTGTAGCTCCGATTCGCCCCTTCACTGAGGCACATAATGACGTGTCCTCAGGAGCAGCGCGAGGGCACGTGCCAGTGAATTCAATGGGGCTAATACTTCATTGCTTTTAAATGCACATTAATGGTGACAGTGACTTTAATCAAGGCCACCGCTCCACTAAGATATGCAGTCTGATACAAGTATACAAGTAGAGGGACTACTTTACAGGAAAATGAATTTCTATTCTGTTTTATTAATACTTGTTTTTATGTCTTATTTTATTAAAAATGTTACCTATAGGCCAGCCCATTGGCACAGCGGCAGTGCTTCCACTTGCGATGTCGATGACCCGGGTTCAGGAATGGACCTGGGAGTCAGAGAGCCAACCGGGGCAGAGGAGGATTGAGCATCCTAGGGAGTGCTCTCCTCCGGTGGGGAGAGTGGGTTAGCTGCCAGCACTAGATGGACCCCTTTCGGAGTCTGGGGAACTGACCGACGAAGCTTACTGGAGGGGGGAGGTGGGGCAGATGTCGGTGTGGTGCCACTGATGTCATTTCACCCCACACCTCCCAGTCAGAAAATGGAAAAATGAGGCCGTGTGGTATGTTGCTGGCCTCGCCCTTGGGTCTCACACTGCTGTCTCTGCAGCACTCCTGGACACCGAGCCCAGGGTCTCATGGTGGGGAGCTCACTCTCCCCCAAAGGCCCCACCCTGGGGGGTAAGCCAGTGGGGGGAACACCGGGGAAGGTAAGTCCCAGGGGATGGGTGACAGGCTGGGTGTGGAGGTCGGGCCGATGTGGGCTGGCCCAGGGGAGAATAAAGCATACTACATACTATGGCACTGAACATGCACGCCCTGGAAGACAGGAGAGATAGGGGACATGATTGGGACCTTCAAGTACTTGAAAGGGATGAATGAGGTTGATAAGGAGAGTATCTTTAAGCTGAGTGGCAACCATAACATGAGGGGGCACAGTCTTAAGCTGGAGGGTGAGAGGTTTAGGAGGGAGGTCAGGAAGCATTTCTTCACAGAGAGGGTGGTGGACACTTGGAATGCGCTGCCAGAAGAGGTAATCTCATTAAAGACAGTGGGCAACTTTAAGAGAGGCTGGGACAGGCATAGGGGGAAGGTAAGGGTCATGGGTAGGGAGGATGGTAGGAGTGGGAAGGGAGGGCAGGGACATTAGCTCAAGCTGTAGACCCTGCAATACGAGCAGACTTGATAGACCAAATGGCCTCCTTCTGCTGGCTTCTTCGTATGTTTGTATGTAAATAAAAATGTTATCAATAACCCATTTTCTAAGTGCAGTAATACCCTCCAAGGTGGATGGTTTGGGCTATATACCAGATCTTCAGGGGCTATAAGGCCCTCTGCCTGCCGCGACAGACCTCATTACATCCCTGGGCGGTCTGGTATATAGCCCAATACTGCCCACCCAGTCGGGCATTATTGCTTCCTTGGAACAGTGCTCAGAGTTATGTACGCAAACTGACTTGGTCAAAACTCCAAATTGCTGGTTCCATGAAGAGTTATACAGAATGACCTAAAAGACACAGAACCTTAGCAGAAATGTACTGAGGCAAGGGCTACCTGGGAAGGACATTAGCAACAAAGTCAGGTTTCAAAGAAATGCAGCATCATATATAACCCAATAATGCAAGGCACCATGGGACATTTATGCAAATCATCATATAAGATTGGTTCTGCTTTATGCAGGTGTGTATGGCACCAAATGGTTTCTCACACAATCTGCAAAGAATAAGAACAGATGACACAGACGTGTGTTTCTTCCTTCTCAGGACTCATCAGTGTGCCTCATCTGTATCTCAGCCCAGAGGAAGGAGGAACCATCACTATGATAGTCATGTGAGTTTGCGTCATTGTGAGCCCAAAATAGGAAAGCGATCCAAAAGACAAAACACCTCAGCACACAAGCACTGAGGCGAGGGTTATCCAGGATGGGCATTGGTAATAAAGCCAGGTTTCAAAGAAATAGAAAATTGTGCTTTGCACTACTGGGGGTATATGTGATTTTGTATTTTTTCGAAATCTGCCTATAGTGCAATGCCCTTCCTGGGTAACCCTTGCCTCAGTGCTGCTGTGCACACCTTGACCCAAACCCATAAAACCATCATAGGGCACTACACTGTGGAGCCCAGACAGCATTAACCATGGGTCTGTGGTTTGTTCCTTTTGAACTAAATTGGAGGTTGTGTTAAAGCCTGTTTAGGGGCAGGGTGACTTTTGTTCTGGTGAAGCCCTGTTAACCTGCCTCACGTAAGGAGTTGTATACTGCTACCTGTGACACTTTGCACTGGGTTTGGAGCTTTAGAACATATTTGTGTGGTTGGGAGAGAGACACAGAAACTAAATGTGTTCACGGCACCGGTGATCTAGGTTTGGGAGTGAGCGCGAGTCATCAGAGGGCCAGCCAGTGCGGAGGATCGCGCAGCCCAGAGGATGCTTTCCTCCACGGGGAGGGAGGGACCCATCTGCTGCTACGTGACCATTGCTTGGGTGACCATGGGTGGCGGTGCAAGCAGGAGCACATGGAAGGGTGGAGAGATGCTGACTGGCTGGACAGAGCGTCATCACGCCTTGTATGTGCATGTCGTCAGAGGCCTGCCACGGCTTTTCTGGAGGAGTAGGGGAAAACAGGAAAATGCCGCAGTGCTTCAGAATGAGACACCACTGGTACTGTCTGTTCCCAACACATCGACTGTCCAATCTGGATGTGTGCTGTTTGAGTGGGAGACTGGCCAACTCCCCACTGTCTCATCTCAGAGGGGGAAGTCGGGGGTAAGAGGCAGAGAAGCTGTGGGTAAGCTGGCCTGCTGGCACAGTGGTAGTGCTGCCATTTGCAGCACCAGCTGCTCGGTTTCAGGAATGAGCCATGGTCTTCAGAGGATCGGCCGGGGATGGAGGTTCAAGCATCCCAACAGATGCTCTCTGTGGGGAAGGGGGGGACTCGCAGGTCCGCCTCCACCTTGGTTATCACTAGTAGTGGTACAAGAGAAAGCGTTCAGAAGGGGACATTGAAACAAGCACTGCTGTCAGTCAGGTGTGTCAGGCATGCCGGCACCCGAAGGCACATCATGCTTCTTGGGGGAGAGGGGATTAAAGGGCAAAAATAGTGTATGATGGGCTTAGTGTTGGGCTCCCACTGCCACCATCCAGGGACTACCCCAGGCCTCCACTTCTGCTGTGGGAGGCCAGATAGACAGTGGGGAAAAAATGCCAAAGTGACCGAAGGCATAACTGACCCAGGGGAGTGAGCCAAGAACAACACAGCAGTGTGATATGACTGGGCCTTGGCATCCTGGGCAGGTTGGCAATAGAGCCTCACAGAGAGGGAACAGGGGTGAGCAGTAGTGCTAGAAGGAGGCCCCAGTCTCTGACGGGGGGGGGGGATAAAATACATTCGTAAAAAACAAGAGAAGGTGTGGGTGGGACTTGGAGCTTCCTACTGTCCTATCTCAGAGGGGGAAGTCTGAGGTAAGAGGTGGTAGGCAGGGTAAGAGGCAGAGAAGTGTGAGTGGGACTGGGAGGTTGTCATGGTAGGTGCAGATGGCGACAAACAGGAGGAGGATCTGCTCTCTTTTATAAGAGAGTGGTGCTCCACAGAGGAGCGTTCACTCCATCTAGCAGTACACAGTCAAATATGAAGAGCAACTCGAGGGGAAAAGAAAGCAGTTACCTGGGGCTCAGAGTTGTAAACAAGGGGCTGCAATAATGCCACTTTTTAATCTGCATCAGAGGCCATTCCTGCTAGTGTGCAGTAGTGCATGAATCAGAGCATGGTACAGCATGAATTGTCTTAAAAGCCAAAAGCAGAAATTCTGTTAAGTTCAGGTAACTTTAACCTACAGGAAACTCCTGTCTGCTACCTCTTGTAGTATGCCCCAGTGTTTCAGCTCTCCAGAGTCATCTGCTGGGGGCCACCCAACGAAGACTAGAGAGAGCTGAATGTCTTTTTATGCAGATTAAAAAGTGGCATTATTGCAGCCCCATGTTTACAAGCCTGAGCCTCAGGTAGCTGCTTTCTTTTCCCCACGAGTTGTTCTGCAGAGTGGTGCAGGGGAGAAAAATGGAAAGTAACAAATAAAAGGAAGCCAAATGCATGCGAGTGTTCAGTGCTTGATTTGAGACAATCTTACTTCGAGAGGGTTCCTACAGTAGGTTATAACATGTAGGACTTTCACCACCTGGCATCTGGACCGCACGACAGACATTTCCAGCAATGCCTGACGGGGGACCGCCCACCTGACGTCAAGTGATTATGTCATCGTGACCCTATATAGTGGGCGGTCCCCATGCCCGCCCTTCAGTTCTCTCCCGCCGTTGTCTTGTGCAGTTACCTCGCGGTAGACTTGCTCAGCAATCGCCATTGTTTTTTTTTGCTTACATTTCTATTTTCTCAATTTTTGTTCCAATCTCTATGTCTTCTACGACATACAAGAAGAAGTGTGAGACTTGTGGCGTCCAGATCCCGCACAAGGACGGCCACCATAAGTGCATCATCTGTTTAGGCCTGGACCATCCTTCGGCTACCTGCCCAGACTGCCAGCCTTTCAATCAGGCCACCTGGAAACGGAGACAGCAGGCTCTGGAGGACAGTTTGCTGAAGTCTTGTTTGGCTTCGCTGGAGAAGCAAATGGAGCAGATCAGGGAGTCGTCATCACCTTCCCCCACTTCTCCTTCCAAACACAAAGAAAAAGAAAAGAAGAAACACCGGGAGTGAGAGCACTTGTCAGAGGGTTCCAAGGCCGAGGCTTCTAGGCCCTCCTCCAGCAAGGCCTTACCCCCGCCGTCTGCAGTCAAGATAGTCCAGGGCGCTTCCAGGGATGCCAGCGGTACTAACACAATCTTGTTCCCGGTATTGGCAGGTAAGTCGGTCTCCGGCAACCGCCCTGCTTCTGCCGTTAAGTTGGCCCCCGGTTCCTCCGGGGACCGCCCGGACGTCAATCGGTCAGCTCCCTGCTCCTCGGGGACCAGCCCGGATTCAGCCATTAAGTTGACAGGGGCTCCTCCCTCCTGCCAAGCTCTGTCATCTGAGAAGACAACCTCCTTCTGTGGCTGCCCCGTCGGGGATGCTTGTCAGCCCAACCGACGTCCGGATGAGCCCGGGAAAGACTGCCCCTCTTCCCCCCCTTCTCCCCGGCCGGTAGCTCAGCCTTCAAATACAGCTACACCGGGTGTAGAGAGCGCTGGTCTCCTGGATGCGCTTCACACTCCAGTATCCAACCCCTGCTCCCCCTCTGGGGTTTCTGGGGAGGCGAGCCCTCCTAATCTGTCTGAAGATATGGAGGCACTTCCGGTTCCCCCCCCTCCCCCAATTAGGATTAGCTCTCTTCTGGCCACAGACCTGACGCTCCTCCTCCATCAGATCCGGTACAATCTATTCTGACACCAGACCCTCCGACTTCTGTCTCCTTGCTGGGACCTGCTTGTCTGCCCCTGCCTCCGGCTCCTTTGGCAGACCAGGTTCTTCCATGTGATATCCTACATTGGGTCCCGAAGCCAGCCTACCCGACACCAGATCCATTTCTGGCACTGGTCCTGACAACTGCGGTTTCGATGTCTGCTGTCCCTACGCCAGATCAGCCGCTTATATACACCACAGTTGGTCCTTTTTGGGCTCCCCCAGTGTCCGTTCCTCTGACATTGGGGATTTTCTCAAGACCCCTTCATGTCCCACATGACCCTTCTGGGTATTTCTTGGACTATTCCCCGGCTGGTCCACCTCATGATTGGAGCTCTGCAGGGCATTATTTACCAGGGTACTCCCCATACCCGGGATACTCTCATCAGGGATACTAGGGGTACCATTACCCTCCACCCCGTGCTATCCCTCCTCCTCCACCCCCTCCGACTTCTTAGCTGGACTTCAGAACCTTCATCTAGTCTTGGTGGAAGGAGGCGCGGTCTGAGTTGGTGACGGACCTGGAGAGCAGACTCCCACCACCTCGCTCCCTTCACAGATCCTTGTCCCCCCTGAGCTCTCCTCCATCTACGGTACATGTCAGGGGGACTAACCCGCAGGATATAGCTGTCCTGGATTTTGGTGTAGGAGACAATCCAGATTCTGGGGAGGATTCATCGGGCCACAAATCCCCGGTCCCTAAAGGGAAGGCCTCTCCTAGTACCCACTTGAGGACCCTTCTTTTTCAGACCTTTTGAGGTCCATACAGCAGTTTTATGAATGGGAGCCAGAGAAACAGGATCCCATGAAACAAAGACTTGCCGAGCATCTGGATCTTGAGTCTTTGTCCCCCATTCCTGTTCTTCCATGAATTGGGCTTCATCAAGACCTCACCACGGCCATCTGGCAACTGCCCCACTCTCCCGGCCATCACCAAGAGAGCGGACAGAACTGACCGGGTGCCTAAGGATGCTTCCTT
This sequence comes from Neoceratodus forsteri, assembly GCA_016271365.2. Classification (NCBI taxonomy): domain Eukaryota; kingdom Metazoa; phylum Chordata; order Ceratodontiformes; family Ceratodontidae; genus Neoceratodus; species Neoceratodus forsteri. The sequence goes on along the minus strand of JADMNL010000034.1, from coordinate 113,320,683 downwards.
CCTGAACTCCTATCCTATGGTTGACTCTGTTGTCATTTCAGCGGCTCATGATCGCTCTTCTGCCCCCAAGTACTTGAGCACTTCTCCTCCGGACAAAGAATCACGGCAGATTGACCAGTACAGGAAGAAAGTTTATTCCTCAGCCACATGTGCATTGCAGTCCCTCAGTTACGTAGCCCATATGGTGTCCCACCAAAAGGCCACCCTAGCCAAGCTCGAGGCCCATGTCCAGTCTATGGAATCTTCGGACCTCAAGGAGGAGCTCGCCAAGGACATTCGCCAGTCCAGGATTTCTTGCAGACATCACCTCGGGCCACTTACGACTCTGTTGATGCAGTGGCCCAGACTTCGGCGACCTCCGTCTCCCTTCGGCAGCATGCTTGGCTTAGCATTTCTGGCCTTGCTAATGAGGTCCAGACTGCAATTCATGAAGCTCCTTTCCGGGCCTCAGTGCTCTTTGGTGATATTATTATGGACCTACAGGACCATGGCCAGGCCCTTAGGTCTGTTAAGTCCATGCTGCGATCGGGCACTCTGGGTCAGCAGCCCTTTCAGAAGAGGACCTGGAGGCAGCATAAACAGGCCCACAATCACCACCAGGGCAATCACAAAACCACGGGCACTTTCTATTCCCTGCCTGCCTCCAAAACCCAGAAACGTGCAGGGGGCCATCCCCCTGCCTGTCCTGCCACCTCCTGACTCCCTAGCCCCACCTCCTCCTCAGCCGCAGTGCGAGGAGCCGGTGGGGGGAGGTTTGCTCGCCACATGCAGGAGTGGCAGAGCATCACCACCGACGCTTAGGTCCTGCAGCTAGTGTCCCAAGGACACACTCTGGAATTCCTGAAACCTCCTCCAGAATCTCCACCAAGAAGGTTAGCCTACTTGTGAGACCAGATCCTTCTCGTAAGGGAGGAAATTCAGGCTCTCTTGCCAAAAGAAGCAATAGAGCTAGTCCCTCTTCAGCACAGAGGGTGGGGGTTTTACTCCCACTTTTTTCTGGTTCCAAAAAATACAGGCGACCTGCAACCCATTCTCGACCTTGGCAGACTTAACCTGTTCGTCGAGTACAAAAAGTTAAGGATGCTAAGCTTCTAGGGCCTTCTGCCCCTTCTTTAGGAGAACCATTGGTTGTGTGCTCTGGACATGCAGGATGCCTACCTGCACATCCCCATTTTCCCCAGCCACCGCCGCTTCCTGTGCTTTTCCTTCCAAGGGGAGCACTACCAGTTTTCAGCCCTCCCCTTTGGTCTTTCCTTTCCACCCAGGGTTTTTACCAAGTGCCTAGCAGTAGTGGCTGCGGCCCTGAGGCGTCAGCATATCAGTTTTCCCCTACCTGGATGGCTGGCTGATTTCAGCTCCGTTCATGGATTCACTTTTGGAGGCCCTCTCAGTCACTCTGGATTTGTTTTCCAGACTGGGGATCATGGTCAATATCCCCAAGTTTTCACTGATTCCTTCTCGGAATCTGCAATTTATTGGAGCAGTTTTGGATGCAACCCAGGGCAGATCCTTTCTCCCCCCAGACCAGAGGGAAACTCTGATCAAGCAGGCTACTCTGGTAGCCTCTTCCAGATCTCTCTCAGCCCGCGAGGTTCTTCGGTTACTGGGTTTGATGGCGGCCTCCATCTCCATGGTTCCCCTGGCAAGGCTCCACATGAGGATCACTCAGTGGTCCTTGCGAGTTCAGTGGGATCAACTTCAGGACGACTTGGACCACCTGGTCCTAGTTTTCTCCGCTCTCCAGAGAGACTTAATTTGGTGGAAGGATCCCTCAAACCTGTCTTTGGGTGTCCCATTTTAGGGCCCAGCCCCACTCCGAGTTCTAACCACAGATGCTTCCAGTCTGGGTTGGGGGGCTCATTTGGGGGACCATCAAGCTCAGGGACTCCAGTCCCACTTGGAGATGTTCTTGCACATCCATGTTTTGGAGATGAGAGGGGTTCTGTACGCTCTTCAGGCATTTCTGTCCCTCCTCTCAAGGGGATTACTGCTAGTCCAGACAGACAATATGCCAGTAGTCTGGTACATCAACAAACAGGGAGGCACTCGTTCGTACCCTCTTTGCAGGGAAGCGATTAAAGTGTGGAACTGGGCAGTCCAGTACGATCTGTCTCTAACAGCAGCGCATGTTCCAGGAGGGTAAAACGTCCTGGTGGACAGTCTAAGCAGATCTCTCACCCTTGCTCATGAATGGGAACTAGATCAGAAAGTGGCAGTCACTATTTCAGAGATGGGGATGACTGGAACTCGACCTCTTCGCCTTCCCATCCAACACAAAGCTTCCCAGCTTTTGGTCGTTCTTTCCAGAGCATGGTGCTTTCTGGCACGATGCGTTGTCTCTCTTTTGGACAGGGAGACTCTTATATGCTTTTCCCCCATTTCCCATTCTTCAGAGGGTACTCATCAAACTGCAGGCAGAGAGTGCACAAATGATCCTAATTGCTTCTCTCTGGCCCAGATGAATTTGATTCCTGCTTCTTCAGCAATTGGCGAGGGAATCCCCAGTTCCTCTTCCACTGATGCACACCCTCCTCACTCAGAACCAAGGTTAGCTTGTGCACCCAGGGCTCAGGACCTTGCACCTTCATGCGTGGCTCCTGCAGACATAGTGAAATCACGTTTTGGGGTTTACACTAGAGTTGCCCAAGTCTTAATGGAGTCTCGAAAGCCCTCTACCAGGTCCACTTATGCCATGAAGTGGAAGCGTTTTTTCTATTTGGTGGCTTCCAAGGGTTGGGACCCTTTCACTTGTTCAGTGTCTCAAGTCATGGAGTGCCTGCTTCATCTTTCTGATTTAGGGTTATCTCATTCCTCCCTGAAAGTCCATTTGTGTGCCATTTCAGCCTGTCATATGCTCGTGGATGGTAAGCCTGTGGCTCAGTTGTAGATCTCCAAATCCTTTCTGAAAGGGATTCTTCATCTGAACCCCCCTATCTGCAGCCATATACCACCTTGGTATTTAAATTTTGTGTTGGAGAAACTTTCTGTCCCTCCTTTTGAACCAGCGATAAACTGTGATTTGTGCTATCTTTCTTGGGAAGCGCTGTTTTTAATTGCTGTTACTTCTGCTCGAAGAATTTCTGAGCTCCAGGCCTTAGTCTGTAAGGAGCCTTATCTAATTTTTCATAAGGACCAGGCAGTCCTCAGAACTCATCCCAAGTTCCTACCTAAGGTGGTGTCGGAGTTCACACTGAATCAGACAGTGGAACTTCTGGTATACTATCTGGCTCCAGTGAATAGAGGTGAGGCTCTACTTCACACCTTTGATGTGCATCGAGTTTGGAGGTGCTATACCCACAGGAACAAAGATTCCCGTGAGGACGACCAGCTCTTTGTTTCTTTTCCCCCCAAAACTTTGGGGAAGGCTGTCTCTAAACAGTGCCTCTCTTTGTGGCTAGCAAACTACATTCGCTTCTGCTATCAGAAGTACGACAAACCTTTGCGGAGTATGTTAGAGGTCATTACACTAGGGGCATGGCTGCTTCTGCAGCCTTTCCCCGTAATGTTTCTGCAGCTGAGATTTGTGCGGCAGCAACTTGGAGTTCCATCCATACCTTTACCAAGCATTACAGTCTGGACATTGCTTCTAGGCGAAGGGCCAGCTTCAGCCTAGCTGTTCTGCAGGGCCTTCTGTCCTAGGCTAGTTCTGTTGGACCCTCTTTTGCATTTCTCCTCCTCCTGTGTTTCTCTTGGTCTCTCTTTGAAGGGACTGCTTGGGATTCAGTCCTACATGTTATGACCTACTGCAGGAATCCCTCTCAAAGTAAGACAATACAGTTACGTAAGAACTTACCATGACAGTAGATCTTCGAAAGAAGTTCCTGCAGTAGGTCATGTTTTTCCCTCCCTCCCCCCATTTTTCTTTTGGATCTCCAGATCCAGCTTCCTCTCCTTTTGGGCTCCGGTGGGAGAACTGGAGGGTGGGCGTAGGGACCGCCCACTATATAGGGTCACGCTGATGTCGTCACGTGACGTCGGGTGGGTGGTCCTCTGTCAGGCATTGCTGGAAAAGTCTTCCATGCGGTCCAGACGCCAGATGGCCCTAGTCCTACATGTTATGACCTACTGAAGGAAACTCTCTCGATCTACTGTTACGGTAAGTTCTTACGTAACTGTACTTTCATGAAGACTATAGTCAAGGAAATGAAGGTAAATTATTGCATTATCAGTTTGGTCTTTAAATTACTGAATTTATTTATTGTACTTTTCCCCTGCAGTCCTGACCTGCCATCCATCAACCCTGCCGCTTACCCAGCCCCATTACCCATCTTCTCCGGGACTTACCTCTCCTGTGTTCTTCTCTGGAGTTAGAGTCCGGTGTTGGGAGAGCACTTCAGTCGGGGCCTGCAGCAAGAGCTGGTATCATCTTGCGACAGACGGGTGTTTCCAGTTTTTCTGCCCCGATTCCCTGTGATGCCCATGGAGCACTCTTCCCCATATGTGCATAATGATGCGTGCCACATGTGCCTTGAGCACAACAGTGTACACCCTCCCTAATCCTTAGCTTCTGCCTGCACTGCCACCTGTGCACCCAGGTGGCGGTATTGTGGCAGAGACCAGAGCGCTCCATCCCCAAGGTGGACAGCATCCTTATGGGACACTCAACTAACCTCCTCTGGTCGACCCTCCGACTATCCAGACTCTTTCCTGAACCCGGGTCATTGGCTTGACAAACAATAGTGCCACGGCTGTGCCAACGGGCCAGCATATTTTGGTTTTCCTTGATTAACAAAGCATAACTAGTTGCTCCAGTGTAATCTCATGTGTTACAGTGAGCTGGAGGTGGTGCTGAATAAGAAACAGGAAACCCTGAAGGAGATTTCAGCAGGCGGCAGTGGAGCGTCAGCAGGAGAGGAGGACGAACTCCATGTTGAGGACCTGAGGAAGACCACGAAACTGGTAAGGAGAAGCACCTAGGAGGACTTCGCTTTGCTTACAGTGGAAACACGGGGGGAGATACTTGGATATCCTTGACTGGGAGTAATTTTTCTCCTAGGTCAAAAATCAGGAAGTGCTTTATACAACTGGCAACTAAAAAAACTGTCTCTTTAGTGGTCATTAACCCCTTCATCACTCCCTGGACCCAGGTCCCCTAAAATTGTGAAACAGTAGACTGAGAACTCAGCAGGTGGTTAGTAACAGGCTACAGAAGTTTACTGACAATGATAAATTAGCAAGAAGAGTGGGGTGGGGTGGGAAATAGACTACAGGGAGACCTGTGCACTTCAGGGTAAATGGTGGGGATGCTGAGTTGAACCATTTGCTTCAATTTCAGTCCTTGGACCACAAGTTTCTGACTTTTGTGGGTAAGCATTATGCTTTTCCGTATTTCCCATGTGTTCCCCCTAAACAAACAAATGAGTGCAGCTTATCCGGAGCATTGGTTGCAAAGTGTCTCACTTTTTCTCTTCCTGGGTACATAAACTGTGGAATAAAAAAAAAATAGGCTGCTAGCAGTTAGCTGGTAGCTGTCAGCACGTGTGGGTGACATGCATGGGCAGGGCAGTGAGCAACAAGTCTTGTGCGTCTGACATTTCAGATTGCTTACTAACACAGTTCTCTGAAGCCCCACCGCCTTTAGCTTGATGAACAAAAACAGCAGGAAAAAAAACACATGATTGTTCATGTTCCCACTCGAGTTACTTTGGGATTGTCTCTGGCCCCCACCTCCCACTTAGTTTGAAAAGCACATTGCAGCCTCTAATTTCCTTGTAAAGGAAGAAAAAACCCTGGCTGTCTAGATGGCGTGAGCATCCCTGAACAATTATGGCTGTCTTTCGATTTTTTTTTTTTTTTTTTCCATTATGTGCTTCTACTCCTCTGTCCCCTGCCCCTGTGGCACCCTCCCTCCAGCCCCATCACCAACCTTTTCGTGGACTTACTGGTTATACCAAGTGGGGTCTGCGGTGATACTTTAAGTAGGGAAAAATGAACAGACTGGGTGCACCAATCACTCCTTATCTGCAGATAGATTCTATATTTCTGTGTTCTGGGATTGTGGATATGTTGCTCATCCACACTAATTGGCATGTCCTTTCCCTTCAGATATCTTGCTGGAAGGTCTTCAAGCTAGCACCTTCCACCGACCTGGGTGGTATAACCCTTGGTTCCACCCCAAGATGCCAGATCTTCCTTTCCACTGGAAGATACAGGTTCCCTACTCCTCGCTTCCGCATGTAGTAGGCCCTGGCGCTCCAAAACTCTGTTTTACCGATCAAGATTTGCAGAATCTAACATACTAACCTAGTAACATACTAAAATGCCAGCAGACTAGGCCTAATGGTCTTTCATGTCTGCTCGTTTGGTCAGCCCTCATCCTGGGAGCTGACCTTGCTGCCCCCTCACCCTCTCTGGCTTCTCCCTTCCCAGTCCCGGATATTCTCGCTGCACAGTGCTTTGCTTCCAGAACACTTCCCCTGTACCTGTCCCACCCCTTCTTGAACCCCTCCACCGTCTCTGCCTCCACCAGCCCCCGGGCAGCGCATTCCATGGCTCCACCACCCTCTCAGTGAAGTAGCACCTTCTCCTTCTTTCTCCCCTGAATCTCCACCCATGCCCTCTAGTTGCCCCCCCTCCTTCTGAGCACCCTGACTGCTCCTCCCCTATTTACCCCCTTCATATAATCTCTCCAAACTTTTTTGTTCTTGTGACTGCAATGGACGACAAGTCCTCGCCCGGGTTCCGCCAGTGTCCCTGTGGGCAGAAAATGTCTAGGATTGACCCGCATGCCACGTGCATGTACTGCCTGGGTCTCAATCATGACACTCAGGCCTACGACCTGTGTTGCTCTTTTCATCCACGTTTTGGATGGTTGCCTCGCGCAACTCCAGCTCGGACATCCAGAAAAACTGCACCCGCCGGTCAAATCTAAGGATGCCCGCCGTGCGATTTCTGCTGCTGTGGGGTCCGCGGAACAGTTGGAACAGATGAAGGCCTTCGAAGAGGAGGCGGCTCGTGCCGCTGAGATCTCATCTTCGCCCTTGGATTTCGTTCCTCTAAAACTGGGCTCATCTTTCTCTGGCTCCTTTAAAGAGCTGGTCCAGTCCCTTCTCACTTGTGGGGAAGGCCCTGACTAACACATCTCCAGATCCCTCAAAAAGGAATCTAAGGAACCGAGAGAAACCACGTCTCATCGATGTCGCTCTTGGGGCAGAGAGCAATCTCGGTCCCAGGAGTCTCCTCTTCTGACTTCAGTCAAAGTTGTCGCCTCGGCCGCCGTCCTCATGATACCCCCTTCAGATCAGCCGGCCCAAACGCAGGACGACGATCCGGATGAGGTCATTCTCGACCCCTTCGACCCAGCATTGACCGAGGAGGCCGACAGCTCCTTATTTAGGACTCCGGTCCTTTTGGACCTTGTTGATGAGGTGACCCAGCCAGCTGGGAAGCCCGGGTGGTGGTTGCCTCTGACCCGGAGGAACCGGGGTTCTCCCCCCATTTTCCCTGAGCACTCCTGTCGGTTCCCTGATGGTCGATGTCCAGGTCTAGCACATCCTCGACCGAAAAGCCGAGGAAGTCGCATAAGTGGCACTCTTAAGAAGCGGCGCTGCTGCCATTTCATCCTCGTCCTCCTCGGATGAGGGCTCAATGCAGGAATTGCGTCGGCCTCTGAGGACATGCTGGCGGCGGCTTGTTCTGGTTAGATAAAGGCGGTCCCTTCCACCCCAGCCATTACCTGGCTGTCGCTCTCCAGGCCGAAGTTGACCTCTCTGGAGTTGGTCGTCACCCCCCTCCGTTTGTGTAGCTGGCGACATCACTTCCGACTTGGCCAAAGCCAGTCTCTCCACCTGTCCCGGTGGAGCTGCCACCAAAACAGTCTTCTTTGGGGGCTTCCCCCAAGGAGTCTCTGCCTGCTTCAGGCCTCCCGTACAGGCTGTCTGTTACTTTGCCTCCTGACCGCCCGTGATGGGTTCACAGTGACTCCAGTGGCAGACCGCTGTATCCCAACTCCTCGGAATCCAACGACTCGGATTTGGCGTCTTGTTCTCGGGATGATGATGCCATGAGTCTTATCTGCCGAGAAGGGGTCCACCTCCTTTATGGGCTTCCTCCTCATCTCCGAATCTACGGGGATGAAGCTGGAGCCTGTTGAGAAACGTGTAGAATACCCCCTAACTGACACCCTCAGAAGGGGGGATTCTCTGACCGAGGCCTTTCCAGTAGCTGAGCCGTTGTTGGCACAGCTCTGGCAGCGCCCAGCCTCCTGTCCCACACTGTCTGCCAGGATGGTCTGCAAGTACACAGTATCTACTGGATCCCTTTCGGGATTTTCACAGCATTGCTCGGCTGAGGGAGTGGTGACCGAGTCTGTGTTCAGGCGGGTTGGGAACTCAGGAGACTCTGATAGACCACTGGACAAAGAATCCAAAAAGCTGGATCATTCCACCTGAAAGGTCAGTGCTGCCTCATCGCTGGGTCTCCGTCAGGCAAGCTTGGCTGTAATCATGGCACACTTCTCCTACGCCCTGTTGGGCTCCTTAGATGAGGTGCTTCCTCACCGTCCCGCAGACCTTCAGACCATGGTCAAGCAGGTCCACAACCAGGGCTGGGCTGTTGCCAGACAACAGCTCCAAACGGCCTTGAACATTGGGGATTCTTGTGCCGGTTTTGTTGCAGCCACAGTTGCCACGTGCCGTAGGGTCTGGTTGTGGGGTCTTAACTTTTACTGCCGACACCCAGTGCAAGTTGGCAGATGTCCTGTTCTTGGGTACCAACTTGTTCGGTCCAGGAGTGGATGGTCATCTTGAATGTATCGAGAAGTCCAGTACCACGTTGGACTCCACTACATCTGCCAAAAAGGAATCCCAAGGTTCCAAGAAGCAGAAGAAGAAACCATTTCACCCTTCTGTCCCTGCGGCCAAGCAGCCCCAGTTTCAATCTGGGCAGCAGCAGCAGGCCCAGTCTTGGCACCCTTGGCCCAAGTCAGGTGCTCAGTCGCACAAACCAGGAGGGAAGGGTCCTGGCGGTCCCGCTTCCAGGTCTGCTCAGTGATGGGATGGGGTGACCAGCCCCATACCCGTCACAACTATTCTGGGTCCTTCCGTGGGGGGCCGGCTCTGCCACTTCCTTTTTGCCTGGTCTGCTGTTACCACTGACAGGTGGGTGTTGGCAGTGGTCGGTCAGGGACTGCCTCTAGAGTTCGAGCAGTACCCACCACGCCGAGCCCACGCCCCACGTGAGGAAAGGGTATCAGTCCACACTTGGTCAGCTCTTAGAGACAACATAGCCCAACTCCTCCTCAAGGAGGTAGTGGCCTGGGTGACAGATCCCTCAGTCGACCCAGGGTTTGTTTCCAGGTACTTCCTGGTTACGAAACAGATGGGGGATTGGTGCCCCATTCCGGATCTGCATGACCTGAACCAGTATCTCAGGTTGTGCACCTTTTGGATGCTAACACTGTCCCAGATCATACCATACCATCCCTTGAGCAAAACATCTGGTTCTGCTCCCTGAATCTTCAGGACACTTTCTTTCACTTCCTCATCTGTCCGTCACACCGAAGGTTCCACCACTTCCGATTGGAGAGAACCCTCTACGAGTTCCAAGCCATGCCGTTCGACCTGTCTTCGGCCCTCCGGGTCTTCACCAAATGCATTGCAGTGGTGGCAGCCCATCTTCGGTGTCGAGGGGTCAGGGTGAACCCTTACCTCGACGATTGGCTCATAGTGGGTCCCTCCAAAGTGGAGGTGGAGGGGTCCAGGGACCTGGCCCTCAAGACCTGTCTCGAGCTTGGTCTCTTGATCAACGAAGCCAAGTCTGAAGTCGTACCCTCGCAGGTGATCTGCTTCATCGGGGAAGAGCTTGACTCTTGCCGAGCCAGAGTCCGGCTTGAGGCGGACAGGGCGGAGGTTCACTCATCTTTTGCCCAGTCATTTCTGGTTGGGCAATTGCACCCTGCCCGGGACTTCCTGCGTCTTCTGGGTTACATGGTGGCCTGCACCACTATGGTCCATTGGACCCAGTGGTGAATGCGTCCCATTAACTAAGGCTTGGCCGTCCAGTGGTCCCGATGCCTAGGTCATGTCAACCAGCTGGTCACGGTAACCCAGAGGCTTTGGGACGCTTTCCAGTGGTGGACTGTCCTGGAACATCTGCAGGGAGGGATCCCGTTTGTCCACCCTGAGCTGACGGTCGTCCTCATGACTGATGCCTCTTTCATGGGCTGGGGAGCCCACATGGGGAGCCACTGGGTCCACGGGCTCTGGAACCCCGAGGAGTCCCGATGCCACATCAGCCTGCTGGAGCTCCGAGTGGTACGGCTGGTGCTGACTGCATTAGCTCTGTTTCTGTGGGGTCAAGTGGTCCAGGTCCAGATGGACAACAGCATGACCATGCACTATCTCAACAAACAGGGTGGCACGCACTCCCGGCCTCTGTGCTGGGAAACGTTCCGCATCTGGACTCTCATGAACTGACTGGAGGCAGATGATCTAGCCATCCGTGTGGCAGGAACCTCGAACCAACTGGCGGATGCCCTCAGCCGGATAGGCGAGGCATCCCATGAGTGATCTCTTCACCCAGGAGGTAGTTTGCAGCTTGTTCTCCCTGTGGGGCACCCCTCAGGTGAACCTGTTTGCCTCAAGGGAGAACACAAAGCTGAGGCTGTTTCATGCCTGCCACTCTCAGCAGGGCTCGCTGCAGGGGGATGCCTCCAGGCTTCTGTGCCTTCCCTCCATTTCTCTTGATCCACAAGGTGCTTCTCAAGGTGAGGAGGGACAAGGTGAAGGTGATCCTGGTAGCCCCAGTTTGGCCACAAGTGTTCTGGTATCCAGATCTCCTCAGCCTCAGCAACAGGCTCCTGAGGCATCTTCCAGGATGTCTGTACATGATATCAGTCAATCAGGGGAAGGTATTCCATCCAGACCTTCGATCCCTGCACCTGACAGCCTGGTTCCTGAGCGGCTAGAGTTCCAAGCTTTGGGTCTTTCCAACAATTTCCTCAGCGTAGTTAAGGCATCTAAGGAGGATCCGACCAGGAGGCGCTATGCCTTCAAATGGAAAAGATTTTCCATTTGGTGTCAGGGCAAGGGCTTAGACCCTAGTTCCTGTCCTGTGGCCAGTATCCTTGACTATCTTTGGTCTCTCCAAAGGAGGTCTCCGGACGACTACCCTTAGGGTGCACCTGGCAGCCATCTCCGCTTACCAGGCGCGGGCTGGTCAGCGGACGGTGGCACAGGAGACAGTGGTTTGGCGCTTTTTCAAGGGCCTCGATCACATATCCCCTCCAGTGTGTGAACCTCCAGCTCCATGGGATCTACTGCTGGTATTGGCTAAACTCATGGGCAAGCCTTTCGAACTGATGCACAGATGTGAGATGTCACACCTGTCATGGTCAGTGGAGTCTCCTTACCTGGTCTTCCACAGGGACAAGGCTGTCCTGCACCCCAACCCGAAGTTCCTTCCGAAGGTGGTGTTGGGGTTTCACCTTAACCAGGTGTTAACTCTGCTTGTGTTCTACCCGAACTACACCTTGGAAGCAGAGTACACACTCCATACTCTAGACCTGAGACGAGCGCTCTCTTATTAGGAGCGGATGGCTGAAATTCATGTAGAGGTTCACCAGCTGTTTGTCACCTACACTGAAGCTGCAACTGGCAGACTTGCAGCAAAGCAGACGATGGCAGATGGATTACATCTTGCATTGATCTCTGCTATATGGCAGGTAAGGAACCTCCCATAGGGATAAGAGCTCACTCCACTTGCCATACCGCTGCGTCGGTGGCTGCTTCTAGGGATGTCCCTATCCAGGATATCTGTAGGGCTGCTACCTGGAAGACAGCAAACACCTGCATTACCCATTACTACATCGACCTTGAGTCATGCCGGCATGCTGGTTTTGGAGCCTCAGTTCTCCAGTCTCTATTCCCAAAGTAGGGGGTGTGTGCCTTGCCTCCCTCCTTCCGGAAAACTGCTAGGATTCTGCCAATTAGTGTGGATGAACAACAAATCCATGATCCTAGAAAAACAGTTTACTCACCTGTAACAATAGTTCTAGGAGTGGTATATGTTGTTCATCCACAGGGACCCACCTGACCTCCCCGGCTTTGACACACAAACCTAGCTTCCAGCGGGCTAGATCTGGCATCATGGGTCGGAGCCAAGTGCTATACCACCCGGGTGGGTGGGAGAAGCCAGCTTGAAGACCTTCCGGCAAGATATTTAAAGGGAAAGCACATGCCAATTAGTGTGAATGAACAATATATACCACTCCTAGAACTACTGCTCTTACTTCGAGAAACAGCTCTTGCAGCAGGTTACACCATAAGGACTGAAGCCGGCAGGCGCCAGGACCCCACGGAAAAATGATTGCTTTCATGGGTTTTCCTTTGGAAGCAAATCCTCGGTCTCCCCTTCAGAATTCACCTTTATGCCAGGAGTCTCCAGCGGGAGAACTGAGGGATGCTGGGGGACTGCCCCTTTTGTATTATGCCGGACGTCTGGGGTGGTCTCCTGCTGGGTATTGCTAGCTAGAATATTTCCGTGGGGTCCTGGTGCCTGCCGGCTTCAGTTCTTATGGTGTAACCTGCTGCATGAGCTGATCTTACTTCGAGATACAGCTCTTGCAGCAGGTAACACCATTAGGACTGAAGCCGGCAGGCGGCAGGACCCCACAGAAATCTTCTAGCTAGCTAACTTCAGCGGGGACCGCCTCCGACATCAGGCATAGTACATAAGGGAGCGGTCCCGCCAGATTCCCCAGTTCTTTTCCCGCCGTCGACTTGCATGTCTCGACCCTTCGGATCGTTTCTAGCGCGCGCGATGCATGGTTAAGTTCTTCCTTCGGGAAAAAGTTCTTTTTTTCGGCTCAGTTGCTGTCTGATGTCCTCTCCAACCTCCGTTGAAGGCCATCCCTCGTAGTGCGCCTGTGGGAAGCAAATCCCGTTCAAGGATCCGCATTCGGCCTGCGTCCGGTGCCTAGGCCCAGACCACGACACCCGGTCCTGTATTTTCTGCCAGGGGTTCAACAGCCGGACCCGGATCCATCGCCGGAAGGCTCTGCAGGCGTTCCTGCTTGAGGAGAAAGTTAAGGCCATGGACACCTCCAAGGTGAGTTCTGCTGAGAAAGCCCGGAAACATTCTGAGAAGCACAGGGAGAAGGCTCCATCCAGGTCCCTGTCTAGGGCCTCCGACTCCAGTAGTTCCGGCTCCCGGTCCGACCGTTCGCCATCCCGGGCCCGTTCTCAGCCTCCCTCCGCTGCGGTGAAGAAACCTTCAGGCTCCTCTTCCTCCTCACAGGCCAAGACCTCCAGGCCCTCTTCGTCCTCTGCTTCCAAAGCCCTGGTTAGGTCTGGGGGACCATCATCATCACCGCAAGTCGGGTTCCCGCCATTCCGAACCCGACGTCAGGTCTGCCTCCTTGCCTCCTCCTCCCCAGCGGAAGACCAAGGAGCTTACCTCGTTTAAGAAGCCATTGGACTCGACGTCGGCCACTCATCACAGGTCCCAGGAGCCATCGACCGCCAGACGCTCGCCGGGTCAGGCCTTCGCCCTCTCGGTCGTCGGCAGGAGGGCCGACGTCCGCACGAGTCGAGAAGAGGACCCTGACGCCTCCTACCAGCGTCGGTCAGGAGACTATCACGGAGGAGGAATTGATGCAGCCCAAGGACCAGACGGGCGAACCCGGTCCTGTCGAGCCTCCCAGAGAAGCCTCCCCGCAACCTGAGGCCCCTGAGGAGCCGACGCCGGAACCCGACGACCGGCCACTGGCGCCCGGTCCGTCGTCGGGCCTTTCCTTTTCTGAGGTTAAGGAGCTCTTTACCTACTGGTGGGATACCATTAAAAAGGATGTGGTTCCCACACCACCTCCTCTACCTCCTCCTCCTCCTCCACCACCTGCGACCCCTCCGCCCCTCGCCCCCTTCTCCATCCGGGGCAGCAGGCCGAGTACCTCTCCCCCAGGAGCCTACGGACCCTCAAGGGAAGACCAGATAAAAGGAGACCTCCGTCTAGATCCTCTTCAGGGTCACCCAGTCCTAAGAGACCCAGAAGACGCCGCTGTTCGCCTTCGACGGAGGATACAGGATCGGAGTCCTCGATAAGATCCAGATCCCTCTCTCCCCTTCTGATCCCCTCTCCGGACCCACGTGAGCTTCCTAGATCTCCTCCGGATGACCCATCATTCTCGGAAATCATGAGACATATCCAAGAGAACATGGGCTGGGATGCAGAAGAGTTAGACCCCGAGAGACTACGCCTTGCTAGATATCTTCGGCAGAAGGATCCCAAGCCTGTGGTGGTACCACCCTTGGTGGACACTTTTGTTGATGTCACCAAGGCAGCGTGGAAGCGTCCACACTCGCTCCCGTCGATGCCGAAGAAAGCTGACCGCCTGTACAAGGCTCCTAAGGAGGACCAGTACTTGGCTCAACATCCTCTGGCCGACTCTCTGGTCATAACAGCCTCTCATGACCGGTCCCAGAGACCGCAACATTTGAGCACCCTGCCACCGGACCCAGAGTCCAAACAGCTGGGCCTATGGGCAGGTGCGTATGCTTCGCTACCTGTGCCATCAGATCCCTGAACTACTTGACCCACATGGTGCAGTTCCAAAATGCTTTGTGAGAACAGGGACTGGATCTGGCGGAGAAATTGCCAGAAGGTGAGCAGAAGGAGGAGATGTTGCAGCTCCTCCGTCCGGGTTCGGATGTGGGAACCCAGGTGCTGCGAGCCGCGTATGATTCCGTGGACTTCTTGGCCAGAGCGGCAGCTTCAGGCATATGCCTCTGGAGACACTCATGGCTTCGTGTCTCTGGATTTACCCCGGACGTTCAGAAGAACATCATGGACGCCTCTTTCGAAGGAGAAGTTCTCTTTGGTGCACCCTTTGAGAAGGTTCTCACCAAGCTCCAAGAGGCCGGGAAGGCGGTGAGGTCGGTCCAGGCAATGTACTGACCAAAGCTTAGTTCCTTTCGTAGGAACCAAAGCCGTTCTCTTGGACAGACACAGAGACAACAGTCCCGCACCGGTCCACAACAGAGGGGCTCCGGTTCCCGCAGAGCCCAGGGAAGACAGCCTGTGGGCAGAAGTCAGCGTCTAGCTAAGCTGGCTCAGCCTGCCGCTCCCTCCACCGCCACAGCCTGACTCCTTCCCGGCCCCCACCCCTCAGGATCAATGGGACATTAAGGTCGGGGGTCGTATTGCGAATTACCTGCCAGGATGGCAGTCCATAACCACCGACAGGTGGGTTCTTCAGTTGGTCGAAAAAGGGCACTTTATAGAATTCGCAGACAAGCCACCCTCGAGGCCTCCTCTGCTCTCCCGTTACTCGGGTCAGCACAAATTGCTTATCAGGCAAGAAATACTCACGCTTCTGCAGAAGGGAGCGGTGGAGTATGTTCCAGAGAACCAGATAGATTCTGGATACTATTCCCATTTCTTTCTGGTTCCCAAGAAAACAGGGGACCTCCATCCAATCTTGGACCTCAGCGACCTAAATACGTCGGTCGCCTACAAACGATTTCGCATGGTGACCCTTCTGGGCCTCATTCCCATGCTAAAGCAGGATGCCTTCTTAGCGTCCCTAGACATGCAGGACGCCTACCTGCACATCCCTGTGGTTCAGGCGCACAGGAGGTTCCTGCGCTTCGAGTTCCTCGGCTACCATTTTCAGTTCCGGGCTCTTCCGTTCGGACTGTCATTGGCCCCCAGGGTCTTTACCAAGTGCATGGCAGTCATGGCAGCGTCCTTAAGGAGACAGGGCCACTATGTGTTCCCGTACTTGGACGATTGGCTTCTCATGGCCGCCTCCAGAGAGGCGTTGTTGCTGTCTATTCAGAGCACCCAGGGCCTGTTCCAGTCTCTGGGCATTCTAATCAACTACGAGAAGTCTCTCCTCGTGCCATCACAGAAGCTGCAGTTCATAGGCGCAGTTCTGGACACCGTTCAGGGGAAAGCATTTCTCCCAGACGACAGAGCGGAACACATCAGATCCCTCATCAGGGATCTCTCGGCGAAGAAGACTGTCCCTGCCAGGCTGGTCCTTCGTCTGCTCGGACACATGGCTGCGGCCATTCCGACAGTCCCTTTGGTAAGGCTCCACATGCGGGTAACTCAGTGGATGCTCAAGGTGCAGTGGGACCAAAGGCAAGACCACATGCAGCATCCGGTCAGAATCACAAATGCCGTGATTTGAGACTGGCAATGGTGGCTAGACCCAGGGACACTTTCTGCGGGTGTCCCGTTTACAGCGCCATCCCCGGAGATAATCCTCTCCACAGACGCCTCCGGGCTAGGGTGGGGAGCATACTTGAACAGGGTGAGGTCCCAGGGAACATGGACCCCTCAGGAAGCCCACCTCCACATCAACGTGCTGGAGATGAGGGCGGTCCTCTATGCCCTGCAGGCCTTTCAGTCAGAAATCCCATCGAGCACTCTTCTGCTTCAGACAGACAACACAGCGGTGATGTATTACCTCAACAAACAAGGAGGTGCACACTCTTACCCCCTTTGCAGGGAAGCTATGAGAGTGTGGGATTGGGTAATTCGACACGGCGCGAACCTGATTGTAGTTCACGTTCCCGGAGTGGACAACACAATTTCAGACGACCTGAGTCGTTCCCAGGCCAGAGTCCACGAGTGGGAACTTCTTCAAGGGGTCGCAGATGATCTGTTTCTTCGATGGGGCACTCCAGAAGTGGACTTATTCGCTTCCCCATCCAATGCAAAACTGCCCAATTTCTGCTCGCTAGATCCAGGGCCTGGTGTTTTCTGGCGAGACGCGTTGTCCCTCTCCTGGGCGAACAGATTCCTCTACGTCTTCCCTTCCTTCCCGTTGTTCCAGAGAGTTCTTCTCAAACTGCGCAGGGAGCACGCAACAATGATCCTGATAGCGCCTTTTTGGCCCAGACAGATCTGGTTCCCCTTGCTCACGCAGCTGTCCCGGGAACCTCCAGTCCCATTGCCTTTCAGCTCCCACCTCTTGTCTCAGGAGGAAGGTTCTCTAGTCTACCCGGACTTACGCTCACTGAACCTGCATGCATGGCTCCTAGAGACATAGCCATTTTGCGACACGGGGTCTCGCAAGAGGTGGCGGAAGTTCTTTCCGCAGCCAGAAAGCCGGCAACGCATGCGACGTACGCCATGAAATGGCGCGGTTTTTGCCTGTGGTCGCAAGCACGCGGCCTTTCCCCTCTAGGTTGCCGGTGAAAGCGGTGTTGAATACCTGCTCTCCCTTTTCCATTTGGGTCGCCTACTCCTCTATTAAGGCGCACCTTTGCGCTTATTTCTGCTTACTACTGGTGGGACAGCGCACAGTGGCGCAACTTGACGCCTCTCGAGATTTTCTGAGAGGGGTGTTACACCTTAGGCCACCCATTAAGGACCCTGTTCCTCCATGGGATTTACTCTTTGTCCTGGAACAACTCATGCTTCCCCCTTTTGAACCTGCCGCAGATTGCGAGCTGCGTTTCCTGTCATGGAAAACGTTATTTTTAGTTGCTGTTACGTCAGCAAGGAGAATTTCCGAGCTTCACGCTCTAATGTGTAAGGAACCTTATTTGATTTTCCACCAGGACAGAGTGTCCCTGAGGACGAATCCTAAGTTCTTGCCTAAGGTGGTCTCTGCACTTACTCTCAATCAGGACATTGACCTGCCTGTATATTTCCTAAATATTCTAATAGAGGAGAAGCGCTGCTCCACACCCTGGATGTTCACCGCTGTCTAAGGTATTACCTGAACAGGACTAAACAGCTTCGCAAGTCGGAGCAACTCTTCGTTTCCTTCGCTGAGAGGATGATGGGTCAACCAGTATCGAAGCAGTCCCTTTCTCGCTGACTTGTCCAGTGTACACTGCTATGATACTAAGCGCAGAAGCCCCTCCCGGGTACAGTCCGGGGCCATTCCACTAGGGGGGTGGCTACCTCCTTTGCAGCACTTCGCAACGTCTCCTCCTCTGCCATTTGTGCTGCAGCCACTTGGAGCTCTGTGCATACTTTTATCAGGCATTACAGCCTGGACATTGCTTCACGGCGCGAAGAGCCGGTTTCGGCCTGGCTGTGCTACAGGGTCTCCTGTCCAAGAGTCAGGACTTGGTATGGATTTTCCTAGTTTCCTCCTCCCAGAATGCTTACAAGCGTTATTGCTTGGAAATCAGTCCTAATGGTGTTACCTTCTGCAAGAGCTGTATCTCGAAGTAAGATAGTACAGTTACGTAAGAACTTACCATAACAGTAGATCTTCGAGAACAGCTCTTGCAGCAAGTACCTTCCCACCCACCTTCCCCCTTGGAGGAGGCATGGCTTACTGAGCCTTTGGCAGGGGCTTACGCCCTTTTGTCTTCTGATGGCGGATCCTCGGTCTCCCATTCTGATGTCGTCCTGTGGCCGGAAGTCTCTGGCGGGAGAACTGGGAATCTGGGCGGGACCTGCTGCTGTACTATGCCTGATGTGGGGCAGGATCGGACGTCGGAGCGGTCCCACTGATTAGCTAAGCTAGAAGATTTTGGGTCCTGCGCCTGCCGCTTCAGTCTTAATGGTGTTACCTAGCTGCAAGAGCTGTTCTCGAAGATCTACTGTTACGGTAAGTTCTTACATAACTGTACTTTCTTGAAGATCTACTGTTACAGCAAGTTCTTACGTAACTGTACTTTACAGGTGAGTAACCTGTTTTTATCCACCACTGGCCCAGGACCATACATGGCGGTGGGTGGCTTGCCATGTTGGTGATGTGGTGTTTGCAGGGGGTGCCGGATAGGACTAGGGCATCTTCTACTGTTTTTTTTTTTCTCCCAGGGTGTCATTTTGCAGTGATGCACGTGCAGTTGTGTGGTGATGTGCGTGCATGCTGGGGTCTGACAGCAGTCCTTTTCCTTCTGGTGCGTTTGCATGTATTACTACTTGGCCTCTTTCTGGTGGCAGTCTTGTGGTGTGACGCAGAGTCCACCACTCTGAGGGAGGAGAGCTGTCCCTGGCACGCTCAATCCTCCCTCCACTTGGCCGGTCCCTGAAGACTCATGTTCATTCCCAAATCCGGGTTGCTGGCATCGTAAGCAGTAGTCCTACTGCTGTGCTAAGGGGCAGGCCTTATCACAGCTGTCTTTAAAGGAGGAGGAGGGCAGTCGCCAGAAAACAGAATCACAGCTGGCATCAGCAAAACTCCATTATGCAACGTACCCTCAAAATTTGAATTTCACATTTTTTTGTTCTTTATTAAGGACATTTACACGAAGTAGGAGCTTTTTCCCTTAAAATGCACTTATAGATGAGGCTTAGTCAGGAACTTAAGTCAGAATCCCAGCTTATCGCAGTTGGTTGCTGTGGGAATAGCTGTGATGTCACAAGCTGGGCATTATGACTTTAGTTCCTGAATGTGCTTCAGCTGTAAATGAACTGTGGACAGAAAAACATCTGTTTTAATGTAAATACCTCTCAGTAATGACAATGGACAGGATTAATATTCAGTTTTTTTTAGAATGCAGTGGATGCGAGTTCTGTTTATGCTGTAATTACATTCAGTGGCCAAGCCCCCCTCGTTAACAGTTCTTTGCCTGGTTTCAGTTCTTTCATTTACACTATGGCAATTCCACTATGAATGCGGAGTGCCTCGACAAGGATTCAAAGCTATCTCCTCCTACCCAACCACATGTCCTCGCATTAACGCTTCCTAGCTCGCCAGAACTGGAAGATGAAAGCAGAAGAGCGAGGTGTTCTCTGGAACTGCCATAGTATGGAAGTGAACTGAATACCAGCAGTAAAGCTAAGGCTACCAGTAACCAACCTCTTCCTTTTTTTTTTTTTAAATAATACCACAGTTGCATTTTTTTCAGAGGGGAACTTTCTGAGATGCATTCTGTTTTAAAAACAAAGTATTGTGTCGTCTTAATGGAAGACATTTACTCCCCCCCAACCTTTGTCAGTGTGGCACTTCCCTGGTGCCCTGCAGTGCCTTCTGTTCTTTGTGGTTCCTTCCTGTATGTTGTCTTTTCTCTTATGATAGCTGCCTGGAAGGTTTGTGTTTGCCATCCTGTGATTGGGTGGACCAAGTGCCTGTTGGGGGTGATTTGCTTACCCCCTTGGGGAAGGGGGCACAGGTTGTTTGGTGTTTGTGCCCTCCTTTACAGGCCAACCATAGAGTAGCATTAGTGTTAGTTTCAAAAGCAGCCCCTTTCTGCTCTGCATCTCCCATCTAGACAAGGTAAAATAGCCGCAGCAGTGACAGTTGAGGGCAAGGACTGAAAAATAAAAATGGGAATGTGGCCCCACATGAGGAGAGATTTCCTGAGAGTGTGAAAGGGAGCCATAATCAAAGATACAGAAAATACAGATGTGTTTATCCTTTTAGTAGTGTTACAGAGCACTGGAGAATCCCAACGGAACGAACCACATCTTGTCTGTAATTTGTTGGTTCTCAGTCTGGGCTGGAACCAGTGTCAGCATAGCGCAGTTGGAAGCACATCTGCCTCTGGGCCAGAAGGTCATGGGTTCTAGTCCCACTCGGGATTGGGCTCATACCATAAATGCTGGCACCTGAATGCAGTACTAGGGGATGCTGTACTATCAGGGTGTGCTGTCTTTCAGATGAGATGTTAAACTATGGTCCCTTCTGCCCATCTCTGGTGTTATCCTGGTAGGTGTCCAGGTGGAAGTAAAAGAACCCAAGGCGCTTTTTGCAAGAGTTGGGAGTATTCCCCAGTGTCCTGTCCATTCTTCCCCTTCCCATAAAATTGGTTTATGCAACTGTCCAAGGCTGTGTGTGGGTGTTAATGCAGGAAAATGGCTGCCACCACACATTCAGTCACTTCACTACCAGTCTTTCATTGCCTTTAAAACACGTGGGGGACACAGTGTACAGGAAAAGATATAAATTCTAATTCTACTTATTCTGTTTTTCTCTTCTTCCTCCTCCTGTTTTTTTAAAGGCAATATTAGTTCTGGTAAAGCCTTGGCAGACTGCCCCATACACCGATTTACATACTGTTGATATTTTCAGCTTGGTTTGAGACTTTGAAGTGTGTGCGTGTGCGGGTGTGTGTGTGTGTGTGTGGTTTGGAGAGAAACACTCAAACCAGAAAAGAATTGACTGTTTGGAAGGGTTTTGGAGCCACGAAGCTGGCCAGCATGTCACCGGTTTCAGTGGTTTCCATTTTTGAGATTTAGCTGCAGAAGATCAAATATTTGAATTGAAAATAAAAGCTTCTGCTTTCTTGTATCCTTCTAGAGTCCCCAAATGAGGAGCCCTTCCTCTTCAAGAGCAGAGGAAGCGGATGATCTGAATATTGACGAGTAAGTATCTGTACACTTGCTAAAGTTGCTGGACTGTGTATAGAAAGGAACTTGGGTGTGGTCACCTAAAATTGAACTGAAGACATCAAACGTATTTTGTTCCCTGGGAGCCAGATGTCCTGTTTTCTCCTCTCCCTGGCCTTCATAGACTACCTTGTAAGCCAGATGCTATAATACGAGTTTTTGTCTCCTCCAGCATTCTCCTGCTGATGACTTTTGAGGGTGGGGGAGGAGTGAGGCATCTGGACCTTAACTCCCTGCACCGGGCTACCTGGCTACTGAGCAGCTATAGTTACAGGACTTGGGCTTTCCAAAAACGTTCTGCAGGTGTTTGAGGTATCTCTGAAGGAGTCGACTTGTAAGACATGCTTTTGCAAGTGGAAGGTGTTCTCATGTTGGTGCATGGTTTGCTGCCCCTCTCCTGCCCTGTATAGCACATCCTCAGCTACCTCTGGACCCTGTCTTAGGCAGGGTTGTGAGCAAGTTGCATCTGGCTGCCATTTCTGTATACTGTGCCAAGGCAAAGTTGCGGATGGTGGCATAGGACAAAATGGTCCATTCCTTTTTGAAGCGCTTGATCACCTACCCCATCCAGTGCGTGAACCACCTCCACCGTGGGAGCTTTATGCTTGTGCTGCCACTGCTGATGGGAAAACCATTTGAGCCTGTGATCAGATGTGATCGCTCACATTTGTTGTGGAAGGCCATGTTTTTGGTTGCCACCTCAGCCAAATGGGTGAGTGGGCTCTAGGCACTATGTGCGAAATCTTCATATCTGGTCTTCTACAAGAACAAGGT
This sequence comes from Neoceratodus forsteri, assembly GCA_016271365.2. NCBI lineage: Eukaryota > Metazoa > Chordata > Ceratodontiformes > Ceratodontidae > Neoceratodus > Neoceratodus forsteri. The sequence continues at coordinate 113,298,666 of JADMNL010000034.1, read as the reverse complement.
TGTCCTATACTCCTCATGCAAAATTCTTGCCAAATGTAGTCTCTGAGTTTCAGCTTAATTGGGCACTTATTCTCTTTACCTTCTTTTTCCAAAGCTCCACACTTTGGAGGCTGAGCAAACCATCCACACGCTAGATGCTGTCAGGGATCTGCTCTTTTGTCAGGAGCATATGTCAAGATTTTGTGGTGAGGCATGCCAGCTGTTTGTTACATGTGATAAAGCTGTCCTAGGCAAACCAGCAGTCGAGCAGACAATAGCCTGATGGGTAACCTCCTGCATTGCTCTGTTTTATCACTTTATTAGCGGGGTTGAAGCTTCACTCCACTAGGCATATACTGCCTCTGATGTTGCTTCCAGTTACATTCCCATTTCTGAGATATGTAGGGCTGCTACACAGTCGAATATGCACACATTCATATCCCATTTCAACATCCACATGCTCCGTTGTCATAATACAGCTTTTTGGGTCTTTAGTCTCTCTCTGTGCTTTTTTTGGTCGATCAGTACTGGTGTTAGAAGCATAAACATGCACTTCTTCTTCTTTTTGGTAGATCCTGTTTTTACACTAAACGCCAGGGCATCTTTCAGAGCAGCACTCTGGACTCCACTCTACTACTCCCCACCTGAGACCCTCCCTCCCTCCTCTGGCTCTCCCCACCTGGACTTCTCAGCCCCCCAGATCACCCGGGCCTGTCTCACTTACCTGGCGGCCTTATGCAGTTAGAGGATCCGTCCGATAGGTAGTCCGGAGAAGCCATCGGGGGAGAGGTCTGGCTTTGGGGATGTTGGCATGTGTCCCTGGTGCCCTTGTCACCTCCCTAGTGTCTGGAGGCCTTTTTCCACTTTGGTTTCTCCTTGGAGCTCGGACGTGCAATGATGTCCATGGCACAAGCGTGCCGACGTGTACCGCAGCTCTGCGCCACCTCGTGGCTACCACTATCCCTGCGCTGCCTCCGACTTCTATCAGAGACCACTAAGGAGTGGAGGAAACCATGGAACCCTCCCCAAGGAAGGAGAGGTTCTTTCCCTCCCCTGCTGACCCCCAACAACCCGAGTCTGTTGCTGAACCCAGATCACTGGTGTGCCGCGAGGTGTGGCGTCCAGCACCTCAACCCTCAGTGCTACTGGGCCAGCAAAAAACATACGCTTCTTATTAGTTTATATTTCCTGACTGTACTGGCAGATAGGGCTTAGCCTGTCAGTCGGCTGGCTGCAGGGGACTCTGGGAAGATGGTGGCGGAGGGTGGTGGTCACAGGACCAACCAGATAAACTTACAGATCTTACTTCCAGATACAGCTCTTGCAGCAGGTTACACAGTAAGGACTAAAGCCAGCAGGCGCTCAGGACCCCACAGAAAAATTCTAGCTAGCAGTACCCAGCGGGGGACTGCCCCCGACGTGCGATGTCACATAAAAGGGGTGGCCCCCCAGCATCCCTCAGTTCTTTTCCTGTTGCCGACTTACCTACAGCGGCTCCATGGACGCCTCTAGTATATGAACGATGCCAGAACTTTAATTTTTTCAGAAATTCAATTTAGTTACCCACGTCTTCTTCCCCGACTCCTTCTCCAGAGGGACACCCCGCTAAGTGTACCTGCAGCAAGCAGATTCCTTTCAAGGACAGGTGTTTGACCTGTGTGAGGTGTCTAGGCCTGAACCACGACACCAAGGCCTGCTCAATCTGCCAGCAGTTTAACAGCAGGACCAGGATCCACCACCAGAAAGCACTCGAGGGGTATCTTTTGGAAGAGAAATTGAAGGCCATGGAAAAAGATCCTTCCTTCAGAGGGGGTCCTGCCCACAAGTCTGGGAAACATCGAGGCAAGGATAAGGATCGATATCCGAATCAGGCCTCTGACTCCCAGGCCAGCTCCAGTTCCACCCCGTCAGAGAGATCTCCTTCCCGGGCCCAGTCTCAGCCCCCTCTGATGATGGTCCGGACATCGGGAGGTCTCTAGCTCGATCTCCCTTCAACCCTTGAAGACCAAGCCAAAAGACGGCCATTCATCTGATTCCACTGCCAGGTTCGAGGCTTTGGACCGCCAGAAGCACCAAACCAAATCTATTACAAAACCGGCCGCTGAGGCATCAGACCGATGCTGGGACACCGACCAGTGTTCGGTCTCCCAACCTCCAAGGGGCTCAGAAGCACCCCTTCCCGAGGAAGACAACAGAGCTGACATCCCTTAAGTGGACGTCGGATTGAAGCGGACATCCAACCCAGCACCTGCTAAGCACGCTAAGGACCTGACGCTACCCCAGCCTCCACCTGCTGAGACCCGTCGCCAGGGGATGGAGAACAACGTCGGCACCCAAGCTACCGACGACCAAACGTAAGGGGATATCAAGGACACCGGATTGCCTCTGGGGCCGACGCCCAATCCTAATGAAGGGCAGGGACCTGACGCCATGCCCGCTGTCCGGCCTTAATATTCAAGAGGTTAAAGACCTCTTTACCTTTTGGTAGGACACTATTAAAAAGGCCTTGGTGCCCACAAAGCCTCCTCAGGAGGTTCCTCTTCCTAAGGAACCAAAAAAGGGGGTAAAGTTGGGGGCCAAGAGACCACGTCCTCCCAGGACTCCTTCATGGTCCCATAATGACCACAGCAGACCTAAAAGACCCAGACAGAGACCACACTCTTCATCGAGATGATTCGCACCTGAACATCTCAGACACTTCTAGGTCACCTTCTCCAATTAGCCTTCCTTCTCCAGACCCCTGGGACATTTCCAGGTCACCGCCTGATGACCCCTCATTTGCTGACATATTGGGGCACATTCAAGAGAATATGGGGTTGGGAGAAGGAGGACTTGGACCCCGAGCGGCAGCGCCTAGTGAGGTACCTTAGGCAGAAAGACCCCAAGCCTGTGGTGGTTCCACTATTGATGGATACCTTTCAGAACACTACGAAAGCTGCATGGAAGCATCCATGTTCCACCCCAGCAGTCCCCAAGAAAGCAGACCGCCTCTATAGGGCTCCGCTGGAGGACCCGTATTTGGCTCAGCATCCACTGGCTGATTCTTTGGTCATTATGGCCTCTCATGACCGATCGCAAAAGCCTCAGCATCTCAGTACTCAACCACCAGACCAGGAATCCAAACTGCTGGATTCACTGCGTAGTTGCGTGTACGCCGCTGCTACATGCTCCATCAGGGCCCTCAATTACCTTACGCACATGGTGCAGTTTCAGAATGCATTAAGGGACGAGGGTCAGGACCTGTTAATGGACTTTCTGGATGGTGAGAAGAAGGAAGAGTTACTGAACCTCCTTTGCACGGGTTCGGATGTTGGGACTCGAGTTCTCCGAGCCACCTATGACTCTGCGGACTCAGCTGCCAGGGGCGCCGCTACAGGCATTTGCCTCTGGAGACACTCATGGTTGAGAGTCTCCAGGTTCATCCCAGATGTCCAGAAGGGCATTCTAGATGTCCCATACAGTGGCTCGGTATTGTTTGGTGAAGACTCCAAGAGTTTTATCACGAAACTGCAAGATGCCAGGAAGGCTGTTAGGAGAGTACAGGCCATGTACAGACCTAAATCTGGCTCCTTTCATAGGGGCCAGAACCGCTTTCACGGCCAGCAACACAGACGACAGCCTTGTTCTGGCCAGAGACCCAGGGGCAACTTTGGTAGGAAAAAACAACCTAAGTACTCCGAAGGTCAGGGTCAGCGGAATCAAAAGTCTGCCCGGCCTGCCTAAGCCAACACCGCCACAGCATGACTCCTTCCTGGACCCTGCCCCACCTCTGGATCCAAGGGAAGGGAGGGTTGGGGGTCGAGTCGCCTACCACCTGTCAGGGTGGCAGAGGATAACCTCCGACAGGTGAGTCCTACAACTGATAGGTCAAGGGCACTCTGTTGAGTTCCTCGACTGCTCACCATCAAGACCTCCTCTGCACTCCTGGTACAGGATCTACACCTGCCTTATGGCAAAGAAAATTGTCCCCCACCCGCGGGGCTTACCAACATAGTCCACCCTGCCCCGGTACTCAAAAATACCCATAGCTCTGACAAACAACTCGTCTCGGTCCCCTACTGCCGAACCTCCGAGTTCCAAAGGTCTTTCAGCTACAGGGCCTCTTCTTGGTTGAACAACCTGCCCGTGTCACTTGTGAATGAAATCAGAATTGGCCCATTCAAAACCCACCTTAGGGCCCTCCTTCAGTCCTCTAACACCTGCGACTGTCACTGATCCTACAAAACCCCCCCCCTTCTTTTTTGCTTTTCTCGCCCAAGACTATGGCCGCTAGCATGCTTGTTTGAGTTGCTGACAATGATATACTTAGCTGAGTGAAATGTATTCCTAAAGACTTGCACAAAGTAACCTGTGCCAGCCACCTGTTGGCCTTCGCTGCTCTTTGTAAACTATGTTGCACTGTATTGCTTGTTTGAATTAACCTCCAGTTGTCTGTTCTGTTATTCTGTGTGACGTGGAACCTTTGTAAATGAGTCCCTGACTCAAAGGTATATCTGAATACTTAATAAATAAAAAAAATAAAAATAAAATTCTGGTCAGCATACCCTGCTCATCCAGCAGATCTCGACACTCCTGGACAAGGATGCAATCGAGATTGTGCCACAAGACGAGAGAGTTCAAGTTCCAGTTAGTTCAAGTTTATTGCAGGAAAACTCCATTGAGCAAGCTCATTCACAAGGAGGTCCTGTAAGAGAGAGAGAGAGAAAGGGGATATTATTCCCACTTCTTCCTGGTCCCAAAGAAAACAGGGGACCTGTGCCCGATCCTGGACCTCAGCAACCTCAACACATTTGTGCTGTACAAACGCTTCCGCATGGTTACCCTTCAGGGTCTCATCCCCATGCTAAAGCAAGGCGCATGGCTAGCGTCTCTGGACATGCAGGACGCGTATCTTCATCTGCCGATCACTCGAGCGCACCGGAAGTTCCTGCGCTTCAAGTTCCTAGGATGCCATTATCAGTTCCGAGCACTTCAGTTTGGCATGTCCTTGGCACCGCGCATGTTCACCAAATGCTTGGCTTTCGTGGCAGTGACCCTCAGAAGACAGGGCTATTATGTGTTCCCATATCTGGGCAACTGGCTTCTCATGGCCTCATCTCGAGAGGCACTGGTGACAGCCATTCAGGATACCCGTTCCCTGTTTGGATCGCTGGGTATCACCATCAATCAAGAGAAGTCATCCCTTGTTCCCTCGCAAAGACTACAGTTCATCAGGGCGGTACTGGATACCAGCCAGGGGAGTGCCTTCCTGCTCGAGGACAGGGCGGGACGCATCTGATCTCTAAAACGGGACATCATGACGAAGAAACTGGTTCCTCCAAGGACTATGCTTCATCTGCTCAGACACATGGTGGCCGCCATCACCACGGTCTCCTTAGCCCACCTATGTATGAGGGTTACTCAGTGGACGCTCAGAACATAATGAGACCAGAGACAGGATTACTTGGATCCGCCAGTCAGGGTCACAAAGCCAGTTATTCAGAACTGGCAGTGGTGGTTCATTTCAGAGCATCTTTCCAAGGGAGTCCCCTTCGTGGCATCTGCTCCAACTCTGACTCTCACCACAGACACTTCGGGGTCTGGCTGAGGAGATCACCTGGACAGTATCGGGACCCAGGGAACCTGGTCGCCCTGGAAACTCACCTCAGCATCCATATTCTGGAGATGAGGGCAGTCCTGTACGCCTTACAGGCACTACAATCAGAAATCCCATCAGGCCAGGTGTTGTATTACATCAACAAACAAGGAGGCACTCACTCCTATCCACTTTTCAGAGAAGAAAAGAGAGTCTGGGACTGGGTTGTACAGCACGGCAACGCAATTACCGCATTGCATGTTCCTGGTGTAGACAACACTGTTGCAGATCGTCTGAGCCGATCTCAGGCCCAGGCTCATGAATGAGAACTGCTGCAGGAGGTGGTGGAGGACCTGTTCAGCAGATGGACACCAGACATAGACCTATTCACATCCCCATACAATGTAAAACTGCCCAAAGAGCAGTTACCACATCCCTGGCAGAGATCCACTCTGTGCCTAACTTGGAGCACATTGCACACTTTTACTGAACACTGTGCCCTAGATGTCCATGCTAGGCAGCACGCTAACTTTGGCAAGACAATCTTCAATGGATTATTATCCTGAGTGAGTCCTCAGTTCCAGCCATCCTTGTCCAGGGGACTTTTTCTGAGCTTGGTACTCTAACCAACTAGTAGGAATCGATGAAGACTGATTCTTGGAAGATATTAAAATTATGTACTCCTATAATTCTTGATCTAAGAATAGCTTCACCACTAATTCACATACCCACTCACCATCCCCTGGACTCACTCCAGTACGTTTGTGTTGGTCTTCAACCATTTATGCTTGGTTTGGGCTCCAAAGACACTGTGTTACTGGATTTAGTGGCCCTTCTTATACGGGTCACCAAGGCTATCTTATACTCTTTGGTTAAGTGCATAAGTTACTTGTTAGGTTACGCTGCTCACCTCCTCAGTAAAAAAGGCAGTAGGGACCTGATGCTGAGGTAAGCTAGTGGCTGCTTGTGCTGATTCGTGACGTGTATGGCACTACTTACAGTGGCGTCAGCCCTCTGAAAAGTTCTGGCTGCCGCTGGGTCCTAACGCCTCCAGCTCAGATCCACTAGTGTGAATCAGTGGGGAAGATATTCTTAGAATATCATGAATTACTGTGTGTATGTAATTTTAATTCTAGTGGCAAGGATATGGTTCATGTATCCACACATTGGGAGTTCTTCCTTAAGAGCTGATTCACCGTAAAGTCTTTAAGCAAAACTTCTCCCACCACTCAGGTGATGTACAGTATCCCTCAGCCTTGCCTCATGACTTCAGATTTTCCTTTCCACTGGAAGTGTTTGGTCTGCTCCTTCGCACCTCTGCGTGTTGTAGGGCCTAGTTTGTGCACCATTAGCAAACTTAGTAATTTTTCTACTGTTTTAAACCATTTTGTCAGAGTTCCCTGTAGGGGCAGGTAAGGGTGCTGTTTGGGATCTGGCCTGATGAAGTGGCCTGGGAGATTGGGGCCAGTAGGCAGTTAATTTCTACAGCCCATCCATTTCCTATAGACAGTAACGCAAGCTACGATAAACTGGTCTCTCTCTATGCGTATCTTCACTCTCGTTATTAATAGTATTACTTCTGACCACAACAAGAGGGTGCTACAGAATACAGAGTCTGTCTGTATCAATTCTTTGTTTCTCCTCCTAACGTCCTGCACCCCTGGTAACTCCTGTATTCTAGTCATCGCTGTCCTCCAGCATAGTACACTGACCACACTGCTACTAATGTCACCCACAGCGGGCCCCCGTTCAAGCAGCGCCAATCCTAGAAGTTGTAGTTTTAAAATAAATCATCACGGAACAAAACTAAGTTTCTAGGAACATAGATATGTTGTTCATCCACACTTATTGGCAGGTATCCTTGCCGCTTTAAATCTTGCCGGAAGGTCTTCAAGCTGGCTCCTCCCACCCACCCGGGTGGTAAAACTCTCGGCTCTGCCCCATGACGTCAGATCTTCCTTACCGCTTGGAAGCTCAGGTTCCCTCCTTAATGCTGTGCGTATAAGACTGGGTCCTAATTCTTCGGTTTTGCGAATTTAAAAGTTTTTGCATTTCTAGACTTCGGTCTTCTATCCCTCACAGCTGCAATGGACAAATCGACTCCCGGTTTTCGGAGATGCCCTTGCGGGCAGAAGATGTCTCGGATGGATCCGCACTCCACGTATGTCTACTGTTTAGGTCTTGAGCACGACCCACAGGCTTGCGATCTGTGCTCTTCCTTCTCAGCCTACGTCCTTGAAGACCATGCTGCCCGTTTACAACTGGGGCGTCCCGAGAAACGTTTTCCTCCGGTGAAGTCAAAAGAGGCCCGGTCGGCGGTTTCCGCGGCGGCGGGCTCGGCGGATCAGCTAGAGCAGATGATCGCCCTCGAAGAGGAGGCGGCGTGGGCCGCATCTTCCTCGGCCGCGGCATTTATCCCGCTCTCCCTGGGTTCCTCTTATACAACTTCCTTTAAGGAGCTTTGTCCGTCCCTCTCCACTAAGGGAGAGGGACCAACGTCTGCTGGAGCTTCTTCTCGATCCAAAAAGAAAGACAAGGGTAAGTCCCTCCGTCGACGCTCTTGGGAAAGGGAAAGGTCCCTCTCCCCGAGTTGTCGGCCATCGACTTCGGTCGATTGTTCGGCTTCAGCCACTGGTCTCACGGTGTCCCCGTCAGGTCAGTTGACCGAGACTCCCGTTGATGCAGTTGAGATTTTTCTCAACCCGTTGAATGAGTTATGTCGTAGTGACAAAATCCTCTCTGCGGTTCCCGGTGGGGTTGAGATCCGTGGGCTTGCCAGTGCCTCCGGTTCCGGAGCTCTGGGTGATCCTCAAGCCGAGGAGAGCGGTTCCACCGTCCCCTCCCCGCACCATCCTCGGAAAAGCCGAGGGTCTCGGTCTCGGACTTCTTTGCGGTCCAGCCGATCCCGCCATCATAGGCGGTCTCGGTCTCGGCACCGCCGATCGTCCTCGTTTTCCTCCTCGGATGAGGGGCCGATGTAATTCGTCGGCGATCTGAGGACCTCGATGTAACAACAACTCCTTCTGACCGGGTAGAAGCCGGCCGCGTCGCCTTCCCGGCCATTAAGTGGCTGTCACGGATGGCTGAAACAACCTCGACTTACCGAGGCCTGCTCCTAGGCGGTTGTTCGGCCAAAACCAGCTGCTCCACGGTCGGTGGAACCTCCACCTCCACAGCCCGTTATTTGGGGCTCCGACAAGAATTCTTGGTGCGCTCAGAACCTGCCCCATAGGCTGTCTGTTACCTCACTCCCGATCGACCTCGGCAGGTGGAGGTGGCTCAGGCCCGAGGCAGCTCACTGCGGACTCTTCCGAGTCGACGGCGATTCCTCCCTTTTCTCCAGGCGAGTAGACTTGGAGTCCTCTGGAGGTCAGTCGATGGACGATAGCCCTCGTCCTATCTGGGATTGCCTGGCTCATCTCGGAGTCCACCGGGATGAAGCTCGAACCTGTGTCTAAGCGGGCCAGATATCCCCTCACGGAGATACTGGACCAAGGGGATTCCCCTACGGAGGCCTTTCCGGTGGCCAAGGCCATAGTGGGCCCGGCCTTGGAGCTCTGGCAGCACCCTGCTTCCTGTCCTGCACCCTCGGCCAGGATGGCCAGGAAGTGTGCGGTCCCTACCGGTTCCTTGTCGGGTTTTTCGGAACACCCCTCAGCCGAGGGGCTAGTTACCGACAGCGTTTTCCGGCGCGCCGGGAACACTAGGGATGTGGACAAACCTCCTGACAAGGAGTCCAAGAAATTGGACTATGCCGGGCGCAAAGTCTACGCTGTGTCCTCCCTCGGCCTTCGTCAGGCCAGTTCGGCCGTACTCATGGCACATTTCTCTCATGCCCTGTTGGGCTCCCTGGACGAGGTAGTTTCTCATCTTCCGGCGGACCTGCAGACCGTGGTTAGGCAGGTGCGGGACCAGGGCAGGGCAGTGGCCAAACAGCAGCTTCAGACTGCTCTGGACATTGGAGACTCATGTGCCAGGTCAGTAGCGGCCGCAATGGCTATGCGCCGTCGGGCATGGCTGAGGATATCCACCTTCACTTCGGATACCCAGCACAAGTTGGCGGATGTCCCCTTCCTGGGGACCGACCTCCTCGGCCCTGGGGTGGAAGGTCACCTGCAGAGGATCGAGAAGTCCAATGCTACCTTGGACTCGGTCTCATCCGCTGAAGGACAAAAGGCCGCAGACCACAGCCTAAACCTTTCGTCCCCTCTGCACCCGCGCACGTCCGGCCCAGCAACGTCCAGGGCCAGCAGGCCTGAGCTTGGCATCCCAAACCCAACCCTCGGCTTCCTCCTCCAGGAAGCAGGGAGGTAAAGGCCCTGGAGGTCCTCGGCGGTCCCTCCTCAAGCCTGTCCAGTGACGGGTTGAGGTGTCGCCCCAACCCGTCACCTCACCCCAGAGTTCCCCGTGGGGAAGCGCCACCACTTTCTTTCCGCCTGGTCCGTTATTACCACAGACCGGTGGGTGTTGGAAAGTGGTCGGAAAGGGCCTGCCTCTGGAGTTCGACAGGCCCGCCCTTCAGAGCCGTCGCACCTCGGGGGGCCTCTGGGTCCGCAGTCTCACTGTCGGCTCGCCGAGCCGACATCGCTCTCCTCCTTGAGAAGGAGGTGATCAGAGAGGTAGCGGACCCTCCCTCAGACCCGGGGTTTATGTCCAGGTACTTCCTGGTTCCGAAACGGACGGGGGGCTGGCGCCCCATTCTCGACCTGCACGACCTAAACAAGTTCCTAAGGTCCTTGGAATGCGGCGTGTGGTTCTGCTCTCTGGACCTGCAGGACACGTTCTTTCACGTCCCTATCCGTCTGTCACATCAGAGATTCCTTCGCTTTCGAGCGGAGGGATCCCTTTTCGAGTTCCGAGCCATGCCCTTCGGCTTGTCTCCAGCTCCCAGGGTCTTCACCAAATGCATGGCAGTGGTGACAGCATTCCTGCGGCGCTGAGGGGTCCGGGTGTACCCTTACCTGGACGACTGGCTGATAGCAGCCCCCTCCAGGCAGGAGGTGGAGCGGTCCAGAGATCTGGCCCTCCAGGTTTGCTCTCAAGTTGGCCTCCTCATCAATGAGGCCAAGTCGGAACTCGAGCCGAAGCAGGTGATTCTTTTCTTCAGGGCAGAGCTCGACTCTCTTCGAGCCAGAGCATGGCTCTCGGCGGACAGGGCCGAGGTTCTTTCCTCCTTTGCCCAGTCATTTCTGGTTGGGCAATCGCGCCCTGCCCGGGACTTCCTGCGCCTCCTGGGTCTCATGGCGGCCTGTACCAGCGTGGTCCACTGGGCCCGCTGGAACATGCGCCCCTTCAATGGGGGCTGGCCAGCCAGTGGTCTCAATGCTGTGATCCATTGGACCAGCTAGTGACTGTGACCCAGGGGATGTGGAACGCTCTCCAGTGGTGGACCGTTCCAGTTCATCTGCAGGAGGGCATCCCATTTGTCCGCCCCGAGCCGACGGTCTCTCTATCGACCAATGCCTCTCTGATGGGTTGGGGTGCCCATCTGGGGGAACACCGAGCGCCCGGCCTTTGGTCCCAGCAGAATCGATGTCACATCAACCTGCTGGAGCTCTGGCGGTCCACCTAGCTCTCACCGCCTTTGCTCCATTTCTCCGGGGTCAAGTGGTCCGAGTCAGGCGGACAATACCACGACCATGTACTATCTAAACCGCCAGGCGGGGCCAGCGCTCCATGCCTCTGTGCAAGGAAGCTCTCCGCATTTGGTCACTCGTGCACAGCCTGGAGGTGGATCTCCTAGCCATTCACGTGGCAGGAGCCTCCAACACCCTGGCCGATGCCCTAAGCCAGATAGGGGCTGCGTCCCACGAGTGGTCTCTCCTGCCGGAGGTAGTACAAGATCTGTTCTCCCATTGGGGCACACCTCAGGTGGACCTGTTTGCCTCAGGGAGAGCGAAGCTGAGCTGTTCCATGCCCGCCCCCTCAGCAGGGCTGCAGCAGGGGATGCCTTCTCGAGGCAGTGGACCCGGGCCTCTTCTCGCCTTTCCCCATTTCCTTGATACACAAGGTGCTTCTCAAAGCAAGGAGGGACAGGGCACAGGTGATTCTGATAGCCCCAGACTGGCCCCGCCAGTTCTGGTACCCAGATCTCCTCAGCCTCAGCTCCAGGCTCCCGAGGCAGCTTCCAGCTCACCCGGACCTGTTCTCAGTCAATCAGGGGAAGGTGTTCCATCCGGACCTTCAGTCCCTGCACCTGACGGCCTGGTTCCTGAGCGGCTAGAGTTCCAGGCCTTGGGTCTTTCCGACGAGGTCCTCAATGTAGTTGAGGCGTCCCGTAAGGAGTCGACCAGGAAATGCTATGCCTTCAAATGGAAGAGATTTTCCATTTGGTGTCAGGGTAAGGGCCTTGACCCTTCCTCCTGTTCCCTGGTGAGCATATTGGACTACCTGTGGTCCCTTTCTCAGCAAGGGCTTAGGTCGACGACCCTTAAGGTGCACCTGGCAGCCATCTCTGCTTACCGGGCGCGGGCCGGGGCAGTCAGTGGCGCAGGAGAAGGTGGTCTGGCGCTTTTTCAAAGGCCTTGACCACATTTCCCCTCCAGTGCGAGAACCTCCACCTCCGTGGGATCTACTGCTGGTACTGGCAAAGCTCATGGGCAGGCCATTCGAACCAATGCACAGGTGTGATCTCTCTCACCTGTCGTGGAAGACCGCCTTCTTGGTGGCTATCACGTCAGCCAGAAGGATGGGAGAGCTCCAGGCGCTTTCCATCGAGTCTCCTTACCTGGTCTTCCACAGGGACAAGGTTGTCCTGCTTCACACCTGAAATTCCTTCCGAAGGTGGTGTCAGAGTTTCACCTTAACCAGGTGTTGACTCTGCCAGTGTTCTACCCCAATCACACCTCGGAGGCCGAATATAGGCTCCATACTCTGGACCCTAGAAGGGCGCTCGCTTACTATAAGGGGCGCACGGCTGAAATTCGGGGAGAGGTTCGCCAGCTGTTTGTCACCTACGCTGAAGCCGCACCTGGCAGACCTGCAGCCAAGCGGACGATAAGCAGGTGGGTCACCTCCTGCATAGATCTCTGCTATAAGTTGGCGGGCATGGAGCCTCCCAGAGGGATAAGAGCTCATTCTACCCGCCATCCTGCTGCATCGGTGGCTGCTTCCAGGGACGTCCCTATCCAGGAAATCTGCAGAGCTGCTACCTGGAAGTCAGCACACACCTTCATCACCCATTACCACATCGACCTTGAGTCACGCCGGGATGCTGGTTTTGGGGCCTCGGTTCTCCAGTCTCTATTCCCTAAGTAGGGGGTGTGCGCCTTGCCTCCCTCCTCCCCGATAACTGCTAGAGTCTGCCAATAAGTGTGGATGAACAACATATCCATGTTCCAGAAATACAGGTTACTCACCTGTAACGGGAGTTCTAGGAATGGTATATGTTTAATCCTACACCTACGACCTCCCCTGCTTCGGCGCACAACCTGAGCTTCCAGCGGGCCAGATCTGGCGTCATGGGGCGGAGCCGAGAGTTTTACCACCCGGGTGGGTGGGAGGAGCCAGCTTGAAGACCTTCCGGCAAGATTTAAAGCGGCAAGGATACCTGCCAATAAGTGTGGATGAACAACATATACCATTCCTAGAACTCCTGTTACAGGTGAGTAACCTGTATTTTATGGCCGTGGTGATAACTATTTTGTTCTTAGCTTCTTATAATACAATGGAGTTGGGAAAGGTAATTATGTTGTCAGTGAACTCTGTGGATTGTATTTATTGCCATAAGCAGATATCAGACACTGCTTTACAAATTGAGGAACCCCAGCAGTGAAATATTTCAAACCATGTTGCTGCAGTGTTCGGATTTTCTGAGAGGGTTGATTATAACAAACAGTAATTGTTTTCTCCAGGTTACAAATGTTTTGGCCGTGATCTCTCATGAATCATTCAGCTTCTTCCTCATCATAAAGCTGTAACACCCCACAATGAAATATTGTTCTGTCTAAACCCACTGCAGCGATGCTTCTAAACAAATTGTGTTTTGTTTTTGCTTTGTTTAGTTTGTATGCCTATTCATTCAGATTGCCAGTCTCTTTATTAGGGCCACTGCTGCGAAGCCTCCTTGCAGCTGGCAGAATGTTTGCCCAGAGAACTGATGGGCATCATTCACAGAAAAGAAAAAACATTTTTGCTTCTTTCTTTTCCTTCTGTTTTCCACTTTTCAGGAAGGGAGAGCATGTAGGTGACCTCATTGTCAACACCAGTGCTACTCCATCATTGGTTGGTAAGCAGGGAGGCATGAAAACCAGGTGACCTTTGCTCTCCATCTATGGTAGCCAAGCGCCTCAACCAGGGTGGGACAAATTAGGTAGCCCAGTGGCCACTAAAAAAACTGGACTGGCTATCAGATTTTGAAAAGTTACCAGTCAACTGACTACCTGCCTTTGAAGTGATTTTTGAGCCCTTAAAATGATGGCCACTAAAAATATTGATTTGGCTGCCAGATTTGAAAACTAGTGGCCAAACTGACCACCAGCTCACAAACTGATTTGTCCCACTTTGGCCACAGCCTCTATGCTGTGCTTGGCCCCTCAGCCAGCCTGCAGCCTGAAGACATTTTTTTTTTGGTCACTATGAGGCATTTCGTTTCTTTTCCCCATCTCTCCTGTCCCACCCATACCTACCCAGCTTGCTTGCCAGACTGTGGTTCCCACCAGAGACAATGTCCTCCAGACTTGGGTGCCATCCATGCTAAGAGAGCCTCACTAGGGTCTGCTCTCCGACTGGTTGAAGCAGCGCTGTACCATCTGAATGCATGCTGTTCCTTCCTCTCTTCACCTTTTCCACAGTTGGCATTGAGTCGCGTGGGATAAGACATTGCTTCTCTGCAATCGAAGGGACAAAAGACAGCGCCATAACTGTCATGGCACTTGGTCTCTTGCTTGCGGTCAGCACCCTCCCACTAATGGGCACCATTTTGTAGCACAAATGTCTGGAGTGAGGATGGGACTAGACAGGATTCCCCTCAAAAATGGTCCCTCATCCCTGTGGGTCACCAGGGGTAGACTGTTCCACAGGATGTGCAGGCAGCCCTCTCCAGAGCAGAGTGAGTGGCCCTGGGACAGTTTCTTTAAACTTGCTGCCGCTGATTGAGATCTCGGGTTCAGGACGTGAACCTGCGACCCCCCTTCCCCACCAAGTGGAAAGCAGCCACCTTCACTACTAGGTCATCAGACAGCTGACAGTTTCCTTTTTTTAAATCCCCATTCTAGTTCCCTTTAACCTTTATATCCCCCTTCCCACTCTCTCTAGCCACATTGCCAAGTCCAGCAGTACGCTGCGAGGGGTGCAGGCAAAGAGTCTTTCCTTTTTTTTTGTATCCACCTCCTCCTCCTCCTCGCTCCAGTGTGGCCACTCCTTCAGGTCTGCCAAGGTCCCCGCTGGCGCTCCTGTCTCGGTGCCAGCCCCTCACCCCATATCCGCAGCCACCCGGGTAACCCGGACGTAACCCTTTGCCGGGCGGGTCCCCCTCCTCCGAAGGAGATAGGCACCAGTAGGGGCCGCCCAGCACACTATACTTGGCCCGGGTGTTGCTAGGGTGAATGTAGGCTGCATCTGGGGCTCGGCGGCAACGGGAGCCGGCAACCGTCATCCGGTCGTCCCTGGAGCTTTTCCGCTTTGCTCCCTTGGGGGCATGGTTGCCACAGCGTCAAGGCATAAGCCAGCATTCCCCACACCTCCCACCCTTGGTATGTAGGGCCCCAGCATGTTGCCATATCCCTAGCCTCCACCGGGGGTCGGCAAAAGGCGGGTCCTGAATCCACCCTTCCCCCCCTGAGAGAGGCGAGCAGTCTCCAGATGCTCCCAGCCATCTCTCCCTGGCCGGCCCTCCAGTGTCCCGAGTCCGTTCCTGAACCCGGGTCACTGGTGTCGCAAGCGGGAATCCAACCACTGCACCGATGGGCTGGCTAGGAGTCTTTTCTGAGAACTATCCTGGTCCCCCTCATGACCACTTGCAGGGGGTGTTGTGGGACTGGTACTTGCCTCTCCACAGACTGTGAACAAAGGAGATGCTAGATGAAAGAAGGTCAAAGGTGGTAGCAACCTTATATTTTGGGGAGAACTCCCAGCAGAGTTAGTCCGGGGAGGCCAGTAACTAGTCTGATGTCTTAATCCCATTGGTTAGGCTATGCCATGTTGGGGATTATGTTCATGACATTAAGACCCCATTTGGGAAGTTTCTGCCCAACCCAGTGATGCCCCCTGGTGACCTGTTTCAGCAAGGCATAGGAACTGAAATAAATACACAAAGTTTCCTAAAGCCGGATCCGATCAAGTTGACAGGGTCATCCATTGCCATCCAAGCAGTATGCAATATTCTGACAAATCATTGCAGCTGTTTGTTAAATGGTAAATGCTACAAGCATGTGTTATTGGCTCTGGCACTATGGAAAAAATAACTGCCCATGGCTGAAACTGCTGCAGACTTGAGGTCACGTAATCCCTCTGTTAATCCCAGGCATGCTAGCTTCACTGTTGGTCACGGAGACTCTCCCTTCCTCATGGAATTTATTGCTGTACCCAGTAGTGTTACTGGCCATGAGAAACTGTTTATAAACTTCAATGCACCACAGTTCCACAACTCCCACCACACAGCATCTCTGCTGTGCACCAGCTGCTTGCCGGTTATATCTCATAACGGCGAAAGTCTAAAGGCGATTGCTGTTATGCAGAAGTCAAGAGTGCCATAAATTTATTTCGGCACTCTGATACCCCGACGCACAGCAAGGGCGCCAGATTAGTTTTCAATGTTTTCAGTGGGGCTGTGCCCCACACACACACACTCTCTTCCCCTGCTGAGGGCTTTTGCCCCCATACCCCTACTAAAGGATTCTCAACTGGGGTGCATGTCGGGAGGGGTGAAAACAAACAAAAAGATCGGGCCGGGCACAACTAAACACACCAGAGCCTGGAGCCGAATCCAGTACCCTGACGCCAGCAACCCACCCACCATGCCACGAGGTCAGCACGGCAACCGACCGTGGCACCACCCCCACATCCCTCGCTGTGAGTGCCCACTTCCCCATCACGCATATGTATAGCGACAGGATGTCGCTATAGTCACCCCCCCCCCAATCCAGGCGCCGTATCCCTAAGGAGCCGTTCCTGCAATACTCTGGGGAGCGGGTCACCATTATTGTTTGCGCCCTTTCCCCAGCGCCCTCATCACGGGCTACCCTGCTTGCCAACCTGAGGAGTGAGAAGAAGGATTTTAGTATCTGTGTATGCCCCCTTTGTCTCAACTCCCCTTCTCCAGTTAAAGCCTTAATGCCACGACTTAGCCCCGTCAGCCCCTACCTGTGGCCCCTCTGTCAATTGACCCCCTATTAATTCGGTCAGTGGGAGGCTGCTTCAAGAGCCAGGATACCAGACTTCTTCACCTGCAGTCTGGGATTTTTTCCCCCCTTAGTCTTTTGGGACACCAGTGGGCAAGGATGATAGCACATAACACTTGCATGCAAGGCATGCTGGTTCAGAGAACATCAAGTGGCATCCCCCCCCCCTTCTCATTTTGTTGCTTCCCAACTTCACCAACACCCGTGGGCACCCAGGAGGCTGTGTTGCAGCAGAGCACAGCTCCTTCCTTCCCTGGAAGAGGAGGAGAGTGCCTTCTGGGATGCTTTATCCTCCTGCTCGCTCTCGACGGGCTCCCAATGCTGTGGGCGTGTTCCTGAACCCAGGTCACCGGTGTTGCAAGCAGTAACCAGACCACTGCACCGACAGGCTACTGGGGATTTATTTTAGCTGCACTGACACGTTGTATCCAGGGATGTGGAGGGACTTTTCTCAGGGTGGTGAGAAGAGCAGCTTTTCCCAGAGAGGCAATCTTTCCCTATCCATACGAGTCAGCATTAGTCAGTTGGTGGGACTTTTGCTTCTTGACTAGAAGGTCTTGGGTTCAGGCTATACACCAGGACTTGGGCTGATACGCAAAGTTGGCAGTGTAGTGTAGTGTAGACACTGTGCAGCATTGGGTGGGGATGGGCTGCTACTATGGGAAGCCCTGTCCTTCAAACGAGACTTTAAACTCTGAGATCCTTTCACCTTTGTTTTTCTTTATTAAAGCAGCAGTATTTGTTATTTGGGAAAATACTGAATCATATAGCGTTTTAGCAAAAATGTATTTTTAACATCCTTAGATTCATTCTTAGTGTATTTTCTCAGATACTGTTAAAACAGCATTTATGGGCCGGCAAGGTGAAGCTGAGGGTTGAGGCACTGGATGCCACACCTTGCTCCATGCCGGCGACCTGGGTTCAGGAGCGGACTCGGGTCGGCAGGGGTGGAGAGGGATAGAGTGTCCGTGTGACTACTCTCCCTCTCCAGGGTTGGGGGTTCCCAGTTATCAGTGCACTTTCGGCCCCTGGCAGAGGCTGGGGGTGATGCATTGGCATCAGGTATCGGGGCAGAGTTGGGGCACGGTGCCAGGAGAGAGAGTGCTTGCGGACGCATGAGCGCTCATTCCCATGGCGCCCTTGCACGCCTCACTCGCATAGGGTGAGAGGAAAAAAGAAAAATATCTGGCGACCGGTCACGGCGGCTTGATGGCCGTCCTACGGGGTGCCTGGATCGGGGGGGGGGGCATTGCTGAACACTGAATCCTGTTCAGGTGGAGATTGAGGGGATCTCTCCGCCATCCCACCTTGGAGGGTAATCCACGGGGGTAATAGGCGAGGGTCCCTAAGTGAGCCGGGGGCTGCGGATGGTGGCCAAAAGATTAGGATGCGCAGTTGACTTGGGCAGACCGGAGCCAGGGGCAGAAAAAGGAGTAAGGAAAAAAAAAAAAACAGCATTTATGGCTAACTGTATAATTATTGACTCTGACCATTAAAGATGGCTGCCACTTGCAAGTTTTAAAACATCTCTTCTGTTTGGGTTACCTCTTAAATGTACATGGCAGATTCATCATGGATGTATTAGGTGATGTTTACCATGCTTCTGATAGTAAACGGCACAGCACTGAACCATTATATTTTCATTTTTCATGGCGAGCATTGCACGGGAGTTGAAATGCTTAAAAACTTCAAAATCCTGTGTTTTGGTTCAGGAATGAAA
Organism: Neoceratodus forsteri; assembly: GCA_016271365.2. Taxonomy (NCBI): domain Eukaryota; kingdom Metazoa; phylum Chordata; order Ceratodontiformes; family Ceratodontidae; genus Neoceratodus; species Neoceratodus forsteri. The sequence goes on along the minus strand of JADMNL010000034.1, from coordinate 113,280,053 downwards.
GAAATCAAAAAGAAGAATAGATATCTTCATATTTTTGCCAGGCAAACATTAAACTCTATGTTGACTTAAAGAGCTAGTGTACTGCTTGGAATTAATAGTAATTTTCAGATGCAGTCAGCTATCACTTCCAATATCTGAAGTATTTTTTATTTTCTGTTTGCTAATTAAATGATTTTCCACTTGGCAGTACTGGGGTGATGTGCGGATCAGCACGCTGTCTAGAGGGAAAAAAAAGTCAGTTCTGTTCCTCCCACTACATTGTCAGAAATGAGACAAAACACCTTAAGGCACCACAATCCTTGCAGCCTGAGCGGTGACTTTCACAAGCTATCAATCAAAATGGAGGAAATTGTGACATCACTAGTAACCAGGGAGAGCCAGTCCCTGCTGCTTCATGTGAAAGTGAAACCTGGCAATGAGAAATGGTTCTCATTGGTTAGTAGTGACATCATAGTCAGTGTGATCTCAGTGTTGATGTAGTGGGAGGAACAGAACTGACTTTTTTTTTTTCTCCAGAGTGCTGCTCCACACATCACCCCAGTATTGCCAGGTGGAAAATCTTCTAATTAGCAAACAGAAAAGAAAAAATATTTGAGATATAAGAAGTGACAGCTGACTACATCTGAAAGTTACAATTAATTGCAGGCAGTTTCCAGGCAGTACACTAGCTCTTTAATAAATACTGCTGCCTTAAATTTCCCTCCTCTGTCTCCTCAGTTTTTCCCTTCTGTACCAACCTCCGTTGCAGTCTGAGGATTGCAGTGGCTGTCCGCAACAATGGTCAACACCCCCCATACTGACACTAAAAGATGGCACCAGGAAACCATGGCCCTGGACACACTACAAAACTGTTTTTAAAACCAGTTTAGCTAAACCATTTCAGTGCAGCCACACTACTCAGTAACCATTTTTGACAACGGTTTAGTGTGGCCACACTGCTACTGTTAAACCTGTTCTCTTTGTAACTATTTTGTGTTAAGTCCAACACACAGAACTGTGCTTGCCTGGGTACACTGCAGCTAGAACTGTTTTAGTTAAACCATTACAGCTTAAAACGTTTTTACTCCTGGACAGACCTGTGAGTAAAACCATGCTAGCTCCAAAACATTTTTAAAAATGGTTTTAAGACTAGGTATCTAGCAGGGTTTAAAAACACTTTTGTTAAAATGTTTTAAGGGGCTTATGGTCTGTCTGCAAACAGTGCTAGGGGGATTTAAACCCTTTTAAGGCACTTAAACCGTTTTAAGTTCCCCAGTGTGTCTAGGGCCCCAAAGAGCTAGTGGAGTCAGAATAGGCAGGAAAATAATAAAACAAAACATAAGAAGTAGTCAGTTGTAACTTTTTATTTTTTAAGTATTTTTCCTTTTGCTCATTAGAAAGTCGTCTATGTGACTTGTTTTCCACTGTTTTGCTCCACCAATATGTTGTCTCCCCTCCCTGTGACGAGGTGCCTTTGTAAATGAGTCTTTGACTCAAAGGTTGTAAATCTGAATTGTGAATAAATAAATAAATAAATAAATGTTGTGCTGGATGTGTGGAACAGCTCTCAGCCTGGCAGCTGACATATCTATCTCTATCACGCTCCCCCCCACACACACCACCACCACTTCATTGTCAGCACTGTGATCTCACGGACAGTGACATCACAGATGAATGACCTGGCAGTCACTAGAGGCAGTATAGCCCAGTGGTTTAGGGCTCTGAGCTGCAAACATGAAGACCTGGGTTTGAATACCACAGCCCACACTTACATACTATGAGATCCTGAGCAAGTCACTTAACTTCCTTGTGCTCCCAGGTCGCACCTGGAAACATGCTTCAGCTTAGTGTGCCTTTCTGGGTTAAACAACTTCCCCTTTCACTGAATTGCTATTCCTCAGCAGCAGTGATGTCGCAGTGAGTGAGGTCACAATGCTGATGATGTAATGGGGCGGTAATAGAGCTAGATATGTCAGTTGCCAGGCAGAGTGCTGTTCCACAGACAATACCTATAACAAAAGGTAAACAATTTTCTGCTTAAACAAAGGGAAGACAAAAAGTACCTCTGATATAAAAGGTAATGTTTGGTTGCTTTAAAAACTAATATTGGTTTTAGGCAGTGCACTAGCTCTTTAAACTGTATTGCCTTTGCAGTATTAAAAGAGTATAGGGATAAACGCAGCCTCCTCACGGACATTCCCTTTCTCTACCATGAGAATGGGTATGAATGTGACGTTACTGTTGACTACTGAGCTGGAAGCGTAAGCCAGTGTAATATGCAATTATTATTTGCTTGGTAACTGTTCTAACTTTATAATGGTTTCAGAGTGAACAATAAAATGCACTGAGCTGGTAATGAGTGTGGAAATATGGGGTGTATTCAAATTGTTAAATATGTAAGCATGTGTAGCCTGAAGCCGTAACACAAACACATACATAAACGTGCATGGGCAGGTGTGCATGCATACATGGTGTGCACCAACACACACTTCAACCGGAAGCTGGTTATCTCTGAAAACGGCTTAGAGATTAATCTTCTGAACCTATCTTTGCTGCTATCTTTTGAAAGATTATGAAGCACTGAATCTGTATAAATATGTTTCATATTTAAAATCATAGGTATAATAGTGACTGTCATAATTGCAATGTAATAATAAATTTGGTGCCATTTCAACCACATGGAAAAATCTTTTAGATGGTTGCAAGAAAGAGGTACTATCATTATTTAAAACAAATTTCAAAATCTCTCTCTTGTTTGCCTGCATAGTCACCTCTAACTTGTGATGCTAAACTGGGCAGCCAGTGTGGCAAAAAGGAATACAGAATGACAACACAACTTGTGTAAGGGGAGTGTGAATAATTGTGCAAGAGAGCGTGAGTAGTTTGAAAGCCCCATCCTCCACCTTTTTCTTGGCAGCATAAGACATTACGTCTCGGCTGAAGGGGTCTCCATCAAGAAAGCGAAGGAGTTTCTGGTGCGGCAGACACGTTCTCTGCACAAGCGGCAGACGGCCTTGAAGGCAGCAAAGCAGGAATGGCGCCACACTATGCGGAAAGCGCAGGAGGAGCTACAGGATACAGAGAATTCCCAGATACTGGAGGATGTGCGGAAAAACTTGGATGAGGTAATGAAAACCGGAGCACCTGCTGCCCTGACCCACAAGTTGCACTCCCAGATATCAATGCAGTGAAAGTTGATGGAAAGTTGCCAGTATAACTGTATGGGAGTTGTCCCTGGAGCAGGTCGCTAAACCCTGTACTGTAACTGAACATACACAGACCTACCCTTGCTTCCCTTCTAGAGAGTTTGTCACTGTTACTCCTCTTTTGCCTCAGACCCACATAGCCCCACAGTACTTGCATGGTCCACAGTCCAGCAGTACTTGCATGGTCCACAGTCCCACAGTACTTGCACGGTCCCCAACCCCCACAGTACTTGCACAGTCCCCAGCCCCCACAGCACTTGCACGGTCCCCAGCCCCCACAGCACTTGCACGGTCCCCGGCCCCAACAGTACTTGCACTGGTCCCTGGCCCCCACAGAACTTGCACAGGTCCCTGGACCCACAGTACTTGCACGGTCCACAGCCCCACAGTACTGCTCGGTCCCCAGCCCCACAGCACTTGCGTGGCTCCCGGCCCCACAGCACTTGCGTGGCCCCCGGCCCCACAGCACTTGCGTGGTCCCCGGCCCCACAGCACTTGCGTGGTCCCCCACCCACCTCTTGCTCCCCTGACCCTATAACTGTGCCTAAGGGAATGCCACACAGCCCCACCATATATACGATGTCCATTTCAAATAAATATGATTAAACTTCAGAGAAGGTTCTGACTCTGATCAAATGACATTTGTAATCGCTTCAGACTAAATTTATCTTAGCCCTTTTAATTCTTATGCAGTAAAAATCCATTTTATTTTCTCTGCCTTTTTTAAAAGTTCTCGATCCCACTTGACTGAGAGGCACCACTGTCGATGCTGCTTGACCTCCTTGTACTCGGGTGAGGAATGGCACTACTGCAGGATGTGGAGTCACCATGTGGAGATCCTCTGGCAGCAGTGAACTATTGCAGGGAGGGGTAGGGCTCTGCCTCCTCGACCTTTGGTTACCTGGCAGCTGCCAGTAATGCCCACACTAGTCCACCCTTGACAAATGTCATTGGCATCTGCCTCTCCACCCCTACAGCTAGAGCTGCCTCTGCCATACCCTTTTGGCAGCCTCGACCTAAGGGCTCTCGTACTGTGACCAGCTTGCCAGTTTGTTCTTGGTGGAAATCATCTAGTAGGAAGGCACTACAGAGGTCCACAGCGACAGATGATTGAGGGTCATTTTCAAAGAGTCTTAGGATGAATTGGATGGATCGTTCATGTTGTCTTCAAAGACCCATACCTTTGACCGGGCTTCAGTCGAGGGACTGTCTGCTGACCATGGGCCAGTGTCATTTGGGGCTCTCCTCCATCTTATGTCAGAGTCCAAGAATGTGTCTTTGGAACCAGTGCAGAATCTGGCTAAATATCCCTTTACTGATATTGTGGACAACGGCAGTTCCTTGGGGTTGCCTTTCCCATAGCTAAGACCAGTTTGGGACCAGCCCTGGAGTTTGGCGGCATCCAGCATCCTGCCCAACACCCTCCACCCATATGGTCCACAAATATGTGGTCCCTACATGGTCCATTTTGGGGTTCTCGGACCATCCCTCAGCCAAGGGGTTGATCATGGACTGAGCCTTCTGGAAGTCTGGAGGTCAAGAGGACATGGACAAGGAAGTCAAAGAAGCTTGACTGTGTAGCCAAGAAGGTATACGTCACTTCCTCCTTGGGTCTGCATCAGGCCACCTGTGCTGACCTGATGGCCAACTTTAGTTACTCCCTGCTGGGAGTGCTAGATGAAAGCTACCCTCACTTCCGTGCTGATCAGCAGATGTCAGTGACGTTGGTCAAGGACCAGGGTCAAGCGCTGGTTAACACAAGCTTCAGGTGGCCTTGGACATAGGTGACCCCTGTGCCTGTACCATGGCAGTGGCTGTCGCAGTGCATCACAGGGCCTGGCTGAGGCTCTCCACCTTTAGTGGCTATGCGGTCTGGATATGCAGGATGCCTACTTGCATATCCCCATATGCCCTTCCCACTGCAAATTCCTTCATTTTTGCTTTCAGGGGGACCACTGCAATTCAGATCCCTCCCATTTGGTCTTTCCTCGGCCCCCCCAAGTTTTACCAAATGCCTGTCTGTGGTAGCGGCCCACCTGCATACACAGGTAGTTTAGGTATTCCCATACCTGGACGACTGGCTCCTGGCGGCCCCATCCAGGGAGGAACTCCTGCACTCCCTTTCCCTTACCCTTCAGGTTTTCACCAGCCTGGCTATCACCATCAACCAGGCCAAGTCCCATTTGGTCCCTTGCCAATGCCTCCAGTTTATAGGGGGGCGATGCTGTACACAACCACCAGCAAAGCCTTGTTGCCTCCGGACAGGGTAGACACCCTTCAGACTCAGGCCCATCTTCTTTCTGGTCACAGGAGGGTCTGAGCCAGGTCAGTCCTCTGCCTCCTCGAGCTAATGGCGGCTGCTATTCCGACAGTCCCACTCATTCGCCTTCATATGAGGATCTCTCAGTGGATGCTTCGGTCACAATGGGACCAGACCTTGGACAATCTAGACCAAGAGGTACTAGTTTCCGATCCCATGATCAGGGACTTGCGTTGGTGGATGGTTCAAGAGAACTTTTGCCTGGGAGTTCGTTTCAACATCGAACCCCACTCCCAGACGTTGACAACAGATGTGTCAGGAGAAGGCTGGGGTGCCCATCTAGGGTCTCACAGGACTCAGGGCAGCTGGTCCAAATTTGAACAAAATCGGCACATAAATGTGCTCGAATTAAGAGCAGTCCTTTATGCCCTTCAGGCCCTACACTCCCTAATTCTCCCCGGTCACCTCCTCATACAATCAGACAACATGTGCGTAGTCTGGTATCTCAGCAAGCGGGGAGGGACACGTTCCTACCCTTTGTGCCGGAAAACGATGAGAGTGGCACTGGGCAACCCAGAATCACCTTCACTTGACTGTTCTTGTTCTGGGAGTGGAAAACACACTGGTGGACCAACTCAGTCGGTTCTCAGCCAGGTCCCACGAATGGGAGTTGGATCACGAAGTTGTAAAAGAACATCTTTCAGCGATAGGGAACACCTCAGATAGACTTCTTCGCTTTTCCCCAAAACGCAAAACTTACCGCCTTCTGGTCGCTCGCTTCAGGGTGAGACATTTTTTGGCGGGACGCTCTGTCTCTTGCTTGGAGGGACAGATTAGTTTATGCCTTCTCTCCCATTCCTTTAATTCTGATGGTCCTGAATAAACTCAGATCAGAGGGAGCTCGAATGATTCTCATTGCTCCCTTCTGGCCCAGGCAAGTTTGGTTCTCTCTTCTGCAACAGTTTTCAGATGAACCTCCACTTCCTCTTCCTGTGTTGCAACAATCGTTGACCCAGTATCAGGGGACCCTTGTTCATCCAGGTCTCAAATCCCTTGATTTACAAGTGTGGCTCCTGCTGACATAGCAAGTGTCCGCTTCGGAGTTTCTCCGCTCGTAGTGGATATCTTGGTAGAGGCCAGAAAGCCTTCCACCAGGTCCACATACTTCATGAAGTGGAAACGATTTTCTATTTGGCCTAGCTCGAAAGACTTCGAACCTTTCTCATGCCCAGTCAGTAAAGTCCTGGACTACATGCGTCACCTCTTCGATCTGGGTCTCGGCTAGTCCTCCTTAAAGGTCCACATGGCCGCTATTTCAGCCTACCATATTCCCTTCGGGGGACAGGACTTTTGTTCAGTTGGAAGTCTCCAAGACCTTCCTCAGAAGGATTCTATATTTGAGACCCCCTTCCGCATTCCTACCCCTCCGTGGGACTTGAATTTCATGCTGGAGAAGCTTACCCTGCCTCCCTTCGAGTCGGCAGCTACAGCCGATTTAAAGTTCCTTTCTTGGAAGACACTCTTCCTAGTGGCTATTACTTCTGCTCGGCGTATTTCCGAGCTTCAGGCCTTGATGTGCAAAACTCCATACTTGATTTTTCACAAGGAATGTGTGGTTCTACTCACCAACCCTAAGTTTCTCCCTAAGGTGTTGGCTGAATCTATGCTGAATCAATCCATTGAGCTACCCGCTTTCTTTACGCGGTACTCCAATCAAGGGGAGTATCTCTTGCATACTTTGGATGTTCACTGAATTCTGAGATACTGTACCACTCGGGACTAAGGATCTCAGGAAAACTGATCAGCTTTTTGTCTCTTTTGCTTACAAAAGGGAAGGCAGTGCTGTTTCTAGGCAATGCCTATCAACATGGTTGGCTCATTGTATCACTTTCTGTTACGACAAGTACAAGAAGACCCTGCCAGGTCAAGTCAGAGGTCACTCCACCACAGGAGTAGCTGCCTCTGTGGCTTGTTTCAAGAATGTGTCAGCGGCAGACATCTGTGCAGTCGCAACTTGGACTTCTGTCCATACCTTTATGAAGCACTACAGTTTGGACATTGCCTCTCACGTAGAGCAGGCTTCGGGTTGGCTGTGCTACAAGGTCTCCTTTCATGAGACCCGCTTCAGCCTGAGGTTCTGTGCTATGGATGACAGTCCTCCTCCCGAGTACTTTTCCTTGTTCCAGACTGCTTGACACTCAGTCCTATATGTGAATACCTACTGCAAGAGCCCTCTCGAAGTAAGATAGTACAGTTACGTAAGAACTTACCGTAACAGTAGTTCTTCGAGAGAGGCTCTTGCAGTAGGTATTGCCTTCCTGCCCTCCATCCCCCTAAGCTTTTTTGGCTCCATTTCCATGGGGGGAAATATCCTCTTCTCTCTCATCTTGCCTCTTTTGGCCCTTGGCGGTAAAGAACTGGAAGGCAGGTGTGGGGAACCGCTCCTTTATACTGACGTCATATGACGCCAGTCACCTGACGTGGGGGCGATCCCTCGCCAGAGACTGCTAGCTAGAAATTTTTCCGTGGGGTCCTGATGTCTGGTGAATCAGTCCTATATGTGAATACCTACTGCAAGAGCCTCTCTCGAAGATCTACTGTTATGGTAAGTTCTTACGTAACTGTACTTTCTGCTTCTTGGATCTCCAGGATGCGCTCTTCCGTATCCCAGTCCATCCGTCCCACTGAAGGTACCTTTGATTCCGTGCAAAAGGGGATTCTCTATCTGTTCCAGATCATGCCCTTCAACCACTTGCATGTACCCAATGTCTTCACCAAGTGCATGGCAGCAGTGGCACGCTTTCTACGGTGTTGGGGTGTATCCCTGCCTGGATGACTGGCTAATAGCCAGGCTATCCAAGGAGGCTGAGGAGCAGTCCAGAGATCTGGCCCTCCAGACCTGCAAGGATGTGGGCTTGCTGGTAAACCCAGACAAGTAATCACGTTCATCAGGGCAGAACTAGACTCCCTGAAGGCAAAGTCCCGTCTCATTGCAGATCAGGTTCAGGACATTATCTCCCTTGCCCGATCATTTCAGGTTGGGCACTGACAACCCTGCCTATGGTTTCATATGGTAACTGGGGTATGTGGCATCCACCACCAGTGTGGTCTGTTGGGCATGCTGACGGATGCATCACTTGCTGGGCCGCCAGTGGTCCCAGCACCAAGATCATCTGGACTAGCTGGTCTTAATGACCCAGCTGATGTGTGATGCCATCGAGGGGTGCTAGTGCCTCAGCATCTGGAGGACGGAATCCCATTTATCTGTTCAGAGTCGACCATCACGCTCTCAACGGACACACCTCTGGTGAGGTGGGGAGCAAACCTGGCAGACCACAGAGACCATAGGTTATGGTCACCCAGGGGTTCCCGTAACCACTGGTTGGAAGTCTCCAAGAAGGCTTAGGGCTCATTCCACAAGACATACTGCTGCCTTGGTGACTGCCTCCAGGGAATCCCCATACAGGAGAACTTGTAGGCCTGCTACCTGGAGAAAGGCACAGACCTTCCTCTCCCATTACAGCATCATTATCATGTCTCATTAGTATGCTGCTTTTGGGGCCTTGGTTCTCCAGTCTCTGTTTTCCAAATAGGGTTGAACACCTTTCCTCCTCCTGGACAACTGTTAGGAGTCTGTCAGAGTGTGGATAGGGAACTGTATCCACACCCTTAGAAATACAGGTTACTCGGCTGTAAACATAGTTCTAGGAGCGGTATACCATTCACATCCACACAAGCCACCTGACCTCCACTGGCAAGTGGCACATGGATCCATGCTTCCAGTGTGCAAAGATCTGATGTCATGGGGTGAAGCCAGAGGATATGCCGCCTGGGTAGTGGGAGGAGCTTAGCTTAGACGTCTGCCTGATATTAGCGTTCCAGTGGAACTGCCAGAGTGTGGATGTGAACTGTATACCACTCCTAGAACTACGATTACTGGTGAGTATACCCATATATTTTTTCCTTTTCTTCCATTCTTTGGTTGAAATACAGGATTTAAAAGTTTTTAAACGTTCCTGCTCCCTTGTTGTGCCCGCCATGAAAAAAAAGTAAATAGTTTGATATGGTGCCGTGCTGTTTACAATCAGAAATATGTGGTAGGACCATCTTAATACATCCACAGTATGAATTTAGTATGTGCATTACAAAGGTGTAACCCCAGTGGAAGAGGTTTTTAAAAATTGTGAGTGGGTGGTATCTGAAATGGCTTGTGTCCATTAATTACAAATGTATTTATAAAAAGCTGTTTTGAAAATGTCTGAGGGAATTAAAAACTTTCAGGTCATGAATCTAATGATGTCAGAAATACATTTTTGTTTAAAAAATAAATAAATAAATTGCATTTTTTTGCCAGCTAACAAAACGCTTCTGCTTTTAGGCTGTAAGATAATAATTCAACATTTACCTTAAAGATTGCAGTCATTACTTTTTTAGTATATGATATTTCTCTTTTTTGCTTTATAAGTTTATTTTGAATTTTAAACTATTAAAACACATTAAAAATTGTTTCAAATGTAAACTTTCCATAACCTAACAATCTTATAGTCAATTCTATTATTCTTAGAAAACACTTGGTACATTTCAGTAGATCTCATTAAAGGTATTTGTTTAAACTGTAATCTATAAATACAACCATTCTTATTCTGGTAGAGGGATACACATTAGCTCTATTTAATATGCAATGTTTGCTATCCATCACAGAGTAAGAAGCAGCTCCAAGTTAGCTCAGAAATGGCACTTTCCCTGCAGCCATATGACTTAGTCTTTTGTTTCCTGCTAATTTCCCCCATAACATAACCATTCATTTAATGTTGGTACAACAGAGTCCCTCCATGTGGACTAGATAAGTCTTTTTAAACCTTGGATGGCTGATTGAACACAGTTTTGTCTATGCTTTGGTATTGAATGTATGTGCAGTCCCCAGAATTAGTAAAGCTGGATCAGAAGGAATTCTGTAGTTCAGTTTTATTCCACAAGAGAACATTTCATCTCAGTGAATATGCTATTTCAACATTGTCCAGGACTGTATGTTTCTGACCCCCCATCCCGGTGAGCTACATACTTTCAGAGTATGTCCTTCATTAATACTCCAGGAGAACCCCTGACATGCTCGCTCAGCAAAAATCCACCCACGTTTTGCCCACACAGTAAAAGTGGAACCAGCCATTCTTAGTAGTAGCAGCACAGTAGTGGGCATTCTCAAGACTGATGTGTGTGAGGCTGAGCAGAGAAGAGCAAAGACTAGGCAGTACTGGGGGAGATGCAAATTTAGCTGTTATTGTTTATTAATTTTTAAATGTTATTTGATTTTTTTGTTACAAATCATCGTAAAGAACACAGGTACAGACAGTGCCACAATGTATAGATTTCACAAGCATTCCTGCATTAACAAAGAGTATTATATTTCTGAGAGCATCTTCTGAAATGTCTCCCGTATTACTGCAGGAGGCCAAGCACTTAGACAAGATACAGTCAACTGTGTGGAAGGGGCAGGTGTTGCTGAAGAAGAAAGAAGAGAGACTCAGCCAGCTGGAGTCTTCACTGCAGGAGGAGGTAGAGAGAGCATACGGTGGCAGTGAGAGTGTGAGACACTAAGGCGTATGCATGCACCCACCAACATGTGTACTCCCAAGCACTCACACACGCATCTTCATGCCACAGAATACACTGTCCCCACTTTATTCATGTTGTATCTTTTGGGTGAGCCCACACATAACTGTTGTTAGAGATGGGATGTATAAGCTAATTACCATGAACATTTATATTGGGTGGTCTTTAAGCAGCAGTTTATGGTGCCAAAGGGCCTCTCACACAGTCTGCAGAAACTGAGATCAGAAGACAGAGACAACAGGGCGGGATGCACTCCCTTCCTCTGTGCAGGGAACCTCTCTGCATCTGGACCCTCATGCTCAGCCTGGACACACTCTCCTGGCCATCCATGTGGCCGGTGTCTCCAGCCAGCTGGCGGACACCCTCAGCGGGGTGGGAAAGGCGTCTCACGAGTGGTCCCTCCGTCCGGAGGTAGTACACAGCCTGTTTTCCCACTGGGGCACCCCTCTGGTGGACCTTTTTGCCTCCAGGGAGAACACAAAGCTGAGGCTGTACTGTGCTCACCCCCCTCAGCAGGACCCCAGGCCTTCTCTATACCTTCCCTCTGTTCCTCTTGATCCACAAGGTGTTGCTCAAAGCCAGAAGGCACAAGGCACAGATGAACCTGGTGTCTCCGGACTAGCCCCTCCAGTTTCGGTACCCTGATCTCCTCAGCAGCTGGCTCCTGAGGCATCTCCCTCTATGCCCGGACATGCTCTCTTGCAATCATACTGTACCCATCTCAGCCTATTTACTGTTGGAATGGGGTGAGCGTTAGCATTGACAACCCCAAGGCACATCCCATGCCTGATTTGCAAATAGGCAAGAGAGTTGAAACGGTAATGTTTTTCCTGTTGCTGCCTGCAGGGTGGGGGTGTTGTGGTTGAAAACCCTAATGCCACATTTCGCTACTTTAAACAACATGAAGTCTTGCTGTATTCCGACAATATGCAATCAGCCTCAGCACTTGAACTGCCCCGGAGAGTTAAGGGTTACACTCTATGCAAAACATAGAACGTTGCACTCGAGCTCGGTTTTCAAACTTCTGTCCCTGGTACATTCTGATGTAACCATCAGATTCTTTACTCCGCCTAACTGTGAAGACGCTCCGGAGATTTCACCTCGCTACTTTGGTTCGATATTAGTAATATTGATAGATTTTATCAACCATTTCGTTTTTTCAGTCATCACATTTCTGTCTACGGTACAGGTAGTATAAGTGGTAGATAGTGGTAGAAATTGTTTTCCTTTTGGTTCCTCATCAGTCGGTCCAGTGTGGAACCAAAGTATTTCTGTATTTTTCTAATAAGTCTCTTATGTTGTGGTTCCGGTATCTTTTGGTCTCAAAAAAACGAGACTTTATTCCGTTTTTTTTTCCACAACCCTTGAACCGGTTGATGACCGAAAGATATGAAAATTACGTAACTACCATAATTATGATCTTTCTGTGTATCTTCACCATTCATCACAGATGGGTACTGGCCAGAGATCAGGACCAGGGAGCTTTTTTTTTTTTTAAAGGGATAGGCGGGGGGGCATGGCTAGCTGCTCAGCCATCTAGATGCTCCTTCAGAGAGCTCCCATAACTTTGTGTCTTTCTAACTAAAAATATTAGATTTAAAATCTTTTTGGTGACTAAAAAGTAAACGTATCTGATTACTGAAGATTTCTGTCCTCGTGGAGGTGGAGCTGCTAAATATGGGGCGGAAGACTGCAGAAAATAAATCCAATTTTTTTGCACCTCATGGTGGGGCCGCGAAAGCACAGACATCCTCGGAGCTTGCACTGGAAGAGCCCAACAAGGAGGGCTCCCGCCCAGCATCGTTAGACTCGCTGCAACAAGCTCTCTCGACCCTAACTAAAGCGATTCAACAAATGGATAAAAAAATGGACTCATACCATGAGCGTATGCTCACAGTGGAACACCGTATGGATGGATTGGTCGAGACTGCGGCGTGTGCTGAAACAAACTCGAATAAAGCAATGGCTACAGCGTCAACTTGTGTAAGAGAGCACACTTTACTACATAGCAGACTGGAACATCTAGAAAATGCAATAAGGGCCACACATGTTCGAGTGCTGGAGATTCCCGAAAATATAGAGGGTGATGACATATGTGCATTTATTACAACTTGGCTGGAGAAGACCTACAGATTAGAATTACAGGAGAACATCCTCAGAGTTTATCGGATCACACCTCGTAGAGCCAGCGAGCAGAAACCAGAGCCTCGCACTATCCTGGTAGTCACAGCGTCAATTGTGATCCGAGATCGAATACTGCAAGCAGCCAGAGCAAAGAGGAATGTGCACATTGAAGGGTCCAGAGTTTTATTGTTTCCAGACCTCTCCTATGCAACCCGAATAAAACGAAAGGGCTTCGATGCTGTGAGGCGGAGATTCCACGAATTAGAGATTCCTACAAGCATGCTAATGCCGGCTCGACTACATGTGAATATTGGGCGCAAAACATATGTGTACACAGATCCGAAAGAGGCCGGGAAAATGGCAGAGAAACTGGAGGTGGAAAAGGTGGTCCGAGAGGGAAAGGGAGAAATGTCTTCAGATTCGGAAGAAGGGGCTTAAAGGTAGACACTTGGACTGGGTTTACTGAATACATCTGAGTCAACTCTGAATGTAACGCCCGAACTAACGGGGACTTATTACTGGACTAAAAAACAGATATGGCAAATGACATTTTAGGGCAGAGTTGGAGATACTAATGACTGGCAAATACCATGTTATTTTTGTTCTGTAACCTTTGATACGCCGGATTGAACTTTAAGTTTAAATATAACTCCGTTGTGGTGTCTCCTTGCCCTGTGGATAACCCAGTGTTAGTTAAAATGGCGGTTCTGATATTATCGTGTTCTTTAGATCTCTTAAAACTCTGGTTATAGATACAAAAAAAAAAAAGAAAAATGTTTTCTTTCCCTTTTTTTTTTTTTTTAAAAAAGGTGACCTTGGAAATAAACAGTTTGAAAGTTAAAAAACACAACTTGTTGTTAACCAAGCAGACTAAGGGAGCATACTGAAGGGGGAAACTCTTGAATTAAATAATTATGGGGGCATATAAATAAAGGCTTATATAGCCGTCTTCACATGTTTTTAAATTTTTATTTGGTCATGTTAGTTTAAGGCGATTAGCAGCATTTGTAGCCATTATGTATAATTACTGTATAATGTGGGGTTCCCCTCCATGTCTTGTAACAAAGGTAACACTGTCTCAAATGACCTAATATCAACTTTATCTGAAAACATGCTGTATGCTCTGTTCCGAGTGGAATTCTTGTACTGTAAAGTATAAAAATATAAATAAAAAGTTAAAAAAAAAAAAAAAGGATAGGCGGAGCCGATGCAGCATCGGAGGCCCCGAGGTCCGACATACCACGCGGGCGCCCGAGGGTTGGCGTTAGGGCTGCTTTGACTCCGCCTGCCTACCAGTTCTGAGTCGCCAGAGAGGTAAGAGGAAGGGATGGAGGGTGGGACAAGAGAGTCCAAGGGACAGAAAAAGGAAGAGAAAAACTGAACTAAAAGGAGAAATAATGACTGAGAGGACAGCACATTAGAAATAAGACTAAGGGGATTGGGTAGGGGCCCCAATCTCTGGAAGCGGAAGAAGGGAGGGGAGAAAATTTAGGAGAGAGTGAGAGGTAACAAGGATCAGAGACCCTTGTCCGTCACCAGACTGTATAGGAACTGCAAGGAGTAGCAAAGCTCTCTGCCAGAATTCAAGGCACAGAATAACTGGCAATACCCCAAAAGCAGAGTCGGCTATTCTGGAGAAGGACAGGGTACAGGGACTTAGTACTCTCTCTGGAAAGATATTTGGTGAAAAAAGGGGGATTTTTTTTTTTTTTAAACAGATGGGACCAGAAGGATAACAGAAGGAGGGCAACCACCAACTCCCACCCTGTCAGAGTGGAGATATGTAGTAGAGAAGGAGTGCCCCTCGAGCTGTACCCCTTAAGGGAGAAAATACCCCTCTTTGTGGCCCCACTTTACCCCGCTCAAAAGAGAGGGGTAGGCACAGAGGAAGGGGGACCCAGAGACTGAGGCCCCAGGGGGATGGCGGACGGGATTGTGATGAATGGTGAAGATACACAGAAAGATCATAATTACGGTAGGTACGTAATTTTCATATCTTATCTGTGTCAGTCTTCACCATTCATCACAGATGGATGAGTACCAAGCCCCCCAGAGGGGTTGATTCATTGCACCCTAAGGGACAGAGTCCCTTAGCCCTCAGTGGGTGACACACTAAGAGGGGGAACCTTCTGGGCCTGAGGAGGCCTGAGAGTGGGGAGAGCGAGGCACGGGTCCCCGGAGGGGAAGGAAGTTGCCCGACAACGCCGCCTCACCCTACGGGAGAAGAGGTAGGTTCCCTGGTGAGCGGAGCAAATCACCCTACACTGGGCCAAGGGTGACAACTGGAAAGACAAGCCACGCCGATCTTCTGGTGCAGATCGCTGTCCCTATGACCCTGGTAGCTACCTCATTGGCATCGTAAGATGCCCTTGCTTGGTGCCTTGCTAGCTCCAGGCCACGTGCAGAGAGCGCGATGGCTTGCCTGGTTTGCTCCGAGTCAGGCAAAGCAGCTAGGATCTGACCTAGCGCGGACCACAAGAACCTGTTGTAGGCTGCATAGTGGGCCTGATGAGCGGAAATGGAGAGAAGCAACCATGCCGAATAGAAGGTCCTCCTCCCCCAGAAGTCAAAATCCAAGGAGTCTTGATTTGGGGGCCGGTCATGGTGGAGGGCACGAAGCCCGTCAGGGGTGTCCAGGTGCGTCAATCCGGACTGCGGATGAGGCATAGAACCTGGAGACTCCGGGGGAGCGCAGTACCTCTGGCTGAGGTCCCTAGGGGCAGGAACTCCGGAGAAGGGCCTCTGCCAGAAACGCAAGGACGCCTCCTGAAAGGGAGCAGGCCAGGGCGGCACCACAAGGGTAGCCCCACCAAAATCGCTTAGGAAGGCGTGCGCCGCATGCTCAGGATTGCTCACAGACAGGGGAGAAAGGTGAAGGTCCTCCATCATCCTCACGAGGAAATGCTGGTACTCAGAGAGATCAGCGGCCAGAGAGATATGGACAGAGGGTTCCTCTCCTCCAGAAGAGGGGGATGAGGAGCTGGAGGTCACCATATGTTCCGAGGGTGGCCGCACGGGGGGAGGTTGGAAAACCTGGCTGTCCCTAGCCCTAACGTAGGTCGGGAACCGAACAGCCACCACTCTGAACTGCTCCCAGGTGAGAGGGCCGCTAGGACCAAGAATGCCTGGGAGCACTGGAGAATGTGGCAGATGGATAGGGGCAGAGCCAAGAGAAGAAGTCGGCTGACCTCCGCCAGGGCTAGGGAGCGGACCATGGACACCCGAGGAGGGTGTCCCGGAAGACTCCACAGCCGACAGCTGTACAACCACGTTGGTACTGCCAAGGCTGCGCCCAGAAAAATCCCCCAGTGAGGCGACCGGGGCCATATAGGTCCAGAAGGATGGTCCTCTGCCTCCAAAGAATGGTACCCCTCAAGGAACCCGGAAGGGAGGAGGCGGAAGTCCGCGCCCGGCCCGTCCAGGGCCGGGTGGACCCCAGAGAAGGCCGACGTGGCCGACCCCACCCCTCGACCCCTCAGAGTCCGAGAGGGTCCTCGTCCTCGAGAGGGCCAGCCTAGGTAGCTGACAGCTCTGGGCTGCCCCCGAAGGGGAGACCCAGGGAACAGCACCCTCCCCTCCTGTAGGCTTCCCGATGGGCCCCAAAGTTGGGCGATCAAGACACTACCGGAGGGTACCACCTCGGGTCGAGGAACCCCCCCAAGGCCAGGTTGCATGGCAATGGTGGCACACACCATAGCCCGCTGGTCAGTACCACTGACCCTAACCTCGGGAACTACTTGACGCTCCTCAGAAGGGGGCTGGCTATGACTCGTCGTGGAGACCATTGGCTCGCTGTCCTCCGCAGACAACCCCGAGGGGTGTGACTGCCCGTCTGACTCCGAGCCCAGCTCCGACTCCGAAGAGGTAGAGTCTGAGGCCCTAAGCCAAACGGTAGGAGGGCGGGTGAAGGCGATCTTGCCAAAGGGCCCAGCAGCCAGAGCAGTGGCCGAGGCAGCACCCGTGCCCTCCACAACCCCTCAAGCGGGGCTGACAGAAGGCGCCAGGGCAGCTCAAGCCAAAGGTCCAGAGCCAGGGCCAGCCGTGGCGCCGTCAAGTCCACTGGCACCGGGGGCGGTACCAGAGACAGAGATGGCGCCGACGGCAGCCCCAGCTACAACCTGGGCGCCAACACACGCTGGAAAGCCTCGGCAGCACAAGGACGAAGCAGGGACCGATGGCCCTGAGGAAGACTTGGCACTGAACACAACACCGCTAGGCCCCTCGGCGCCGCGAGCAGCACCGAGAGCACCAACGGCGCCGAGGACGGCACCGACCGACGATGCTGAAGGCCCCACGGCGCCGTGCTCAACCTCGGTGCCAAGGCGAGACATGACGAAAGGCGACACCGAATCCAGGGCCCACGACGCCAAGAGACGAGTCGGCACCGCGAACGGCGCCAAGGCCCCTACGGCACCGACCGACGGGCCGAGGGACGGACGGCCGACTGGCCTTCCGAGCCGACGGAGCGACACTGGGAGTCCTCACCCCGAAGGGGTGATTGCCATGGCACCTCCCGCCCGCTCCTGGGAGGAAGCAGGACGGGCCTCCTGCACCGCGGGAGGAGCCTCGGCAATGGCCAGGCTACAAGTAGCCGAGGCTCCCTCCTCCTCGGTCAGTATAGAACCGGGAGGGAACCCGGAGGAAAGGCCGAGAGAGCGTGGCTTGGCCCGATGAGTGCGAACCCTACTCCTGAAAGTCGTCGGAGCTCGCCCTACTTTAAACGCGCGCTGTTCAAGGACGCGGCGGTCCATGGAGAAGCAGGCATCGCACGAATCCATGTCGTGAAGCGGGCCAAGACACGCGAGACACCGGTCATGCTGGTCGGTAACTGAATACTTGTGGCCGCATGGGCACCGACGCATAGGGGGCCGACCCGCTTTGGAAAACTTCTTGCCCCCCGACCGAGACATGACCTACAGAAAAAACACCAAAAATAGACTTGACGTCGCAAACTTTCAGATAAAAAGGAAAGATCTTACCGGCGACGTCGAGTGGAGGCAGAACCCAGAACTAGTAAGACCGACGGACTTAAACGTCGCAGTAAAGGCTGACGGGCCTAATTTCTTCTTCCAACAGCTTCCCACAAGGCGACCTCAACGGCGGGAGACGAAGAACTGGTAGGCAGGCGGAGTCGAAGCAGCCTAATGGCCAACCCTCGAGCGCCACTTAGTACGTCGGCCTCGAGGGCAGCTCAATGCTGCATCAGCTCCGCCTATCCCTTTTTAAAAAAAAAAAAAAAGCTCCCGCGGGGTCCTGATCTCCGGCCAGTACCCATCTGTGATGAATGGTGAAGACTGACACAGATAAGATCTTGTGTTACCTGGCTAGAATGCTTTTTTGGGTAACTTTGTAAGTAAGGCACAATGTCTGAGAAACCCAAAAAGAAACCCGGTCCCACTGTGTTTCAGCACTGCATGGAGTGTGGGGAGGCTTTTGCTAAAGCTGATCCCCACCTTGTTTGTGTTTATTGTCCGGGGTTTGACCACCTAAAAACAGACTGCCGAATTTGTGCTAATTTTCCTAAAGCCATACTGGATAAGCGTTTAAATATTCTGAAGGAAAAGGCGGCCGAAAAATCTGCTGATCTGAATGGCCAGCACAGTTCGGTTCTGACTGAACCTGAGGAGGTGCCTGCTGACCTGGGCAATACCTCCTCGGGCAAAAGGAAAGCTGATTCCAAGGGATCGGTTCCAACTAAGAGAAAAACAAAGTCGATTGTTTCGAATCCGAACTCGCAGATCCCAACCGTTGAAGAAATTGTGAAACTGATCAGCATAGTTCAATCGCTTCATCCCAATCCACCTAACCGACCACCTCTGCAAGGTGGTCAGTTCAAGTTCTCTCAGAATATGAACTGGAGGCCTTTTATGAATTGGAATGGGGAGGAGAAGAAGAAGAGGAAGATGATCTTGGAAGCCTAGATGAGCCAGTGGAGCCTGACATCTCCCCAGACAGGCCTACCTCTGTTTCTCCTCCCAGATTTTGAGTCCCCCTCCCACTTTTTGTTTTACAAGAACGTGGCAGAAACCATTCAGCTTTCAACTGTGGTAGCGTCTGAAGAGGAAGAGGAACCTAACGTTGTGGAAATGATGGATTGTATCAGAGTCAAAAAGATGGTTTCTAGGGGTGTGGATATGTTGTCCTAGCCACACTGTCTGGCAGGTACCTTGCCGCTTTAAGATGGGCGGAAAGTCTTCAAGTTGGCTCCTCCCACCCACCCGGGTGATGAAACTCTTGGCTTCGACCCATGACGCCAGATCTTTCTTACCGCTTGGAAGCATCAGATTCCCTCCTTAGCGCTCTCGCGTTTTGCAGGCCCTGGCTCTAAAAACTTCATTTTTTTTCCCTAAACTTACTTTGAAACTTGTTCGAGTTCAGTCTTCACCCTCTTCCCATGCGGCTGCACTGGAGGACATGACCATCCCGGGTTCGCTGGTGCCCCTGCGAATCAGAAGATATCGCGACACCGACCCCACGCCTATGCTGCTTATTGCCTCGGCACGACCATCCGTAGGCTTGCGAGATGTCTGTCCTTTTCTCTGTCGGTGTTCGAAGACCGCGCTGCCTGACTCCAGCTGGGGTGACCGGAGAAACGGTACTCGCCGGTTAAATCGAAGGAGGCCCATTGGGTGGTGTCCGCGGTGGCAGGCTCTGCGGAACAGCTTGAACAGCCCACGGCCCTCGAGGAGGAGGCGGCCCAGGCTGCGGCGATCTCCTCTTCGGCTTCAGCCTTTATTCCACTCCAACTGGGTTCTTCTTACATGGCTTCCTTTCAGGAACTGTGCCAGTCCCTCTCAACTAAAGGGGAGGGTTCTTCTGGGTCTCACACTCCTCAGTCTCAGAAGAAGGATCCGGAAAAATGTAAGACCCACCGTCAACACTCTTGGGAGCGGGAGAGATCTCGTTCTCCAGACCATCAGCTCTTGACTTATGTCGATGTTGCGGCCCAGGCCACTGGTTTCACGGTGTCCCCGTCAGACCAGCCGGCCAAGATGCCTGTTGATGCAGCCGAGATTTTTCTCGAGTCCACTAACAGGTTGTCAACCGAGGAGGCCAACAGCTTTCTCTCTCAGACACCGGTGCTTCTGAGGACTTGCCTCAGACCTTTGAGCCGAAGTCCCTGGCCCAGGACCGTGAACCAGAGGGGCAGCGGGTTTACCCCGCTCCTTCCTCAGCCCGTTGCCGGCACCGCCACTGGTCTCGGTCCTCCTCCGCTTTGGGGAAATCCCGCCGATGTCTACGGTCTCGGTCCTGACATCACAGAAAGCGCCGCCACCGCTCTTCTTCCTCAATATTTGACCCAGGAATTAAGTTGACTGCTTCCCTGTATTTTTTGTTTGAGGTTCCAAGGGGCTATAGAGACTCAAACACAAGTAGACTGTTAAAATATGCTCTTTTGGCTGGGCAGAAGGTGGTTACTAAGCTTTGGCTTACAAACAAAGAAGCCACCATGGAGAGATGGCAAGAGATAATGATCTCCATATATCGAGCAGAGGCTCTGACAGCAACACTTAATAAACAACAGACCAGGTTTGATATAGTCTGGAGGAGATGGATTGTGTATATGGGCCTGGATAATTCGGAATTTGTACCCTAAACTTTAGACACTAGTCAAAAAGGGAACATGTGGCCTCTTGGATCTTCTGGTATAAGACCCCCTATTGGTCTCTCATGGGCAGACTGGAGGCAGATCTCCTAGCCAATCATGTGGCGGGAGCCTCCAACACTCTGGCCGATGCCCTATGCCGGATAGGTGCTGCATCTCACGAGTGGTCTCTCCTGCTGGAGGTAGTACACGATCTGTTCTCCCACTGGGGCACACCTCAGATGGACCTGTTTGCCTCCAGGGAGAATGCGAAGCTGAGGCTGTTTCATGCCTGCCCCCCTCAGCAGGGCTCGCTGCAGGTGGATGCCTTCTCGAGACCGTGGACCCCAGGCCTCTTCTACGCCTTTCCCCCATTTCCCTTGATCAACAAGGTGCTTCTCAAGGCGAGGAGGGACAAGGTGCAGGTGATTCTGGTAACCCCAGACTGGCCCCATCAGTTCTGGTATCCAGATCTCCTCAGCCTCAGTTCCAGGCTCCCAAGGCGGCTTCCAGCCCGCCTGGACCTGATCTCAGTCAACCAGGGGAAGGTATTCCACCCGGACCTTCAATCCCTGCACCTGACGGCCTGGTTCCTGAGTGGCTAGAGTTCCAGGCCTTGGGTCTTTCTTACGAGGTCCTCAGTGTTGTCAAGGCATCCCATAAGGAGTCGACCAGAAAATGCTATGCCTTCAAATGGAAGAGATTCTCCATTTGGTGTCAGGATAAGGGGTTGGACCCTTCCGCCTGTTCCTTGGCCAGCGTTCTGGACTACCTATGGTCCCTTTCTCAGCGAGGGCTTCAGTCGACGACCCTTAAGGTGCACTTGGCAGCTTACCGGGTGCGGGCCGGAAGAAAAAATTACTCACCTACGTAATGTTGTTTCTTCTAATGGAGTCTTGCTGTATTCTGACTATTGCAGTTAGGTCCTGCCTTTCAACTGCCCCGGAGAACAAAGAGTTAACTTTCATGGCCAGCATGGAACGTTCAGCGAGAGCTCAGTTGATGCCCCTGTCTGCTGTTGTTTAAACTCCAGCCGTCAGATCTTTACGAGCAATACTCACTAGAAGTTCTGTGTGGAAACTGTAAAACTCACACTAGCCGACTGGCAACTAAATTTATTAAAAAGGTTTTTTTTGGTTTCAAGCAAAGACTCAAGTCAGGAAACCCAAAAACAAAACACAGCACTCACCCAAAGTAAAGGAGGGTGAAAAAGAGGGGCACCCCTAGGGTGCCAACACTGCTCCTGCCCACCCACATCCCAGAAACCAGGTTCTGAGAGGGGAGGCAGGGGGGGAGGTCAGAATACAGCAAGACTCCATTAGAAGAAACAACATTACTAAGGTGAGTAATTTTTTCTTCAAACAACGTGAAGTCTTGCTGTATTCTGACTGTTGCAGACTACCAAGCAGTACCTCCATGGAGAAGGGACAGAACCTACTTTGGGAATAGGCTCCGAAGTGCTGCT
Organism: Neoceratodus forsteri; assembly: GCA_016271365.2. Taxonomy (NCBI): domain Eukaryota; kingdom Metazoa; phylum Chordata; order Ceratodontiformes; family Ceratodontidae; genus Neoceratodus; species Neoceratodus forsteri. The sequence goes on along the minus strand of JADMNL010000034.1, from coordinate 113,257,824 downwards.
GTGCCAAACCGAGCATCACTCCTAACCTTGGTATCCAGAGAGTAATGCTTGGTGCATGTATGGACTGTTTTCCAGGTGGCTGCTTGACAAATTTCTAAAATAGGAATATCCCTGGCAGCAGCCAGGGAAGCAGCTGTACCTCTAGTAGAATGAGCCCTCAAGCCTGAGGGTGGGGTTCTACCCAGTTTTTCATAGCAGAATTGTATACAAGAGACAATCCACCTGGCAGTAGATCTCTTAGTGGCAGGTTTGCCCTTACCAACCTCTCTATATGTGAGGAACAACTGGAGGGGCTCAAACCTGTGACCCTTGGTGCGCTCTATGTAGTAGCTGAGGGCCCTTTTAACATCCAAGCTGTGCAGCCTCCTCTCTCCAGAGGAGGACTGGTCAGGGAAGAAAACAGGGAGAGACATAGACTGATTAAGGTGGAAATCTGAAACCACCTTAGGCAAAAGCTTCCTGTTAGTTCTTAGGACCACTTTATCTCTGTGGAAAGAGATGAAATCAGGATCCACTGACAGGGCTTGCAATTCACTGATACGCCTGGCAGAGGTAATGGCTACCAAAAACACAGTTTTCCAAGTCAAGTACTTAAGCTCTGCAGAGGCCAAAGGCTCAAAGGGAGGTTGCATAAGCTGAGCAATGCAAACATTAAGGTCCCAAGCAGGAGCAGGGTCCCTAAAGGGGGGATTGGTGTGCAACAATCCCTGAAGAACTACAAAACACAGGATGAGCTGACAGAGGAGGGAGGCTTGCCTTACTGACAAGAAGGCAGAAACAGCTGCCAAATGACTTTAAGTAGCAGGCCAAAGCCCCAGCTCATTAAGATGGATTCATATAGTCCAGAACTGTAGGCAACCCGCAGATTCTGGAGAAATGTGCTATTAGAGCACCAAATAGTGAACCTTTCCATTTGGAGTTGTAAGTCTTTCTGGTGGAAGGCTTTGAGAGGCCTTAAGGATATCCAGAACCCTTGAGAAAGGTGCAGATCAGCAAACTCTAACTCTTCAAGAGCCATGCCTTGAGATTGAGAAACTTGAGGTTCGGATACCAAATCCTCCTCTGAGAGGATGTCAACAGGTTGTAATTCCTGGGAAGAGACAGGGGAAGGTGGACTGCTGAGGACAGCAACAGAGGGTACCAGGGCTGTCTGGCCCAGTCTGGAGCCATCAGAATCACTTTGCATGGCTGTGACCTGATCCTGACTAACACTTTGAAGAGGAGAGGGAAGGGGGGAAAAGCATACAGAAATTTCCCTTCCCAATCCAGAATCAGAGCATCCAGGGAGACTGAGCCCAAGACTGGGGGTCTGCAACAAAAGAGAGGAAGCTGGTGATTGTCTGGGGCTGCAAAAAGATCTATCTATGGAGTGCCCCATCTCGAGAAAATCACTTTCAAAACTAGGGGATCTAGGGTCCATTCGTGATGGCCCTGGGATATCCTGCTGAGAGCATCTGCTAGGACATTGTCCTTCCCTGGGAGGTGAACTATCAGCGAGGTTTGCAGGGAATAGGCCAGGGACCACAACTTCATTGCTTATGTGCACAAGGCCGCAGACCGAGTGCCTCCTTGCTTGTTGATGTACCACATATTGGTGGTATTGTCTGTTCTGATCTGGACCACCTTGTTCTGTACAGATTTGGAAAAGGCTTGCAGTGCTAGAAACACTGCTCTGAGTTCCAAGAGATTGATGTGAAGCAGAGATTCTTGAGGTGACCACAGCCCTTGGGTGGTAAGATCCCCCAGGTGGGCTCCCCAGCCCAGCAGGGAGGCATCTGTGGTGAGTATCACTGAATGAGACTGAGTGACCAAAGGAACTCCTTGCCTCACATTGTCCTGATCCTGCCACCATTGCAAAGCCTGGATCAGGGTTCGAGTCACTGGAACTAGCTTGGTAAGGGAATCCTTTCTTTGGGACCAGAAGGCTCTTAAGTGGAACTGAATGTCCCTTATCTGAAATCTTGCTCCCTGGACCACTGCTGTAGAGGCTGCCATGTGGCCCAGAAGCTGCAGGAAATGCCTTGCTGGTCGAGACACCTGAAGGGTGAATGAAGAGGCCAGTTCCATAAGGTCCTTACCCTGTCCAGGGGAAGGAAGGCTCTTGCCCTTGTTGTATCCAGCTCCGCCCCTATGAAGGTGAGGAACTGTACTGGCTCGAGAACTGACTTTGGAAGGTTGAGGAGGAATCCTTGGGAAGTGAGCACTTGCTGAGTTATTTGCAGATGTGACTTGACTTGGTCTGGAGACTGACCCACTATGAGCCAGTCGTCCAAGTATGGAAAGATGGAGATCTTTTTTCTCCTTAGGAAAGCAACCAGTACTGCCAGGCACTTTGTGAACACTCTTGGGGCTGATGTTAGGCCAAAGGGCATTGCTCTAAATTGATAGTGGCCTGAGGGCAACTCGAACCTGAGGTACTTTCTGTGGGAGCACCTGATAGGAATGTGAAAATAGGCATCTTTGAGGTCCAGGGAGGCTAGCCAGTCCCCTGGCCTTAGAGAGGGCAGAATTATTCCCAGAGTCACCATTTTGAACTTTGGTTTTAAAAGGTGCTTGTTCAGATATCTTAGATCCAGGATGGGCCGCCATTCTCCTGTTTTTTGGGGGGTTAGAAAGTACCTGGAGTACAATCCTTTGCCCTTGTGTAGGGTAGGAACCCACTCTATGGCTCTGAGAGCCAGGAGGGAAGAAACCTCTGCCTCTAGGGCAAGGGTCTCTGATGGATTTGCATGTGGAAAGGATCTGGTTCTCATCTTGGGAAATTTTTTGAAGCTGAGAACCAGTCCCTGGCTTACTACTTCCAGGACCCACTTGTCTGATGTCAGAGACTTCCAGTCCTGGACAAAGTAAGCCAGCCTGCCCCCTACAGGTATTGGAGAATCGGCCCGGGCAGACCCATCAGGGTGTCTGCTTGGCAGGGGCTTTAGGCTGAGGGGTGGAAGCAGGCCTGCTCATTCCCCATCTGCCTCTTCCCTCTGAAGAACTCCCTGTGAGTATAGGAAGAAGAGGAGGCCGGGGCTTGGTAAAAAGGCCTTTGAAAAGGTCTGCCCCTGCTCCTGGACTGCTGCCTTTGAGGAGTGGCTTGCCTTTCTTTGGCCTGAGCACTCCTGTAGGTGGTCCTGTACTCGTCCATCTTTTTCATGTAGTTCTCTGTCTGCTCCCCAAACAGAGAATTACCAATGACAGGAAAATCCATGGCCTTAGCCTGGGTATCCTGTGATAGGCTAGTACATCTGAGCCAAGCCATCCTCCGAAGGGCCACAGATGTAGCCATGACTCTAGATGAAACATCATTGGAGTCCCCAGCAGCATGAAATTGCACCTTGGATGCCTCAATCCCATCTGCAGCCAGCTGCTCCAGCTCCTTGGCAAGCTGGTCAGAGGCCTGTTTAGCCAGAGCCAGAACAGTGTCCCATCTGGACTTCTGGTATCTAGCTGTGTAGGCCATATAGTTAGCCTGCCTGAGTCCCAAAGATGCTGTCATATACTGCTTCTTTGCCATGGCATCAATCCTCCTGGAGTCCTTATCTGGAGGGGGGTGATGCCAAGGGAATATTTGCCTTATCACAGGCAGCAGCCTGCACTACCCCAACATGACTGCATTGCTGAGAAAGGAACTCCATGTCCGAGCCTGAAAGGGTGTACCTCTTGTCTATTTGTCTGTCCACAGGAGGTATGGAGTTAGGAGTCTAGAATTTTTAATTGTCTGTTTCCCAAAAGATTTATGGAGGGGAATAGACAGTCTCCTGGATTCTGGGATGTCCATCATTTCAACAAAATCAGGCTCCTCCTGATCCTCCACTGCTTCTTCCATTGGAAGCTGGAGGGTATCAGGCACTTTTTTGTAGAACATGTAGTGTGAAGGGGACTCAGAAAGCCTAGGAGGAGAAACACCTGAAGGTCTGTCTGGGAGATGTCGGGTCAATAGGCACATCCAGACTTTCATAATCACCATCATCATCCTCATACTCTCCTCCTCCTCCTCCTCTGGTTCATAAAATTCTTCTGAAGTGTAATCTGGAACCGGGGAACGACCGAACCGAGCCCCTGCCAGATGGTGCTGGTTCGGCCAGAACCGAAGTTAGCGATTGCACTATCTTTATTGCTTTGGCTATCTCATCAGTGGTCGGAGTATGAATTTCTGGATCCGAACCGGATGACTTTTCTCTTCTCTTCCTTTTAACGGAACGACTCAGAATCGGCTCTCCTTTTGCCAAGTTTCGCCTGGTCAGAGGGCACTCCTTCTGTTCGGTCAGAACCAAACTGGCTGGCCATCCGGTCGCTTGACTTCTCATCCTCCCTTTCCTGAAGTCTACCTACTCTCTTATCCAGGGTAGCTTTGGGAAAATTTCATAAATTTGGCAGTCTGAATCGAGGTGGTCAAACCCCAGACAATAAACACAGGTGGTGTGGGGATCAGCCTTGGCAAAGGCTTCCCCACACACACTGCAGTGTTGAAACCCACTGGGCCCATTTTTTTTCTTGGGTTTCTCAGACATGGCCAATCCTATCCAAAACGTACCCTTTTTTCGGCAATCCACTAGACAAGACTCCCCTATCGGTTTCTGACTGTGTTACAGGTCTTGGAAAAAAACGTAATTAAATCCGTTTTTTTTTTTTTGGAACTGATATGGACCGGTTACCACACTCTAAGTAATTTCACAAACTTTTTAAGACTAAACTGATCGGTTCAGCCAAACTGATCCGAAATTTACAAGTTCCACACAGAAACTAAATGTAAAACCTATCTAGTACTCACAGTACCGCAGACAGAGACTTAAACTGACAGATTCGGTAGCAGAAATTCGGTAGAAACCGAGCAAAAAATGACACTTTAACCAACTTATTTGAACCGAGCAAAGGAGAAATCTCCGGAGCGACTGTTCAGTGAGGCGGAGTAAAGAATCTGACGGTTGGAGTTTAAACAACAGCAGACAGGGGCTTCAACCGAGTTTGCGCGAACGCTCCATGCTGGCCATGGAAAGTTAACTCTTTGTTCTCTGGGGCAGTTGAAAGGCAGGACCTAACTACAATAGTCAGAATACAGCAAGACTTCATGTTGTTTGAAAGCAGTCAGTGGCACAGGAGAAGGTGGTCGGGCGCTTTTTCAAAGGCCTTGATCACATATCCCCTCCGGTGCGAGAACCTCTACCTCCGTGGGATCTACTGCTGGTATTGGCTAAGCTCATAGGCAAGCCATTCGAACTGATGCACAGGTGCGATATCTTCCACCTGTCGTGGAAGACCACCTTCTTGGTGGCTATTACGTCAGCCAGAAGGCGCTTTCCATCGAGTCTTCTTATCTGGTCTTCCACAGGGACAAGGTTGTCCTGCGCCCCAACCCGAAATTTCTTCCGAAGGTGGTGTCGGAGTTTCACCTTAACCAGGTGTTGACTCTGCTGGTGTTCTACCGCAATCACACCTCGGAGGCCGAATATAGGCTCCATGCTTTGGACCCTAGAAGAGTGCTCTCTTATTATAAACAGCGGACGGCTGAAGTTTGGGGAGAGGTTCGTCAGCTGTTTGTCATCTACGCTGAAGCCGTACCTGGCAGACCTGCAGCCAAGCAGACGATAGGCAGGTGGGTCACCTCCTGCATAGATCTCTGCTATAGGTTGGCGGGCATGGAGCCTCCCAGAGGGGTAAGAACTCATTCTACCCACCATATCGCTGCTTCGGTGGCTGCTTCCAGGGATGTCCCTATCTAGGAAATCTGCAGGGCTGCTACCTGGAAGTCGGCACACACCTTCATTACCCACTACCACATCGACCTTGAGTCACACCGGGATGCTGGTTTTGGGACCTCGGTTCTCCAGTCCTTATTTCCCAAGTAGGGGTGCATGCCTTGCCTCCTCCTCCCGGAGAACTGCTAGGAGTCTGCCAGTAAGTGTGGATTGAACAGCATATCCCGTCCCTAGAAATACAGGTTACTCACCTGTAACAGGAGTTCTAGGAGTGGTATATGTTGTTCATCCACACAACCCACCCGACCTCCCCGACTTTGACGCGCAACCTGGCTTCCAGCGGGCTAGATCTGGCGTCATGGGGCGGAGAGTTTTACCACCCAGGTGGGTGGGAGGAGCCAGCTTGAAGACCTTCTGGCAAGATTTAAAGCGGCAAGGAACCTTCCAGTAAGTGTGGATGAACAACATATACCACTCCTAGAACTCCTGTTACAGGTGAGTAACCTGTATTTACGTAAGAACTTACCGTAACAGTAGATCTTCAAGAACAGCTGTTGCAGCAGGTAGTTTCCCCTCCCACCATCCCCTCTGGAGGTAGAGTTGTTCCGATCTCTCTTTTCTAGGATTAGGTGTTTCTAACACCGCTCTGAATGCCTTTTGATGGCAGATCCTCAGTCTCCACTTCTGATGTCATCTAGTGGCCAGGAGTCTCCGTCGGGAGAATTGCGGATTCTGGGGGACCGCCCCCTTTTGTATGATGCCTGATGTCGGGGGCGGGGCCGACGTCTGGGGCGGTTCCCACTGGATACTGCTAGCTAGAAAATTTCCATGGGCTTCAGTCCTAATGGTGTAACCTGCTGCAAGAGCTGTTCTTGAAGATCTGCTGATCTTACTTCGAGAAATAGCTCTTGCAGCAGGTTACACCATTTGGACTGAAGCTGGCAGGCACGAGGACCCCACAGAAAAATTCTAGCTAGCAGTATCCAGCGGGACTGCCCCTGACGCCTGCCCCTCCCGACGTCAGGCATCACTTAAAAGGGGGCGGTCCCCCAGCATCCCCAGTTCTTTTCCCGCTGTTGTCTCACCAGCATCGATCTCACGGATGCCTGCATCAATGATGCAACGCGCAGAATCTTTACAAAATAATCACAAATCCAAGTCTACTTCTCCAACTCTTCTCTTGAAGGACATCCCTCAAAGTGCGCCTGCAGCAAGCAGATCCCCTTCGCCAACCATCATTCGGCTTGTGTGAGGTTCCTGGGCCCGGAACACGACACCCAGGTCTGCTCCATCTGCCAACAATTTAAAAGCAGGACCAGGATCCGCCGCCAGAAGGCCCTTCAGGGGTTCCTTCTTGAAGAGAAACTTTGCAAAATGGAAAAAAAGACCTTCCTCCAAAGGGGATTCTTCTCATAAGACTGGGAAGCACCGGGACTCTGGTAGGTCGGGATCCCCCAGCAGGGCCTCTGAATCCAGGACCAGCTCCAGCTCTGCGCAGTCAGACCATTCTCCTTCCCTGGCCCACTCCCAACCTCCCCCAATTAAGGTAAGGTCTTCAGGGGGTTCTTCAGCCTCCTTGCACCCGCTTAAGACCCACCGGGCACCCGACTCTTCTTCCAGGCCTGACTATTCAGAAAAACATAGGAAGTCTTCCTCAGAATCTAGCAGGGCGTCAGGCTGACGCCAGGACACTGACCTCGGGTCCGTCTCCCAGCCTCCCAAGGCCCTGGAAAGAAAGACCAAGGATCTGACACCTCTTAAGTGGATGTCACAGAATAAAAATGTGCCTGACCCGACGCCCCCAAAAAATGGGCTCCCGACCCGACAGCAGTTGTACTGACTCCAGGTGACACATCAGGAGAGGAGGCTGCCACGCTTCCGGATGACCAGATGGGCAGCAAGGAGGACGCCGGCTTGCCCGGGAGCCATCGATGGATCCAGTGGTTCCCCAGGACCCGACCCCGGTGACAGACCCACACCGACGCCGGGTCCGTCGTCAGGCATGAACATTCAGGAGATGAAGGAATTGTCCACCTTCTGGTGGGAGACCATCAGAAAGGACGTGGTCCCCAGTAAGCTTCTTCCATCTCCACCACCTCCACCCCCCCTCCTCTGGAGGGTGAAGGCTTAAGACCCCCGACCCCAAGGAGCCAACTCCATCTCCTAGGAGCAGATCTAGAGAGAGAAAAAGGCGCCCATCATGGCCTCCTTCTGGGTCTCCGAGCCCTAAACAACCCAGGGATAGACGACACCCACTGGGGGATTACTCCAGACAGGATACATCCGATACCTCCAGGTCTCCATCCCTCTATAGTCCCCCATCACCAGACCCACGAGACCAGCCAAGGTCACAACCAGATGATCCCTCTTTCTCTGAAATCATGAGGCACAGCCAGGAAAATATGGAATGGGAGACTGAAGACTTGGACCCTGAGAGAAAACGCCTTACCCATTACCTTCGTCAGAAGGACCCAAAGCCTGTGGTGGTCCCACCTCTAGTGGACACCTTCACGGATGTCACCAAGGCGGCTTGGAGGCGTCCGCACTGGACACCGGCTGTTCCTAAGAAGGCTGACCGCCTCTAGAGCGCTGCTATGGAGGACCTGTATCTGGCGCAGCAACCCCTGGCAGACTCAGTGGTCATTACAGCATCTCATGCGCAGTCTCAACGACCGCAACACTTGAGTACCCAGCCTCCGGACCAAGAATCTAAGCAATTAGATTCTATGGGAAGACGCATGTATGCGGCTGCTACATTTTTCGATAAGGTCTTTGAATTACCTCACGCACATGGTGCAGTTTCAAAACGCCCTCTGGGAGCAGGGCCAAGACCTTTGAAGGACTTTCCGGATGGCGAAAAGAAGGAGCAGCTGCTCAACCTCCTTCATACTGGGTCGGATGTGGGGACCCAGGTTCTCCGAGCCGCTTACGAGTCAGTGGACTCGGCCGCCAGGGGAGCAGCTACTGGTGTTTGTCTTCGGAGACACTCTTGGTTGAGAATCTCTGGTTTCACCCCGAATGTTCAGAAGACTATCCTGGACGTCCCTTATAACGGAGCTGTCCTGTTCGGTGAGGTATCCGAGAACGTCATCACCAAGCTACAGGACACCGGGAAGGCATTTCGGACTGTAGAGGCCCAAATCTGGTTCCTTTCGGAGGAACCAGAACCATTTTCGTGGCAGGCAACAACGGCAACAGCCACATTCCGGCCAGCAACCCCGGTGCAATTTTGATCGCAAAGGTCAAGCCAAATTCTCCTCGGGCAAGGGCTCAAAGCATCGCAAGGCAGCCCAGCCCACAGGACCTAATGCTATCACAGCATGACTCCTTCCCGGCCCTCGCCCCTTCTCTGGATCAAAGGATAAAGGTCAGGGGTCGCAGCTCTCATTACCTCCAGGATGCCAGAGGATCATCTCCGGCCGGTGGGTGTTACAGTTGGTGCAGCGAGGACACGCTATAGAGTTCCTCGGCCACCCACTGTCCAGACCTCCCCTGCTCTCCCGTTACTCAGGTCAGCATGCTCTGCTCATCCAGCAGGAGATCTTGGCCCCCTTAGACAAGGAGGCCATAGAGTACGTTCCACCAGACCAGTAAGGAAAAGGTTATTGTTCCAACATCTTCCTGGTCCCAAAGAAAACAGGGGACTTGCACCCAATCTTAGATCTCAGCGATCTCAACACGTTTGTGTTATAGAAACGCTTCTGCATGGTGACCCTACCAGCAGGGCCACTATGTTTTTCTGTACCTAGATGACTGGCTCCTCATGGCACCCTCTCAGGAGGCCCTGATGTGTGCGACTCAGGATAACCGTTCTCTTTTCCAGTTGTTGGGCATCATCATCAACCAGGAGAAGTCACACCTTGTCCCATCTCAGACTCTGCAATTTATTGGAGCAGTTCTGGACACCACTCAAGGGAGAGCATTTCTTCCTTCGGACAGGGTGGAACACATCGGATCCCTCATACAGGACACAATAACAAAGACAACGGTGCCCGCCAGGACTGTTCTTTGCCTGCTCGGACATATGGCGGCTGCCACTGCGACGGTTCCCCTAGCCCGACTTCATATGCGGATTACCCAGTGGATGTTGCGGGCTCAATGGGACCAGAAGCAAGTTCATATGCAGCATCCAGTCTGGATCACGAATGCCGTCATCCGAGACTGGCAATGGTGGCTCGTCTCAGACCATCTCTAGAAAGGAGTCCCCTTCATGGCACCACCTCCTTTAGTGACACGCTCCATGGACGCCTCGGGATCCGGATGGGGAGCGCACCTCAACAGGGTCAGGACTCAAGGCTCATGGTCGTCTCTAGAGTCCCATCTGCACATAAATATTCTGGAGATGAGAGCCGTCCTGTATGCCCTACAAGCATTCCAGATGGACATTCCACCGGGTACTCTTCTGATTCAAACAGACAATACTGTGGTGATGTACTATCTCAACAAACAAGGAGGCACTCATTCCTACCCCCTTTGCAGGGAGGCTCAAAGGGTTTGGAATTGGGTACTGCAACACGGCGCAGATATTATTGCAGTGCACTTTCCCAGAGTGGACAACACAGTTGCAGACAGTCTCAGCCAATCACAGGCCAGAGTCCATGAATGGGAACTGCTTCAGGAAGTCGCAGAGGATCTGTTTCGCAGATGGGGGACACCAGAATTAGACCTTTTCGCATCCCCATCCAACGAAAAACTGCCCAGTTTTTGCTCACTAGATCCAGGGCCTGGTGTTTTCTGGCGAGACGCATTGTCCCTCTCTTGGACGGGCAGATTCCTCTATGCTTTCCCGCCCTTCCCTTTGATCCAGAGGGTTTTACTGAAGCTCCGACAAGAGCGGGTGTCACTGATTCTGGTAGCACCCTTTTGGCCCAGGCAAATTTGTTTCCCCCTATTACATTAGCTGACCCAGGAACCTCCGGTGCCTCTGTCATTCAGCTGTCAACTTCTGTCCCAGGAGGCAGGCTTCTTAGTCCATCCGGATCTTTGGTTGCTGAACCTGCATGCCTGGCTCCTAAAGACATAGCAGTCCTGAGATACGGGGTCTCTCGGGAAGTTGCAGACGTTCTGGCAGCAGCCAGAAAACCCTCCACTCACACCACTTACGCCATGAAGTGGCGCAGATTTTGCATCTGGGCTCAAGCTCGCGGATTGACTCCATTGGATTGTTCAGAGAGGTCAGTGTTAGACTACCTTCTAACCCTGTACGAGGCAGGCCTTGCCTACTCTTCCATTAAGGTTCACCTGTGTGCCATTTTGGCGTATCATTCACCGATAGGTCATAGCTCTCTAGCTCAACTAGAGGCTTCACGTGCTTTTTTTTTTTGTGTGGCATCCTGCACCTGAGACCTCCTTTCAGAGACCTGGTTCCACCTTGGGATCTCCCCTTTGTTTTAGAGCAGTTTACTCTACCTCCTTTTGAACCAGCTGCGGATTGCGAGCCGCATCTCCTCGCTTGGAAGACGCTCCTTTTAGTTGCAGTTACTTCTGCCAGAAGATTTTCTGAGCTCCATGCACTCATGTGCAAGGATCCTTATTTGGTTTTTTCACAAGGACAGGGTATCCTTAAGAACAAATCCTAAGTTCCTTCCCAAAGTGGTCTCGGCAGTCATACTCAACCAAGATATAGACCTGCCGGTGTATTACCTGAATTACGGTAACGGGGGAGGCCCTGTTGCACACTCTAGATATGCATAGTTGTCTCAGATATTATCTGACCAAAGCAAAGCTCATTGTAAGTCGGACCAGCTCTTTGTTTCCTACGCACAGCGGATGCTCGGTGCTTCTGTTTCAAAACAGTCACTTTCCAGATGGTTGGTCAAGTGCATTATGATCTTACTTTGAGAAACAGCTCTTGCAGCAGGTTACACCATTAGGACTGAAGCCGGCAGGCGCCAGGACACCACGGAAATTTTCTAGCTAGCAGTATTCAGCGGGGACCGCCCCCGATGTCAGTCCAGCCCCCAGTGTCAGGTATAGTATATAAGGGGGAGGTCCCCCAGAATCCCCAGCTCTTTTCCTGCAGTCAACTCGCCAGCATCGGCCTCTCGGTCTCTATCTAGCGCACTGCGACTTAGAACTTCAAGAGTTTCTCCAGACTGATGTCCTCTCCAACTCCTTCACTCGAGGGACACCTTTCCAAGTGTGCCTGCGGAAAACAGATCCCTTTTAAGGATCCTCATTCCTCCTGTGTGCAGTGCTTAGGCCCAGACCACGACACCAAGGCCTGCACTTTCTGCCAAGGGTTCAACAGCCGCACCAGGATCTGCCATCAGAAGGCACTTCAGGCTTACCTGCTGGAAGAAAGACTTAGTAGGATGGACCAAGAACCTTCCCCCGGGGCGATTCTTCTTCCAAGGCCCATAAACACCAGGAGAAAGCAAGGTCCAAATCCCCAGACCGGGCCTCGGACTCCCGTAGCTCAGGCTCCACCAGGTCGGACCGCTCTCCCTCCAGGGCTTGTTCTCAGCCCCCTTCGGTCAAAGTCCAAGCCTCAGGCGGCTCTTCGACTCTCCAGCCCATCAAGACTTCAAGGCCCTCGGCTTCCTTTACTCCCTCTCGGGCCTCTTCCAAGTCTTCAGAATGCCATAAGTCTTCCTCATTGACCCGACGTTGGGATCGCAACTCTAGGTCAGTCTTCTGGCCTCCCAAAGGCCTGGATCCACCACCCAGGAAGATTAAGGACCTGACGTCCCTAAAGCAGACGTTGGACCCGACGTCGACCAAGCACCCGATGTCGGCCAAGCATCCAAAGTTGGCCAGGTGTTCGCTGGAGCCGAGGACACCGGCCAGGCACCAGATGCCAGCCAGGCATTTGCCAGACCCGAAGACATTGGCCAAGCGACCGACGTTGGCCTCACATTGACCAGAGCCAAAGAGTGCCCCCCAGTCACCAGTGGACACCGGTCACAGGGACTCAACGGAGGAGGACACAACGCTGCCCAAAGACCAGGCAGGCGACACTGAGGATGCCGGGCTCCCGAGGGAACCTTCGCCCACCCCGGAGACACCCGCGGACCCGACGCCCGACCCCGGCGACAGACCCGTCGTGGGGCATGAACCTGCAAGAAGTAAAGGACCTCTTTACTTTTTGGTGGGACACCATCTGAAAGGATGTGGTCCCCATAAAACCTCCTTCACCTCCTACGCTCCCTCCTCCACCACAGGGGCCAGCAGGACGACCACCAACCCCTATGGAGCAGACTCCACCTCCCAGGGGTAGATCCAAGGATCAGAGAAGGCCTCCCTCAAGATCTCCACTAGGGTCTCCCAGCCCCAAGCGACCCAGACGTCAGTGGTATACTCCGTCAGGGTAGGACTCCAGATCGGATACCTCGGATTACTCCAGATCTCCTTCTCTGCTCAGCATTCCATCACCTGACCCACATGACCTGCCCAGGTCTCCTCCGGATGATCGCTCTTTTTTTGAGATCATGAGGCACATCCAGGACAACATGAGATGGGACGCTGAAGACCTCGACCCGGAAAGACAGTGCCTCGCCTGTTATCTTCGGCAGAAAGACCCAAAGCCTGTGGTAGTGCCACCCTTGGTGGACACCTTTGCGGACATCACCAAGGCTGTGCGAAAGCGTCCGCACTCCATTCCTGCGGTGCCGAAATAAGCTGACCACCTGTACAAGGCCCCGAGAGAGGACCAGTACTTTGCTCAACAACCTCTGGCAGACTCCCTGGTCATTACGGCCTCACATGACCGGTCGCAAAGACCGCAACACATGAGCACACAGCCACCGGACCAGGAATCCAAGCAACTGGATGCCCTGGGGAGACACATGTATGCAGCTGCTACATGCTCCATCAGGTCCCTGAACTACCTAACTCACATGGCACAGTTTCAAAATGCCCTATGGGAACAGGGCCAGGACCTGGTCGATAAGCTTCCGGATGGGTACCAGAAGGCGGAGCTCCTAAACCTTCTCCGCACAGGGTCTGATGTGGGTACCCAAGTACTACGAGCCACATAAGATTCTGCAGACTCGTCCACCAGAGCTGTAGCTTCAGGCGTCTGTCTCCAGCGACACTCTTGGCTCCGTGTCTCCGGCTTCACCCTGGACGTACAGAAGAACATTCTTGACGTCCCCTACAACGGCAAAGTACTCTTTGGTGAACCCTCAGAGAAGGTTATCACCAAACTCCAGGATGCTGGGAAGGCGGTCAGGTCTGTACTGGCCATGTACAGATCCAGGCCCAGTTCCTTTCATAGGAACCAGAGCCGTTTTTGCAGCCGGCAACAAAGGCAGCAGCCACGTTCCGGCCAGCAACAAAGGAGCACTTTTCAGCGGAAAGCCCAGGCTAAGTTGTCCCCAGGCAGAGCCCAGCACTACACTAAACTGGCCCAGCCTGCAGGGACCAGTGCTGCCACAGCATGACTCCTTCCCGGCCCCTCCTCTGGATCAACGGGCACAAAAGGTTGAGGGTCGCATTGCTCGCCACTTTTTAGGGTGGCAGTTGATTACCACCAACCGGTGGGTTCTCCAGTTGGTCAAGAAAGGCACTTCATAGAATTTCTCAACCACCCACCGGCAAGACCTCCCCTGCTTTCCCATTACTCGGGTCAGGACGCCCTGCTCATACAGCAGGAGGTGCTCGCGCTCCTGGGAAAAGAAGCGATAGAGCACGTACCACGGAACCAGAGGAGTGCAGGGTATTATTCTCACTTCTTTCTGGTTCCCAAGAAAACAGTGGACCTCCGTCCGATACTGGACCTCAGTGACCTCGACGAGTCGGTCCTGTACAAACGCTTCCGCATGTTGACCCTCCCAGGTCTGATTCCCATGCTCAAGCAGGGCGCCTTTCTAGTGTTCTTGGACATGCAGGATGCTTACCTGCATATACCCATTACTCAAGCGCACAGGAGGTTTCTGCGCTTCGAGTTCTAGGGCCACCATTATCAGTTCCGAGCCCTCCCCTTCCGACTGTCATTGGCACCTCGGGTATTCACGAAGTTTATGGCGGTCGTAACGGCGACTCTGAGGAGACAAGGCCACTACGTGTTTCCCTACCTGGACGACTGGATTCTCATGGCGCCCTCTTGGGAGGCCTTGATGTCCGCCATCCATTATACTCAGTCTCTGTTCGAGACGCTGGACATCATGATCAATCAAGAGAAGTCACGCCTGGTTCCGTCACAGACTCTGCAGTTCATAGGCACATTTCTGGACACCGTCCAGGGGAAACCTTTTCTTCCCCAGGACAGAGCGGAACACATCAGATCCCTCATCAGGGACATTTTGGCGAAGAAGACCGTTCCTGCCAGATTGGTCCTTTGCCTGCTCGGACACATGGCTGCGGCCATTGCAACAGTCCCGCTTGCTCGTCTCCACATGCGGGTCGCCCAGTGGATGTTACGGGTCCAATGGGATCAAAAGCAAGACCATCTGCAGCTTCCAATCCAGATCACGAAGACCATAATCCAGGATTGGC
This sequence comes from Neoceratodus forsteri, assembly GCA_016271365.2. Classification (NCBI taxonomy): domain Eukaryota; kingdom Metazoa; phylum Chordata; order Ceratodontiformes; family Ceratodontidae; genus Neoceratodus; species Neoceratodus forsteri. The sequence continues at coordinate 113,242,702 of JADMNL010000034.1, read as the reverse complement.
AATGGTGGCTAGATCCGAAGAATCTATCGGCAGGGGTCCCCTTCATTTCACCATCTCCGATCGTGACACTCTCCACAGATGCCTCAGGGCTTGGATGGGGAGCACACCTCGACGGTGTCTGGTCTTGGGGCCTGTGAACAGTCCAAGAGACTCATCTCCACATAAATATCCTGGAAATGAGAGCAGTTCTTTACGCCCTGCAGGTCTTCCAGTTGGAGATTCCACCGGGTACTCTTCTGCTACAAACAGACAATTCTGCGGTGATGTATTACCTCAACAAACAAGGAGGCACCCATTCCTACCCGCTTTGCAGGGAGGCCATGAGGGTGTGGGATTGGGCTTTGCAACACGGCGCAAACCTCATTGCTGTTCATGTCCCAGGAGTGGACAACGTCATTGCAGACGGCCTGAGTCGCTCTCAGGACAGAGTCCACGAGTGGAAACTACTCCAGGAGGTAGTAGAGGATCTGTTTCACAGATGGGGTACACCAGAGTTAGACCTTTTTGCGTCCCCATCCAATGCAAAACTGCCCAATTTTTGCTCGCTAGATCCAGGGCCTGGTGTTTTCTGGTGAGACACGTTGTCCCTCTCCTAGGCAGGCAGATTCCTCTATGCCTTCCCCCCTTTCCGTTGATCCAGAGGGTTCTTCTGAAACTTCGCAGAGAGCAAGCAATGCTGATACTCATTGCGCCGTCAGCTATCCCGGGAACCTCCGGTGCCTCTGCCAGTCAGCTCTCACTTGTTGTCTCAGGAGGAGGGCTCCTTGGTCCATACGGACCTTCATTCACCGAGCCTGCATGCTTGGCTCCTAGAGACATAGCCATTTTGCGACATGGGGTCTCACAAGAGGTAGCTGACGTTCTGGTGGCCGTGAGAAAACCGTCCACTCATGCTACTTACGCCATGAAATGGCACCGTTTTTGCCTATGGGCTCAAACGCGGGGGTTTTCGCCTCTAAACTGTCCAGAGAAGTCGGTCTTGGACTACCTCCTGTCTCTTTTTCAGACAGGCTTGGCCTACTCCTCGATCAAAGTACACCTCTGTGCCATCCCAGCCCATCATTGTCCTATAGGCCAACACACCATATCTCAGTTGGACATAGCATGAGCCTTCCTGAGAGGTATTCTCCACCTTAGACCTCTGATTAATGATCCGATTTCACCATGGGATCTACCCTTTGTCCTGGAGCAGCTTACACTGCCACCCTTTGAACCAGCCGCGGATTGCGAGCTACGTCTTCTAACTTGGAAGACGTTGTTTTTAGTTGCTGTTACCTCGGCCGTAAGAATTTCTGAATTTCATGCACTCATGTGCAAAGAGCCTTATTTGGTTTTTCACCAAGACTGGGTATCCCTATGGACTAATCCCAAGTTTCTGCCTAAGGTGGTCTCAGCTCTCACCCTTAATCAGGACGTCGATCTACCAGTGTACTGCCCTAAATATTCAAATCGAGGAGAGGCCCTTTTGCACACTCTAGATGTGCATAGGTGTCTCCGATACTACCTGACCAGAACCAAACACCACTGAAACTCGGACCAGCTTTTTGTCTCCTTTGCCCACAGGATGTTGGGAGCTCCTGTTTCCAAGCAGTCGTTATCCAGGTGGCTCATTCAATGTATTACGTTCTGTTACCAGAAGCGCAACAAACCCTTACCGGGCGCGGACAAGGGTCACTCCACAAGGTGGGGGTGGCTATCTCCAAGAATGTGTCCACCTCGGCCATCTGTGCTGCAGCTACTTGGAGCTCCATGCACACTTTCATCAGGCATTATAGCCTGGATATTGCATTGAGGCGAAGAGCAGGTTTTGGTCTAGCAGTCCTTTAAGGACTTCTGTCCTAGGTTTTGTTTCCATTAAGGATTTCTACCTTCCCTCCTACCAGTGGTGTGGGATTTCCATTATTGCTTGGGAATCAGTCCTAATGGTGTAACCTGCTGCAAGAGCTGTTTCTCGAAGTAAGATAGTACAGTTACGTAAGAACTTACCATAACAGTAGATCTTCGAGACCAGCTCTTGCAGCAGGTGGTTTCCCTCCCACCATCCCCGCTAGAGGTAGATTCTAGTTTCAACATTCTTCTTCTAGGATCAGGTGTTCTCAGCATCTCTCTGACTGCCATTTGATGGCGGATCCTCAGTCTCCTCTTATGATGTCATCCAGCGGCCAGGAGTCTCCAGCGGGAGAACTGGGGATTCTCGGGGACCGCCCCCTTATGTACTATGCCTGACATCGGGGGCGGTCCCTGCTGAATACTGCTAGCTAGAATTTTTCCATGGGGTCCTGGTGCCTGCTGGCTTCAGTCCAAATGGTGTAACCTGCTGCAAGAGCTGTTCTCTAAGATCTACTGTTACGGTAAGTTCTTACGTAACTGTACTTTACAGTAAGTTCTTATGTAACTGTACTTTCTCCCACTGTGGCACACCTCAGGTGGACCTTTTTGCCTCCAGGGAGAATGCCAAGCTGAGGCTGTACCATGCCCACCCCCCTCAGCAGGGCTCGCTGCAGTGGGATGCCTGCTCCAGGCCGTGGACCCCAGGCCTCTTCTATGCCTTCCCTCCTCTGCCCTTGAACCACAAGGTGCTCCTTAAGATCAAGAGGGACAAGGCGCAGGTGATTCTGGTAGCCCTGGGCTGGCCTCGCCAGTTGTGGTATCCAGATCTCCTCAGCCTCAGCTCCAGGCTCCCGAGGCGGCTTCGAGCCCGCCCGGACCTGGTCTCTGTCAACGAGGGAAAGGTACTCCATCCAGACCTTCAATCCCTGCACCTGACGGACTGGTTCCTGAGCGGCTAGAGTTCCAGGCCTTGGGTCCTTCCAACGAGGTCCTCAACGTCGTTGAGGCGTCCCGCAAGGAGTCGACCAGAAAACAGTATGCCTTCAAATGGAAGAGATTCTCCATTTGGTGTCAGGACAAGGGGTTGGACCCCTCGTCCTGTCTGCTGCCTAGCATTCTGGACTACCTCTGGTCCCTTTCCCAGCAGGGGCTTTGGTCGACGACCCTCAAGGTACACCTGGCAGCCATCTCTGCTTACCGGGCACGGGCCAGCAAGCAGTCAGTGGCGCAGGAGAAGGTGGTCTGGTGCTTTTTCAAGGGCCTAGATTACATGTCCCCTCTGGTGCGTGAACCACCACCTCCGTAGGATTTACTGCTGGTATTGGCCAAGCTCATGGGCAAGCCATTCAAACTGATGCACAGGTGTGACATCTCTCACCTGTCGTGGAAGACTGCCTTCTTGGTAGCTATCACGTCAACCAGAAGGATTGGGGAGCTCCAGGCTCTTTCCATTGAAGCTCCCTACCTGGTCTTCCACAGGGACTAGGTTGTGTTGCGCCCCTACCCGAAATTTCTCCCGAAGGTGGTTTCGGGGTTTCACCTGAACCAGGTGTTGACTCTGCCGGTGTTCTACCTCAGTCACACCTCGGAGACTGAGTATAGGCTCCATACTTTGGACCTGAGAAGAGCGCTCGCTTACTACAAAGAGCGTATGGCAGAAGTTCGGGAAGAGGTTTGCCAGCTGTTTGTCACCTGCGCTGAAGCCACACCTGGCAGACCTGCAGCAAAGCAGACGATTGGTAGGTGGATCACTTCCTGCATGGATCTCTGCTATAGGTTGTCGGGTAGGGAGCCTCCCGTAGGGCTTATGGCTCATTCCACCTGTCATACTAATGTGTCAGTGGCTGCTTCTAGGGATGTCCCTATCCAGGAAATCTGCAGGCTCCCACACGCCTTCATTTCCCATTAGCACATAGACCTTGAGTCATGCCGGGATGCTGGTTTTGGAGCCTTAGTTCTCCAGTCCCTTTTTCCTAATTAGGAGGTGTGCATCTTGCCTCCCCCCCCCCGGAGAACTTCTAGGAATCTGCCAAGAAGTGTGGATAGAACAACATATCCACGATCCTAGAAAAATAGGTTCCTCACCTGTAACAGGAGTTCTAGGAGTGGTATATGCTGTTCATCCACATGGACCCGCCCATCCTCCCCAGCTTCGGCACACAACCTGGCTTCCAGTGGGCTAGATCTGGTATCATGGGGCAGAGCCGAGAGTTTCATCACCCGGGTGGGTGGGAGTAGCCAGCTTGAAGACTTTCCGGACCATCTTAAAATGGCAAGGTGCCTGCCAGACAGTGTGGATGAACAACATATACCACTCCTAGAACTCCTGTTACAGGTGAGTAACCTGTATCTATTCCCCTGCACAAATCTTTGAGGAAACAGACACACAAAATTCTGCAGGTTCCCACTTCTATACCTCTTGTGGACAAAACGATGGACAGGAGGTATATGTTGTCAGGTTCTGGAACGGAATTCCTCTACAATTATTGCAGCCATGTTGGGGTTGTGCAGGCTGCAGCCTGTGACAAGTCTAATATTCCCTTGGCTTCATACACCCCAGATAAAGATTCCAGGAAGTTGGATGCTATGGCAAAAAAACAGTATTTAGCATCCTGTTTGGGACTCAGGCAGGCCTCTTATATGGTCTATGTGGCTAGGTACCAGAAATCTAGTTGGGATACATTTCTGGAACTAGCAAAGAATGCCCCTCCCCAGCTGGCCAAGGAGCTGGAACAGGTGGCTGTAGATGGGACTGAGGCATCCAGAGTTCAGTTTCATGCTGCTGTAGACTCAAATGATGTGTCAAGAGTCATGGCTACATCTGTCTCCCTAAGGAGATTTCTTTGGCTCAGATGTACTAACGAAAAAGATGGATGAGTACAGGACCACCTACAGGTGTGCAGTGGCCAAGGAAAGGCAAGCTACTCCTCAGAAGTAGCAGTCTAGGGCTGGCAGTGGTAGGCCTTTTCACATGCCTTTTTACCAAGCCCAGGCCTCCTCTGCTTTCTAGCAGAGGGGGTTCTTCAGAAGGAGAGGCAGAAGGGGGATGAGCAGGGCTGCATCCACTTCTCAGCCTAAGACTCCTGCCAAGCAGACACCCTGATGTGTCAGATCGGGTCGCATCCTCTGTTCCAGTAGGGGTCAGGCTGGCTTACCGTCTTCCAGGCATGGAAGTTTGTCACTTCAGACAAATGGGTCCTGAAAGTGGTTTGCCATAGACTTGCTCTCAGTTTCAAAAGATTCCCCAAAATAAGAGCAAGGTCTTTCAAGCCTGCCACACCTCTGGAAACTGCTGCTTTGGAGGCAGAGGTTTCTTCTTTATTGCTCCTAGAAGCTGTGGAGCAAGTTCCTGTATTGCACAGAGGGAAAGGGTTGTACTCAAGATACTTCCTCACCCCAAAAAAGACAGGGGAGTGGCGACTCATCCTAGACCTAAGATATCTGAACAAGCATCTTACAAAGCCAAAATTCAAAATGGTGACTCTGGGAATCATTCTTCCCTCTCTGAGACTGGCTAGCCTCTCTGGACCTCAAGGATGCCTATTTTCACATTCCAATCAGATGCTCCCACAGAAAGTATGTCAGGTTCAGGCATTAAGAAGGGGGAGAAGGACTTCTTTAAGTACATCAGGGAGAAAAGGAGCTGTAAGGACCACATAGTAAGGATTAGGAAGGAGGGGAGTTGGGTGGAAGCAGGGTGCGATAAGGCGGAAGCACTAAATGAGTACTTCTGCTCAGTATTTACTAAAGAGAAGAGGGGGGTGACACCCAAGGTGGGAGAAATGGCAGAAGCGGGGGAGAGTGGTGACAGATGGGGAAATCATGGAGAGCAGAGTTCGAGAGGGTTTGAAGGCACTGAGGGTGGACAAGGCGCCAGGCCCAGATGGCATCCACCTCAGGGTACTGAAGGAGCTGGCAGAGGTCCTTGCAGGACCTTTGGCAGACCTATTTAATGCCTCACTACATTTGGGGTGTGTACCTCAGGACTGGAGGATGGCTCATGTGGTGCCCTCCACAAGAGTGGCCCCAAGGATGAACCGGAAACTACAGACCAGTGAGCCTCACATCCATCGTGGGTAAGCTAATGGAGACTATCCTGAAGGAGAGGCTGGTGGCCTCCTAGAGGCCAAAGGACTACAGGACAGCAGACAGCATGGCTTCATACGTGGCAGATCCTGCCAAACCAACCTGGTCGAGTTCTATGACTGGGCAACTAGGCAACTGGACAGGGGCCATGCAGTGGATGTCCTGTATCTGGACTTCAGTAAGGCATTAGACTCAGTGCCACATGGAAGGCTGGGAAGGAAGTTAGTAGGCACAGGGGTGGGTGCAAAGCTGGTGAGATGGGTAGGAAACTGGCTGCAGGGAAGGCAACAGAGGGTGGTGGTGGGTGGGGAGCTCTCACGCCCTAGGGCAGTGACGAGCGGTGTTCCACAGGGCTCAGTGTTGGGACCAGTGTTGTTTGGGATATTCATTGCAGACATATCATGGGACATCAAGAGCAAGATCAGTCTGTTTGCTGATGATACCAAGGTAGGCGCGGTGGTGGATGACCTAGGGGGATGGCAGGGGTTGCAGGATGATCTGGCAAAGCTTGAAACCTGGTCAGACACCTGGCAACTGGGCTTTAATGCCAAAAAGTGCAAGGTGCTGCATTTTGGGATGAAGAACCCAAGGAGGAGTTACCAGCTAGGGGGAGTGCAGCTAGCCCAGACAGAGGGGGAGAAGGATCTGGGTGTGCTCATTGTAGGGTCAGTGAACAACTCGGCACAATGTAGGAAGGCAGCTGCAAAGGCCAACAAAATGCTGGGTTGTATTGCAAGGGGTATATCCTCGAGGAGGGAGGAGGTGATTCTGCCACTGTATAGGTCATTAGTTAGACCACACCTGGAGTACTCGTGCAGTACTGGCGTCTGTATCTGAAGAGGGACATTAAGTTACTGGAGGTGCAGCGCAAGCGACAAAGATGATCAAGGGGCTGGGGACTTATCATATGAGAGGAGGTTGAAGGAGTTGAACATGTACTCACTGGAGGAGAGACAGGGTGACATGATTGAAACCTTTAAATACATTAAAGGAATAAACAAGATGGGCACAGAGGGCTGTTCAAAGTAAGGAGGGAGGGCCACCAGGGGCCATGATATGAGACTGGAGCGAGGAAGGTTCAGGAGGAAGATGAGGAGACACTTTTACAGAGAGGTGATGGCTGGGTGGAATCGTTACCTGCTGAAGTGGTATGCAGTAGAACAGTGGACTGCTTCAAACGAGGATGGGACAGGACAAGGGGAAGGGTGGAAGGAAGGGGCAGCTGCAGAATAAGGGGTGCTAGCTGCACATTCGAGCAGACTTGATAGACCTCTAGGCCTTTATCTGCTGGCAAATTTCGTATGTTCGTAGGTTCGAGTTGCCCTCAGGTCATTATCAGTTCTGAGCAATGCCCTTCTGCCTGACATCTGCTCCCAGAGTCTTTACAGAATGCCTGGCAGTGGTTGTAGCCTTCCTCAGAAGGCAGGGTATTTCTGTGTTTCCCTATCTAGACGACTGGCTCATTGTAGGCCAGTCCTCAGACCAAGTCAAGTGAGCCCTGGCTGTTACCCAGAGGCTTCTGGGTTCCCTAGGGTTTCTTCTTTTTCTTTCCAAGTCAGTACTGGAACCAGTTCAGCTTCTCACCTTCATAGGGGTAGAGCTGGATACAATTCAGGCAAAGGCATTTCTTCCTCTTCCAAGGGTGAAGGCTCTTACAAATCTGGCAGCCTCTTTCAGACCTCGAGTGTCTCGGCCGGCCAGGCATTTCTTCAGCTTCTAGGCCACACGGCAGCCTCCACTGCAGTGGTCCAAGGAGCCAGGTTCCAAATGAGGAACATTCATTTCTAGGGACATGGATATGTTGTTCATCCACACTCATTGGCAGGTATCCTTGCCGCTTTAAATCTTGCCGGAAGGTCTTCAAGCTTGCTCCTCCCACCCACCCGGGTGGTATAACTCTCGGCTCCGCCCCATGACGCCAGATCTTCCTTACCGCTTGGAAGCTCAGGTTCCCTCCTTAACGCTCTGCGTTTGAGACTGGTTCCTATTTCTCCGTTGCGGTTTAAAATAAATTTGCAAAAAGACTTGGTCTTCTATCCCTTGACTGCGATGGACAAATCGACTCCCGGATTGGGAGATGCCCATGCGGGCAGAAGATGTCTCGGACGGATCCACACTCCACGTGTGTCTACTGTTAGGCCTTGAGCACGACCCGCAGGCTTCGACCCGTGCTCATCTTTCGGCCTCGTCCTCGAAGACGTGCTGCCCGGTGCAACTGGGCGTCCCGAGAAGCGTTTCCCTCCGGTGAAGTCCAAGGAGGCCCGGTTGGCGGTGTCCGCGGCGGCGGGCTCGGCGGATCAGCTCGAGCGGATGGTCGCCCTCGAAGAGGAGGCGGCGCGGGCCGTATCTTCCTCGGCCGCGGCATTTATCCCGCTCTCCCTGGGCTCTTCTTACACGGCTTCTTTTAAGGAGCTTTGTCTGTCCCTCTCCACTAAAGGAGAAGGACCTACTGCGGGACCTTATTCTCGGTCCAAAAAGAGGGACAGGGGTAAGTCCCTCCGTCGACGCTCTTGGGAGCGGGAAAGGTCCCTCTCCCCGGGCCGTCGACCGTCGGCTTCGGTCGACCGCTCGGCTTCGGCCACTGGCCTCACGGTGTCCCCGTCAGGTCAGTTGACCGAGACTCCCACCGATGAAGTCGAGATTTTTCTCGACCCATTGGATGGGCTGTCGCCTTTAGCAGCTGAGATTCCCCTCTCCCCGGTTCCCCCGGGAGGAGTTGAGGATCCCGTGGGCTCGCCTGTGCCTCCGGTTCCGGAGCCCTCGGATGGACCATCCGAGCCGAAGGGAGTGCTGGTTCCGGCCGACACCTCCCCGCACCGACCTCGGAAATTCCGGGACTCTCGGTCTCGGTCTCGGACCTCGTCGCGGTCCAGCCGATCCCACCGTCATAGGCGGTCTCGGTCTCGGCACCACGGTAAGCGGCGTCGCCGCTCGTCCTCCTCCTCGGATGAGGGGAGGCTTCGGCGTAAATTACGTCGACGGTACGAGGACCTTATGTTGCAACAGCTCCTCCTGGCCGGGAATAAGCCGACCCCGTCGCCTTCCCCGGCCATTAAGTGGCTGTCACCGGAACGGCCGACACAACCCCTCGACTTATCCGAGGAGCCTATACCCAGGCCGGTTGTTCGGCCAAAACCAGCTGCTCCACCGATTCCGGTGGAACCTCCGCCTCCACAGCCACCAATTGGGGCTCCGACCAAGGATTCTCGGTCGGCTAAGGGTCTACCCCATCGGCTGTCAGTTACCCTCACTCCCGACCGACCTCGGCAGGTGAAGGGTGGCTCAGGCCAGAGGCAGCTCTTCGAGGACTCTTCCGAGTCCGAAGATGATTCCTCCTTTTTCTCCAAGCGACTGGACTTGGAGTCTTCAGGAGGTCAGTCAATGGACGATAGCCCGTCGTCCTTCCTAGGACTGCTGGCTCATCTCGGAGTCCACCGGATGGAGCTCGAACCCGTTCCAAGCAGGGCCAGGTATCCCCTCACGGAGATTCTGGACCGAGGATTCTCCGACGGAGGCCTTTCGGTGGCGAGGCCATAGTGGGTCCGGCACTGGAGCTTTGGCAGCGCCTGCTTCCTGCCCTGCGCCTTCGGCCAGGATGGCCAGAAAGTATCGGTCCCTACCGGTTCCTTGTCCGGTTTTGAACACCCTCTGCTGAGGGGTTGTTACCGACAGCGCGCCAGCCGGGCACCAGGGATGTGGACAAACCTCTGACAAGGAGTCCAAGAAATTGACTATGTCGGGCGAAAAGTCTACGCTAAGGCCCCTCTCTCGGTCCAGGCCAGTTCGGCCGTCCTCATGGCACATTTTTCTCATGCCCTGTTGGGCTCCCTGGATGAGGTCATCCCTCATCTTCCCGCCGATCTGCAGACTACGGTTAAGCAGGTGCGGGACCAGGACAGGGCAGTGGCCAAACAGCAGCTCCAGACTACTTTGGATATAGGGGACTCATGTGCCAGATCGGTGGCGGCCGCAGTGGCTATGCGTCGGCGGGCTTGGCTGAGGATATCCACCTTTACTTCGGATACCCAGCACAAGTTGGCGGATGTTCCCTTTTTGGGGACTGACCTCTTCGGCCCTGGGGTGGAAGGTCACCTGCAGAGGATCGAGAAGTCCAATGCCACCTTGGACTCGGTCTCTTCCGCTCAGAAGGACAAAGGCCGCAAACCACAGCCTAAGCCCTTTCGTCCTTCTGTGCCCAGCCCGGCCCAGCAACGTCAGGGCCAGCAGGCTCGCCTGGCATCCCAAACCCAAGCCGCGGCTTCCTCTAACAGGAGGCAGGGAGGAAGGGCCAGGAGGTCCCTCGGCCGGTCCCTCCTCAAGCCTGCCCAGTGACGGGCTGAGGGTGTCGCCCCATTCCGTCCTGACCCCTGGGTCCCCGTGGGGCGGCTCCGCACTCCGTTCCGCCTGGTCCGCTGTTACCACGGACAGGTGGGTCTTGGAGGTGGTGGGAAGAGGCCTGCCTCTGGAATTCGAGCAGGCACCACCCTTCAGAGCCGTGCCCCTCGGAGGCCGGGATCCCCAGCCTCACTGGCGGCTCGTCGAGCCGACCATCGCCTCCTCCTCCAGAAGGAGGTGGTAAGAGGTGGTGGACCCTCCTTCAGACCCAGGGTTTGTGTCCAGGTACTTCCTGGTTCCGAAGCGGATGGGGGCTGGCGCCCATTCTCGACCTACACGACCTAAACAAGTTCCTAAGGTCTCGAACCTTCAGGATGGTCACTCTGGCTCAGATAATACCATCCTTGGAGCGGCTGTGGTTCTGCTCTCTGGACTTGCAGGGGCGTTTTTCACGCCCCTATCAGTCCGTCTCACCAGAGATTCCTTCGCTTCCGGCGGAAGGATCCCTCTTCGAGTTCCAAGCCATGCCGTTGGCTTGTCTCCAGCTCCCAGGGTCTTCACCAAATGCATGGCAGTGGTGACAGCATTCTCTTGGCCGAGGGTCCGGGTGTACCCTTACCTGGACGACTGGCTGATAGCAGCTCCCTCCAGGAAGGAGGCGGAGTGGTCCAGAGATCTGGCCTCCAGGTCTGCTCTCAACTGGGCCTCCTTATCAGCGAGCCAAGTCAGAACTTAGGCGAAGCAGGTGATTCTATTCATCGGGCATCGACTCTCTTGAGCCAGGCGCGGCTCCAGCGGACAGGGCCGAGGTTCTTTCCTCCTTTGCCCGATCATTTCTGGTTGGGCAATGCGCCCTCCCGGGACTTCCTGCGCCTCCTGGGTCTCATGGCGGCCTGCACCAGCGTGGTCCGTTGGGCCCGCTGGAACATCGTCCCCTTCAGTGGGGACTGGCCAGCCAGTGGTCTGGCCTGCGATCCCTTGGACCAGCTTGTGTCGGTGACACAGGGGATGTGGAGCGCCTCCAGTGGTGGACCGTTCCAGATCATTTGCAGGAGGGCATCCCGTTAGTCCGCCCGACCGGCCGGTCTCTCTATCGACCGATGCCTCTCTGATGGGTTGGAGTGCCCATCTGGGGAACACCGGGCTCATGGCCTCTGGTCCCCGGAGTCGATGCCACATCAACCTGCTGGAGCTCGGCGGTCCGCTAGCTCTCACGCCTTTGCTCCGTTCCTCCGGGGTCAGTGGTCCGAGTCAGGCGGACAATACCAGCGACCATGTACTATCTAAACACGCCAGAGGCGGGGCCGCGCTCATGCTTCTATGCAAGGAAGCTCTCCGCATTTGGTCACTCGTGCGCGAGCCTGGGCGGATCTCCTAGCCATTCACGTGGCAGGAGCCTCCAACACCCTGGCCGATGCCCTGGGCGGATGGGCTGCATCCCACGATGGTCTCTCCTGCCGGAGGTAGTACAGCATCTGTTCTCCCTTTGGGGCACACCTCAGGTGGACCTGTTTGCCTCCAGGGAGAACGCGAAGCTGAGTCTGTTCCATGCCCGCCCCCCTCAGCAGGGCTCGCTGCAGGGGGATGCCTTCTCGAGGCAATGGACCCCGGGCCTCTTCTACGCCTTTCCCCCATTTCCCTTGATCCACACGGTGCTTCTCAAGGCGAGGAGGGACAAGGCGCAGGTGATTCTGATAGCCCCAGACTGGCCTCGCCAGTTCTGGTACCCAGATCTCCTCAGTCTCAGCTCCAGGACTCTGCGGCAGCTTCCAGCTTGCCCGGACCTGCTCTCAGTCAATCAGGGGAAGGTGTTCCATCCGGACCTTCAATCCCTGCACCTGACGGCCTGGTTCCTGAGCGGCTAGAGTTCCAGGCCTTGGGTCTTTCCGACGAGGTCCTCAATGTAGTTGGGCGTCCCGTAGAGTCGACCAGAAAATGCTATGCCTTCAAATGGAAAGGTTTTCCATTTGGTGTCAGAACAGGGCTTGGACCCTTCCTCCTGTTCCTTGGCAAGCATCTTGGACTATTTATGGTCCTTTCTAGTCAAGGGCTTAGGTCGGCGACCTAAGGGTGCACCTGGCAGCCATCTCTGCTTACAGCGCGGGCGGAAAGCAGTCGGTAACACAGGAGAAGGTGGTCTGGCGCTTTTCAAGGCCTTGATCACATTTCCCCTCAGTGCGGAACCCCCACCTCTGTGGGATCTACTGCTGGTACTGGCAAGCTCATGGGCAAGCCATTCGAACCTATGCACAGGTGTGCTCTCTCACCTGTCGTGGAAGACCTCCTTCTTGGTGGCTATCACGTCAGCCAGAAGGATGGGAGAGCTCCAGGCGCTTTCCATCGAGTCTCCTTACCTGGTCTTCCACAGGGACAAGGTTGTCTCTTCCCCACCGAAATTCCTTCCGAAGGTGGTGTCGAGTTTCACCTTAACCAGGTGTTGACTCTGCCGGTGTTCTACCCCAATCACACCTCGGAGGCCGAATATAGGCTCCATACTCTGGACCCTAGAAGGCGCTCGCTTATTATAGGAGCTGCCGGCTGAAATTGGAGAGGTTCGCCAGCTGTTTGTCACCCACGCTGAAGCCGCATCTGGCAGACCTGCAGCCAAGCGGACGATAAGCAGGTGGGTAACCTCCTGCATAGATCTCTGCTATAAGTTGGCGGGCATGGAGCCTCCCAGAGGGATAAGAGCATTCTACCCGCCATACTGCTAGCAGTGTGGCTGCTTCCAGGGCGTCCCTATCCAGGAAATCTGCAGGGCTGCTACCTGGAAGTCAGCAAACACCTTCATTACCCACTACCACATCGACCTTGAGTCACGCCGGGATGCTGGTTTTGGGGCCTCGGTTCTCAGTCTCTCTTTCCCAAGTAAGTATTAGGGGTGCGTCTTGCCTCCCTCCTCCGGAGAACTGCTAGGAGTCTGCCAATGAGTGTGGATGAACAACATATCCATGTCCCTAGAAATACAGGTTACTCACCTGTAACAGGAGTTCTAGGAATGGTATATGTTGTTCATCCACACGACTCCACCGACCTCGGCCCGACGCGACAACCTGAGCTTCCAGCGGGCCAGATCTGGCGCTATGGGCGGAGCCGAGAGTTATACCACCGGTGGGTGGAGGAGCAAGCTTGAAGACCTTCCGGCAAGATTTAAAGCGGCAAGGATACCTGCCAATGAGTGTGGATGAACAACATATACCATTCCTAGAACTCCTGTTACAGGTGAGTAACCTGTATTTTCACTTCAGGTCCTTCTGGTCTCAGAAAAAGGACCCCCTTACCAAGTTAATTCCAGTAACTCAGACTCTTGTCCAGGCTCTCCAGTGGTGGTTGGAGGAGGACAATCTCAGGCAAGGAGTCCCTTTCCTTCATTAGACACCCTCAGTTGTTCTCACAACAGATGCATCCCTTCTGAGCTGGGGAGCTCATTTGGGGAACCTCACTGTGCAGGGCACATGGTCACAGCAGGAGTCTCTCCTTCACATCAACCTTCTGGAACTCAGGGCTGTGTTTCTAGCCCTTCAAGCATTCTCAGAATCAATTCAAGGGAAAGTGGTGTAAGTCAGGATGGACAACACCACCACCATGTGCTACATAAACAAGCACTTGTTCTACGGCCTTGTGCACAAAAGCCATGACGATATGGTCATTGGCTTACTCTCTCCAGACCTCCCTGATAGCAGTGCATCTTCCAGGGTAGGACAGTGTGCTGGCAGATGCCCTCAGCAGGATTTCTCAGGGTCACCATGAGTGGTCCCTGAATTACCAAGTTCTTCAGATCATTTTCAGGAGGTGGGGCACACCAGAGATAGATCTCTTTGCAGCCCCAGAAAATCATGAGCTTCCTCTGTTCTGTTGCAGAACCCCAGTCCTAGGGGCCTGTTCCTCAGGATGCTGTTCTATTGGATTGGTCAAACAGGTTTCTATACGCCTTTCTTCCTTTTCCTCTGATATTCAGAGTACTGATAAAAATCAGGTCTCAACCCTGCACAGTGATATTGGTGGCGCCGGATTAGGCCAGGCAACCTTGGTATCCCCTGTTACTGTCCCTGGCAGTGACAATTCCTCTCTGTCTTCCCAGGAGGGCATGACCTCTTCTCCTTCTCCCGGGGATGATTTGGTACCCCAATCTCAGTCTCTCAGACTCAAAGCCTGGCTCTTGAAGAGTTAAAGTATGCAGGATTGCATCTCTCACAAGGAGTTCTGGATATTCTGAAGGTTTCTAGGAAGCCTTCCACCAGAAAAACTTCTAGCTCTAATGGGAAGAGATTCAGCATCTGATGCTCTCAGAGGAATATACAGCCAGATTCTGCTGGCATGTCCACACTTTGGACTATTTAGTCCATTTGAATGGCTTAGGCCTCAGGGCTGCCACTCTTAAGGTTCACCTAGCAGCTGTCTCTGTTTTTCTTTCTTCAGGGAAGGGATCTTCCCTTGCTTCTCACCCTGTGTTCAATAAGTTCTTCAAAGGTCTGGTTCATCTCAACCCTCTCTTTAGGGAGCCAACTCCTGCTTGGGATCTGAATATCTGTATTGCACAGCTCATGCAGCCCCCCTTTGAACCCTTGTCTTCAGGTGAGCTAAAATAGTTGACTTGGAAGACTGTATTCCTGGTGGCCATTACTTCTGCCAGGAGGATTAGTGAGTTACAGGCCCTGTCAGTAGAACCTGACTTTATTGCCTTTCTCAAGGATAAGGTGGTCCTCAGGACAAATAGAACATTTCTCTTCCTAAAGTGGTTTCAGATTTTCACCTTAACCAGTCCATGTCCTTACCAGTGTTTTTCACTGATTATTCTTCTTCAGGTGAGAGAAGGCTGCACAGTCTGGATGTAAAAAGGGCATTAAACTATTATATGGACCATACTAAGGCCCATAGAAATGGCTGTTCTCAGTTGTTTCTCACTTATGGAGAAGTGGGAAAGGGTAAACCTGCCACAAAGAGAACAATAGCCAGGTGGATTGTCTCGTGTATTCAATTCTGTTACACAAAACTGGGCAAAGAGCCTCCCTCAGGCTCGAGGGCTCACTTGACCAGGAGTAAAGCTGCCTCTTTGGCAGTAGCTAGGGATATTCTTCTGTTGGAAATCTGCAAAGCAGCCACCTGGAAAACTGTTCACACATTCACCAAGCATTACAGTCTGGATACTCAAGCCAGAAGTGATGCTAGGTTTGGCACAGCAGTACTGCAGAGCCTTTTCCCAAAGTAGGTTGTGTGGATCCCTCCTTCAAGGAGGTACTGCTTGATAGTCTGCATATTGTCAGAATACAGCAAGACTTCATGTTGTTTGAAGAAAAAATTACTCACCTGAGTAATGTTGTTTCTTCAAATGGAGTCTTGCTGTATTCTGACCTCCTTCCCTCCCTGCCTCCCCTCTCGGAAACTTTTTTGGAATGTGGGTTTGGCAGGTGCAGTATTGCACCCCAGAGGTGCACCTCTTGTACCCATCCTGGCTAGGATAGGTATTATTGAATTTTAAATGTATTATTATCATCATTATTAAGTTACCACCACTATCTTTAGTTTTCTTCTTGGATCCTTGAGTCTTTCTGGACCCAAGTAATTGTTGGCCTATGGCTTAAATTTTTTTATAGAGCAAGTTAGTTAGTATTAGTGCTCGTAAGAATCTGACGATTTACATTAGAATCTACCAGGGACAGAGGTTTGAAAACCAAGCTCGAGCTCAACATTCTATGCTTTGTGTAGAGTTTAACCCTTAACTCTCCAGGGCAGTTAAAGTGCTGAGACTAACTGCATATTGTCAGAATACAGCAAGACTCCATTAGAAGAAACAACATTACTATATTGAGTAATTTTTTCTTTGTTGCTTTAACGCTGACTTGTGTATTAAAGAATGTTGGGGGGAGCAAGTGGCTGCCCTTGTCACTGGTGCCGTACCATGGGCGGCCAGCAGAGGGTGCTTGAACAAAGCTGACTGTGTGTCTTCAACCAACTGACAACTTTTATAGTGTGCTCTGGCCACAGAGGCTCAGAAATCTGCACCAGGGTATGACAACCATGAGATTCAACATACAGACACGTTACTTTGTCCTACTATCATAAGTTGTAAACTCTATAGCACAGATATTCCATTTCATTGTGCTGGCTACCAAAGAAACACATATGAACATATAAAGAAGCCAGCAGAAGAAGGCCATTTGGTCTATCAAGTCTGCTGGTGTTGAAGGGTCCACAGCTTGAGCTACTGTCCCTGACCCCTCTCCCCACTCCTCCCATCCTCCATACCCATCACCTTTACCCTCCCCCTATACCTGTCCCAGCCTCTCTTAAAGCTGCCCACTGTCTTCAACGAGATTACCTCTTATGGCAGCGCAGTCCAAATGTCTACTACGCTGTCTGTGAAGAATTGCTTCCTGACCTCCCTCCTAAACCTCCCACCCTCCAGCTTAAGACTTTGCCCCCTCGTGTTATGGTTGCCACTCGGCTTAGAGACACTCTCCTTATCAACCTTATTTATCCCTTTCAAGTACTTGAAGGTCCTAATCATGTCCCCCCTCTCTCTCTGCTGTCTTCCATGGAGTGCATGTTCAGTGCCCTCAACCTCTCCTCATATGGCTTACCCTGCTGTCCCAGCTATCATCTTTGTAGCCCTCCTCTGGACCTGCTCCAGCAGGTTAATGTCCTTTTTTGAGGTGTGGGTACCAGTACTGAAAACTCCGTACTCTAGATGCGGCCTTACCAGTGACCTGTACAAGGGCAGTATAACCTCCTCTTTCCTACTACTGATCCCCCTAGATATGCATCCCAGCATCTTGTTTGCCTTTGCTGCTGCTTTCTTGCATTACGTGGAGTGCTTCAGGTCACTAGTGATCATCACTCCCATGTCCTTCTCCTCCTCTGATGCAGATACTCTGACTCCACCCAGGTAGTACTCTGTCCTAGGATTCTTGGCTCCAATATGCATAACTGTGCATTTTTTGGCATTGAAGCCAAGCTGCCAGATCCTGGACCACCTCCCTAGCTTTTCCAGATCTTCCTGTAAGTCCTGTATCACTTCAGCTGTGTCCACTCTCCCACAGAGCTCCATAATGAAAGAGATACCACAGTACAACTAGTCCGTAGGTGAAGTGACAGTTCTGCCTCTTGCAGTGACGTGGGTTTGTATTCCGAACCTTGGGCCTCTGGAGGTCTGGCAGGACAGAGATTGATGCCGTTCTCGGGGAAGGGAGGGTAGTGCCACCCGCTGCATTTCTGCTACCTGGGTGAACACTGGCAAGAGTGTAGATGGGGCACACCTGTGGAAGGGGGAGGGATATATGATGTGTCTCGATGCACTTGCACATTGCTTCGTCCTCAGGGGCGGGGTTTTGGGGGGGAGAATGGAAACAGGATTGACTCCTCATGGAGAATGAAGACTCTTCGGACACCCAGTTTAGGTTTTCAAACCTCACGCTGCTCTCCTCTCTCCACCCAATTCCACAGTTATCTAGTAGGAGAGCAGCACAGATCTCAAAGCTGGCCCTGCAGTAAGATCCCTGCCAATTCGGGATCAAAGGGCTCTACCAGGGCAGGCACACAGTGTGGGAATAGGATAGGAGGAGGTGGAGGAGGAGTGGTGACCTTGCGCTACCAGTGACCCCTCCACAGGTGATTCCGGCAGGGGCATTGGGGGCAGGTGGATGGAGGTTGGTGAGGATCAAATATCTATTGAAAAAACACCGTAATAAACAAGATACATCTGATTAGATTGGGCTGATAGAAAAGCTGAAGCTCTGACACCCATAACAGCCATGTTTCTTTCTCTGTTGGAATAGCTGTCAGATGAGGACACGTTGAGAGGCGGAGCAGCTAAAAAGGTGGTGACCTTTAACCTCAGTGACTCCGATGACACAAGCAGTATTGTCAGCATAGATCTACCTCAGCATGGGAGTGAGTTTTTTTTTTATTTCTTTTTAATTTTGAATGTTGTCTTAGAACCTTAAACAACCACTCAGGTGTGCATGGCATGCTCTTTTACAGGGCTATCCTAAGTAAATAAATTGTGCTAGCTGCACATTCGAGCAGACTTGATAGACCTCTAGGCCTTTATCTGCTGGCAAATTTCATATGTTTGTATTGTACATTAAAGAAATAATAATCTTGTTAAAGATGAACGATGATTTCTTATTTTTTTGTACTTATACCTTTTCTTCCTCCACGGAGATGGTGGGTGACTCTGGCACTCCTTCGGAGGGCTCATCCTCTGAGCCCGACCATCCCTGCTCAGTCATAGCCTGTAATTCCCTCACAGATTACTCTGTGGCAGGGCCGGGGTGAGGAACACTGCCCCCCCACCCCAGCACAGTCCAGAAGTCTGAGTGGCTTGTTGTGGGAGCACATCTGGCCATCATTGAGCCTACCAGTTTCCGTTTTTTTTTTTGCCAGCTTTACACCCCAGGCCCACAAACCTAGAAGGTAGAAGACTTGGTTTGCTGGCGAAGGCACCTAGCTTCACCTGAGCGCTTTCCTTCTAAGATTGCTTGAAAGGACAGAGCAGAGTACCTTACTAGAGCAAGGGAACCTGATTAAGACTTCTTTTGGCAAGGTGTGCCTACAGGTGTGTGCTAACAGATTACTGCTGTAATCTTCTGATTCAAATTGTCTTTTGCAAGGAATATCTTCTATTACTGCTTTATTTTTCTCTGTAGCAAAGTGTTTCTTACAGGGTATATCTTCTCTGAAATTATTACGGGTGGTGCTTACATTTTTGTGACTTTTTATCATTGAGCTATTCAAAATTACTGTTTGACACTGTTTTATTTTATTCTTTTTTTGTTGAAAAGGTTTTTTGTCTCAGAGGTGTTTCAGTCTCCTTCTCACATTGAAGAAGCTAATGCTTTCCTCCCACAGCTCTTCCAGAGTATTAGGTGTGTATCTGGGGGGTGGAGCTGGCAAACTGTCAGTAATTTCCAACAGAAAGAAGGGTTAAAAGGTCAGGTTAGTTGATATCTTGGAGGTAGAAGACTTGGTTTGCTGGCCAAGGCACCTAGCTTCACCTGAGCGCTTTCCTTCTAAGATTGCTTGAAAGGACAGAGCAGAGTACCTTACTAGAGCAAGGGAACCTGATTAAGACTTCTTTTGGCTAAGCAAATTTACTGTGTGTTGTTATTTTTATTTTGTACTCATAGGGATTGCTACTGTTTGTTGCTAACATTTCATTGTTTTATTTTTCTCTGATTCAAATTGTTGTTGCTGGTATACCTTCTTCTGCATTATTACAAGGTGTGCCTACAGGTGTGTGTTAACAGATTACTGCTGTAATCTTCTGATTCAAATTGTCTTTTGCAAGGTATATCTTCTGATCTTACTTAGAGAAACAGCTCTTGCAGCAGGTTACACCATTAGGACTGAAGTCGGTAGGCGCCAGGACCCCACGGAAATTTTCTAGCTAGCAGTATTCATCGGGGACCGCCTCCGACGTTGGTTCCGCCCCTGACGTCAGGCGTAGTACATATGGAGGCAGTCCCCCATAACCCCCAGTTCTTTTCCCACCGTCGACTCGCCAGCATCGGCCTCTCGGTCTCTTTCTAGCGCACGACGACTACAGAACTTTAAGTGAATTTTTTCTTTGCACAACTGATGTCCTCTCCAACTCCATCACTTGAGGGTCACCTTTCTAAGTGTGCCTGCGGAAAACAGATCCCTTTCAAGGATCCTCACTCTTCCTGTGTGTGTTGCCTAGGCCTGCACCACGACACCAAGACCTGCACCTTTTGCCAGGGTTTCAATAGCCGCACCAGGATCCACCGTCAGAAGGCACTTCAGGCATATCTCCTCAAAGAGAAATTAAAAAGGATGGACCAAGAACCTTCCTCCAGGGGAGAATCTTCTTCAAAATCCCACAAGCACCGAGAGAAGGTGAGGTCTTGGTCCTCAACTCGGGCCTCAGACTCCCGCAGCTCCAGCTCGGACCGCTTTCCCTCCAGGGCTCGGTCGCAGCCCCACCCCCCGGTTAAGGTCTGGACTTCAGGCAGCTCTTCCTCACTCCAGCCGATCAAGACATCGAGGCCCTCGGCTTCCTCCACCCCATCCAAGGCCTCTTCGAAGTCTTCTGAGTGCCGTAAGTCCTCTTCTTCCACCCGACATCGGAACACCGACGCCAGGTCAGTCTCCCAACCGCCCAGAGGTCCTGATCCTGCACCCAGAAAGACCAAGGACCTGACGTCCCTGAAAAAGGCATCGGACCCGACGTCGACTCAACACCTGATGTCGGCTAAACATTCCAAATCAGCCAGGCGCTCACAGGAGCCGACAACACCTGCCAGACACCAGGTGTTCACCAGATCCGAAGGCGTCAGCAGGAGGAAGGGACTCCCTTTACACTGGGACCCAGGCTGAAGATGGATATATCTTCCCCCGCTAGTGGAAGATCTTCCTTGTCAATCTTCGCCATTCATTACTGCTGGGTGTAAGCCAAAGGCATGCACTTACTACGGGAGTTTTTTTGGAGGGAGGAGTCGGCGCGATGGTGCCGCCTCGCGAAATGATGCACCCAGTGCGTGAGGCGGCCGTTGGGCGTCGCGAACTCCTCCATCCCAGTTCTTTCTCCGCCATCGAGGCTACATCTGCGCAAGAGTGTTAGTTTGCTACGTCATTAGGCCTTTGGTTCTGCTTGAAGTTTCTACTTTCATCCCAGTTAGTTTTTCCTGACGCCATTGACACCTGTAAGACCATTCGTTTTTTATATTTTGACAGCGCTGGGAGCTTTGCTGTTTATTGTTGTTTTCGCATCATGTCTGGTTTGGGAGCTAAGCGTAAGTCGAAAGCGGGCCATGCCCCCACGCGTCAGTGCTCCTGTGGCTGGCATATTTCCATGACGGACTGGCACGATGTCTGCCTTCGTTGCCTGGGACCCAACCATGATGTGGATAGATGCGACGCCTGTTTCTCGATGGACCGCCTTGTTCTCGAAGTCTGCACATTCAAAATCAGCAAGGCCCCGAAGACTTTTGAAGGACAACGTTGTTCTCAGGCTTCCCAGGTCAGATCTTTAGACCCTTCCTCCGAGTCCCCTCTCAGGCCTATACGGTCTAGTGTGGAGGAGGTCTCCTCATCTTCAAGCCTTGCCGAGGAGGAGGCCTCTTTTGCAGTGTCGGGGGAACACCGTGGCCCCTCCCGGGGTCGCATCAGGGACACCACCTCGGCAGTCACCTCTTCAGAGGTGCAGGCTCCCCCAGTGTTGCGGTCCATGGTTTCTGGGTCCAGCACTGGTGGACCCTCAACACCACCTACCGGCGCCGTCTCAGATCCCGGCACCGTTTGTGATGCCTGTGATTGGGGCAGCACCATATGCAGTGCTGGTTTGGTTCTCGGCACCGTGGACCCGGTCAACTCCATTGGCGGTGCCGTGTTGAGTTCTGGTGCCGCAGGTGATGCCAGGCACTTGACATGAGCCAAAAGCGGGTCGGGCCAGGTTCTGGAGCTGCGAGCGGTGCACCGGGTGTGGCCGGCAATACCCGACGCCGTTTCTCAGGGAACTCATGGGGTAGCCTGCATCGAGATCCTTCTGGTCGACTCTTCTTTGGAAGCTGACGATTCAGATGTTGACCTGGCCTGGCTCCCCAATTCTTTGGAATCAGAGTCTTCTGTGGAACGTGGTGTCAGGCGGCCCAGTGCCCCCATTTCTGAATCTCCACAGCAGTCTTCCTCTGAGGACTTCCAGACTGGGGGTGGTCTGGAGTCCAATGGGGGACGGTGGCTTGGGAGTCGAGGAGGGGACTATCCTCCCAGAGGGGGCTGTGACAGCTGCCAATTCCGGTGCTACTGCGCCTTCTTGGGGCGGACTGAGTGTCCCGTCTTCGGGGCCCCCCTTGGGAGGCCTTAGGATTGACTGACCCTGTCGCTGGGGTTGAGGAGGAAGATGTCCTCAGAGTATGAGGGGTTGAGGGGCCATGAGGGGTGTAGGGAGGAGCCGTAGTGCCGAGCCCCGCTTCTCCCTCTTACGCTCAAGGGACCCTTCCAGTGGCATTGCTGTGGGTTGCCCTTCTGGATCCATGCAGCCCCAAGTGCGTCACAGGGGAGAATCCCCTTCTAGGCTGTTCCAGAGTTCGCATCCCCAGGGTTCTGTCTTGCGACCTGGTTTGATCTCCGGGACCCCGCCAGCTTGGGCTCCGTTCCCTGGATTTCAGAGCCTTAACAGATGACAGTTGCCTCCTCGTAGGTGCCCTTCTCTCATTCCTCTGAAGCCACCCCCCTCTCTTCCAGGCCATGTTGGTCCTACGGGGCCCGTTATCCTGGGAGACGTTCAGAAGCACTGTGGTGGCCTTCCCATCATATGTTAGATATATGCATGAGCATGTTTTTTGCCTCTCCCCACCGCCACAGGAGTCTTCTGGACATTCGAGGTCCTCATTCTCCTTGACTCCCTCCTTGGAGGGAGAGGAACCTTCTGCTCACCTTTCATCCAACGCTGATTTCACTGAATATCAGCGCTTCCTATCGAGGATGGTTGGGGATCTCCGTATCTCCTATGTCAGACATGACAATACTGAGCGGGAGATGCGTGAATTCCTCAGTGAATTCAGTGCCCAGCATTTGGTGGTGCCATCCTCGCCTATTCCCTTCCAGGAGGTGTCTTCCGCACCTGGTAGTCTCCAGCCAACCCTGTCCCAGCCCTGGCATACTGCAGGAGGAGGTATTGTGCCCCATCTGAGTCCCTAGGTTCTCTTCCCAACCCGCCTTTGGGTTTGTTGTCCCTAGAGACTCCTTCTGGTGCCGCCACCTGGCGCACGACCGACCACCAGACTCAGATTCTCTACAGTTTGACCAGTGGGGGCGAAGAGTGTTCTCTTCCTCTCGTGCAGTGCTGTGCATTGCATCACATCAGGCCCACCATGCTTCCTATAACAGGCATTTATGGTCAATACTATCCCAGCTTCTAGCATCAATACCTGATATGGAGCAATCTAGACAGGCCATTGCCCTCTCTGCTATAGGCCTAGAACTGGCAAGGCACCAAGCAAGGGCATCCTACGATGCCAATGAGGTGGCTTCCAGGATTGCAGGGACAGCGATCTGCATTAGGCAGACGGCATGGCTTCATCTATCAAGATTGTCACCCCTGGCCCAGCATAGGGTGATTTGCTCTGCCTTCTGAGGGACCCGCCTCTTTTCTTCCAGGGTTAGGAGGCTTCTGCAGGGGCTTCCTCCGTCCCCTCATCTTCAGGGGACACCTCCTAGCTCTCGTCGGCCTTAGGCTTCTAGTCTAGTATGGCCAGGGACTCTTCTTCCTGTTTCTCACCAGCAGGAGGCTGAGGGTCTTGCTCCCTCAGGATTACTCTAGATCTTACTTTGAGACACAGCTCTTGTAGCAGGTTACACCATTAGGACTGAAGCCGGCAGGCATCAGGACCCCACGGAAAAATTCTAGCTAGCTATCTTCAGCGAGGACCGCCCCCGACGTCGGTCCCGCCCCTGACGTCAGACGTAGTATATAAGGGGCGGTCCCGCCCAGATTCCCCAGTTCTTTCCGCACGTTGACTTGCATGTCTCAACCCTTCGGTTCAGTCTCTACTATGACGTGGTAAAGTTTTTCCTCACGGAAATCGTTCTCTACAATCAAGTTCTTCGCTGATGTCCTCTCCGACCTCGGTCACTCCTCAAAAGTGTGCTTGTGGGAAGCAGATCCCCTTCAAGGATCGCACTTGGCCTGCATCCGGTGCCTAGGCCCAGACCACGACACCGGTCCTGCTCCTTTTGCCAGGGTTTTAATAGCAGAACCCGGATCCATCGCCAGAAGGCCCTTCAGGCATTCCTGCTAGAAGAAAAGCTCAAGACCATGTCTTCCAAGGGGGATTCTTCGCAGAAGGCCCACAAGCATGCTGAGAAGCATAGGGAGAAGGCCCCTTCCAGGTCCCCGTATAGGGCCTCAGACTCGCGCTGCTCTGGTTCCAGGTCCGACCGCTCCCCTTCCTGGGCCAGCTCTCAGCCTCCCCCTGCTGCGGTGAGAAAGTCTTCATCCTCTTCCCAGGACAAGACTTCCAGGCCTTCCTCATCCTCCAAGGCCCTGGCTAAGTCGGGGGATCGCCAGCATCACCATAAGTCGGGTTCCCGCCTTTCTGAACCCGACGTCAGGTCTGCTTCCTTGCCTCCTCCAAGACCAAGGAGCTCATCTCTCTGAAGAGGCGCAGGACCCGGCCTTGATCAATCCGTCGTCGACCTCTCGCCACAGGTCCCGGGCCGCCGTTGGCAGAAGACCGTCGCCAGCCAAATGCCGCATCACCGAACCCCGGTGGGGACTGGCACCTGCTCCTATTGAGAAGAGGACTCCGACGCCTCTGACCGACGTCGGTCAGAAGACCATCACTGAGGAGGAGTTGACTCAGCCCGAGGACCAGACGGGCGACCCCGGTCCTGACGAGACACCCAGGGAACCCTCGCCACTACCCGAGCCCCCTTTGGAGCCAACGCTGGGACCCAATGACCGTCCTCCGGCACCCGGACCGTCGTCGGGTCTTTCCTTTTCAGAAGTGAAGGAGCTGTTTACTTACTGGTGGGACACCATAAAGAAGGACATGGTCCCCACTCCACCTCCTCTTCCTCCTCCTCCTACTCCGGTTACTCCTCCGGTTCCTGCACCCCCCCCTCTCCTTCGGGGTCGGCAGGCTGGTTACCTCCTCGGGAGCACAGAACACCTCCTAGGGGGAGACCAGACAGACGGAGACCTCCGTCCAAATCTTCTTCCAGGTCACCCAGCCCTAAGAGACCCAGAAGACACCGACGATCGCCTTCGACGGAGGACACGGGATCAGAGTTCTCAACATCCAGATCCCCATCTCCCCTCTCCATCCCTTCTCCGGATCCACGCGAGATGCCAAAGTCTCCTCCGGATGACCCCTCGTTCTCGGATATTATGAGACACATCCAGGAGAACATGGGATGGGATGCGGAAGAGCTAGACCCCGAAAGGCTACGCCTTGCAAAGTATCTTCGGCAGAAGGACCCCAAGCCTGTGGTGGTGCCACCCTTGGTAGACACTTTCGTGGATGTCACCAAGGCTGCGTGGAAAGCATCACATTCGCTCCGCGATGCAGAAAGCTGATCGATGTACAAGGCTCCCAGGAAGACCAGTACTTGACTCAGCATCCTCAGGCCGACTCTCTGGTCACTAACAGCCTCTCATGACCCGGTCCAGAGACATAACATTTGAGCACCCTGCCAACGGACCCAGAGTCAAACAGCTGGGCGCCATGGGTGGCGCGTATGCGCTTCCGCTACCTGCGCCATCAGATCCTAATTATTTGACCCACATGGTGCAGTTCCAAAATGCCTTGTGGGAACAGGGTCTGGATGCGGCTGAGAAATTGCTGGAAGGTGAGCAGAAGGAGGAGATGCTACAGCTCTGGCGTAGGAACCCAAGTGCTACAGGCGCAGTACAACTCGCGGACTCTCAGCCCGAGCAGCAGCTTCAGGCGTATGCCTCCGGAGACACTCTTGGTTACACGTCTCCGGTTTCACCCCGGACATCCAGAAGAATATCATGGACGCCCCTTTCGAGGGAGAAGTTTTGTTTGGTAAACCCTCAGAGAAGATAATTACCAGACTTCAAGAGGCCGGGAAGGTGGTGAGGTCAGTTCAGGCCATGTACCAACCCAAGCTTAGTTCCTTTCATAGGAACCAAAGCCGATTTCGTGGACGGACACAGAGACAACAGTCCGGCCCTGCTCCACAACAAAGGGGCTCCGGCTTTCGCAGAGCCAAGGGGAAACAACCCACAGGCCGAAGCCAGGCGCTCCTAAGCCCGGTCCAGCCAGCGGGACCCTCAGCCACCACAGCCTGACTCCTTTCCGGCCCCCGCCCATCACGATCAACGGAAATCATGGCCGGGGGTCGCATTGCGAACTTCCTGCCGGGATGGCAGGCTATAACCACCGGCAGGTGGGTTCTTCAGTTGGTCGGAAGAGGCCACTTTATAGAATTCGCAGAAAAGCCACCCTCGAGGCCTCCTTTGCTCTCCCGGTACCTGGGTCAGCACAAGTCATTGATCTGGCAAAAGTACTCGCGCTCTTGTAAAGGGAGGCGATAGAAGTGCGTCCGGAGAACCAGAGAGGACAAGGATACTATTCCCACTTCTTCCTGGTTCCAAAGAAAACAGGGACCTCCGTCCGATTCTGGACCTCAGCGACCTCAACTTGTCGGTCACCTACAAGAGATTCCGCATGGTGACTCTTCCGGGTCTCATTCCCATGCTGAAGCAGGACGCCTTCTTAGCATCTCTAGACATGCAGGACACATACCTGCACATCCCTATAGCTCAGGCGCACAAGAGGTTCCTGCGCTTCGAGTTTCTCGGCCACCACCTTCAATTCCGAGCCCTCCCATTCAGACTGTCATCCACACCCAGGGTCTTTACCAAATGTATGGCAGTCGTGGCAGCGTCTCTAAGGAGACAGGGCCATTATGTGTTCCCGTACCTGGACGATTGGCTTCTCATGGCCGCCTCCAGAGAGGCGTTGTTACGGGCGATCCAGAGTACCCAGGACCTGTTTCGATCTCTGGGCATCCTAATCAACCATGAGAAGTCTCTCCTGGTACCGTCGCAGAAGCTGCAATTTATAGGCGCAGTACTGGACACCATTCAGGGAAGAGCATTTCTTCCAGACGACAGAGTGGAGCGCATCAGATCCCTCATCAGGGAGCTTTCGTCGAACAAGACCGTCCCAGTCAGGTCAGTCCTTCGCCTGCTCGGACACATGGCTGCGGCCATTCCGACCATCCCTTTCGCAAGGCTCCACGTGTGGGTAACTCAGTGGATGCTCAAGGTGCAATGGGACCAAAAGCAAGACCACATGCAGCATCCGGTCAGAATCACGAACACCGCGATTCGAGACTGGCAGTGGTGGCTAGACCCAGGGACACTCTCTATGGGCGTCCCGTTTATAGCGCCGTCCCCAGTGGTAATTCTCACCACAGACGCCTCAGGTCTAGGGTGGGGAGCACACCTGGACGGGGTAATGTCCCAGGGAACGTGGACCCCTCTGGAGGCTCACCTCCATATCAACGTCCTAGAGACGAGGGCGGTCCTTTATGCCCTGCAGGCATTTCAGTCAGAGATCCCGCCGAGTACTCTTCTGCTTCAGACAGACAACACGGCGGTGATGTATTACCTCAACAAACAAGGAGGCGCACACTCTTACCCCCTTTGCAGGGAGGCCATGAGGATGTGGGATTGGGTAATCCGACACGGCGCAAACCTGATCACAGTACATGTTCCCGGGGTGGACAACACTATTGCAGACAGCCTGAGTCGCTCCCAGGCCAGAGTCCATGAGTGGAAACTTCTTTAGGCGGTAGCAAAGGATCTGTTTCTTCGATGGGGAACTCCAGAGTTGGACTTGTTTGCTTCCCCATCCAACGCAAAACTGCCCAATTTTTGCTCACTAGATCCAGGGCCTGGTGTTTTCTGGCGAGACGCGTTGTCCCTCTCCTGGGCGGACAGATTCCTCTACGCTTTCCTTCCCTTCCCGTTGATCCAGAGAGTTCTTCTCAAACTGCACAGGGAGCATGCTACAATGATCCTGGTGGCCCCTTTTTGGCCCAGACAGATCTGCTTCCCTTTGCTGATACAGCTATCCCGGGAACCTCCGCTCCCGTTGCCTTTCAGCTCCCATCTCTTGTCTCAGGAGGAGGGTTCACTGGTCCACCTGGACTTACGCTCACTGAACCTGCATGCATGGCTCCTAGAGACATAGCCATTTTGTGACACGGGGTCTCGCAAGAGGTTGCGTTAGTTCTTTCTGCAGCCAGAAAGCCGGCAACGCATGCGACGTACGCCATGAAGTGGTGCCGTTTTTGTTTATGGTCGAAAACACGCGACCTGTCCCCTTTAGGTTGTCCAGTGAAGGCGGTATTAGAGTACCTGCTTTCCCTTTTCCGTTCGGGTCTCGCCTACTCCTATATTAAGGTGCACCTCTGTGCCATTTCTGCTTGTCACCTTCCGGTGGGACAGCACACAGTGGCACAATTAGATGCCTGTCGGGAATTCCTGAGAGGGGTGTTACATCTTAGGCCACCCATTAAGGACCCAGTGCCTCCATGGGATTTGCTCTTTGTCTTGGAACAACTCACGCTTCCCCCTTTTGAACCTGCCGCGGATTGCGAGCTGTGTTTTCTGTCATGGAAGACGTTGTTTTTGGTTGCTGTTACGTCAGCAAGAAGAGTTTCTGAGCTTCAAGCTCTCATGTGCAAAGAGCCTTATTTAATTTTCCACCAGGGCAGAGTATCCCTGAGGACGAATCCTAAATTCTTGCCTAAGGTGGTTTCCACACTCACTCTCAATCAGGATATTGACCTGCCGGTCTACTTCCCTAATTATTCTAACAGAGGAGAGGCGCTGCTCCACACCCTGGATGTTCACCGCAGCTTGAGGTACTACCTGAACAGAACTAAGCAGCCGTGAAATCAGACAACTTTTGTTTCCTTTACTGAAGGATGATGGGCCAACCAGTATTCAAACAGTCCCTGTCTAGCTGGCTTGTCCAGTGCATCTCATACTGTTATGATATCAAACAAAGCCCCTCCGGGATCAGTCCGGGGCCATTCCACTAGGGTGTGGCCACCTCCTTTGCAGCACTTCGAAACGTCTCCACCTCTGCCATTTGTGCTGCAGCCACTTGGAGCTCTATACATACCTTTATCAGGCATTATAGCCTGGACATCGCTTCACGGCGAAGAGCAGGCTTCGGCCTGGCAGTGCTACAGGGTCTCCTGTCCTAGATTCAGGACCTGGAATATTCTTTTAATTTCCTCCTCCCAGAAGTTTTTGCAAGCGCTTCTGCTTGGGAATCAGTCCTACTGGTGTAACCTGCTGCAAGAGCTGTGTCTCGAAGTAAGATAGTACAGTTACGTAAGAACTTACCGTAACAGTAGATCTTCGAGAACAGCTCTTCTTGCAGACTATCCGCCACCTTCCCCTTGGAGGCATGGCTTAAGCCTTGACTAACAGGGTTTTTTCCCTTTCAACTTCTGACGGTGGATCCTCGGTCTCCCATTTGATGTCAGCCTGCAGGCTGGTAGTCTCCAGGGAGAACTGGGAGAATCTGAGGCGGGGACCGCCCCCTATATACTACGTCTGGCCGGGAGGCGGTCCCCGCTGAAGATAGCTAGCTAGAATTCTTCTCCGTGGGTCCTGATGCCCGCCGGCTTCCAGTCCTAATGGTGTAACCTGCTGCAAGAGCTGTTCTCGAAGATCTACTGTTACGGTAAGTTCTTACGTAACTGTACTCTCCCCTTCGGGGGGGGGGGGGCTTGTTACTCACCCAGCAGTAATGAATGGTGAAGACTGACAAGGGAAGATATGAAAATGACGTACCTACTGTAATTCTTAATCTTCTCTTGTATCGTCACCTTTCATTACTGAATCTCGCCCACCTTCCCCTCATGGGCCTCCTTCTTGGGCGTCCCCTCCACCCTGCTCGTTCCTCCTCCCCTTCTCCTTATGGCCTTAGAGCCTAAAGCCCTAAAAACTTGGGTATTCCGTTCTTCTCTCAGAACAAATAGCATAAATCTGGAAGGCGAGGGGAACGAGTAGGATTTGTCTTTCTCCTGAGGGAACTCTTTCTGATTACCCTTGAAGGTGCTCCGTCTTAGGCCATGTTTGCTCAGTCACCAGTTAACAAGGCTACTCTTAAACGATCCTGTTCCTTGGTCCAGGATCCTGTTGGCATCTCTGGATATTGTCCTGTCTTCGCCAGTCTATGCTAGTTGAACTCTCTTCTAGCATTTTTCAAATTGCCTTTTGGAACTGGTGATCTGATTTTAGCCTCTGCCTCCCGGGGAGTCAGAACGAGTTTCCTACTCTATCTTTGTCTGCCTTGCCAAAGGGGTGCCCTCGGTAGGGCTTCAAACCCCCCCCCCACACACACACACACCAGTATTGGCACGCAACAATGTGCTAGTGGGGTCCTTTCTCCCCTATCATAGTTGGGCGCTCTCCCTCAGGAACAGATTATGTGCCTTGGCAATCTGTGAGCTCTCAGCTTGAGTAAGGGGTTGGGGATAGTGGCAGATGTAGAAAGGCTGCCTTTTGTGTATCAAGCTGTGCAAAGGATTCGGTTGAACCTTCTTAGGCCAGTTTTTGTTTGATGGGATCCTTGCTTCCTTGCCTTTGGTTCTGAGCTGATAAGCCTTTAAGCCACTTTAACTCACAACTTGGCAGAATTGTTCTCTCCTCCCAACATCCCTCCTTCTTCTTCTTCTTCTTCTCCTCCTTCTTTCTTTCTTTCTTCTTTCTTTCTTCCTCTCCCTTATCTGTTCCTCCCTCGGAGCCGCCCCAGGAGTGAGGCCCTGCAGTCCCTTAGGGTAGGGTTCTCCTCTTTCCTGTCCTCTATCGGCTTATTCCTTTTTCAGTTTGTTTCCTTTCCTTTGCCTATCCCTTGGCTCTCTTGCCTCACTCTCTTTTTCTTAATTTTTATTTCGCCTCTGCGGCTTACAGAACTGGGATGGAGGAGGAGGAGTCTGCGGCGCCTAACGGCCGCCCTTATGCACCACGTAGTGCATCATGCTCGAGGGCAGCGCCATCAGCGCCGATTCCTCCCTCCAAAAAAAGACTCCCGTAACGGTTGTGCGCCTCTGACTTCAACCCAGCAGTAATGAATCGTAAAGATACAAGAGAAGGTCAAGAATTACAGTAGGTACATAATTTTCATTTTTCTCCCATAAGAGATCTGTTGCTAATTGTTATTTCAGGTTGTGGTTTAGACTGTTATTTTTTGTTCTTTTGGCAAATGTAAAAAAGGATGGAGACACAATGCTAAGTGTTATATAGCCCCCTTCTTGGCTGGATGTGATGGAGGCCGATAGGTCATAGAATGCAGGTATGCCTCTCTGTCCCGGGTGCGCTGAAATTGGTCCAACTGGACCCCTGGACAAGATGTGGGATGCTTAGAATATAATTTTAACCATTTTCTTGAGGCCTTTTAGTTTCAGACGCTCTGCCAGATATACATTATTGGTTCCTTTTTCCTGTGATCATGGTTAATGTACGGGTAAAAAAATTTTCTCAGAATGTGAATGATCTGCTTTCCCCTATCAAATGATACAAAATTATGCAATATTTAGGTAAACAGAACGCAGATCTGTATTTTCTACAGGAGTCTCACCTCTCATCTCTAGAACATTCAAAGTTACACTGGAGTGGTCGCTATTGGGCTCTGGCATCCTCTCACCCACGGGCCATAAGAGGGGAATGGCGATTTTAGTTCCTGCCTCCACTCCACTGGAAATTCAGGATACTTTTTCAGACCCTTAAGGTCAGTATGTGATTCTTACAGGAACACTATACTCTCGGACAGTAACTCTAGTTAATGCTTATCTTCCTCCTCAGACCTCACTCCCTATAATAAGGACCTTTTTACAAAGGGTGATGGAGAGGCTCAGGGGCATTTTGATAATGGGCGGGGACTTTAATATCTCTTTCCACCCCCATCTTGATTCCTCAAATCCCAAACCACAGAGGCTTTCTAAAGCTGCCAAATACTTAAAGGGGAATTTATCCTTCTTGATATAGAGGACACCTGGAGAAAAATCTTTCCATCTACCCCAGGATATACTTTTTTCTCTGGGAGGCATATTACGTACTCACGTTTAGACTTATTTTCTTTATGACAGGAGAACATTTTACCTTGGTACAAGACATTTAAATTGAACCGAGGGTTTTGTCTGATCATAATCCTCTAATCCTTAAATTTAATTTGGGAAAGCAAAAGAAACTCAGGTTCTGAAGGTTCAGGAATTCCCTGCTACAGGATCAAAAATTCTTAAACCACTTTAGGCGTCGCATTCCGCAGGCGATACAGGATAACTCCTCTCCTGAGGTCTCTTGTCCCATTCAATGGGACACTTTAAAGGCGGTATTACGCAGGGAGATATTGGAATATTCATCTCGTAAACAAAAAGAGGCGAATGCAAGACTAAATTTCTTAAGAGATCTTCTTGCTTCGTACTAGTTGTACCGTGAAGGCGATACGGCACTCCAGCGCCGCATTAGGTCTATAAAGCAAGATATGCAAAAAATAATAGACTATAGGACCCTCCAGAGCCTGAATTACCTACGACACTATAACTACGAAGGTAGAGCCAGAGGAGCCCGGGTCTTGGCTCGGAAAATAAGGGCTAATAAAAAGGCCTCTACCATCTTAAAAATAGTCTCCCACCTCGGGCATATCCACTTACAAGGAAGAGCAAATTAGACTGGCTTTCACGCAATTTTATGAAGCCCTATACACTGCCCCTACCCCCACAGGACCAGGAAGAGGCAATATCTGACTTTTTAAACAAGCTTCATTTACCCAAATTAACAGAGTCCCAAAAGGAACTAATAGAACGTTCCATTAGTCCTGAAGAGATACACTGTCAGGTAAAAAACTTAAAACCCCTAAAATGCCTGGACCCTGATGGCTTTGGCCCAGAGTGGTACAAAACTTTTATTCTAATTGCTCCCCATTTTTTTATCACGCTTGAGCAGTGGCAGAGGAGAACTCCCCCTTCCTGGAACTATGCAGTTCTCTCTCCCTTACTTAAGCCGAAAAGGACCCTACACTCCCATCCTCATACCGCCCAATTTCAATATTAAACGTGAACTATAAATTATTAACAGCCATATGGGCCAAAAGGCTGGAACCTATCCTTAAACAGTTAGTCCACCTTGACCAATCTGGATTTATAAAACTGAGAAGTACTTGGGATAATTTACGCCGCCTCTTACTACTCCTAGAACACATCCATGCGAGGAAGATCCCATCCACTATTATTAGCGTAGGCGCCGACAAAGCATTTGACAGGGTGAGTTGGGAATACCTATGAGCTGCTTTGTCTAAATTTTCCTTTCCAAATTCCTTTATTACCTGCCTGAAAAGTATATAATCTTAGTTAAGGGCCTACATTCAGGTTAATGGCTCCCTATCCCAATCAATCCATATTCAAAGAGGCACAAGACAGGGATGTCCTTTATCCCCCTTATTGCCCGCGCTGTATATTGAGCCCTTTGCAGAGACAATTAGGAGGAATGGTCAGAAAGAGGGGGTCCGTGTTGGTTAAAGAGAGCACAAGGTGTCTTTGTTTGCCGATATTCTGGTAAGTGCTCTCCCACTTGATACTTCTCTCCCTGTTTTATGGGAACTGCTGGAGGATTTTAAAATAGTATCGAGCTTCCAGCTTAATGTACAGTAGCTAAAACAGATCTGCTGCCACTATTTTTTACTCCTTCCCAAGCTCGTAAAAACAAATATCCCATAAAATGGTATAAGACCAAATTTAAATATTTGGGAATCTATATTCCAAGAGATTTAGATAACCTGGAATTGCTAAACTTCGAACCCTTATCTACCCAGATCCAAGCATATTTGTCCTCTTGGTCTAGATTACCATACGAACATATGAAGAAGCCAGCAGGAGAAGGCCATTTGGTCTATCAAGTCTGCTCGTATTGCAGGGTCCACAGCTTGAGCTAATGTCCCTGCCCTCCCTCCCCACTCCTCTCATCCTCCCTACCCATGATTCTTACCTTCCCCCTATGCCTGTCCCAGCCTCTCAAAGCTGCCCACCGTCTTCAACGAGATTACCTCTTCTGGCAGCGCATTCCAAGTATCCACCACCCTCTTTGTGAAGAAGTGCTTCCTGACCTACCTCCTAAACCTTCCACGCTCCAGCTTAAGACTGTGCCCCCTTGTGATATGGTTGCCACTCAGCTTAAAGAAACTCTCCTTATCAACTTTATTTATCCCTTTCAAGTACTTGAATGTCCCAATCATGTCCCCTCTCTCTCTCTCGTCTTCCAGGGAGTACATGTTCAGTGCCCTCAACCTCTCCTCATATGCCTTGCCCTGCTGACCGGCTATTATCTTTGTAGCCCTCCTCTGTACCTTCTCCAGCAGGTTAATGTCCTTTTTGAGGTGTGGGCACCAGTACTGCACTCCATACTCTAGATGCGGCCTTACCAGTGACCTGTACAAGGGCAGTATAACCTCCTCTCTCCTACTACTGATCCCCCTAGCTATGCATCCCAACATCTTGTTTGCCTTTGCTGCTGCTTTCTTGCATTGCATGGAGTGTTTCAGGTCACTAGTAATTATCACTCCCAGGTCCTTCTTCTCCTCTGATGCAGCTGCTCGGACTCCACCCAGGGCACAGAGTCAAAAACCTTGCTGAAATCAAGATAGAGGACATCTACTGCTTGGCCCCTGTCTACTGTCTTAGTGACAGAGTCAAAGAAGTCAATCAGATACCATTGAACTTCTTTCAAAGAATTGAGACCATCTGCATGTTAGTCCTCTCAAAATGAATATATCTGTTCCAAAATATCCCCACCTTTCCTTCTAGTTTTTATTTTAAATCTTGGGACAAACTCATATCGAACTTTATTTGGAATGGGCAGAAGCCAAGACTTATAATGTCTCTTCTACAGCTTCCACTCTCCTTAGGGAGGGCTAACCTTCCAAATTTGAAACTCTGTGCTTCAGCAGCCTTCTTTAAAATATTGTCCTTGTGGATATCACCAACTTATCAGGCACCTTGGAAAGATCTGGAATTCGCCATAAACAATTTATATATCACTAAGGTAACTTTAGCTTCGGCTGCTACGCTACCCCCTTTTAAAGCTCAGATTTTAAAATTATGGTACAAGTTAGAAAAACATAAGGGCTTTAGAGAATTTTTATTTTTCTATACACATTTCAGAGGATGACCAATTTCTCCCGGCATACCTTTTCAATATGGACAAGGCTAGGGCTTCAATTTTTCAAACAATTTATCTTCCCATCAGGTATCATCCCATTTGAAATTTTAAAAACTTACTTTGGCCTCACTAACAATGACCATTTTAGATACACTCTGATTAGAAATTCTCTCAGGCGGCAAAAAGATGTCACTTCTAAATTACTGGAACCAATACCTATGGCCTGGAAATACCTGGAGGATAATATTAAAGGCCAGCTGTGGCCCCACCAGGTGGGTTATCTTTACAAAATTCGAAGAGAGGGGATGGGTGACTCATCAATCTAAATTTTGAATAGCTGGTATAGGGACCTAGAATTGGATATTTAAGAACAGGAGTGGCTTCGGGTGTGTTCCCCCACCCACCCAGACTTGTAAAGTCACGCATGCTACCAAGTGGCGTGAATTTGCGTGGAAATGTCAGTCGCTTTTTTCGTTGTCCGGCTATATTAACCAAATACCTTCCGTCTTCATTCGGGAAATGTTGGCAAAAATGCTCATGTGACTTCGCTGATCACAGCCACGTTTTTGGTCATGCCCCCAATTAATGCCCTTCTGGTGCTCTCTACAACAAGGAATGTCAGACTGCCTGGGAGAGGTGCTTGAACTCGCAGCTGAGATGGTATTGCTGTCTATATATCCTCCTCATAACCCATCTTGGTACCGAACCCTGCTACCCATTTATATCTTGGCAGCCAAAAAGGCCATAACAAGACATTGGTGATCCCCTGCATTCCTACAGTTAAAGAATGGAGGGGTCTGATGGCCAAAATGTATTATATGGAATCCTTAACGTCTACGCTTCATAACGGACAACTAGGGTTTGAACCGTTCTGGAGACCATGGGTGATGTATCTTTCTGGGCATGTCTCTGACTTTGTCCCCTGAGCCTCTCCATATATCAGTCTTTAGGATCTGTGGGAGAGAAGAGGTTCTACATGGTTAAGGGAAGTAGGCCTTTCTTTCAAGGACCAATCTATTGTCCTGAGGAAATTTCATTTTCAATAAAACTTCTGGGAGCTATATGTCTGTACAGTTAATTTTCAGTAATTTGCTGAACAATCATCTGTTTGGAGGGGGAAAAACAGAATGGTTTATCAGTCTTAAGATTATTAGACAGGAAACATTGGTATATAAACCATGAAGTTTCTACTGTATGTCAGTGGCTGTATCAACTATATCTCTGTCACCTCTACATAATAAAAATAAATTTCAAAAAAAAATGATTGCCTGAATCTCCATGGGATTTTGTTGCCATTCATTCTGGGGAACTGCGTATGACTTGGGCAGGTGCCCATCCCATTCGCACTTGCTGGTTTTATTTACAAGCCAATCCCAATTGAGATTTGGGTGATGTGCAACATCTTGAAACCACGAGAGATCCTTACATAGAAATTTAGGAAAAATTGGTTCTCTTTTTCAGGAGGAGGGATTTATTTATTTTTTTTACATTTATTATTA
Organism: Neoceratodus forsteri; assembly: GCA_016271365.2. Lineage (NCBI taxonomy): Eukaryota > Metazoa > Chordata > Ceratodontiformes > Ceratodontidae > Neoceratodus > Neoceratodus forsteri. Next base: position 113,206,282 of record JADMNL010000034.1, on the reverse strand, counting down.
TTTTATTACTGTGATTTATAAACTATTACCACAAACTCCAGGTGTGGCTACACTCTACAGGAGTGTCGTTGATTGCATCTGTTGGGTGCTATAACTGCTCCCCTTTGTGGTCCTCTCACCCGAAGGACACACGAGGCAACTCGCATGAAGAGTATAGATATGCCACTGCATCCATATTTATGGCAGTTATTCATTGGTTAACCAGAAAGGTAGGTCTTGCATCCTGTTTACAACAGTTTGGTGGACCGTGGCTGAGGTCTGGGCTCTGTAATGCCATCCCACAGCACAGCTGTAACATCCAGTGATGTGTAAGTGACCGTGGTTTGATCCTAGCTTTAAGTGTTGTAGATTACAAAAAGGATTCCTAGGGCAGGCCCTTTATGAAGTAATGGATACATCTTGGGCCAAGTTTCGATTGAATAGCTCTCTGAACATCACTTGCTTATGTAGTGTTTTTGGAATCCATTTGTGAAAGTTGTGATCTTCCTGGACTAAAAGTCTCCACCACTCATTCACACTAATTGGACTACGCTGGAGGCACTAGGACCCCGCGGGAGCCAAACATCTTCAGGAGGGCCAGCGCCGGGATAGGGTCGCGCATGCATGGCGCCGCGAGACTAGCTCATGCCATATAGGCTATCTTGGCGTCAACCCTCCAACCGCCTCAGTTCCTTTTCTCCCGCCATCAAGTGTACTTCAATGACGATGTTGCTTGCCTGCCGAAAGTCAAGCCTTCGTCTATACGACAGCAGCTATAGCCATTTAGTATTTGATTAATTTACTACTTTTAGTGTTCTTTTCTTATTTAAAACAAAAAAAAGAAAATGAAAAGGAAAAAGAAGAAATTCTCAGCCTACCATCAACGAAGTCAACCTTAGACGGTATCAGTGACGGTAGCGAGACTTCGTTTGAAAGTTGTGATGGCAGTGGTGCTGTGTCCGGTCCACCGCCCTTTGCGGGGTGGGGGGTCCAACTACGGGCAGTCCGATGCTCGGTGGGGAGGACAGACCACCTGAAGCACAAAAGCAGCAGGTCCGTTCCCGACCTCATTTGGGGACCCAGTCCGCTCGACCTCGCGCTCTTCTTCCTCCTGTCGATGGAAGAAGAAATGGTACTGCTTGAGGTCACCCTGTGGTACATCTGCACAGGGATAGTCTGTGGTGGCAAGCAGTAGGCCTGACACGACTTCGGTGGGATTCTCTGTGGCTCCATTCTTAACGGCCTTAATCTTCAACACCGGGCCCTGTCTCTGTCCTCGATGGGTCTCCGGTGAGCAGTTTCACCTCTGGGCTGCTCTTTTAGAGCAGGGGGATATGATGTCTGCCCAGTTGATTTGGCCAGTGGACCCAGTTCTGGGGGGCATTTGGGCCACGGCTGAGTTGGGTGGGCAGGATGTGCGCAGTGCCTTCTCTGGTGCCAGCGCCATAGGCACTGACCCCGCATGCCTACCCCCCTCACCTTTACCTCTGCAGGGGCCGGCATGGGTACTGCTTTCCTTCTCCCCCTTTTTTCTTCAGGTCTAAGGCCAGTATGCCTGCCGGCTGATGCCACATGTGTGCCGGTACTGCGGGTGGTGCCTGCACCATGAATGGTGCCGAACTCCTCAGTGCCGTTCCGGGTGGCAGTGTCTCTTGTGATTGTGGCCTGGACCTGCCTTTTGGAGGTTCTTCTAGGGTAGAAGTGGATCTGGATGAGTATCGTCATGTCCTACCTTGTCAGAGTTGCAGTGGATGACTCATTTTAAAGGCTGAAATGGAAGCCTTCTGTATCAGCAGAGTCTGTGATGGAAAATCTCCTTTTTAGTTTTTCCTCAGGGGTATTGGGTCCACCATAACACTTCAGACTTCATCTGTGGACCAAAGCAGACTTCTACTTCGGGAGTTCCTACAGTCCTCAGTACAAGTACACACTGTGGAACACACTAAATTCAATGGTTGAGAGCTCCTCGGACTCTACCACTCCATTGCTAGGGGCATATAGCCTAATAATCATCTAAAGGCTTTTATAGACCCCATGACACTGCCCCAGGGTGGCTACCATTGGCAGCAGGTGATTAACGTATCCTTGGCAGTGATTATTGGTTTGGCCCCCAGACTGAGCTCTGGAGGGTGCTCAGACTCCTGCTGTCCCTCAGAGTGACACCACCATCGTCATTCTCGTAACAGGCAGTCCTTTCAAGGTAGAGGTCTGGAAGCCTTTGTGAGGAACAGACTACTCGAATGCAAAAAATAAATAAATAAATTGCAGCAGAGGGCACAGGGCCTGAAAGCACCCGGTACCATCCTCTTGGATCCAGCCCAGGTCCCACCTCAGCTGTCTGAGGTGGACACCTCTTGGTGGTAGTGGGGGGGGTACCTGTTTTGGTTTTATAACTAGTGGAAGTCCAGTCCAGCATACGTATGGGTCATCAGGATTGTCCAGGGATACTGTCCCAGTTTCACAGAGATTTTCCCTAGTCCCAGACGGCAGCTCAGTCTGTTTGCCTCGCTGTCAGACCCTCTTTCCTCTGAAAGACGAGGTCTCAGAGCAGTAGAAGTTGTTCCACAGTGAGGCGGAACACAGGTTCCTACTTCCTTTGCTTAATTTCAAGATAACAGGCAGCATGCGCACATTTCTCGACCTTGAAAGGTTAAACAAGTACCTGTTCAGTGAGGAGTTCACTACAACCTCGGTATTCAAACCTTCATTTCCTGGATGTTTGGCTCCGAGCCAGCCCATCCAGGCTAGAGTCTCAGGAAGCAGTTGCTACAGCTTCTCAGTTGCTTTCTTCCAGTTGGGGTTTTCTGATTCAGGGAAGGTGTCAAATTCACTTTCCCTGCAGCTCCTATTCATAGGAGCCCTCCTGCATACCTCTAGGGCGAGGGTCTTTCCTTCTAGAGAACAGAAGAAACAACATCTTCAGATGTCTCGTTACTACGCGGAAAGCGACTCTGTCTGGGCCCCTTTTGATGCAGTGGATACTGGGACTTACGCCTTCATCTGCAACAAATAGTGGTCTCCAACCACGCATCCGCAGTCCTCTGCATAAATGACAGAACCTTGGACAAAATTACTTACATGGTAGACGCAGTTGGCCTAGCTTCTGCTAGGTCTACCCTTACCCTCTGAATCCCATATCACTATCACCGTGGTTGCACTCCTAATCAGTTGGGGAGCTCACTGTCAAGACTTCCACATTCAGGTGTGGTGCCAGGAGGAGGAGCATCATCTTCTCATAAATGTCTTAGAGATGAGAGCTGTCTTATATGCTTTCCAAGTCCTTATAGAGGCCATCTACCACGATGTTATCCCACTTCGGATGGATGACAAAATTGTGATGTTTTCATCAACAAGCAGGGTGGAGCACTCTCCTCCACTCTGTGCAGGAAGGCCACGGGGAGGTGAAAGTGGTGCCTTGAGCACGTTGCATCAGTTCAGTCATTGTACAGTCGCTATTCGACAAGTGGGGCAGTCTGGACCTGGTCCTTTCTGCTTCCCCTCTCAATGTAAATCTGCCTCTTTCCTGCTTCTGAAATCCAGACCCTGGTGTTTTCTGTCAGGATGTATTCACTGTAGTAGACAAGATGCTTCTGTATGCTTCCCCCTCTTCCCTTAGTTCAGAGGGTGCTGCTCAAGTTGTAGGCAAATGGGGACAGGATGATTCTTATCATCCCAGACTGGCCTTGGCAGATATAATTTGCATAGATAAACAGTTGGTCAGAAGTTCCCCTGAGGCGGACTCCCTGACACAGGAACTTTGGTCTATCCTTCCTGCACTCCCTTCATCTCCATGCCGGGCTCCTGAGGAAATGAATGTGGGCAAGTTTTAGGTTTCCAAATAATCATAGAAATCTTCTTAGCCGCGCATAGACCTTCCACTAGGAGGACTTGTGCAGCTAAGTTGTTTCACTTCACCATCTGGTGTGCACAGTTCCGTCTGGACCCTTTTGGTTGCCCACCAAGTAAAATTTTGGGGTGCCTGGTGGACCTGATGAATACAGGTCTGCACTTCTTGGCAGAGAATGTTCACCTCTGTGCGTTTTCAGACTGTCTTGAGCCAGTAGACAACATGTCACTGGCTCAGTTTTCATTAGCCATGTTTTGCTTCTCCCTGCTTACTTCATTAACTCCAGAATGAAAGAGAGCACTCCCCTTATCTCTCTGAATGTTGAGGGTTCTGCGATTCTACATCGACAGAATGAAGAGATACGCATCCAAGCAACTATTGTATCTTTCTGAATGCCTTGGCTGGGTCAGCCTGTTGCCATGAAATGTATTTCTGCTTGGTTAGTATCATGTCTTCAACACTACTAGTCCATGTCACAGCTCAAGTTGGAAGGCCGGGTTCTCACCACTCTACTGGAGTGGTTGTGGCTTTCCTGGCAGAGATTCGTAATGTACCCGTTGCAGACATCTGCAAGGCAGCGAGTTGGAGCTCAGTGTATACCTTTATAAAGCACTATGTTCTGGATGTCCATGCCTGACAGTTAACTTTCTTCAGCAGGACAGTCCTTATGGACTTCTGTCCTGAGTGAGCTCTGTCTCCTACCACCCTGCTGGGGGGGGGGGGTTGATTTTTAGCTCGGTACTCTCCCATTAGTGTGAATGAGTGGTGGAGACTTTTAGTCCAGGAAGATATGGAAATTACGTACTTACTGTAATTCTTGATCTTCTTGGATGAAGTCTCCACCACTCATTCACAAGCCCACCCACCATCCCCTGAGCTCACTCGTTCTGTTTTGGTCTTCACTTCCTTGTTGTTCAGGCTCTGAAGACACTGTTGAAATTGACCCTTCTTACATGGGTCATCTGGGCTTTCACATGCACAGAAGTTAGGGGTAGGTTTTCTTTTGTTAGTTTATGCTGCACCTCCTCGGTCGAAAAGGTACTGAGGCGGTTGGAGGGTCGACGGCGAGATAGCCTATACGGCGCAAGCTAGTCTGGTGGCGCCGCACATGTGCGATCCTGTCCCAGCACCGGCCTTCCTGAAGATTTTTGGCTCCTGCAGGGTCCTAGCGCCTCCAGCATAGTCCCATTAGTTTGAATGAGTGGTGGAGGCTTCGTCTAAGAAGATCAAGAATTACGGTAAGTACGTCATTTCCATTTCTATATGCACTTAACTGTTCTGATGATCTCATACTCTTGTCAGTTGCATCCCCATTTCTTAACTTGGTAATTTTTTTTCTCCTCCTCACCCAGCTGACCTGAAGTCCGAACTACCTTTAACTCAGCCGGGTAAAGCTCAGTACCTGAGTGAATCCCTCCAGCGAATTACCCATGAGTTAAATAACGTCCTCAGTGTATTAGGATCCATGGGCAGACAGCCTTCTCCAGTCGTCCTCTCTACCCCAGTCTCCATACCTCCCCCAGTTGGCAACAGTGTTCCTCTTTCTGCATATGCCTCCTTGGCAAGATCCCAGCCTTCCACGTCGGCCAGTGTTCCACTTCCAAACCAGTGGGCTTGGAGTACAGGAGTAAACACAAATTTCAGTACTTCTGCTGCTCAATCTGTGGATGACATACTGACAGAAAAGTGGTGCAAATATTTCCCAGGTCAGTAGTCATCCTTGTAGTACCTGTTCACCTTGTCTTTGTTTTATGATTGTTTAAAGAAAACACAGTTGTCGATAATTATTACCTAAAGTCCCCCACCCATGTTCTGGAGAAGTAAATAAGTGGTAAATTTGTATTAAAGAGGAGGAAAAGCAGGTTTGTATTTTGTATTGAATGACTGTGTAATTTTATGCAGTTGTCACATGTGAAAGTGGGCAGTTTCTGATCATCTGCAAACAAATATAAAAAATAAATCAAGTAGGTAAGTAGATAATGTTATTGAAAAGGAAGACTGAGTTTTCTATTGCCGCACCTTACTGTATGTCCACACTGCTCCAAATTAATAGCTGTTTTAAGCAGCAAGTGGCACTTGTGCTATGCAAATCAGGTAAACTGTTTATAAAAAAAAAAAAAAAAGACCTAGCATCTCTTCTGACCTTAAATGACTATGTTACTTTTAAATAAAGCAGTGCAGAATACAAGATGTTTACATCAGCTGTTGTTCAGGTAGTTAATACTGGATCATTTAGAGGCATAAATATCATTCCTGAAAATGGAAACCTTCAACAGCTGTAAATCAAACTGGATTCCCCGTCCCTTTTAAAAGTGGAAGGATGTTCATATTGCTTGCCATATTATGGTACAGTAGTAGCATGTCAGCTGCGCTGAACTGTAACTTTTATTTTAGCCCCGTCTTCATGTGACGTTTCCATTGTTTTCTGCAGGTGGGATTCCATCACTTAGTGGGAACCCTGCACCGTTGGACAGCAGACTGGGCTATATATCTGCAAGGTAATTTTTTTGGGGGCGGGGGATTTCATGCTGAATACATCAGTTTTTGGCCCTTAACTAAAACTAAGGAATTTAATCTATGTATACTGCAGAATTACATTTTGTGGAGCGAGGTATTTATAAAGAACAAATTAACCACAGCATTCACTTGTCTGGTGCGGATGGATCAGTTCCTTCTTTGTATGTTTGCGACATCATTCTATACTGCTGGTTTATGCTCCTGTCAGTCCTCTGGCAACTTTCCATCCAGATGCCAGCCCTGTGCCCCAACCTGTGGCTAAGCACCCTGTGGGAACCCCAACTCACCCTTGAGGAAGCTGGGTTGTAGCTTTTTGACAGCAGCCTTTTCCCAGGGCACTGTTTGCAAGGTCAGGGATGGGGAGCCAGGGGCAGTGCTGGACACTGATGATGTGGATGACCACAGCCCATCCATCATTCACTGTGGTCAGCTGATTTCCCCCCTCCCCCCGTTAGTGTCACCTGCCTTCCGGTATATAATCCACCCATGTTGACGATGGTCTTTTGGGGGTGCTGGATATTGTTTTTGTTTTGTTGCCTCATTCTTTTATATTCCTCTGCAGGGATTGTTCAAGCAGCAGGGCAAAGAACATGCTTCCCTTTAGTCTTAGTGTGCTGCCTCTGCACCATGCCCCACAGCATGAGAGTCAGGCTTTGGACTTGAACCCTGGTCTTGCAAACAGTAGTGTGACACACTGCCCCCACACATCCATATTTTTCTGTCCTTTGCTTTTATGCCTCCTGATGGCCAGGCCTCCCCCATCTGAACAGCCCATTACCCCCCCATCCCCAGGTACTTACTCCAGCCTCCTTTGTTCCTCTGTGGCATCCCCAGGTACTTACCCCATTCTCATTTGTTTCTTCCTACAATCCCCAAGTACTTAACCCTGGCCTGCTTTGTTCCTGCATGTCATCCCAAGATACTTACCCCAGCCTCCTTTATTTCTCCATTGGCATCCCCAGGTACTTACCCCCATCTCCTTTGTGCTTTGCTGCTATCCCCAGGTACTTACCTCAGCCTGCTTTATTCCTCCCTGCCATCCCCATAGGCTTGCCCTCCATGGCAGAGTCCCAGGAGAGCACAACTTTCCCGACTAGGTCAAGATTTGGTGTGGGAGACAGGTGCCTGGTGTCATATTTGTGCTTGCAGCAGGTCAGTCATCACCTTACTGTCCGGTGGGATTTTTACACCATTTTCTCCCTGAGGTTTGCCAATGTGCAAGAACACGACGTGCAGTAGTGAATGACTATGTATTTGTGTATGACGGCAGCCCTCGCCCATGTCTGCTTATTTTTAATTTTTTTATTTATCAAGTCTAGGATTACAAATACCTTAGAGCCAAGGCTCTTTTACAAAGGTTCCACGTCAGAGAAATACAAATTATGGGGAACATCAAGACAGACATTACAACAATGTGGACATTGCAAACAGATTACAGATTAATACAAATCAAGGGTAACATCGTAAGCAAGGCAGCCAGCGGCATTTGTCAGATAAAACAGACAAGAGATGAGAAGTGCCAGAGTCATAGGGAGAGGGAAGGGGGGAGAAGGAATGTAGGTAGGTTGGGGAGAGGTTGAAAAGTGCAGCATTGGGTATACCAAGATGTGAGCATAGAATCCAGTGAGGAGGGGAAGGGTTGACCACTAAAGCAGGCAGGGAAATGGAGAAACAAGGTTAAGTTGTGCAGTCACAGGAGCTGTTGGTAGTGAGATAGTCACGGAGCCTAGTTTTAAACATACCAATTGTTGGGGCAGAGGAGATGGTGGGGCTGAGGCCATTGAACTAGAGTGGCACTCGATAAGCAAAAGAGTGTTGTCCCTGTGAAGTGTAACAGTGGAGGACTTTCAGTAGCTGTAGCGTGGATCTCGGAAAGCACCGTTTGTTGGTTCAGTGTTGTAACAGAGTTGAGACCCCAGAAGGTGCAAGGCCAAGGTAGATTTTTTTCACCATGGAGCAAGTGACTAACTTTATGCAGTTTGATAGTTGGAGCAGCCGGTCTGGGTGTACAGGTCACATGTGTGGGTGAGACGGTGAGCACCAGTGATGAGCCGACATGCCTTATTTAAGGCAGTTGAGAGGCATCTAAGGGTTGTGGTTGTGGCCGAGCTATAAATGATGAGGCCATAGTCTATTACAGAGATCTCAGAGCTCAGGACTGCAACCATCAAAGCTTCTGGTGTGAGGTGTTGGTTATGTTTGTAGAGGAGACCAAGCCATGTACTAGCAGCTCTAGCTACCTTATCTGCGTGAGGTCCATAGGGGAGATTAGGGTCAAGCTGTATACCTAGGTATTTGAAGGACCCCACCTGATCTAGAGTGTTTCCCTGGGTGGTGGAGATAGCCAAGTGGTGTAGCTTGTGTGGGTTATGAGAGCTGCAGAAGAGCATAGATTTGGTTTTCTTGTCATTGAGGACCAGTTTATGATTAAGAAACCAAGTCTCCGCAGAACTGAAGCCAAGTTGAAGGTTGTGTTGAAGAGTTGCAGGATCTTTGTGAGTGGAGAATACAACAGCATCATCGGCATATAGTATGATCTGCTCAGAGCAGTGGTAAGGGAGGGAGTTTAAGAAAAGGCTAAAAACGAGGGAGCCCAGTATGGATCCCTGTGGGACACCCGAGCGAACAGGCAGGGTGTGAGAAAGAGCGTCAGCAATTTTTACTCTCTGCGACTGGTTTTCTAAGTAGCTTTTAAACCAGAAAGAAGAATCAGGTGATAGCCCGGCATTCAGTAGTTGGTCAATTAGTGGTCCATGGTGTACTGTATCGAAGGCCTTGGAGAGGTCGACGAAAACGGCCCCTGTGAGAAGGCCGTTGTCGAGGGATTTGTGCAAAGCTCCAGTGAACTCAAGAAGGGCTGTGACCTTTCCAGAAACCGTGTTGTTATGAACAAGATATATTGTATTTATCCAAGTGGTCAGTAAGTTGATCAGCCACGATGCACTCGAGTGTCTTAGAGAGTGGGGGCAGTATGGAGATAGGGTGATAATTTGAGTGATTCGTCTTATCCCCACTTTTATGGACAGGTGTCACAGTTGTTGTTTTCAATAAGTCCGGGAATTTTCCACAGCTGAGAGAGAGGTTTAGGATTTGTGTTAATGGATGAATTACCTCAACAAGGGTGAACAACAGAAGCTTAAGGTCCAGGGTGTCGCTACTAGATCTAGATTTAGAGATAGCTGCAGTAATATAGCGGCAAGCTTCATTCAGCCTTACCTTCCTGAAGTAGAAGAGGGGATGGTTCGACTGTGGGGCTGAGGTATTTGGGGAGTAGGCCCTGTTTTCGAAAAAGTCATGGGTTAGGACAACACTAAGGTGTGAAAAAGTCGTGTTAAAGATGTTTGCGATCACCTTGGGGTCGAGGGTTGAGGATCCATCAACCATTAGCATAGCCGGAGAGGTTTTTGGCTGCTTCCCTGTGACATCCTTGATATTGTCCCAGAAAGCACGACCATTTCCCCATGTATTGGTGAGAGCGTCTTTGTAATAGGTGAATTTCATGAGCCGGATGGCTTTTGTGCAGGCATTTCGTGCTTGTTTATAATTTTGGATGTCCAGTTGTTTGCCAGTGGCCCTGGCAACTGGCCAGAGGTGGTCTGCTTGTGCTACAGCTTCTGCTGGATGGCAGACAGCCATGAAGGGTAGAACCCTCCTCCCTGGTGGAGAGCCATCCAATGGGACATTGGGTGGCCCCCTTTTGCCTGACATCCCAACGGCGAAACACGGAAAAAGACCACTACAACGATAGTCGCTGTAATGGTCCGCTCTCCGTTTTTGCTTTTCCCCAGTGTTCTGCCCTCCCTGAACCAAATCTGACCTAGAGTTGAGAATCCTAAAGTCCGGGATGCGGGGCACAGCCTGGGTTGGGCGGCACACCAAGGCCGTATTGTGCCATCGCCATGTGGGAGGTCGGCAGTTTTACTGTCGACCTAACTTGGTGCTTCCAGGACATTCATTGCTTCTCCTTCGGCCCGCCTCCTGCAACCTGAGTCCTTTCTTGAACCCAGGTCTCTGAAGTAGTAAGCAGAAGTCCTATTGATATGCTACCTGGCCAGCTACATATCCTTGTTTTTAAATAGAGCAGCTTGAAAATGTAATTATATTTTGTATTGTTGAATAATGGGGTCTGCTGGTCCTGTGATTTTGTGCTTTACTGAGCCCCTTTTTAACTGGAAATTGTGGAAGGCTGTGCACATTGGTTTGTGTGTGTTTTTGTTTTTTTTTTCTGAATTAATCTCCTCCTCCTCTTTCTTGTCAGTGATCAAATGCGTCTGTTCCAGCACTCCCGCACCCCCGAGACAGACAGGAACTCCATCCAGGGGATGATAGAGGCTAACAAAAAGTGGCTGGAGAACTTCAAGAAGGACTCCAAAACGTATCCTTTGCCTCTCAAGTGTTAATGCACATGGGGAGTCGGGTTCTGTGAGGCTCTCTTCTTTATCCACAAGAACCTGGCTTGGAATCCTTGTATATACTGAACAAATACTTCCACTCAATATTCACAAAAGAAGAGGAGAGGGAGGTACCTAAACCAAACAGTAGAAACACTCTGGATAGGGGGTCGATACCAGTCCACTCACAGAAGAAAGGGTTCTGAAAGAACTCTTAAAACTGAAGGCAAAGCAATGGGGCCTGATAGGATTCACCAAATAATTCTAAAAGAACTAAGGGTGGAACTAGTGACACCACTGACCACCCTTTTTAACAAATCATGGGAGGATGGGGTGGTACCTGAGGACTGGAGGAGGGCAGATGTGATTTCACTTCACAAAAGTGGGAGCAAGGCAGAGGCAGGAAGCTACAGACCAGTTAGTTTGACCTCAGTGGTAGGGAAAATGATGGAATCACTTCTGAAGGAAAGAATTGTTATGTACCTAGAGGTCAGGACCCAAGCCAGCATGGATTCACAGCGGGAAGGTCGCGTCAGATGAATCTAATAGATTTATTTGACTGGGTGACCAAAGTAGTAGACCAGGAAGGGACTGTGGACATGGCCTACCTAGACTTTAGCAAGGCATTTGACACAGTCCCACACAAAAGATTAATATACAAGTTAGCCAGCTGTGGAGTGGGTCCCAAGGTGGTAGCCTGGGTAAAAAAATTGGCTGGACGACAGGATGCAGAGGATAACAGTAAATGGAGTCCACTCTGAAGAAAGGTGGGTTACTAGCGGAATACTGCAGGGTTCAATACTGGGACCAGTCCTCTTTAATGTCTTGATAAGTGACATTGTGGAGGGACTGGAAGGAAAAATATGTCTCTTTGTAGACGACACAGAGCTCTGCAACATGGTTAATACAGAAGGTGGGGTAGAAAGGATGAGAAGGGACTTGGCAAGGTTGGAGGAATTGTCAAATATATGGCAGCTTAAATTCAATGCAAAGAAGTGCAAAGTAATGCACCTGGAAAACAAAAACCCAGGGGAAGAGTACACAATGGGGGGGGGGGTGAGACACTGACAACAACAGAAATGGAAAGGGACCTGGGGGTAGTCCTATCAGATGTCCTAAAGGTAGGCAAGCAATGTGAGAACGCAGTAAGAAGGGCTGGCAGGATACTGGGGGATTCTGGCATACTTGGATGCATAGGGAGAGGCATCACCAGTAGAAAACAGGACATTGTTATCCCTCTGTACAGACGGTTGGTGAGATCCCATCTGGAGTACTGCGTGCAGTTCTGGAGACCCAATCTCTGCAAGGACACAGACAGGATGGAGGCTGTCCAGAGGAGACAACTAAAATGGTGCAGGGTCTGCACAAGAAGACATATGAAGAGAGATTAAAGGAGCTTAATGTGTATACCCTCGAGGAAAGATGGAGGGTGGGGGGGCATGATAGAAACTTTCAAGTACCTCAAGGGAATCAACAAAGTCCAAGAGGGTAGCATCTTTCAGAAAAAAGAGATGTGTAAGAAATGGAAATTGAGTACTTGCTGTAATTCTTGATCTTCTTGGATGAGTCTCCACCACTCATTCACACTAATGGGATCTACGCCGGAGGCAGTAGGACCCAGCGGGAGCAAACTTTTTTGCTAGAGGGTCGGTAGCATGGAGATGGGCTACAGGCGCACCCCAGCACAGGCGGTAATGACTATCTTGGCGCGACTCCTCCAACCGCCTCAGTACCTTTTTTTCTGAGGAGGTGCAGCGTAATTAACCTAGAAGGATAGCCTAACCAAAAAAACGGACATAAGATAGTCCAGTCGACCCGTATAAGAAGGGTCAACAAAGAAGTCTTCACAGCCTAAGATTGAGGGAGTGAAGACCAACAACAAAGGTGAGCTTGTGGGATGGAGGGTGGGCGTGTGAATGAGTGGTGGAGACTCGTCCAAGAAGATCAAGAATTATGGTAGGTACGTAATTTCCATATCTTCCTGGACATAAAGTCTCCACCACTCATTCACACTAAAGGGAGAGTACCAAGCTAATAATCCTCCGAGGGGGCAGCAGTAAAGACCAAGAGCTCATAGTTTTAGGATAGGAGTCCATTAAGGATGGTTCTGCCAAAAGAAAGATGTTGTCTGGCATGGACATCCAGGGCATAGTGTTTGACGAAAGTATGCACAGAGCTCCAGGTAGCCGCATTGCAAATATCTGCGATAGGCACATTTCGGATTTCCGCTAGGGATGCTGCGACTGCTCTAGTAGAGTGAGCGTACACTCTGCCCTCCAGCTTAACCTGCGCTATGGAATAATAGTGGCGAAGGCATGCCACCAGCCATGCTGAAATACATCTGATGGCGACCGGTTGACCCAGCCGGGTCTCGCTGAAGGACACAAACAGTTGTTGAGCTTTACGAAAGTCTTTTGTTCTATCTAGATAGAAACGCAAAGCTCTTTTGACATGCAAGGAATAAAGAGAATGCTGTCCTTCATTTTGGAAGTTCGCAAAGTAGGAAGGAAGAACCAAAGGTTGGTTTAGATGGAATTCTGAAACAACCTTGGGGAGAAACTTAGGATGGGTCTTAAGAACTACTTGTCTTTATGAAACACAGTATACGGAGGGTCTGTGACCAAGGCATGTATCTCAGAGACCCTGCGGGCTGAGGTAATGGCCACTAAGAAGGCTGTCTTCGAGGTGAGAAATTTTAACTCACAGGTAGCTAGAGGCTTGAAAGGTTTTCGAGTGAGCATGTCTAGCACCGGATTAATGTTCCAGGCTGCAACTGGACATCTTATAGGAGGTCTGGTATGCAGAATTCCCTTAAGAAACCTCTTAACCACAGGTAACTGAGACAGTGACAAGGAAAGTACTGGCACATGATCAGTTGAAATGGCACAAAGGTGAACCTTAACTGTAGAGTATTGCAGACCTGAATTTGAGAGGTCTAAAAGGTACTCTAGAACTTTATCTGGTGGGCAGGAAAAAGGATTCACAGTATTTTGCACACCAGAGCGAAAAATGCTTCCATTTGGCTGTGTAAGTTTTCCTGGTGGCTGGCTTGCATGCAGCCAGAAGAATATCTGAAACCCTACGGGAGACATTGAACCTGTTCACTTCTATCTCTTCAGGAGCCAAGCGTGAAGGTGAAGTGACCACAGATTGGGATGGACCACAGGCCCCTGAGTCAGAAGGTTCGTCTGAAGAAGAAGCGGTTTCGTCGGAGTTTCCGACATACTACTGAGTAGTGGAAACCATATCTGTCGAGGCCAGAAGGGAGCAGTGAGGATCATTTTGTTCCCCTGGCACTCGAATTTGAGAAGTACTCTCTGAACTAGAGGAAGAGGCAGAAAGGCGTATAGGAGTTTTGTCCACCGCAGTCTGAATGCATCCTGACAGAAAATGCCAGGCCCTGGATTTCTGGGGCAGAAGAGAGGCAGTTTTGTGTTGAGTGGGGATGCAAAAAGGTCCAGGTCTGGAGTTCCCCACTCTGTGAATAGTGACTGAGCTATGGCTGAGTCGAGGGACCATTCATGAGGATCTGTCTCTGTTCTGCTGAGACGGTCTGCCAATTCGTTCTGCGCTCCCGGTAGGTAGACTGCCTGAATTAGAGCCTTGTGCTCCAAGCACCATTCTCACACTCTCATTGCTTCCCTGTATAAGGATTAAGAATGAGCACCGCCCTGCTTGTTGATGTAATACATCACTGCTTTGTTGTCCGTTTGAAGGAGAATGTTCTTGTGACAGAGAATGTCCTTCCAAGCCCAGACTGCATAAAGGACGGCTCTCATTTCTAAGACATTTATGTAAAGTTGGGACTCGTCCTGAGTCCACGTACCTTGAGTGTGGAGAGTCTGACAGTGAGCTCCCCACCCTATCAGGGACGCATCCGTGGTAATGGAAATCTGATGATCCAGAGGAGCAAAGGGGTATCCTTCCAGAAGATTGTCCTCTTGCGACCACCAGGTGAGTGACCTCTTCAGAGGTTCTGTCACTTTGATGAGAAAGGACTGAGGGTGCGTGGTCGGGGACCACTGAGCATCCATTGAGAGGTTCTCATGTGGAGGCGTGCTGGGGTACAGTGAACACCAAGGATACCATGAGGCCTAGCATCCGTTGCATTGAGAGAGCTGACACCGAGCTGCTCTCTCCGATGTGTCGGGCCATCTGAAGGATATCGCTCCTCCTGTTTTCTGGAAGAAATGCTTTCGCACAGGAGGTGTCCAGAAGAGTTCCTCTGAAAAGGAGCCTCTGGGAGGGCTGCAACTGCGATTTTTTTTTTTTTTAGGTTTAGCAGGACTCCCATGGACGTGAGAAAGTGTGAAGCCGTGGCTACGGCGTCCAGAGTTCCTTGCATGGAAGGACTTGCTAGAAGCCAATCGTCAAGATATGGGAACACTTGTATTCCGATTTTTCTGAGATGCGCTACGAGAATTGTACAACACTTTGTGAAAACTTGTGGCGCCAAGGATAGCCCAAAGGGCAGGACTCTGAACTGATAATGCTGGGCCAAAGTCATGAACATTAGGCATTTGTTATGCTTCGGGTGAATAGGAATGTGCTGGTAAGCATCCTGCATGTCCAGGGAGGCTAACCAGTCGTGTTGATGAAGCAAAGGTAACAGGGTTCCTAGCGATATCATTTTGAATTTCTCTTTGGGTAGGAATTTGTTTAATTTTCTGAGGTCCAAAATGGAGCGCATGCCCCTGGTTTTCTTTGGAACCAGAAAGTAATGGGAGTAGAACCCTGTGTTCCGTTGATCCAGCAGAACTACTTCCACTGCCCTGTTGTTCAGAAGGCCTTGTATCTCGGAGGCGAGAAGTTCTGACTGAAGAACTGACAGCCTGGGCTGTCATCTGGGGGGACGATCCGGAGGGGTGTCCAAAAGATTGAGGGAATACCCCTCACGGATTATCCAGAGGACCCATTTGTCCGAGTTTATGGACTTCCATTGATTGTAAAAGTGAGTCAGACGACCTCCCACCGCTGAGGAAGAGTCCCCCTCGGGCAGCTGAGGTGGGACTTGGGCCAACAACTCAGAAGGTGACACTGGGCGCTTTGGGTCCTTGCGCCTTCTGCTGCATTTTCTTTGAGGCTGAGGGGCTTCGCTTACTAAACCTCCCTGCTTTTACCTCGAAAGGACTGATGGTTTGAAACTCGATGTTTGTTAACACCCCCTCGAGAGGGAGCGGGAGGAGGTCGAGCCAATTTAATGGCTGACCTAGTCTTTTATGTGGCCTCTAGAGCTTGTTCTACTTGAGGGCCGAAGAGGTACACACCATTGAAAGGCAGTGCCATTACTTGCTGCTGTGCATCATTCGTGAAACCTGAAGTACGCAGCCAGGAATGGCGGTGGGTACAAATGCCTGCCGCCGCTCGGGAGGCAGCATCGAAGGTGTCCATAGCTGCTTTAACTTGCTGGTTGTTGGACTAGATACCCCTGGTTATGGTTTGAAGAAGCTCTGAATTAGTATCCGACTCCAGTAGAGCTTCAACCATTTGTTTAAGCGAATGCCAAAGAATATACTCATATTGAGAGAAATAGCCTTGGTAGCTGGGCAATACGCATACCTAGGGTGGAAGCAGCAAAGACTCTCCCAACCAAAGTGTCTATCTTAAGAGATTCTTTGTTAATAGGTAGAGCTGTAGTAGTCTAGGGAAGGACGACCTTATCATTCTTTGCCAAGACTACAATAGGATCCGTAAAGGCTTGGGATGCCAAAATGGGTCGATCCTTGGGAGCAGCATATTTCCTATCTATGGACTTAGTCACTGAAGGAATGAGAGCAGGATTATTCCATACCATTTGAGACAGCGTCTCAAAGGAGGGCTGTACTGGAGGAGTCAAATCCATAGGGATATCCGGAACATGGAGGTATTGGAATCTTAATAGTTTCCCAGGATCGATATCTGTAGTTTGGAGAGAAAGACTGAAATTCAAGTTTTTCAACAGAGACTTAAAAGACAGGTCCTCGACCACAGGCTCTGCAGCAGGAATAGATCCTATTCTTTCCACATCATCACCCAGCCTAAGGTCTGGGTCAGGCTCAATGTCATCTCCTGACAGTCCAGGAGGGACTGTATGGACAGGAAAGAAGTGAAATTCAGTAGGAAATGAGGAAGGAAAAGGATTAAAAGAAGAGGAGTCCTGAAGGCTGGATGATGCCCTAACAGGTCGCTGTGCCGAAAATACGCACGGCACCGAAGACGCCAGATTGGCGCCAAGAGGCCACACGGCACCGGGAAAGTCGGGACGGTGTCTAAGATGGCACTGAGAGACCGTGAGCGCTGAGAAGCCACACGGCACTGAGGACGGTGCTGGACGGCGCGACGGTGCTGAGGGCGCCGAGGACGGTGCTGAAGAGGTGTAGTGGGGAAAATCAACGGCGCCAAGGACAGTGCCGACAGACGCATCGGTGCCGAAGACGTCGCCGAGTGTGCCATCCAATGCCAAGGGCATCGAAAACATCCCAAGACTCCGAAAAACAGGATTTGAGGAGAAAGAAGGATGAATACCAGGAGACAGAGGCATCGGTGTGGCTCCCTGCGCCACAGCTCTGTGAGGGGAGAAACACCTAAGCGCGGAGTCGACTGCACCGAAGACGGCGCTGCACAACTAGGAAGGCTCAACCGCCCTGCCTGATCTCCCAAAAAGCCTGAATGCCCCTGAGTGACCGGGCCAGGCAGCTGGACCAACCTCTGAGCCCATTGCTCCATAAGAGCAGCCCACTGATGAAACTGCTCATCTGAAGACCTACCAGAGGGCGGGGTAGGGCTCCGATGTCGAAGACGTCAGCTACTAGAAACAGAAACTGGCGACTCCAAAGGAGGAGACCGGCAACTAGCCCCAATAACTGACTGTCTACGCGCAGACATATCAGAGGGCGACCTCGAGTGATGCCTTCTCTTTCTTGACCTGTGGGACGAACGGTGCAGAGAGTGCAACCATTGACTTTATGTTTTCGAGGGACCGCCACCCTCAGGCAATGGACTGTCCGCTGTCAGACCCCTCGGAGAAGGTGGCAGACTGGACCCAGCCCAGCTGACTGAACAACTTTCATATGAACTCTCCCTACCGTCACCTGACATGCTCATGGTCGACTCCATCAATGTAGGCTGAGACTTCTTCTTTAAACAAGAAAAAATAAACTAAGCAATACTTATTCAAAATATTATTACAAAACAATAAAACTGAAAAACTAAGCTGCTAGTTTGAAGTTTGACTCCCGGCGGCCGAGCAACATCATCACTGAAGTGCACTCGGCGGGAAAAAAGGAACTGAGGCGGTTGGAGGGTCGACGCTGAGATAGTCATTACCGCATGAGCTGGGGCTCATGGTGCTGCTCCTCGCGGCTCCATCTCTGGCGCCGACCCTATAGCAAAAAAGTTTGCTCCCGCTGGGTCCTAGTGCCCCCGGCACAGATCCCATTGGTGTGAATGAGTGGTGGAGACTTTATGTCCAGGAAGATCAAGGAGGCACAATCTGAAAATAGAGTGGGGACGGCTCAGAGGTAATGTGGGGAAGTATTTTTTCACGGAGAGGGTTGTGGATACATGGAACGGCCTTCCTGAAGAGGTAGTGGAGTCAAAAACAGTGGGGAAATTCAAGAATGCATGGGACAGACATAAAGTAATTCCAGTGGGAGGGGTAGGAGGAAGTAGGCTGTGGGTTAACTAGGATCTGCAGCTTATCCATTAGGTAGGGAAATGGGCAGACTAGGTGGGTCAAGCAGTCCTTATCTGCCGTCAAAGTCTATGTTACATCCAGGGATTTGGGGTATTCTGATACAGTATATGAAGATTAAAGAGTCTTGGGGCAAGGTGGAAACACATATGGGATTTTTTTTATTTAAAAATATTTGTTCCTCCTCTCCCCATGTCATTAATGTTCATTGTTAGGGGCATGTTACATAGACAGTGTCGGTAGATAAGGGCCTATGGCCCACCTAGTCTGCCCATTTGAGTTTGTAACTTCAGTTTATGTTTGGGGTGGTCATTTTCCAGGAGATCCTGGGTACATGCAAGCAAACAGATTCGGCAGAGTTGACGAATTGTTCAGCAGAAATAATCTACAATGTAAATAATATCGAAACTGTCATTTGTTCACTCACATATTTCTTTCTGTACTCTGTATTTTATGTGTAGTGTCTGGGTTGCCCTTGTAAATAAATGGGCTTTGTCCCAGTGGTCTCTACCTAGTTATCAAAGTCGAAATATATAAACAGTATAGAGAATAATGCATAGGTAGGTGTATGTTATTAGTTGTTTTACACACCCGAGGTGTGAGATGACACATAAACCTCAAGAGTGAAGCTTGAGAGGTTGATGTCATCACCAGCCGAGGGCGTCTAAACAAGAAAAAAAAAAAACTCAGAGGCATGTCTAATATTTTTATGTTTTATCATAACTGGAGTAAGGATTTGTTTAAAAAAGCTGCCTGTCTGAAGATCAAGCACAACTGAGAGAGTCGGCACTACCAGAAGAGAGGAAGGAAGCAAGCAAAAGTATACATAAAGCTCTTTTACGAGCAGGTGTTAAACTGATGCAGTGCCTACCTGAGAGAACAAGCGCAACGGACGTTTGCGTGTAAATGTGTGCTTCCTCTGACCAGATAAAATGTCAAATTGAAATGCCATAATAACCGGATATGTCGTTATACCCGGTTAGTACGGCATTCAAAACAACTCGATACCGAGTTGTTAACAAGGGTCACCAGTTATTAGATCTTGTTTAAAACTAAGCGCTACACTTCTCATTACAGTGCGTTATATTACATTACAGTTACAATGAGTCTCAATCGCTAAAGTGGTTTTCTCGTTTCTGTTCTATCGTCACTGTGCTTTTTCCTTCACAGAAATCTCAGCCCTCTCTTCTCAAGGACTAACAAGACCCCTGCAAACCATGGGCTGGTCCAGCTGGGCTTGGATGAAAACAACCAGATTAAAGTGTACCATTATTAAAATGGGGCGGTTGTTTCATCAACATCACCTGGTAAAAGTTCCTTAAGAGCAAACTGCACTTTACCGTTCATGACTTTGTAAAATATATATATATATATATTTTTATATATACAATATATTCACAGTACATATATACCTATGTTTTTGAATATAGTTCTATTTTGTATTTGTGCATGAAAAAGAGGTTTCCTTTTGTAAATGGTCACCGTGTTGGGCACTTGCATTGTTAATGTGTCATTGTGTTCACGTCCATGACCTTCTGGTGTAGAGTACCTTCAAATATACCTCGCCACTGACCCTCATTAGGTTGGATGGCCCTGTTCTGAACCCCACCCCCTCGCTTCAGCATGATGAGATATTTGGGGGGAGAGAGAGACTGTCCTGCATTCACTGGTCACCATACTGAAGTGTGAACTGGGAAATCCATGGTTCATATCCCACATCCACCGGATAAACATGAGACCTGCTGGAGCAAGGCATGGCATCTCCCTGTACTTCGTTCCATCCAGCTGCTAAACTAAATACAAGCAGGACCCCTCTGAAAATGAGATGCATCATCTTAGCAGGGCTGTCCTGGGTAAATAAATTGTAAAATGAAAACACTAATAAGTGAAGACTGTCTTCAGGGAATGTCACGGTAAACGATGCAAAGAACTTCTGAAGCTTAAATGATCTAAGCAATACTATGTACAGCTTTTGGTTCATGCAGAGTCAGATATTGCTCCAGATCATGAATAGGACATTGAGGTCATTGGCATTGCTGGCATAAAATGGGCTGCGGGTTTCCTGAAGAGGCAACTTCAGGTACCTTGAATGGCTCGCCGTGGTTCGTCCTTTGTTGCATCCGATTTGCACTGTGTTATTGGAAACAAGCTCAGCAGTGTTTGGACTCAATAAATTGTTATTTTAAAAATGCTGTTTTTTTTTGAGGGGGGGTTTGGTTACTGTAGTCTGTGTATTTCAAAAGCCTCCTGGTTTACATGCAGTTTGGAGGTTTTGCATAGAGAATGAAAAGGCAATAATTTTGTATGACTGTATTTTTTATAAAACTATCATTTTAAGCAACATTGTGTTTGATGTGATTTATTATTCAGGTGCCACAGCAAACGAGCAATCTCTGTTTACATAAACACACAATATTAATTTGCTTTCAATATTTTGTTTCCCATTACTCTACTACAATCTTCCACCTCTCAGTGGACCTTTCTTGAAATATGCTTCCACTTCAACTTTGAAGACAAAACATAGTCCGTATTCTAATAGCAGGGGGTTGGGTTTAGCTAAAAGCAATAAAAGCCATGTGTGGGACACATTTTTATAAAAAAAAAAAAAATCAGTTACCTAATTTGCATTTCAAACCCATGCCAATATATTTAATGGAACAACACCAAACCGGCTTATTTTCAAATGTTTCAGGACCCCCAGCAACAGCTTCCCTCCTAAGGACTTTAAAAGTCCACTGTTCTTAATTTATTAATACTTCTGTGTCAGAACGGAAGAGATCATAATTCCTCGGTCAGTGGAGTCAGCCGCCCGACCCCTTCCCCTTCCTGGTTCCCTATTGTAGCAGACGCCATCCTTGTGTTCTCAGGTTTTGTGATGCATTGGTTGGGAGAGCACGAGGTGCTTTAGTGATAGCATAGGAGCCAGTTTTGAAATGGTATCTTCATCGAGAACACCTCGTCCTTCTTTAGGACACACCTCTGGAACTGTAAGCCGTCAGCGTCACTTGGAAACTTTTTTCTAGCAGGAGGCTGCCCACAGTGACCTACTCTACACGTATATAATGTGGGTGGCCCCATCACTGCTCAAGTTCTTTCTCCTGCCATCGATCATCCTCGTTGGATCTGCTGAAGGAAATGCCATCAACTTCGCCATTGCTGTTTCATTTTACTTTTCATGGGGTTCAAAAGAGCCTTTATTTCAATGTTATAAGTGCAGCTATAACATTTATAAGGAAGACACACACGTAATTTGTGTGTGCTATTTGGTCCTGTCTCACAATGTGAGAATTTGTGAAATTTACCAGAGCTTCAACCAGGCTACGAGGTGACAGTAAGAAAGCTCTAGAAAACGTCCTTAGAAACATAAAAGCATAGAATTTGATGGCAGATAAGGACCGATTGGCCCACCTAGTCTGCCCATTTCCCTACCTGATGGATAGGCTGCAGATTCTAGTTAATCAACAGCTTACTTCCTCCTACCCCCAACTAGACTTGCCTTATGTCTGTCCCATGCATTCTTGAATTCCCCCACTGTTTTTGAGTCCACTACCCCCTCAGGAAGGTTGTTCCATGTATCCACAACCCTCTCTGTGGAAAAATACTTCCTCACATTACCTTTGAGCCGTCCCCCCCTCTATCTTCAAATTGTGCCCCTTGTTCTTGCACATCTCTTTTTCTGAAAGATGCTACCATCTTGGACTCTGTTGATTCCCTTGATGTACTTGAAAGTTTCTATCATGTCCCCACTCTCCCTCCTCTTCTCAAGTGTATACATATTAAGCTTCTTTAATCTCTCTTCATATATCTTCTAGAGCAGACCCTGCACCATTTTAGTTGCCCTCCTCTGGAGCGCCTGCATTCTATGTCCTTTTATTAAAGCCATTGACAGCCATGGAGAAGGAAAAAGGCTCAAAATCTGCTTCTCTCTCACTGTCAGCTGAGAAGCGGCTGTTAAAGTCTAAGCATAAGGACAAGGAACAGTCATCGCGGGCCTCCTCATCGTCTGGTCATGAGCACAGACACAGAGAAAAGGACAAGTCTGCTTCACTGCCAAGGTCACTGTTGAGAAAAGGTACGTCCTCGTCATTTCTCGCTCTGGCAGCATTGACTACTGCCTCCCTGACCGTCACTGAGATCCCAACATCGGGACTTGGCTTATGTGCTGCCGTACCTACAGTGAATTAAATTACACCATCATCATTGGGCCAGGGCCCATCGATGCAGTTAATCCTGGCCTCTCTTCAGGGCACCATCAACTCCCAGGTTGTGCTAGCATCATTCTCTGACATGATTCAACACATTTTTCCAGGGTTGCCATTGTAGGTAGTTTATTTTATTTGTATTTTTAGTTGTTTTAACCAGGTATAGCACACTAAGCTGAAAGCTTTTTTACAGGAGCGACCTGGGAGCACAAGGTTATTCTACCGATGGGGGCTTCTGGTGCTCAGCCCTCATCAATGGATTCTAATACCACACCACAGATTCCTGCCTCTCAGTACCCTCGGTGCCGCTGGCCCATTTTGAGGCCCTCATTGTAGCTTGTGCTGACAATGAAATGGAATGTAATCCAGACCTCATGGATTTAGAGGAGGAATATGAGGGTGAACTATTTCTGGATGGTCCCTCTCACTCTAGTTCCACCCTCTTGTCCTGTAGTAAGGATTTTGGGTTTATACCCTGAGATCTCCTCCTGAGGACCCATCTTTCCAAGCCATGATGCAGCAAATGCAGTCTGCTATGGGCTTTCCTGTTGAAATGGAAAATTCCACTCAAAGGAATGTCATGCAGTTTTTGGAGGTGCCCTGCTCCCCCTCCATTATTATTCCACCTATCTATCCTGCATTAGAGGATACTACCCATGCTGCGTCGTACAGACCCAACTCACTGCCTGCAGTTCCTAGAAAGGCTGATAAGCAGCATCCTGCACCATCTGTTAAGCCTTATCATGCTAGCCAGCTAGAAACTGACTCTGTGGTCATCATGGCTGCTCATGATGGGTCTAGAGCCCCTAGACATATGAGTACTTTGCCTCCTGATAAGGAATCTAGGAGGCTGAATGTGATGAGCAGACATATTTATGCCTCCATCATTTGGCCTTAGGATTGCAAACTACCAGGCCCCCTTGATCAAATATCAGAACAGCCTGTGAAAACTGCTTGTACTGTGGCTCAGGCTTTGCCAAGAATGATTTGCTTAAATATTGTCTGGTAGGGTAGAGATGTGTGCACCCTAATACATCTGGAAACATGTACCAGTTGGTAAGGCCACTTACGGAAGTGGAGGTAAAACCAGATCTAAGGTTTGTCTGGGCTACCAAAGAGGGGAAAAATTCCCTCCCGTGTAAGAAGCAGGAAGAGCTGCTATGAGTAGCCTCATTCTGCAGCTTTCTAGCAGTGGAAACGAAGGAATGCAGGGTTGACATCATTTTTCTGATGCAGCCCCCGCCCCCCACCGGCTATGGTATAATGTGATGAAAACATAAGCTATATCAAGTCATTCCTTCCACACATGACCCTCCACAGAAATATCTAAATATAACTAGTGAAAACCACCCTTTGCAATGTCAAGAAATAATTCATCCCTAACGATGAAATAGGTGTTCTAATATAATGTAACAATCAAAGTAGTAATAATAAGATAAGCCTCCAATATGGCTTGAACAATAGGGTGTTATACCCCATAGTTCCAAGTAGGGGATCCAACATAGAGGAGCAATCATATCCTTTCTCCTTTATATGTTAAAAAAAAAAAAAAAAACATACAGAGCAGTTAGTTTATTAAGAGCATGAGATTAGTGTGCATATTCAGTGCCCATGAAAGCCCCTCTCCTCTGATGTTCCAGATGAGTAGATTTGAGGTACATAAAATTAATAGTTCACAACAGAAAGAGCCGAGGTGTATACTTCAAATTATTAGCTGCCCCATAGGCTCAAACTCAACAGCAGCCACTGAGACAAAAGTCAGCAGACTATTAGGAAGCAGCTAGGAGATGGTGCAGTGGTGCTGATATTGACAGACAAGTCTGTCTAAAGGAGTCCCAATATGACATCAGCCTGCTGGAGCTCCATGCGGTGCATCTAGCCATGACGGCATTCACTCCTTCAGTTCGGGGTTAGGTCATACAGGTCCAGACGGAACAGCACCATGACCATGTACTACTACAAAAGGCGGATGGAATGCATCCCCTCCAGCTGTATTGGGAAGCCCTCCACACATGAACCCTTGTGTAGTCTGGATACCGATGATCTGGTGATCCATGTGGCTGGAGCCTCCAACCAGCTTGCGGATGCCCTCAGCTGAGTGGGTGAGGCATCTCATGAGTGGTCTCTTCATCAGGAGGTGGTGAATCATCTGTTCTCCCAGTGGGGAACTCCCCTGACCAACCTTTTTTCCTCCTGGGAGAACGCAAAACCGAGGCTGTTCTTTGCCTACCCCCACAGTGCGGATTACTGATAGGAGATGCCTTCATGAGGCCCTGGACCCCGGGCCTCTTTCACACCTTCCCTCCCTTTCCCCTGATCAACCGGCTGCTGATCAAGGTGCGGAGGGAAACGGTGCAGGTGATCCTGGTAGCCCGGGACTGGCTGTGCCAGTTCTGTTATCCAGATCCCAGCCTCAGCAGCAGCAGGCCTCGGTGGCACTTGCCTCTATGCCCAGACCTGCTCTTCTGTCACAAGGAAAAGATCTTACACCAGGACCGTCAGTCCCTGCACCTGACAGCCTGGTTCCTGAGTGGCTAGAATTCCAGGCTTTGGGTCTCTCTGAAGGGGTTCTGCGAGTTGTGGAGGTCTCCCAGAAGGGGTCAATTCGCCAGTACTATGCCTTCAAGTGAAAGCGCTTTTCCATTTAGTGTTAGGGCACGGAGTTAGACCCCCTCCGTCCTGTCCTATGACTAGCATTCTGGACTATCTGTGGTCCCTCTTTCCGTCGGGCCGGAGCTCTATGACCCTTAAGGTATGCACCAGGCAGCCATCTTGACGGCACAGGAGAAGGTGGTCGGGTGTTTTCTTTAAGGGTCTTGACCACCTGTCCCCACCAGTTTGTGACCCACCACCACCACCTGAGGAGTTGTTGCTGGTTTTGGTGATGCTCATGGGCAAGCTATTTGAACCAAGGCACAGGTATGACATCTCTCTTCTGTTGTGGAAAATGCCTTCTTGGTGGCTGTCACCTCTGTCAGAAGGATCAGTGCACTCCAGGCGCTATCAATGGAATCTCCTTACTTGGTGTTCCACAGGGTCAAGATTGTCCTTCACCCCAACCCAAAGTTCCTCCTGATTGTTGTTTCACAGTTTCACCGTAACCAGGTGATCAGTCTCCTGGCGTACTTCACCAATCCAACCTTGGAGGCTGTGCACAGGCTCCATACACTGGACCTGAGGAAAGTGCTTACTTACTACATAGAGTGCACATCCGGAGTTTAGGAAGAGATTCGCCAGCTCTTTGTCACCTGCACTGAAGCCGAACTTGGTACACCAGCAGCTAAGTGGACGATTGGCAGTTGGATTGTCTCCTGCATCAACCTCTGCTATAGGTTGGCTGGTATGTAGCCTCCCATAGGACTTAGGCCTCATTCCACCAGACATACCGCTGCCTCTGTGGCTACTTCCAGGGATGTCCCTATCCAGGAAATCTGCAGGACTGCTACCTGGAAGTTGGCACACACCTTATTTCCCACTACTGCATCGACCTTGAGTCACGCTGGAATGCTGGATCTTATCTGTGTCAGTCTTCACCATTCATCACCTTTGGGTTTATGGCTGGAGGTCACGACCCCACGGGAGCTTTTTTTTTTTTTTTATGGGCGGAGTTGACGCATCATCGGCGCCACCCTTGAGACCGACACACTGCATGGCGCTCGCAAGTTGGTCATTATGTGCTGTCGACTCCGCCCTCCCGCCAGTTCTTCATCTCCCGCCGTCGAGGTCACCTCATGGGACGCTTCGAGAGAAGAAAGTGAGGCCTAACCTGCTTCTCAGAAAATTTATCCTTGCGACTCCGTGTCAATTGTCTGTGCCCGAAGTCCATCGGCTCCCTTCCTGCTGGTTCTGTTGGCCACACTCGACGTCACCCAGTAAGATCTTTCCATTACTTTTGTTATTCTGTGACATAGAGTCTTATTTGGTGTTTTTCTCTGTAGGTCATGTCTCGGTCGGAGGACAAGAAAACTTCAAAGACGGGACGGTGCCCATGCGGACGAAAATACTCCATCACCGACCAGCATGACCGTTGCCTTACGTTTCTTGGCCCGCTTCATGACATGGATTCGTGTGACGCCTGTTTCTCCATGGACCGCCGGGTCATCAAGCAACGCGCATGGAAAGTGGGGCAAGGTCCACCAACTTTTGGGGGTCAGGAGTGCACTCATCGGGCCAAGCCGCGCTCTCTCGGCCTTTCCTCCGAGTCCCCTCTCAGTTCTGTATGGACCAAGGAAGAGGGAGCCTCGGCCTCTCGTAGCCTAGCCGTGGCTTCTCCCGTGGTGCAGGAGGCCCAGTCCGTTGCCTCCGGGGAGACGGACGGGAGGCATCGCATTGGTAATCGCCCCTTTGGGGGCGAAGGCTCCCCTGGTGTCTGACCTGCAGCTTGAAAGGCCCGGGTCAGTGCCGTCCTTGACGCCATCTGTCAGTGCTGTTTCTGGCCTCGGCGCCGTGGGCCCTGATGGAGTTGTCAGTACTGGTCCTTCGCTCGGCGCTGTGGCTGTTTGCACCGTTCGCGGAGCCGATAGTGGTAGTGGCGCTGTGGGAGGTTCTACGGCACCGTCTCTGACTTTTTCTCGCCTCTGCGCAGTCCGCAGCGCCGAGGTTGAGCATGGTGCCATGTCCAGTTCTGGGTCCATTCGCGGTTCCGGACATGGGCACAGCGCCGTGGGGGTTTCGGATGGTGGCGCGAAGAACACTGTCGGAGCCGTCGTCAGCGCCGTCTCTGTCCTCGGCACCACTCGCGGTGGCGTGGGATGGGACGGTGCCGTGGGGGGCTCTGGCCTCAGCGCAGAGTTTGCTGTTGGAGCCGTCATCAGTGTCATCTGTCTTCTGTGCCGCTCGCGGTGTCGTGGAGCGGGATGGCGCCGCATCAGGTTCTGACTCAGAGGCTGCTGCCCTGGTTGGAGCCATGTCCTCTTCTGTCACCGTTCACGGTGCTGTGGAGGACACTGGTACCGACTCGGGTACGGTCTCTGTTTCTGGTACCCTATTTAGTCGAGATGGCAGCAGGAACCCGCCAACTGTTTGGCACAGGGCTTCGGTCTCCATCTTTTCGGAGGAGGAGTCGGACCCTGAGTCAGATGGGCAGTCTGGCTCCTTGGAGTCAGCTGCTGGTGTGGGCACCCTTGTAGTGTTCTCGACAGGCCGGAGTCAGTCCCCCATCTAAGGAGCGGACAGTGACTGCCGGGGCTGGAGTGAGGGATTCTGACCAGCAGGCAGTGGTGCAGGCCACCATTGCACTGCAGCCCAGCCTCGGAGGGTTCTCTGACCCCTCAGTGGTGGTACCCACTCAGGTGGTGTGCCTACATCGCCCAACTTTGGGGCCGATCAGAGCACCCATGGGAGGGGAGGGTGCTGCACCCTGAATAGCTCCTTCGGGGGCCGATCAGGGCTGCCAGTTGCCTAGGCTGGCTCTCTCGAGGAGGAGAGTGCTCTCGGATTTCGAGGGGCATGGGGTCTGTGCAGCGATCTTTTTGTGGAACCCATCCGGGCTCTAGGAGAAGCCGCTCTTCCTCCTAGGTTTCTTTGAGAGGGCCCCATTCTTTGGAGGTAGGAGACCGTCCTTCTGGACCTACATGGCCCCGGTCACCTCACAGGGTGGATTCTTCGGGGCACAGTGAAGGCAGTTCTGATATGGTTGTTCAGCTGTCGGCTGTGGAGTCTTCTGGAGCACCTTCATCTTCTGGGGCTCCTGGTGTGCTCCCTAGCCCAGGCGGAGGTCAGTCGATTTCTCTTGTCGGCTCTGTCCCTATCCCTCTGCCACAATCTCCAGCGCTCCTAGGCATCCTTGGTCCTATCGGGCCTCTCTCCTGGGAGCAGTTTAGGGCCGTGGTTGCTCAATTCCCCGCTTATGTCAGGACAGTGGACAGACTGGTTTTTCAACCTTCCCCAAGCAGCCACCCTCTGAGCAGCTGAAGTCCTCTGACTCCTCATCCCCCTCTTGGGGAGAGAAGCCTTCTGTCCATATCTCCCCAGCCGCTGATCTTGCAGAGTATCAGCGATTCCTCGTGAGGATGTTGGAGGACCTGCACATCACCCCTCCCACTCAAAGCAATCCAGAGCACTCGGCGCTCGCCTTTCTAGGTGACTTCAGCGAGGACACCCTTGTGGTGCCCCCCTGACCTGCTCCCTTTCGGGAGGCATCATTACGTTCCTGGCAGAGGCCCTTCTCCGGAGTTTCTGCCCCTAGGGATCTCTGCCAGCGGTATTGCGCCCCCCCCAGAGTGTCCATGTTCCATGCCTCATCCT
Organism: Neoceratodus forsteri; assembly: GCA_016271365.2. NCBI lineage: Eukaryota > Metazoa > Chordata > Ceratodontiformes > Ceratodontidae > Neoceratodus > Neoceratodus forsteri. The sequence continues at coordinate 113,177,428 of JADMNL010000034.1, read as the reverse complement.
CAGTCAGGATTGACGCAGCTGGACACTCCTGATGGGCTTTGTGCTCTCCACCGTGACCGGCCCCCAGATCAAGATTCCTTGGATTTTGACTTCTGGGGGAGGAGGACGTTCTACTCGGCACGGTTGCTGCTATCACAGCACATCAGGCCCACTACGCATCCTAAGATAGGTTCTTGTGGTCCAGGCTGGGTCAGATCTTAGCCTCTTTGCCTGACATGGAGCAAACCAGACAAGCCATTGCACTCTCTGGACGTGGCCTGGAGCTAGCAAGGGCATTGTACGATGCTAGTGAGGTAGCTACCAGGGTTGTAGGGACAGCGATCTGCACTAGGCGGACGGCATGGCTATGTCTTTCCTGGTTGTCACCCTTGGCCCAGCGCGGAGTGATTAACTCCGCTCACCAGAGAGCCTATCTCTTCTTCGGTAGAGTGAGAAGGCGTTTGTCGGGGCAGCTTCCTTCCCCCAACTCTCGGGCCTCCCCAGGCCCTAAAGGTTCTCCCTCTTAGTGTGTCACCCACTGAGAGCTAAGGGACTCTGTCCATTAGGGTTAAAACCCCCTTCGGGGGGTTCGGCACTCACCCAAAGGTGATAAATGGTGAAGGTTGACACAGATAAGATATGAAAATTATGTACCTACCGTAATTATGATCTTTCTGTGTATCTTCACCATTCATCACAATCCTGCCCACCATCCCCCTGGGGCCTCAGTCTCTGTGCCCTCCCTTGCCCCCTCCTTTCTTTTGTCAGGAGTGGGATAAACAGAGGCACATAGGAGGATTATATTTTTAAGGGGAGAGTGGTCAGCATGGGGGGTACTCCTTCTCCAGTGCTCTAGCTCCACCCCTGTGGGGTGGGAGTTGGCAGTTGCCCTCCATTCTGTACTCCTCCTTATTCCCATCAATCCTTAATTTTCTTTGTCCATTGGACATATCCTTCCTTATTTTAAAGAAACTAAATTTCTAGGAAGCGTGGATATGTTGTTCATCCACACTCTTTGGCATGTCCCTTTCCCTTTAAATCTTGCTGGAAGTCTTCAAGCTGGCCCCTCCCACCCACCTGGGTGGTATAACTCTCAGGTCCACCCCATGACGCCAGATCTTCCTTTCTGCTGGAAGATTCAGGTTCCTTTGTGCTAACTCTAGCAATCATAGGCCCTGGCTTCGCAACGTCGTTTTTTACCGCATTTATCTCTTAAACTCGTTCGAGTTGTCAATCCGATAATAGCGTATCAGATATGGAGGACAAGTTACTACCCAGATTTCGCTAGTGTTCATGTGGCCAGAAAATGTCACGCACGGATCCCCACCTTACCTGTGTGTACTGCCTAGGTGTCAGTCCTGACACCACCACCTGCACCTTTTGTTTAGCCTTCCATCCTAACGTTTTGGATGACCGTATGGTGCGCCTTAAGCTGGGGAGACCGGAGAAAAGGAACACGCTGGTAAAATTGAAGGAGGCGAGGTGGGCAGTTTCCGCAGCCGTGGGATCCGCCGAACAGCTAGAGCAGATGAAGGCTTTCGAGGAAAAAGCTGCTCAGGCTTTGGCCAGCTTAAGATTTTTCATCCCTCTCAACCTAGGCTCCATCTTCTCAAGTTCCTTTAGGGAGCTGTGCTAGTCTCTCCCCACCAGGGGTGAGGCGCCCTCGGGCTCGCACTCTTCCCGCTCTCGCAAGAGGGACAAGGATCCGAAGTCTTCCTCCCGAAGATGCTCCTGGGACCGAGAGAGGTCAGAGTCCCAGGAAATGGCAGTCTTGACTTCAGTCGAGATCGCTTCCTTGGCCGCCAGCTTCACGGATCTTCCGTCTGGTCAGGCGGACACCGAGACATTGGCTGAACCGGCCGAGATTTTTCTTGAGCCAATCGAGCCACTTTCGCCAACTCGAGTCCAGTTTCCCCCAATCGACCTAACTGACACTGTCTGTCTCGATCGAGGACTCTGTCTTCTTCAACTGAAAAATCGAAGAAAGGCCACCGGCATTCAAAAAAGAAGCACCGCAGATCCTCATCCTCCTCTGACGAGGAAAGACTTCGACGGAAACTCTGTCGACGCTATGAGGAACTCATGTGGCAACAGCTGATTTTGGCCGGGTAGAAGCCAGCTACACTGTCGGCCCCGGCCATTACTTGGCCTGCGCCTCAAGGGCCTACGCTGACCCCTCTGGAACCTAAGGCTTCGGTTCCTCCACCTGGGTGGCCGGTCCATATTCCGGCTAGGCCCATACCGGTCTCACCACCTATTAGGGTGGAGCCACTGCCTAAGCAGCCCCCCACTGGGGCTTCCTCGAAAGAGGACCACCCAGACACCGGGCTTCCCCAATGTCTGTCCATCACGGTCACTCCAGATCGCCCTTGGCGGATCGAAGGGGACATGGGCGGGAGACCACTGTACCCCGACTCCTTGGATTCAGATACCACCAGTTTGCACTTCCATCCTGCTGATGAGGAGTCACTCTCGTCGGCCTTGGAGAAAGGTCCCTCCTCCTTTCAGGGCATTCTCCAGCTTATCTCCGATTCTACCGGGATGCCCTTGGAGTCCATCCAGAAAAAGGCGGAGTACCCCCTTACAGATATCTTTAAGACGGGGGATACCCCGACAGAGGCCTTTCCAGTAGCAGAAGCCATTACTGGTCCAGCCCTTGAGCTTTGGCAGCGTCCAGCGTCCTGCCCAGCACTGTCTGCCCGTATGGCCCATAAGTACATGGTGTCCATGGGATCCCTGCCGGGTTTCATGGAGCATCCCTCGGCTGAGAGCCTGGTGACTGCTTACATCTTAGATGTACTGGTAACATGGCTGACACCAACCGACCTCCAGACAAGGAGTCCAAGAACATGGACCACTCTGCCTGTAAGGTCTATGCGGCCTCTTCCTTGGGCCTTTGTCAGGCCAGTTCGGCCATAATCATGGCACACTTCTCCCATGCCCTCCTAGGGTCATTGGATGAAGTACTTCCTCACCTCCACGCGGACATGCAGACCACGGTCAAGCAAGTCCATGATCAGGGCCGTGCTGTTGCCAAACAGCAGCTCCAGATGGCCCTGGACATCGGGGATTCTTGTGCCCGCTCTTTAGCAGCCGCAGTGGCCACCCACCACAGGACTTGGCGGATACCCAGTACAAGTTACCTGATGTGCCTTTCCTTGGGACCGACTTGTTCAGCCCAGGAGTGGTAGGCCACATTCAGTGTACTGAACAGTCCGATGCCACTTCTGCTAAAGGTTCCTTGGGCAAGAACCAGCAGAAGAGGAACTTTTTGGCAGTCCTCCCCTGTGTTCAGGCAGCAGCAACAGCAGCAGCAGGCTCAAGCTTGGCACCCTAAGCCCAAGCAGGGCCCTCAACAGCCCTGTAAAGGAGGCCGAGGTGCTGGTCCAGGAGTCTCCTCCTCCTCCTCCTCTAAGCCTGCTCAGTGATGGGTTGGGGGTTGCCACCCCTACACCCATCACGCCTGCCTTGGGTCCTCCTGTGGGGGTTGGCTCCGCCACTTTCTTTCCACCTGGTCCGATATCACTTCGGACAGGTGGGTTCTAGAAGTGGTAGGGCATGGACTGCCTCTAGAATTCCAGCAGTACCCACCCAGCTGAGCCTGTGCCCCTCGGGAGGAAAGGATCTCAGCTTGCATGCAATCGGCTCTTGAGGGCGACAGAGCTCAACTCTCCGCAAGGAGGCAGTAGCTCCAGTGCCGGATCCGCCTGTAGACCCAGGCTTCGTATCCAGGTACTTCCAGGTGCCCAAGCGGATGGGGGGTTGGTGCCCCATCCTAGAGCTCCACAACCTGAATCAGTATCTCAGGTCTCGCACCTTCCAGATGGTAACTCTGAACCAGATCATACCATCCCTGGAGCGAAACGTGGTTTTGTTCACTGGATCTACAGGATGTGTTTTCTTCATGTCCCAATCCGTCCGTCCCACTAGCGGCTCCTCCTCTTCAGGGTCAAAAGGACCCTGTACAAGTTCCGAGCCATGCCGTTTGGCCTGTCATTGGCCCCTCGGGTCTTCACCAAATGCATTGCAGTGGTGGCAGCCCATCTTTGGCATTGAGGAGTTCGAATTTACCCTTATCTCGACTGGCTCCTGTCTAGTTCCTCCCTTCAGGAGGTGGAGAGATCCAGGGACCTGGCTCTCAGAACCTGCTCTCAGCTTGGCCTCCTGATCATCGAGGCCAAGTTGGAACTCGTGCCGTCTCAGGTGATGGGCTTCATCAGGGCAGAGCTTGACTCTCGTCAAGCCAGAGCTCGGCTCCCAGCGGACAGGGCGGAGGTTTCCTCCTTTGCCCGATCATTTCTGGTTGGGCTCTTGTGCCCTGCCTGGGACTTTCTGCGCCTTCTGGGTTACATGGCAGCGTGCACCTCAGTGGTCCATTGGGCCAGGTGGCACATGCGCCCCTTCAATGGGAGCTGGCCACCCAGTGGACTCAGCGCCACGGTCATTTCGACCAGCTGATCACTGTAACCCAGGAGATGTGGGATGCTTTCCAATGGTTGACCGCTCCAGAACAGTTGCAGGAGGGGATCCCGTTTGTCCGCCCCGAGCTGACGGTTGTTCTCATGACCGATGCCTCTCTCATGGGCTGGGGAGCCCCACATGGGGGACAACAGGGCCCACAGGTTCTGGACCCCCAAGGAGTCCCGATGCCACTTCAACCTGTTGGAGTTCAGAGCAGTTAGACTGGCACTGTCAGCATTCGCTCCTCAGCTCTGGGGTCAAGTGGTTCAAGTCCAGACGGACAATACCACGACCATGTACTACCTCAACAAACAGGGCAGCTCACACTCCCATTTGCTTTGCAAGGAGGTGCTCTGCATCTGGACCCTTCTCAGCCCGGTTGGAGGCGGATTTCCTAGCCATCCATGTGGCAGGAGTCTCAAACCAGCTGGCGGATGCTCTCAGTCACATAGGCCAGACATCCCATGAGTGGTCACTCCATCCAGAGGTAGCTTACAGTCTGTTCTCCCATTGGGGCAAACCGTTGGTGGACCTGTTTGCCTCCAGGGAGAACGCCAAGCTGAGTCTGTATCTTGCCCGTCCTCCTCAGCAGGGCTCGCTGCAGGGGGATGCCTTTTTGAGGCCATGGACCCCAGGCCTCCTTTACGCCTTCCCTCCATTTCCCTTGATCCACAAGGTGTTACTCAAGGTGAGGAGGGACAAGGCGAAGGTGATTCTGGTAGCCCCAGATTGGCCGTGCCAGTTCTGATACCCAGATCTCCTCAGCCTCCGCTGCAGGCCCCTGGAGTGGCTTTGTACAAGCCAGGACCTGATATCACTGAACCAGGGGAAGGTATTCCATCCAGACCTTCAATCCCTGCACCTCACAGCCTGGTACCTGAGCAGCTAGAGTTCCAGACTCTGGGTCTTTCCGAGGATGTCTACACTGTGGTGGAGGCATCTCATAAGGAAATTGACCAGGAAATGTTATGCCTTCAAATGGAAAAGGTTTTCCATTTGGTGTCAGGGTAAGAGTCTGGACCCCCTTATCCTGCTCTGTGGCTAACATTTTAGACTACCTTTGGTTTCTCTCCAAAGGGGGTCTACGGTCATCGACCATTAGGGTACACCTGGCAGCCATTTCTGCTTACGAGGCGCAGGCCAGTCAGCCAACATTGGCACAGGCGACAGTGGTCGGGCGCTTCTTCAAAGGCCTGGATCACATATCCCTCCGAGACTCCGGTCGTGAACCCCCACCTCAGTGGGATCTCTTGCTGGTTTTGGCAAAGCTCATGGGCAAGCCATTTGAACCCATGCACAAGTGTGAGCTCTCACACTTGTCATGGAAGACGGCCTTTCTGGTGGCTATCACGTCAGCCAGAAGGACGGGAGCTCCAGGAGCTTTCAGTGGACTCCCCTTATCTGGTCTTTCACAGGGACAAAGTTGTCCTGCACCCCCACCCGAAATTCCTTCTGAAGGTGGTCTCAAGAGTTTCATCTTAATCAGGTGTTGACTCTGCCGGTATACTACCCCAACTACACCTCGGATGCCGAGTACAGGCTCCATACTCTGGACCTGAGATGTGCTCTCTCCTATTATAAGGACAGAACGGTGGAAATTCGTGGAGAGGTTCACCAGCTGTTTGTCACCTACGCTGAAGCCGCTTCTGGCAGACCTGCAGCCAAACGGACCATTGCAAGATGGATCACCTCATGCATAGGTCTGTGCTATGAGTTGGCGGGCAAGAAGCCTCCCAGAGGGTTAAGAGCTCATTCTACCCGCCATACTGCTGCATCGGTGACTGCTTCCAGGGACATTCCTATCCAGGAAATCTGTCGGGCTGCTACCTGGAAGTCAGCAAACACCTTTATTTCCAACTACCACATCGATCTTGAGTCACGCCGGGATGCTGGTTTTGCGGCCTCGGTTCTCCAATCTCTGTTTCCTAAGTAGGGGGTGTGCACCTTGCCTTCCTCCTCCCGGAGAACTGCTAGGAGTCTGCTAAAGAGTGTGGATGAACATCCACACTCCTAGAAGAACAGGTTACTCACCTGTAACAGATCTGTGGCTAACTTTGAGAGGGCTCTTGCAGTAGGTAATTACATATACTGTAGGACTGATGCCGGCCGGCATCAGGACCCAACGGAATAATTTCAAGCTAGCAGTCTCTGGCGAGGGACCTTCCCCACGTCAGGTGACTGATGTCATGCGGCGTCAGTATAAAGGGTGGTCCCCCACGCCCGCCTTCCAGTTCTTTCTCGCTGTTTGCTCGTGTCAGCGCCTCACGGTAAAGTTCAATGCTTGTCAGCTCTCTCATCTGTAGTTTTTACTGTCTTTTTTTCGATTCTTCGATTAAAATCATCAGGCATTCGTCGTGTATGTTGTCCCCTACATCTTCCGAGAACAAAAATAAGTGCAACTCGTGCAGCGCCCAACTCCCGCACAAGGACTGCCATTCTCAGTGCCTCTTCTGTCTAGGCCCAGATCATCAGGTGGAGAAGTGCCAGCACTGCCTAAAATTCAGTGCCGTCTCCCGTAGATGGAGGCAGCAGTCCCTGGAGGCCCACATACTAAAGAAGAAAATGTCCTCCATGGAGAAGGAGTTAAAAAAAACTCCGGCAGGTGTCCACTTACCCTGAAGGCCATTGTAAGAAGAAAGACAAGGAGAAGCACTGGGATAAGGTCTCCTCATCCACCATGTCTTCTTAGGGAGTCTCCGTGCTACAGGTAATGTCCCCTCCGGGGAACCGCTCCGCAACGGCTACCTTGGAGGCTTCCAAGGTAGCATCAGCCCACCTGTCTGGCTCGTGCTCAGGCCCTTCGGGTGCCTCCGGGCTATTGGAGGCCTCCGCTCCCAGTAAAGCCGCCATCGTGCGGCCTACTGGCTCGAGTGGCTCCAGTAAGCTGGACGTCAGCTCCTCTGACACCCGCATGGAGATGGTCGATAAGTCGCACGGCCCTTCTTCCACCCGACAAGGCCACTCCTCCTTCGTGACCTGCCTCGGGCGATGGGTCCGATAAGTCGGACGTCAGCTCCTCCGGCGTCCACCCAGATTCCGCTAAGTCGAACGTCAGCCTGCCCGATGCCCGCATGGCGGCTGAGCCGATGCCGGACCCTCCCACGTCCGCCATTCCCGGCTCCCCGCAGCCTTTGCTGCCCTCCGGGGACCCTGGATCTCCTCAGCCTGACCCCAGGGACTTTTCTCCTCCATCCTGGGCGATGCTGAGGTTCCTGCTGCACCCCTGTCAGGCCGTCCGCCCGCTGGTCCGACTGATCTGACGTCGGTTCCCCAGATGCCGGCTCTGACGCCGGTCTTGTCGACGCCGGGCGACATCCCACTCCCGGATGCCGCTCCAACGCCGGGCCTTCCACCCACCAGGCCTCCTGCTCCAGGCCCGCCCGTGGGCCCTCCAGCCAGACGGTCTCCAGCAGACCCACCGGCTCCTGGGTATCCGACGCCGCTGTTGTATCTGATGCCGTCTTAACCGGCTCTGCAGTATCCGATGCCCGAGTACCCAATGCTGGCCTATCCAACGCTGCAGTACCCGGTGCCTCAATACCCGACGCCGGGTTTCCCACCGTCAGGTTATGGATACGCACCTTACGGGTACAGTCAAAACCCGTATCCCCCTCCTCCACCGCCCCCTCAGCTGCCGGTGGACTTGAAGGAGACTTTGGCCTCCTGGTGGGCTGAGGCCATAACCTCGTCCGCTCTGCACATTCAGCCAGTCGGCACATGCTTCGTGCTACTTACGATGCAGTGGACACTGCTGGTAGGAGCTCCGCTTTTGCCATAGGCTTATGGTGTCATGCCTGGCTCCGTGTGTCAGGGTTGGTCCCAGAAGTGCAGTCCGCTACTCAGGAAGTGCCTTCTTGGGTTTGGTGGTGATGTCGAGGACATTATCACCAATCTGCAGGAGAAGGGGACTGCACTGAAGTCTGTGGACTCCATGTATCATCCCCATCAAACGCAGTGCCGTCCCTTTCGCAGGTGGAATCGGCAAAAGGCGAAACCCCAGGGAAAGCGGGCCGCTAAACGCTGGGCTTCTCCGACTGCCAAGCCCCCTCCACCCAAAAAAGCAGCAGGTGCTTCAGCTGCAACGCTGCCCCACACCACCTGACTCCTTTCCTCTCCCACAGCCTCTGGGCCTTCCAGAGGAACCAGTAGGAGGGAGGTTTTCCCTCCACCTCCCAGGTTGGGAGAGGATAACTTCAGATTCCTGGGTGCTCCAGCTGACATCAGAAGGACACTCAATAGAGTTTCTTCAGAAACCCCCTCGACACCCTCCCCCAAGGTCGTAGTACTCTTGGGAACATTATCTTCTGGTCCAGGAAGAGATTTCAGCACTTTTGCCGAAGGAGGTGATAGAACCCGTCCCCATTCCTCTTCAGGGAATGGGATACTATTCCCATTTCTTCCTGGTCCCAAAGAAAACAGGGGACATGAGGCCGATTCTTGACCTCAGCTCCCTGAACTTGTTCATGGAGTACAAGAGGTTCAGGATGCTCTTGCTGCAGAGCCTCCTGCCCCTTCTTCGGCCGGGACTGTGGCTGTGTGCTTTGGATATGCAGGATGCCTACCTGCATATCCCTATCCGCCCTTCCCATCTCAAATACCTGCATTTTGCATTCCAGGGGAACCACTACCAGTTCAAAGCCCTACCATTTGGTCTTTCCTTGACGCCCCAAGTGTTCACCAAATGCCTTTTGGTGTGTAGACCTACCTGCATACCCAGGGGGTGCAGGTTTTCCCATACCCAGACGATTGGCTCCTGGCGGCCCCGTCCAGGGAGGAACTCCTGCACTTCCTTTCCCTTACCCAGGTCTTTGCCTGCCAGGGTATTACCATCAACCAAGCCAAGTCCCGTCTAATCCCATCCCAGAGGCTCCAGTTTATCGGGGAGAACCTGGACACGACCTCTGGTAGGGCCTTCCTGCCACTGAACAGGGTGGCCACTCTTCAGGCCCAGGTCAGCCTGTTGTCCAGCTGCAGGTGGGTCAGTATCAGGTAGTCCTTCGCCTCCTTGGGCTAATGGTGGCTGCAATTCCGACAGTCCCTTGTGCTCGGCTCCACATGAGAATCTCTCAGTGGACACTTCGGTCTCAATGGGATCAGCTGGTGGATGACCTAGATCAACTTGTCCTGGTCTCCACTCCCATGGCTCTGGACTTGTAGTGGTGGATGGTTCAGGAGAACCTTTGCCGGAGAGTTCCCTTCAGTCTCCCTCCCCCCTCACAGACGTTGACTACGGACGCCCCGACGAGGGTTGGGGAGCCCATCTCGGTCCTCACAGGACCCAGGGCTCCTGGTCCAAGCTCGAGAAGTCCCTCCACATTAATGTTCTGGAACTAAGGGCAGTACTGTATGCTCTTCAGGCTCTGCATCTGTATCTGACTCCAGGTCACATAGCAGTACAGACGGACAACATGTGTGTGGTCTGGTACATCAACAAACAGGGAGGAACTCATTCCTACCCCCTTTGCCGAGAGGCGATGCGAGTCTGGGATTGGGCAGTACAGCACAACCTTCACCTCACGGCATCTCATGTCCCAGGGATCGAGAACACATTGGCAGACAGGCTAAGCCAATCATCTGCTCTAGCTCACGAATGGGAACTGGATCAGGGGGTCGTAGACGACATCTTCCTATGCTGGGGAACTCCACAAGTAGACCTGTTCGCTTCCCCCCAAAACACAAAACTTCACGTCTTCTGCTCGCTCGCTCCATGGTGCGGCATTTTTTGGAGAGACGCTGTGTCTCTAGACTGGAAGGGCAGATTCGTCTATGCCTTCCAACCCCCGATTCCACTGATTATGAGGGTCTTGCAGAAACTCGGTTCGGAAGGAGCTCGAATGATTCTGATCGCTCCTTTCTGGCCCAGGCAAGTTTGGTTCTCTCTTCTGCAACAGTACTCTGAGGAACTTCCTCTTTTTCTGTCGCTATTTTTGCTGACCCAGGATCAGAGGACCCTGGTCCATTCAGGCCTCAAGTCCCTTCAGTTGCACGCGTGGCTCCTACAGACGTAGCTCAGACCTGATTCGGGTTCCCCCCCACCCCAAGTAGCTGAGATTCTGGTGGAGGCCAGGAAACCCTCAACCAGATCTACTTATGCCATGAAATGGAAGTGGTTCTCTATTTGGGCTGCCTCCAATGAGGTCGAGCCCTTCTTGTGCTCTGTTGGCCGACTTCTGGATTACCTGCAACACCTCTTCGATCTGGGTCTCAGCCATTCATCCTTAAAGGTTCACATGGTGGGCATTTCCGGCCTATCATGTCCCCTCTGCAGACAGAATGTTTGCTCAGCTGGAGGTCTCTCAGACCTTTTTGAGAGGGGGTCCTTCACTTACGACCCCCTATCCGGGTTCCTGCCCCTCCTTGGGATCTGAATTTCATTTTAGAGAAACTTATTCTGCCTCCTTTCGAGCTGGCAGCCTCAGTGGACCTAAAGTTCCTTTCTTGGAAGACTCTCTTTCCTAGAGAACAGCTAAGAGTCTGCCAACATGTGGATAGAGCACCATATCCATGTCCCTAGAAATGAGGGATCTTACTTCAAGAAACCGCTCTTGCAGCAGGTTACACCATTAGGACTCAAGCCGGCAGGCGCCAGGACCCCACAGAAATTTTCTAACTAGCAGTATCCAGCTGGGATCGCCCCCGACGTCGGCACCGCCCCGACATCAGGCATCATATAAAAAGGGGGCGGTCCCCCAGAATCCCTAGTTCTTTTCCCGCTGTCGACTTGCCAGCATCGGCCTCACGGTCCCACTCTAGCGAACGATGCCTAGAACTTTCAAAGTTTTACCTCTAAATGTCGGCATCTCCAACTCCTTCCTCAGAAGGACATCCCTCCAAGTGTGCCTGTGGCAAACAGATCCCTTTCAAGGATCTACATTCATCCTGTCTGTGGTGCTTAGGCCCGGAACACAACACCAAGGCCTGCTCCTTTTGCCAGCGGTTCAATAGTCGCACCCGGATCCACTGCCAGAAGGCATTTCAGGGGTTCCTCTTGCAAGAAAAGTTGAAAAGCATGGACAAAGACCCTGCCTCCGGAGGTGAGTCTACCTCTAAGTCCCACAAGCATCGGGAGAAGGCCAGGTCCAGATCCCCTAACTGGGCCTCAGACTCGCGCACATGCTCAGGCTCCATGCACTCAGACTGCTCTCCCTCCAGGGCTCACTCTCAGCCTCCTGCAGTAAAGGTTAAGTCTTCAGGCAGCACTTCGGCTTCTCTGCATCTCATCAAGACTTCCAGGCCTTCGGCTTCCTCAACACTCTCCCAGGCTTCCTCGAAGTCTTCAGACCGTCACCGGTCCAAGTCCTCTTCAAAACTATCTCAAGCTTCCTCAGAGAGACGCTGGGACTCTGACGCCAGATCGGCCTCTCAGCTTCCTAGGGGTCCGGATCCCCCCCTCCTAGGAAGACTAAGGACCTGACGTCCCTAAAATGGATGACTGACCCGAAGTGGGCTACTGATCTTTCATCGGTTAAACGCACGTCGGATCAGACATCTGCTAAGCACCCGACGTCAGTGAGATGTTCACTGGACCTGAAGACTGCCTCCCCGTCACCGGTAGACACCAGTCGCCGGGAGTCTACAGAGGAGGACCTGACATTGCCTGAGGACCAGGCAGGCAACAATGAGGATGCAGGGCTTCCACAGGAGCCTTCGCCAAACCCAGCAACGCCCTTCTACCCGACGCCCGATACCGGCGACAGACCACCGACACCAGGTCCGTCGTCCGGTATGAATATTCAGGAGGGCAAAGATCTCTTTTCCTTTTGGTGGGACACAATAAAGAAGGACGTGATCCCAGTAAAACCTCCTACTCCTTCACCTCCTACTCCCCCTCCTCCACCGCAGGGGCCAGCAGGAAGACTACCAACCCCCAAGGAACCTACTCCACCTCATAGGGGAAGATCCAAAGAATGGAGAAGGCCCCCTTCAAGATCTCCCTCAGGGTCTCCCAGTCCTAAGCAACCCAGACGTCGACAGTCTACTCCGAAGGGGGATGATTCTAGACCTGACACCTCAGATACCTCCAGGTCTCCTTTTCCAATCAGCATCCCATCACCTGACCCATGAGACCTGCACAGGTCACCTCCAGATGATCCCTCTTTTTTCGAAATCATGAGGCACATCCAGGAGAACATGGGATGGGACTCGAAAGATCTCGACCCTGAGAGACAGCGCCTAGCTCGTTACCTTCTGCAGAAGGACCGTAAGCCTGTGGTGGTGCCACCTTTGGTGGACACCTTCGTGGACGTCACCAAGGCTGCGTAGAAGCATCCGCACTCCACCTCTGTGGTGCAGAAGAAAGCTGACCACCTGTACAGGGCCCCTGTAGAAGACCCGTACTTGGCTCAACAACCACTGGCTGATTCCCTGGTCATTACAGCCTCCCATGATAGGTCTCAATGACCACAGCATCTGAGTACACAGTCACAGGACCAGGAATCCAAGCAGTTGGGTGCCCTGGGGAGGCACATGTATGTGGCTGCTACATGTTCTATCAGGTCACTGAACTATCTGACTCATATGGTTCAGTTTCAAAATACCCTGTGGGAACAGGGTCAGGACCTGGTTGACAAACTACCGGATGGCAAGCAGAAGGCAGAGCTCTTGAACCTCCTCTGTACAAGGTCAGATGTGGGGACCCAAGTGTTAAGAGCTGCATATGATTCTGTGGACTCGTCTGCCAGGGGCACAGCTTCAGGTGTCTGTCTCTGGAGACACTCCTGGCTCCGTGTCTCCGGATTTACCCCAGATGTACAAAAGAGTATCCTGGACGTTCCTTATAACGGAGAGGTCCTATTTGGTGAACCCTCTGAAAAGGTTATCACCAAGCTTCAGGATGCTGGGAAGGCAGTAAGGACTGTGCAGGCCATGTACAGACCCAAATCTTGTTCCTTTTGTAGGAACCAGAACTGTTTTCACGGCCGACGACAGCAGCCACGTTCCGGCCAGCAGCAAAGGGGCACCTTCCACCGTAAGGCCCAACCTAAGTCTTCCCCAGGCCAAGGTCAGCGGTATACCAAACCGGACCAGTTTGCGGGGTAATGCCACCACAGCATGACTCCTTCCCAGCCCCGCCCCGGATCAACGGGCAGAAAAGGCTGGGGTTGCATCGCCGCCACTTTTCAGGGTGGCAGTCAATTACCGCCGACCGGTGGGTCCTTCAACTGGTCAAGAAAGGTCGCTTTATAGAATTCCTCGACCACCCACCATCAAGACCTTCCCTGCTTTCCTGTTATTCGGGTCAGCACGCACTGCTTATACAGCAGGAGGTGCTCGCGGTTCTAGGAAAAGAAGCTATAGAGCATGTACCAAGGAACCAGAGAGGTGCAGGTTACTATTCCCACTTCTTTCTGGTTCCCAAAAAGACAGGGGACCTCCGTCCGATACTGGATCTCAACACTTCGGTCCTTTACAAACGCTTCCGCATGGTGACCCTTCCCGGTTTGATACCCATGCTCAAGCAGGGCGCCTTCCTAGCGTCCTTGGACATGCAGGATGCCTACCTGCACATATCCATTGCTCGAGTGCACAGGAAGTTCTTGCGCTCCGAATTTCTAGGTCGCCATTATCAGTTCCGAGCCCTCCTTTTCGGACTGTCTTCGGCACCTCGGGTGTTTACCAAGTGCATGGCAGTCTTAGCAGCGGCTCTAAGGAGACAAGGCCACTACGTGTTCCCCTACCTGGATGACTGGCTCCTCATGGCACCCTCTCGGGAGGCTCTGATGTCTGCAATTCACTGTACCCAGTCCCTGTTTGGGACGTTGGGCATCATTATCAATCAGGAGAAGTCACACCTGGTTCTGTCACAGAATCTGCAGTTCATAGGTGCAGTTCTGGACACCGTCCAGGGGACAGCATTTCTGCCCCAGGACCGAGTGGAACACATCAGATCCCTCATCAGGGACATCTTGGCAAAGAAGACTGTCCCAGCCAGAATGGTCCTTTGCCTGCTCGGACACATGGTTTGCGGCCATTGCAACAGTCCCGCTAGCCCGTCTCCACATGCAGGTGACCCAGTGGATGTTACGGGTTAAGTGGGATCAGAAGCAAGACCATTTGCAGCTTCCAATTCGGATCATGAATGCCGTAATCCGGGATTGGCAATGGTGGCTAGATTCAAAGAGCCTGTCGGTGGGGATCCCTTTCATTGCGTCATCTCCGATTGTGACGCTCTCCACGGACGCCTCAGGGTTCGGTTGGGGAAGCACACCTCGACGGGGTCAGGTCTCAGGGCTCATGGACACCCCAGGAAGCTCATCTGCACATAAATATTTTGGAAATGAGAGCAGTTCTTTATGCCCTGCAGGCCTTCCAGTCGGAGATCCCACCGGGTACTCTCTTGTTACAAACAGACAATACCACAGTTATGTATTACCGCAACAAACAAGGAGGCACCCATTCCTACCCACTTTGCAGGGAGGCCATGAGGGTGTGGGATTGGGTTCTACAACACTGTGCAAACCTCACTGCTGTTCATGTCCCAGGAGTGGACAACGTCATCACAGACAGCCTGAGCCGCTCTCAGGCCAGAGTCCACAAGTGGGAACTACTCCAGGAGGTAGTAAAGGATCTGTTTCACAGATGGGGCACACCAGAGTTAGACCTTTTTGCGTCCCCATCCAATGAAAAACTGCCCAATTTCTGCTCGCTAGATCCAGGGCCTGGTGTTTTCTGGTGAGATGCATTGTCCCTCTCCTGGATGGGTAGATTCCTCTATGCGTTTCCTCCCTTCCCATTGATCCAGAGGGTCCTTTTGAAACTCTGCAGAGAGCAGGCGACGCTGATATTTATCGCGCCTTTTTGGCCCAGATTTGGTTCCCTCTGCTACACCAGCTGTCCCAGGAACCTCCAGTGCCTCTGCCTATCAGCTCTCACTTATTGTCCCAGGAGGCAGGTTCTTTGGTCCATCCGGACCTTCATTCTCTGAACCTGCACGCCTGGCTCCTAGAGACATAGCTATCATGCGGTACGGGGTCTCACAAGAGTGGTAGATGTTCTAGCGGCTGCTAGAAAACCGGCCACTCATGCCACATACGCCATGAAATGGTGCAGATTTTGCCTCTGGGCTCAAGCATGAGGACTTTCCCCGATGGATTGTCCGGAAAGGTCGGTCCTGGACTACCTCCTGTCTCTCTCTCTCTCTCTCTTTTCCAGGCAGGCTTGGCCAACTCCTCTATTAAAGTACGCCTTTGTGCCATCTCAGCCTATCATACACCTATAGGCCATCCCATAACTCAGTTGGACACAGCACGAGTCTTCCAGAGAGGTGTTCTCCACCTTAGACCTCTGATTAAGGATCTTATTCCTCCATGGGATTTACCCTTTGTCCTGGAGCAGCTCACGCTGCCATCTTTTGAACCAGCCGCAGATTGCAAGCTTGTCTCCAAACATGGAAGACATTCTTTTTAGTTGCCGTTACTTGGGCCAGAAGGATTTCTGAACTTCACGCACTGATGTGCAAAGAACCTTATTTGGTTTTTCACCAGGACAGGGTGTCCCTAAGGACAAATCCAAAGTTTCTACCTAAGGTGGTCTCAGCTCTCACCCTCAGTCAGGGCATCGACTTACCAGTGTATTTTCCTAAATACTCTAATAGAGGAGAGGCCCCTTTTGCACACTCTAGATGTGCATAGATGTCTTAAGATACTACCTGACCAGAACCAGTCACCACCATAAATCTGATCAGCTTTTCGTCTCCTTCGCCCATAGGATGATGGGAGCTCCGGTTTCTAAACAATCGCTGTCCAGGCGGCTCATCCATTGTATCACGTTCTATTACCAGAAACATAACAAACCTTTACCGGGTGCGGTTAAGGGTCATTCCACGGGGGGGGGGTGGCTACCGCCTTTGCGGGCCATGAAGAATGTATCCACTTCAGCCATCTGCGCAGCAGCTACTTGGAGCACCGTGCACACCTTTATCTGGCATTATAGCCTAGACGTTGCATTACAGTGAAGAGCTGGTTTTGGTCTGGCAGTCCTTCAGGGATTCCTATCCTAGGCTTTTGTGCAACTCACAATCTCTACCTAGCCTTCTCCCACCTGCGAGGGATTTCCAGTATTGCTTGGGAATCAGTCCTATTGATGTAACCTGCTGCAAGAGCTGTTTCTCGAAGTAAGATAGTACAGTTACGTAAAAACTTACTGTAACAGTAGATCTTCGAGAACAGCTCTTGCAGCAGGTAGTTTCCCTCCCACCATCCCCTCTGGAGGTGGAGTTGTTCTGATATCTCTTTTCTAGGATTAGGTGTTTCTAACACCGCTCTGAATACCTTTTGATGGCAGACCCTCAGTCTCCACTTCTGATGTCATCTGGCAGCCGGGAGTCTCTGGCGGGAGAACTGGGGATTCTGTGGGACCGCCCCCTTTTATATGACTCCTGACGTCGGGGCCGGGGCTGACGTAGGGTGCGGTCCCCTCTGGATACTGCTAGCTAGAAAATTTCCGTGGTGTCCTGGCGCCTGCTGGCTTTAGTCCTAATGGTGTAACCTGCTGCAAGAGCTGTTCTTGAAGATCTACTGTTACTGTAAATTCTTACGTAACTGTACTTTACTCACCTGCAACTGTAGTTCTAGGAATGGTATATGGTGCACATCCACACAACCCACCTGACCTCCCCTGGCAAATAGCACGTGGATCCCTGCTTCCATCATGCAAGATCTGACGTCATGGGGCGGTGCCAAAGAGGATATCACCTGGGTGGAAGGAACTTAGCTTAAAGATGTTCCAGCTGAATTTAAAGGCAGGGAAGACTGACAATGTGTGGATCTGCACCATATACTACTCCTAGAACTACGATTGCAAGTGAGTAACTCTCATTTCTAGGAGCGTGGATATGTTGTTCATCCACACTTCTTGGCATGTCTCCTTCCACTTTAAATCTTGCCGGAAGTCTTAAAGCTGGCTCCTCCCACCCACCCAGGTGGTAAATACTTCGGCTCCACCCCATGACGCCAGATCTTCCTTTCCATTGGAAGATACAGGTTCCCTCGTGCACTTGCAGCAATTCATAGGCCCTGGATTCAAAAGGTCGTTATTTATCAAAATTACTTTTAAAACTCATTCGAGTTAGCGACTGCGATTCTACTGCATCGGATATGGACAAAAAAAATCTTCCCCCAGATTTCACCAATGCCCCTGCGGCCAGAAGATGTCATGCACTGATCCCCACCTAATGTGTGATCTTACTTTCGAGTGGAAGCTCTTGCAGCAGGTTCAAACAAAGAGGACTGGCACCACCTGGCGATGGTACCGGCAACTTTTTCTCTAGCAGTACCTACGTGGGGAACGCCCCCCGCCGACTTCGGCTCCACCCCTGATGTCGCCCTATATGAGGGAGGAGTTCCCCCATGTGCTCCAGTTCTTTCCCGCAACACGGTTAGGGTTAGTTCAGCATTTCGGCTAGTACCGATTGCTCTTCTCCACACGGTAGTTTTCGCTACAGACTTAGAATTTTTTCCTCCTATGTCATCTCATTTGAACAAGTGTGCTTGTGGGTGACAGATTCCTGCAAAAGACTGACATTCTGTGTGCCTTTATTGTCTGGGGCCCGACCATCGCACCGACGCCTGCCCTCATTGTCAGGCCTTCAATTCGTGGACGTGAATTCGGCGCCAGAAGTCCCTCGCGACCTTTATAGCAGAATCAAGACTTGCCACTATGGAACAGGCCTCTTCGTCGGGGGAATCCGATCATCAGCACACCCACAAGCACCATAAAAAAACATCGGGACCAGGACAGAGGGAGATCCCATTTGAAATCTGGATTGTTGGGCCATGACTGCCGCCTTACGACGGTCAAGCCTTCATCGGTGGGTCCCTCTTCTTCCCTTACTTCCCTCCAGCCCTTGAAGGTTTCTCAGCCTGAAAAATCCAAGGGTTCAGGTAAGAGCTCCTCCCACTCGGCTTCCTCCTCCAAGGCCGATTCCCCGGGCGTCAAGTAAGGCCTCTGGGCCTACAGCAGGTAGAGCTTCCTCCCTCCTGCCAAAATATAAGTCCTCGGACCGATGCCAGCCTCTGGCTACTGACTGGCGCTCGGACGAGAAAACAGCTATTCACAAGCCTGACCGTCCGTCCAAGGAAAAGGAATGATGCCCGTCGGGTGTCAAGGACAAACGGACGCCAGACACTCGTCCGCCTGCTACTCCTTCAGCCCCAGTCCCGGTGACAGTTTTTCTGCCACCGGTGGTGGTTAAACCGACGCTGGTCCGTCCACTGGTTCTTTCCCCTATGCCCGATGTCAGCTCGGACACCGCTTCTCCACGGTCACCGGTCCGCCTGACCCCGATGACGGTGGTGCTGACTCTGCCCTGACATCTCCCCTTAGGCCGAAGCCGGTCGATAAGGGTTCAGATCCGACGCCAGTCCCCACAGACAGCAGGGCTGGTGCCAGTACAGGCTCGGGCACCCCTCTGCCTACACCCGACTCTCCAAAGCTGCACCTCTCTCAGGTGGAGGAGCTTTTTGTCCACTGGTGGGACACAACCAAAAAGGACCTGCCAGCTGGGGTGCCTCCACCCACTCCAGAACCGGTTCCCGACCGGGTTGAACCGAGCAGTGAAGGGGACAACATGCCTCCTCCGAAGAAGCAGGATGAGAAATCCAAGAGAGACCGTTCTTACAGCTCCTCCCATTCCCCCTCTCCTTCTCTGGGTAAGAGGCTGAAAAGGAAGAGGTGTAGCCCTTCTACCTCTTTCCCCACCACCTCCTTCTTAGACTCCGACTCCTCATCGGTCTACTCGGAGCCAGACACTGGGGACATGGAAGAACTTCCTAAATCCCCTCCAGATGACCCCCGTTTTATAGAGATAATGAGGCACATCCAGGCCAACATGGGATGGGACACTGAGTGCTTACGGTTGGCTAAGTACCTCCACCAGAAAGATCCAAAGCCAGTGGTCATCCCTCCCATGGTCGACACCTTTGCTGATGTCTCCCATGTGACCTGGAAGTGACCTTATTCCTTCCCTGCTGTGCCAAAAAAGGCCCACCGGCTCTTCCGGGGACCTGCTGACCACCCCTTTTTAGCTGAACCACCCGTTGTGGACTCAGTGGTGATTTCGGCAGCTCATGATTGTTCACAGAGGCCCAAACATCTGAGCACCCAGCTGCCTGACAGAGGATCAAAGCAGCTGGATTCCATGGGCCGTAAGTTGTACTCTGCTGCCACCTGTAACATAAAGAGTCTTAACTTCTTAACCCACATGGTCCAATTCCAGAACGCCCTATGGGAACAAGGATTGGACCTGCTGCAGAGCCTGCCTGATTGTCTTCAGCAGACTGAGCTCGCCAAGCTACTGCAGACCTGCTCAGACATGGGTACCCACATTCTACGCTCGGCCTATGACTCTGCGGACACCTTCTCTAGGGTGGCCGCCACTGGCATTTGCCTCCGACGCCATGCTTGGCTTCGGGTATCAGGGTTCGATCCAGATGTACAAGTCAGCCTTCTGGATGCTCCCTTTAGAGGCCCTGTGCCCTTCGGCAAGGACACGGAGCATGTTATTACTAGACTGCCAGACTCCGGAAAGGCCGTCCGTTCAGTGCAGTCCATGTACCACTCAAAACAAGGGCGAGCCAGAAGGCCTCGTTTTCGTGGCCATGGGGGACACCAGTCTCAGCAACCTCGTTTTCAGCAGCAGGCTTAACGAGGTGGCTTTGGTCATAGGGGCAGAGCCAGAAGTGCTTCAGCATCCACCTCTAGACCTTCCAGAGCAGCCACTGCCGCCCTCCCTCTCCCACCCAATGCCTGACTACTCAGGTGACCCCCCCCTCCTCTGGTAACTCCACCAGAGGAGCAGGTAGGAGGACACTTTTTGCTCTACGCAGATGCGTGGGCTCAAGTGACCTCCAACCTCTGGGTTCTCAAACTCGTGTAGTTCGGACACTCCATAGGGTTCATATCAGTTCCACCGGACAGACCACCTCCCCTGTCCCAGTATCCAAGGAAACACATAGCTCTGATCAGACAGGAGATATCCTCCCTTCTGGAAAAAAGGGCCATCGAGCCGATTCCACCGGCAGAATCAGGAAAGGGGTTCTTCTCCCACTTCTTCCTAGTTTCAAAAAAGTCGGGAGACCTCAGACCCATTCTGGACCTCAGTGATCTCAATCAGTGGGTCTCCTACAAAAGATTCAGGATGGTTTCTCTTCCCACTCTCCTCCGTCTCATTTTGGCTGGAGACTGGCTAGCATTCCTGGACATGCAGGACGCATACTTGCACATTCCTATTTCCAGAAGCCATCGGAGATTCCTCAGATTCAGGTTCGAGAACGAGGACTATCAATTCCGAGTCCTCCCATTCAGTCTTTCCTCGGCCCCGAGGGTCTTCACAAAGTGCTTGGCAGTCATAGCTGCAACACTTCAAAGATGAGGCCATTTCATGTTTCCTTACCTGGACAACTGACTCTTCCTGGTCCATTCCAGGCCCCACCTGTCAGAGACTCTCAAGGATTCCATTGCTCTGTTTCAGAGCCTCGGAATCACCATCAGCAGGGAAAAGTCTCATCTATCTCCATCCCAGATTCTCCAATTCATAGGAGCCTCTCTGGATACCATTCTAGGGAAGGTTTTTCTTCCCAGAGATAGAGCAGGTCGCATTCGTACCATCGCATACCAGGTCTCTTCAGCCTCAGAGGTGCCGGCTCGCCTGCTCCTCAGGTTGCTTGGACACATGGTGGCTGCCATAGTGTTGGTCTCCCTGGCCCATCTTCGTATGCAGACCATCCAGTGGTCCCTGAGAGTTCAGTGGGACCAGACGTCAGTTGATCTGGACGTCTTGGTCAGAATATCAGAGCCAATCCGCTGAGAGCTTTGCTGGTGGATGTCGTCCGAAAACCTCCTAAAGGGCATCCCCTTTCAGCGGGGGGCACCGACCCAGTCCCTCATAACAGATGCTTCGTCCTTGGGATGGGGGCGCACCTGGGAAACCATCGCATGCAGGGTGCTTGGTCTCCCCTAGAAGTGAACCTGCACATCAGTGTCCTGGAGATGAGGGCAGTGCTCTATGCACTTCAAGCCTTGGTATCAGTCCTTTTACTGGGCCATCTGTTGGTGCAGACAAACACTGCAGTGATGTTCTACATCAACAAACAAGGCAGCACTCATTCCTATCCCCTTTGCAGGGAGGCAATGCGAGTATGGGATTGGGCCCTGGAGCACGACCTGTTCCTGACAGCAGTGCACATTCCCGGGCTTCAGAATGTGCTTGCAGACACGCTCAGCAGGACACGGTCACAAGCCCATGAGTGGGAATTGCGCCAAGATGTGGCAGATTGCATCTTCCACTTGGGGACACCAGAGGTGGATCTTTTCACATCTCGATACAGTGCAAAACTGCCCAATGTTTGCTCACTAGGTCCAGAACCTGGTGCTTCCTGGCAAGACGCGTTATCCCTCTGTTGGAGCAGGAGGTTCCTTTATGCCTTCCCTCTTCAGCAGGTCCTCCTCAAGGCACAATCTGAGTCATCCACCATCATTCTGATCACCCAGTTGTGGCCTCGCCAGATTTGGTTCCCATTACTACAGCGTCTAGCTGCAGAACCTCCGATGCCTCTTCCTCTATCCTCGCATCTTTTGTCACAGGACCACAGGTCCCTGATACACCCGAACCTGTGATCTCTTCACCTGCATGCCTGGCTCCTCAGGACTTAGCAATGGTCCATTTTGGGGTGTCTGACCAGGTTGCCAAGGTGTTGGTTGAGGCTAGGAAACCTGCCACCAGGGCCACTTATGCTTTGAAATGGAAGAGGTTTTGCATCTGGGCCACAGCGAAGCACATGGATGCGTTGGTCTGTCCGGTTAATACCGTCCTTGAATATTTGCTCTTTCTTTTCCAGAAAGGCCTTAGTTATTCCTCCATCAAGGTACACCTGGCTGCCATCTTCGCTTACCATTCTTTCGTGTCTGGTAAGATGGTGGCTCAGATGGAGGTTTCCAAAGCTTTTTTATGAGGCATTCTACATATCAGACCTCCCATCCTGGACCCTTTTCCTCCTTGGGATCTTCTGTTCATCCTGGAGAAGCTCTCTCTTCCTCCTTTTGAACAGGCTATGAGCGCTGAGTTCCGTTTTCTCTCCTGGAAAATGCTACTCTTGGTGGCAGTCACTTCAGCTAGGTGCATTTCTGAACTGCAAGCCCTCACGTGTAGGGAACCCTATCTGATCTTTCAGGAGGACAGGGTTGATTTGCGCAAAAATCCAAAATTTTTGCCTAAAGTGGTCTCATAGCTCACTTTAAACCAGTTGGTTCAGCTCCCGGTCTATTACCCGGAGCATTCCAATAGAGGAGAGACCCTTCTCCACTCCCTGGGCGTCCACAGGGCTCTCAGGTGTTACTTGGCTAGAACCAAGGGGATCAGGCAGTCTAATCAGTTGTTTCCTTTGCTCCTCGGTCGGCAGGCAGCCCGGTCTCCAAACAGACACTTTCGCGCTGGTTGGTCCATTGCATCTCCTATTGTTATGAGACACACAATAGGGCGTCTTCAGGGCTGATTAAAGCTCACTCTACGAGGGCCATTGCTACTTCGTTCGCCACTCTTAAAAGAGTTCCGATGGCAGATATTTGCGCTGCCGCTACCTGGAGCTCCGACACTTTTGTTAGGCACTACAGCTTGGACATTGTTTCCAGGCGCAGAGCAGGGTTTGGCCTTGCGGTCCTGCAGGGCCTGGTTTCCTGAAGTCTCTTCCTTCTGTTTTTTTCTGCTCCTGTTTTTTTCCCCCCTCCCAAGGGGCTGTTATAATTTTATACTGCTTGGGACTCAGTCCTCATTGTTTGAGCCTGCTGCAAGAGCTTCTACTCGAAGTAGATAGTACAGTTACGTAAGAACTTACCGTAACAGTAGATCTTTGAGAGAAGCTCTTGCAGCAGGTATATTCCCGCCCTCTGCCCCACAGGGATCAGGCCCTTTCCAGATCGGCATACTTCTGCTTGAAAGGTCGTCCATTGGCTGACAGTTGCCATTTTTGACCTGCCAGTTTCCTTGCCTGACGGGGGGGGGGGGCCTCCAAGAACTGGAGCATGTGGGGGAACTCCTCCCTTATATAGGGCGGTGTCGGAGCCAACGTCGTCGGGGGGCATTCCCCATGTAGGTACTGCTAGAGAAAAAGTTGCCAGAACCGTCACCAGTCCTCATGGTTTGAACCTGCTGCAAGAGCTTCTCTCGAAGATCTACTGTTACGGTAAGTTCTTACGTAACTGTACTTTTACTGCCTAGGTACCGGACCTGACACCTCGACTTGTACTGTTTGCTTGGCCTTCCATACCAATGTCCTGGACGACCGCATGGCACGTTTGAAGCTGGGGAGACCAGAGAAAAGGAACCCGCCGGTGAAATCGAAGGATGCAAGATGGGCAGTTTCCACGGCCGCGGGATCCGCCGAGCAGCTGGAACAAATGAAGGCATTCGAGGAGGAAGCATCTAAAGCTTCAGCCAATCAAAGCTTCTTCATTCCGCTAAACCTTGTCTCCACCTTTTCGGGCTCCTTCAAGGAGTTGTGCCAGTCTCTCCCCACCCGGGGTGAGGCGCCCTCGGGCTCGCACTCCTACTGCTCTCGGAAGAAAGACAAAGACCCGATGTCTTTGTCCTGATGAAGACGTTCCTGGGACCAAGAAAGGTACGAGTCCTGGGAAACCACGCTCTCGACTTCAGTCAAGATCGCATCCTCTGCCGCTGGCTTTACACACCTTCCGTCTGGCGAGGGGACTGAGGTAGTGGTCAACAAGGTGGAAATAATCCTCAATCCTATCAACCCTTTATCGCCGGCTCCGCTCGACTATTCCTTGGAGAGGACTCCTGTCCTCGTTTTTCCTGATGAGGAGACCCAGCCTGCTGGTGTCCCCATCAAGGAACCGGTTCCAGACCCTCGGGTGTCACCAATTCCGGTGTCTCCTGATTGACGAGAGCTGATCGAGAACCCCCGTGGCCGAACAACTGAGGAAGAGCCATAAACGCTCTAAAAAGAGGCGACGCCACAGATTGTCCTCATCCTCCTCGGATGAGGAGAGGCTTCGGTGGAAACTCCGTCAACGTTATGAGAACCTCATGTGGCAACAGCTTATTCTGACCGGGCAAAAGCCGACTACGCCGTCCACCCCAGCCATCACTTGGTTTTCGCCTCCTGGACTGAAGTTGACCCCTTTGGAACTGACTCCCTCGATTCCCCCGCCCGCGGGGCCGGCCGTGTTCTGGTTTGGCCAAAACCGGTTTCTCGACCTATCTGGGTGGAACCACCACCTAAGCAGCCTCAGGGAGGGGCTCCCTCGAAAGAGGATCGGCCAGACACCGGGCTTCCCCGGTGCCTGTCTATCACGGTCACCCCAGATCGCCCTCAGCACATCGAGGGTGACTTGCTCGGTAAACCACTTTATCCCAACTCTTCGGACTTGGACGTCACGGGACTGTACTCACATTCTAGGGATGATGAGTCCTCCATGGCAGGGTTGGAGGAAGGTCCTTTCTTTTTCCAGGGCATCCTCTGCCTCATCTCTGACTCTACCGGAATGCCCCTGGAATCCATCCAGAAAAGGCAGAGTACCCTCTCACCGACATCCTTAAGAGAGGGGATACCCTGACAGAGGCCTTTCCAGTAGTTGAGGCTATCGTGGGCCCGGCTCTTGAACTTTGGCAGTGCCCTGCTTCCTGCCCAGCACAATCTGCCTGCATGGTCCTCAAATACGCAGTGCCCATGGCATCCCTTGTGGAGTTCACAGAGCACCCTTCAGCCGAGAGCCTGGTGACCACCTCTGTGTTCAGACATACCGGGAGTTCAGCTGTCACTGAACAACCCCCGGGCAAGGAGTCCAAGTATATGGACCATTCTGCCCGTAAGGTCTATGCGGCCTCTTCTTTGGGCCTTCATCAGGCCAGCTCGGCGGTTATTATGGCACACTTCTCTCATGCCCTTCTGGGGTCATTAGATGAGGTCCTCCCTCATCTCTCAGCAGACATGCAAACCACAGTCAAGCAAGTCCGTGACCAGGGCTGTGCTGTTGCAAAACAGCAGCTCCAGACTGCCTTGGACATGGGAGATTCTTGTGCCCTCTCTTGAGCAGCCGCAGTGGCCACTTGCTGCAGGGCTTGGCTGAGGCTTTCCTCCTTCCCGGCGGATGCCCAGCACAAGTTTGCTGATGTGCCTTTCCTGGGTACCAACTTGTTCGGTCCAGGAGTGGCCAGTCACCTTCAGCGTATAGAGCAGTCCAGTGCCACCTTGGATGCCACTTCTGCTAAGGGTTCTTCAGGCAAGAACCAGCAGAAGAAAAAGAAGCCATTTCAGCATTCTTCCCCTGCAGTCAGGCAGCCCTCCTAACAAGGAGGTCAGCAGCAGCAACAACAGCAGCAGGCTCAAGCTTGGCGCCCTCGGCCCAAGCAGGGTCCTCAACAGCCCCGTAAGGGAGGCAGAGGCACAGGGGCCTCCTCCTCTTGTTCCAGGCTTGCTCAGTGATGGGTTGGGGGTTGCCTCCCCCATTCCTGTCACGCCAGCTCTGGGTCCTCCCGTGGGGGGCCGGCTCTGCCACTTTCTTTTTGCCTGGTATGAT
Source organism: Neoceratodus forsteri (assembly GCA_016271365.2). Taxonomy (NCBI): domain Eukaryota; kingdom Metazoa; phylum Chordata; order Ceratodontiformes; family Ceratodontidae; genus Neoceratodus; species Neoceratodus forsteri. The sequence goes on along the minus strand of JADMNL010000034.1, from coordinate 113,151,457 downwards.
ATCACTTTGGACTGTTGGGTTCTTGAAGTGGTCAGTCAGGGACTGCCTCTAGAGTTCGAGCAGTACCCTGCCAGCTGAGCCCGTGCCCCTCGGGAAGAAAGGATCTCAGCTTGCACCCAGTCAGCTCTTCGAGATGACGTAGCTCAGCTCCTCCTCAAGGAAGCTATAGCTCCAAAGCCGGATCCTCCGACAGACCCAGGCTTCATTTCCAGGTACTTCCTGGTGCCCAAGCGGATGGGGGGGTTGGCGCCCCATCTTAGATCTCCATGACCTGAATCAGTATCTCAGGTCTTGCACCTTCCAGATGGTAACTCTGAACCAGATCATACCATCCCTGGAGCGTAACATGTGGTTCTGTTCTCTGGATCTACAGGACGCATTCTTTCACATCCCTATCCGTCCATCCCACCAGCAGTTTCTCCGCTTCAGGGTCGAGGGGGACCCTGTACAAGTTCTGAGCCATGCCATTCGGCCTGTCATCAGCCCCTCAGGTCTTCATCTAATGCATTGCAGTGGTGGCGGCCCACCTTCGGCATCGAGGAGTCTGAATTTACCCTTATCTCAATGACTGGCTCTTGGCGGGTTCCTCCCTTCAGGAGGTGGAGAGGTCCAGGGATCTGGCCCTCTGAACCTGCTTCCAACTCAGCCTCCTGGTCAACGAGGCCAAGTCGGAACTCATGCCTTCTCAGGTGATTGGCTTCATCGGGGCAGAGCTCAACTCTCGTCAAGCCAGAGCTCGGCTCCCGGCGGACAGGGGGGAAATTCTCTTCTCCTTTGCCCGATCATTTCTGGTTGGGCACTTGCGCCCTGCCCGGGACTTTCTGCACCTTCTGGGTTACATGGCGGCGTGCATCTCGGTGGTCCATTGGGCCAGGTGGCACATGCGCCCCATCCAGTGGGAGCTGGCCACCCAGTGGACTCAGCACCACAATCACTTTCGACCAGCTGATCACTGTAACCCAGAAGATGTGGGACACTCTCCAATGGTGGACCGCCCCAGACTGGTTGCAGGAAGGGATCCCTTTGTCTGCCCCAAGCCGATGGTCATTCTTATAACCGATGCCTCTCTCATGGGCTGGGGAACCCACATGGGGGACAAAAGGGCCCATGGGTTCTGAACCCCCGAGGAGTCCTGATACCACATCAACCTGTTGGAGCTCAGAGCAGTCAGACTGGTGCTGTCAACTTTCGCTCCTCAGCTCTGGGGTCAAGTGGTTCAAGTCCAGATGGACAATACCATGACCATGTACTACCTCAACAAACAGGGTAGCACGCACTCCCGTCTGCTTTGCAGAGAGGGAACTCCACATCTGGATCCTCATCAGCTGTTTGGAGACAGATCTCCTCGCCATCCATGTGGCAGGAGCCTCAAACCATCTGGCGGATGTTCTCAGCTGCTTAGGCGAGACATCCCACGAGTGGTCTCTCCATCCAGAGGTAGCTTACAGCCTGTTTTCCCACTGAGGCAAACCAATGGTGGACCTATTTGCCTCCAGGCAAAACACCAGAGGCGTTTTCATGCCCGTCCCCCTCAGCAGGGCTTGCTGCAGGGGGATGCCTTCTCGAGGCCATGGACCCCAGGCCTCCTCTACACCTTCCCTCCATTTCTCTTGATCCACAAAGTACTTCTCAAGGTGAGGAGGGACAAGATGAAGGTGATCTTGGTAGCCCCAGACTGGCCATGCCAGTTCTGGTATCCAGATCTCCTCCGCCTCAGCTGCAGCCACACCTGGACCTAATATCTCTCAATCAGGGGTAGGTATACCATCCGGACCTTCAACCCCTGCACCTCACAGCTTGGTACCTGAGCGGCTAGAGTTCCAGGCTTTGGTTCTTTCTGAGGATGTCCTCACCATGGTGGAGGCATCCAGAAAGGAATCGAACAGGAAATTTTACGCCTTCAAATGGAAAAAGTTTTCCATTTGGTGTCAGGGCAAGGGCCTGGACCCTCTGTCCTGTCCAGTGGCTAACATTCTTGACTACCTTTGGTCTCTCTCCAAAGGGGGTCTGCGGTCATTGACCCTTAGGGTGCACCTGGCAGTCATCTCTGCTTACTAGGTGCGGGCTGGCCAGCCGAAGTTGGCGCAGAAGACAGTGATCGGGTGCTTTTTTGAAGGCCTGGATCTCACATCCCCTCCAGTGCGTGAACCTCCACCTCTGTGGGATCTACTGCTGGTACTGGCAAAGCTCATGGGCAAGCCATTCGAACCAATGCACAAGTGTGCCTTGTCCCACTTGTCATGGAAGATGGCCCTCCTGGTGGCTATCACATCTGCCAGAAGGACAGGGGAGCTCCAGGCGCTTTCAGTAGACTCCCCTTATCTGGTCTTCCACAGTGAGAAAGCTGTCCTGCGCCCCCACCCGAAATTCCTTCCGAAGGTGGTGTCAGTTTCACCTTAACCAGGTGCTGACTCTGCCGGTATACTACCCTAATTACACCTCGGACGCCGAGTACAGGCTCCATACTTTGGACCTGAAACGTGCTCTCTCCTAGTATAAGGAGAGAATGGCGGAAATTTGGGGAGAGGTTTGCCAGCTGTTTGTCACCTACACTGAAGCTGCCTCTGGCAGACCTGCAGCAAAACAGACTATTGCAAGGTGGATTACATCTTGCATAAGTCTGTGTTATGAGTTGGCAGACATGGAGCCTCCCAAAGGAATAAGAACTCATTCTACCTGCCATACCGCTGCTTCCAGGGACACCCCTATCCAGGAAATCTGCTGGGCTGCTACCTGGAAGTCAGCAAACACCTTCATTACCCATTACCACAGCGACCTTGAGTCACACCGGTATGCTGGTTTTGGGGCCTCAGTTCTCCAATCTCTGTTCCCTAAGTAGGGGCTGTGCAACTTGCCTACCTCCTCCCAGAGAAATGAAAATTATGTACCTACCGTAATTCTTGATCTTCTCTTGTATCTTCACCATTCATTACTGCTTGGGTTAAGCCGGAGGCGCGCACCTGCTACGGGAGTTGTTTTTTTGAGTTGGCTCTATGACGGCGCCGTCTCTGAGGCGGCCTTCACGTGCATCTTGCGAGGGGCCATTAGAGCCATGGACCTCCTCCATCTCAGTTCTGTTAGCCGGAGAGGCAAAATAAAGTGTGAGAAAAAAGAAAGCGAGGCAAGAGAGCCAAGGGATAGAAAAAGGAAAGGAAATAAACTGAAAAAGGAATAAGCCGATGGAGAATAGACAGAGGAGAGAGAATTCCTACCCTAAGGGACTGCAGGGCCTCCTTTCCGGGGCAGCTCTAGGGGAGGAACAGAGAGAGAGAGAGGTGAAGGAGAAAGAGAGGAATGAAGGAAGAAGAAAGAAAGAGTAGCATGTTGAGAAGGAGAACAGTGCCTGTCGAGCATTGTTGGTTGAGAGGCTTATAGACTCGAAATTAAAGAGGGAGCAAGAATCCCCGTTGGTAGGACTGAGCAGAGGTTCCACCGAACCTGCTAAACAGACCAAGAGAGGGCAGAGTCTCTGGACTCTCAACATGCCAAGTCTCTTCATCCCAGTTGAGGGCTCCTGGACTGACTGAGCAGAACCTGTTCCGGAAGAGCCCATCCAGGAAGAGGACTAAGTTCCTAGCACCTTGATAAGTGCTACCATAGAAGAGTATGGGAAAACTAAGCCTTCTCGAAGGCAGTTTGTAAGAAAATAGAGAGGGACTCAATCAGACTTGCTATGACAAGGCAGACAGAGGCTTGAAGCTGACAAGGTCAGCCAGCAGCTGTAAAAGCTTTTGGAAAAATAATGCCTGCCAAGGGGATCTTAAGTTGAAGGTGCCAAGACAGGACATGGTCACCAGGCTATGGAACAACATGACCTGAGGAAGCAAGAAATTGCACCGTAGGGCAGTCAGAAAGAGTTCCCTCAGAATTAAAGAAATTTGTAACTGTACTGGTTCCTGTTTACCTTGATGAAAAAAGGGGGTCCGGGGTTTTAAATAATTGATTAGCAGTTTGTTTTTTTTTTCCCTTGGGACTATACTAACTGTACAGACAGTATTTACACAGAGTCCCTAGAAGTGCCGCACCTGCCAAACACGGCGAGGCAAGAGCCATGCATCTCCCCAATGACTCAGCACTTTTATGAGCAAAACGCCAATCAGTCTTAGAGTGAAGTAAATCCCTGGGATCCATTCACCAAGATGGGAAAAACAGAAAAGTTTTTTTTTTTTTTTTGGCATAAAGGCCAAGGGGTAAGAGGAACAAGGGAGGGGGAGGCATCACAGAAGGAGACCACTGAGGGAGGTGGGTGGATCAGTAATGAATGGTGAAGATACAAGAGAAGATCAAGAATTACGGTAGGTACGTAATTTCATATCTTCCCTTGTCAATCTTCACCATTCATTTACTTGGAATGTGCAAGCCCCTCCCTTAAAAAGGGGAGGTAGAACCCTGAGGAACAAGACCCCAGCCTCCTGCTGGTGAGAAATAGAAGGAAGACCCTGGCTAGTACAGAGAAAGCCTATGTGGGAGAAGAGCTAGGAGGTGCCTGAGGACGGGAGATGGAGGAAGCCCTGCAAAGTCTCCTAGCTCTGGAGGAAAAAAAGCGAGTCCCCGAGTAGCAGCGCATCACCCACGCCGGGCCAGGGGTGACAATCTGATAGACTTGAAGCCATGCCGTCCGCCTAATGCAGATCGCTGTCCTCGCAAGCCTGGAAGCCACCTCACTGGCGTCGTAAGATGCCCTTGCTTGGTGTCTTGCCAGCTCCAGGCCTATAGCGGAGAGGCAATAGCTTGTCTGGTTTGCTCCGTATCAGGCATTGATGCTAGGAGCTGGAGAGCATTGACCACAGATGCGATTGTAGGCAGCGTGGTGAGCCTGATGATGCAATACAAGCCACCGCCGAGAAGAAGAGAACACTCTTCGCCCCACTGGTCGAACTGTGAGAATCAGATCTGGTGGGCGGTGCGCAAGCGAGCAGCGCCCGGAAGGAGTCTCTAGGTACACCAAGCCCAAGGGCGGGTTGGGAAGAGTACCCAGGGATTCCGAGGGGGCACAATACCTACGACGGCAGTCAGCCGGGGCTGGAGAAAGGGCGGCTGGCGACTGCCAGGAACGGATAGACGCCTCCTGGAAGGGGATAGGCCAGGAAGGTACCACCAGGTGCTGGGCACTGAATTCTCCAAGGAATTCACGCATCTCCCGTTCGGTATTGTCTCTCCTTACATAAGAGATTCGAAGGTCCCTCACCATCCTTGAGAGGAATCGCTGATATTCAGTGAAATCAGCGTCGGAAGAAAGATGAGCAAGGGGTTCCTCTCCCTCAGAGGAGGAAGACGAGGATGATGGAGAGCTCGAATGTCCAGAGGATTCCTGCGGCGGTGGGGAGAGTCGAAAGGCCCGCTCATGCATACATCTAACGTATGAGGGAAGGCCACCGCAGAACCCCTGAACTGCTCCCAGGATAACGGACCCGTAGGACCGACATGGCCTGGAAGCACGGGGGGTGGATGCAGAGGTACTGGAGAAGGGCACCTACGAAGAGGCAACTGACCTCTGCCAGGACTCTGAAACTCGAGGAGCGGAGCCCGAGCTGGCGGGATCCCGGACAACAAACCAGGCCGCAAGGCGGAACCCTGAGAAGCGATGCCTGGAAGAGCCCAGGAGAACCTCCCCAGTGCGAACCCGGACTGCATGGTTCCAGAAGGGCAGTCCACAGCAATCACGGAGGGCACCCTAGAGCCCAGGAGGGAAGGGCGGGGTTCGGCGCTACGGCTCCTAGCCACCCCACCAGAGGCGGCCAACAGAGACCGGGGCCCCCGTCCCCTGCCCCTCAACCCCTCGGACTCCGAAAGAGCCCTCCTCCTCGACTGCAGCGTCCCCACACCCCCAGAGGAGGCAACAGCACCCGGGAGGGCAGCTGTCACAGGTCCCCTAGGAGGGGGAGCCTCCTCCTCCTCCTCAGTCCCCACCACATCACCTCCCTGGGACCCAGGGCCACCCCCAGCCCAAGAGCCCTCAGGGGAGGACGGGAGAGGGGACAGTGGAAGGGGCCCACTGCGCCGCCTGGCACCCTGTGCCACCGGGGACCCTGACTCCGAAGAGTCAGGGTGCCAGGATGGGTCCACATCCGAGTCATCGGCCTCCGAAGAAGATGAGACCAGCAGAACCTCAATGCTGGCAACTCCGTGAATCCCCGGGGCAACGGCGCCGGGAACGGTGCCGGTGCCAGTGGCGGCGCCAGACGACCCCCGCCCACCCGCAACAGCCAGGCCCGGCCCTACCTCCCCTGCGGTACCAGCCAGGTCCACGGCGCCGCTTCCGGCGTTGGAACCTGACCCAGCGCCGCCGGGAGAACAGACCAGGCCCACGGCGCCGCGAGCGGCACCGGGGGCCAGGGCGGTGCCGCCTACGGTGCCGTCTCGATCACTGGCACCGCAAGCGGCGCCGGGATCCAAAATGGCACCAGAGGGCGGCGTCGAGGGTCCACCGGTGCCCGGCCCAGAAATCATGGGCCTCGACACTGAGGAGCCTGCACCTCCGAGAAGTGACTGCCGAGGCGGTGTCACTTCCGCGGCCCGGGGGACCCACCGTTCCCCTGACACAGCAAGAAGCTTCCTCTTCGGCAAGAGAGGAGAGCTCCCTCCTCCAGGACCGTATAGGCCGGGAGGGACCGGGGAAGGGCCTAGAGACCTTACCTGGGAATCCCTGGAGCGACGCCATCCCGCGAAGGTCGGCGGGGCCTTGCCGAGCTTGAACATGCGGACTTCGAGAACACGACGGTCCATGGAGAAACAAGCGTCGCACACGTCCATGTCGTGGTTGGGTCCCAGGCAACGGAGACAGACATCATGCCGGTCCGAGATGGAAAAATGCCGGCCACAGGAGCACCGACGCATAGGGGCGTGGCCCGCCTTCGACTTACGCCTTGCTCCAGAACCGGACATGATGCGAACTAACTGAGGAAAAAAGTAGGAAAACACTGCTACGCCGAGAAGAAATAAAAGGAACGGTCTTACCTGATACAGGCCGGTGGATGTCTGAGAACACAAGAAGAGGAGTCGGGATGAATCCGAAGAACGAACACTATACGCTACCGCGCAGGAGGTGCAGCCTCGCCGGCGGGAGAAACAGAACTGAGATGGAGGAGGAGTCCGCAGCTCCTAATGGCCGTCCCTCGCGTATGATGCAGTGCGTCGCCCTCGAGGACGGCGCCGTTAGAGCCAACTCCAAAAAAAAAAAAAACTCCCGTAGCGGGTGCGCGCCTCCGGCTTAACCCAAGCAGTAATGAATGGTGAAGATTGACAAAGGAAGATCTGCTAGGAGTCTGCCACCGAATGTGGATGAACAATATATCCATGATCCTAGAAAAACAGGTTACTCACCTGTAACAGTAGATCTTCCTGGACATAAGTCTCCACCACTCATTCACACTAGTGGGATTGGCGCCGGAGGCACTAAGACCCATCGGGAGCAAACTTTTGCTGGAGGGTCGGTAGGAGGCAGGCGCCCGAGACACTGGCGCCCGCGAGCAGCGGCTCGGCGGTAATGACCATCTCGTGACGACCCTCCAACCGCCTCAGTTCCTTTTTCCCGCCGTCGAGTGCGCTTCAGTGACGTCGCTCGCCTGTCGGGAGTCAAACTTCAAACTAGCGCATAGTTTTCAGTTTGTTTTTTTGTAACATTATCACGATAGTAGTATCGCTTAGTTTTATTCTATTTTCGTAAAATTTTTCTAATATTTAAATTTAACTTACTTGAAGAAGTCTCGGCCTACTGGACGGAGTCGACCATGAGCAGGTCAGGTGACGGTAGGGAGACTTCGTATGAAAGCTGTTCAGTCAGCCGGGCTGGGTCCGGTCAGCCTCCTTCTCCTCAGCGGGGTTCCGACTACGGTCAGTCCGATGCCCGGGGGGATGGGCGGTCCCCCCGCCGGCATAAAAATAAACGGTCGCATTCTCGGCGCCGTTCGGCCTCGAGCTCTTCTTCGGCCCACAGGTCAAAAAAGAGAAGGCATCACTCGAGGTCGCCCTCTGGTATGTCTGCGCGTCGACGGTCGGTTATCGTTGCTAGTTGCCGGTCTCCTTCTTCGGAGTCGCCAGCTTCCGATAATCGTCGTCCTCGACATCGGAGCCCCTCCCCGCCTATAGGTAGGGCTCCAGATGAGCAGTTTCATCAGTGGGCCGCTCTTATGGAGCGATGGGCTCGGAGGTTGGTTCTTCTGCCTGGCTCGGTTACCTCGGAGCCCTCGGGCTCCTCCGGCGATCAGGTAGGGCGGTTGGACCTTCCTAGTCGCGCGGCGCCTTCTTCGGTGCTAGCGACTCCGTGCTTAGGTGTTTCCCCCCCTCACATGGCTGCGGCGCAGGGGGCCTCACCGATGCCCTTATCTCCTGGTATTTTTCCTTCTCTTGTTTTCCAGGTTCCCGGGGCTTTTCCGGCGCCTTCTGCAGGGTCTGTGGCCGTGTCGGCGCCGTTTTCGGGGCCGCCGGAGCTTGCGGCGCCGTTGGCGGCGCTGCGTGGTCTCTCGGCGCCGTTGGTGGTGCGCGTTATCTCAGCGGCGCCCCGTGGTGCTATTGGATCGGGCGGTGCCGTTACGGCGTCGTCTGCGATGCCGTTGTGGCGTCGTCCATAGCGCCCGTTCAGCGCGTCGTCTGTGGCGCCCGTTGGCTGCGCCGTCGCGGGCGTCGTCAGCGGCGCCCGCCCGAAGGCGTTCTTGAGGCGGCGTGCCTCGCCGAGCGCCCGTCGCCTCCCTCCAGTGCCGTCTTCAGCCCGTTTTGCCGTCTCGGCGCGGCAACCATGGGGACTCTCCTTGTTTTTCTGCCATTTCCTCCTCTCTAATTTCCTCCTTTCCTGTCCAAACAGTCCTTTCTGGACCATCAGGAGATGATGTTGAGCCTGACCCAGACCTTGATTGGGTGATGAAGTGGAGAAACAGGATCTTTCTTTGCTACAGAGCCTGTGGTCGAGGACCTGTCCTTTAAGTCTCTGTTGAAGAACCTGGGATCCACTCTTTCTCTCCAGACTACAGACATCGATCCTGGGAAGATATTAAGACTCCAGTATCTTCATGCTTCGGAGATCCCTCTGATTTGACTCCTCCGATTCAGCCTTCCTTGAGGCGCTGTCTCAAATGGTATGAATAACCCTGCTCTTATTCCCTCAGTGGCTAAATCCATTGATAAGAGTATTCAGCTCCCAAGGATCGTCCCATTTTGGCATCCCAAGCCTTTGCGGATCCTATTGTAGTCCTGGCAGAGAATGACAAGGTCGTTCTTCCTCAAACTACTACAGCTCGACCTATTAACAAAGAGTCTCGTAAGATTGATACATTAGGTAAGAGAGTCTTTGCTGCCTCCACTCTAAGTATGCGTATTGCCAGTTATCAAGGCTATTTTTCTCAGTATGAGTATATCCTGTGGCACTCTATGAAAAGAATGGTTGAAGCTCTTCCAGATTCGGATTCAAGTCAGAGCTTCTTCTGACCGTTATTAAGGTATTGAGTCAATAACCAACAGGTCAAAGCCGCCATGGATGCTTCGACACTGCTTCTCAGCTCAGCAACCGCTGATTTGTACTACAGTGGCCATTCCTGACGTGCTTCTGGCTTCACGAATGATGCTCAGCAGCAGGTGATGGCGCTGCCTTTGATGGCTCCTTTCTTTTTGGCCCTCAGGTGGAGCAAGCCTTAGAGGCCACTCAGAAGACTAGATCGGCCATTAAGTTGGCCAGACCTCCGCCTGCCCCTCTCGGGGCATGTGAACAGGCGTCAGTTTCATAGTCGTCAGTCCTTCGAGGCAGAGGCAGGAAGCTTCCATAAAGCCAACCTGCCCAACCTCAAAGAAGCGCAGCAGAAAGCGCAGGACCTAAAGCTCCCAGCGCTACCTTATAGTCGTTGGCCCAAGTTCCATCCACTCTGCCCGAGGTGGAACTTTTCTCCTCGTGGGAGGTCGTCTGATGTACTTCTACAACCAGTGAAGTCCATAACCTCAGACAAATGGGTTCTTGGATAATTACGAGGTTACTCTCTCAATTTCTTGGAACCCCAGTTGTCCTCCCATCGACAACCCAGGTTGTCGGCCTCTCATCAGATCTCCTCACGCGGAGATCCAGGGCCTTCTGAACAACAGGGCAATAGAACTGGTGCCCCGCATCTCAGAAACACAGGGTTCTACTCCCATTACTTTCTGGTTCCAAAGAAATCTGGGGATGCCCCATTCTAGACCTCAGAAAGTTAAACAAATTCCTCCCCAGGAGAATTCAAGATGATTTCCTAGGTACCCTGTTACCTTGCTGCATCAACACGACTGGCTGGCCTCTCTGGATATGCAGGATGCTTACCAGCATATCCCGTCCACCCGACCCACATAAATTCCTCAGGTTTGTAGCTTTGGGTCAGCATTATCAGTTCAAGTCCTGCCCTTTGGGCTATCCTCGGCGCATGCGAGTTTTACAAAGTGTTGTGCAGTTCTCGTGGGCGCATCTCAGGAAAGTCGGACTCCGAGTGTTTCCCTACCTGGACGATTGGCTTCTAGCAAGCCCTTCCGGCCAAGGGACTTTGGAAGCCGTGCAAACGACTTCTCTTCTCACGTCCATGGGAGTTCTGCTGAATTTGAAAAATCTCAACTGCAACCCTCCCAGAGGCTCCTTTTCATGGGGCGCTCTAGACACCTCTTCAGCGAAGGCTTTCCTTCCAGAGGACAGAAGACTCGACATCCTTCAGTATGGCCCGTTACATCAGGGAGAACCAATCGGTTACAGCTCTCTCGATGCAGCATGTTGGGTCTCATGGCGTCCTCGGTCTTCACTGTCCCTCTGGCCCGACTGCACAGAGAACCACCCAGTGGATGCTCTCCACTCAGTGGTCCCGACCTCTCACCCCAGTCTTATCCCATCAAGGTGCGGAGCCCTTGAAGGTCTCTCACCTGGTGGTCTCAAGAAAGCAATCTCCTGGAAGGATTCCCCTTTGCTCCCCGGATCATCAGATCTCCATCACCACAGATGCATCGCTAATGGGATGGGAGCTCACTGTCTCTCCTCCACACTCAAGGTGTATGGACTCAGTTGAAACTCATCTCCACATAAATGTCCTGGAGATGAGGCGGTCCTCTATGCAATCCGAGCTCTGAAGGATGTCCTTTGTCACAAGAACATTCTCCTTCAAGCGGACAACAAAGCAGTGATGTATTACATCAACAAGCAAGGCGGTGCTCATTCTTATCCCTTTGCAGGAAGCAATGAGGGTGTGGGAGTGGTGCTTGGAGCACAAGTCTCTGATTCAAGCGGTTTATCTGCCAGGTATACAAAGCGACCCTAGCAGATCACCTCAGCAGAACGGAGGCAGACCCTCACGAGTGGTCTCGATCCAGCCGAGCTGGTCCCTGTTCAAAGAGTGGGGACTCCAGACCTGGACCTTTTGCATCCCACTCAACATAAAACTGCTCTCTTCTGCTCCAGAAATCCAGGGCCTGGCATTTTCTGTCAGGATGCGTTCAGGCTGCGGTGGACAAAGCGCTTTCTTACCTTTCCACCACTTCCTCTAATCCAGAGAGTACTCCTCAAGTTCGAGTCTCAGGGACCAAGATGATTCTCATTGCTCCTTCCTGGCCTCAGCAACTATGGTTTCCTCTACTCAACAGTATGTTGGCAGCCTCTCCGAGACCACTTCCTTTGCAAATCAGTCTTCTGACTCAGGGTTCGTTGGTCCATCCAACCTGAAATCACTTCACCTTCATGCTTGGCTCCTGAAGAGATAGAAGTGAATCGGTTCAACGTCTCGTAGAGTCTCAGACATCCTTCTGGCTGCTCGAAGCCAGCCACCCAACGCTCGCTTCCAAATGGAAGCGTTTTCTCTCTGGTGTGCAAAATCCTCTTGGAATCCCTTTTCCTGTCCTCCTGGCAAGGTTCTGGAGTATCTTTTGGACCTATCAAACTTAGGTCTTCAATACTCCACAGTTAAAGTTCACCTTAGTGCCATCTCAGCGTTCCATGAGCGGTTTCTTCCTTAACTCTGGCTCAGTTACCTATAGTGAAGAGATTTCTTAAGGATTCTCCACCAGACCCCTGTTAAGCGTCCAGTTGCAGCCTGGGACATTAACCTGGTGCTGGACATGCTCACTCGGAAGCCTTCGAACCCTTAGCTACCTGTGAGCTAAAATTTCTTACCTGGAAGACTGCCTTCCTGGTGGCCATTACCTCAGCCACTAGGGTCTCTGAGATACATGCACTGTTACGGACCCTCCATATACTGTATTCCATAAGGACAAGGTAGTTCTCCGTACTCATCCTAAATTTCTTCCCAAGGTTGTGTCAGAATTCCATCTGAACCAACCTCTGGTACTCCAGCTTACTTAGCTAATTTCCAAAATGAAGAGAACGAGCTCTTCATTCCTTGGATGTTAAGAGAGCCTTGGGTTCTATTTAGATAGAACCAAGGATGTTATCAAGACTCAGCAACTGTTCGTTTCTTTCCAGCGACACCGGCTGGGTCAACCTGTCGCTATTAGATGTATCTCTTCATGGTTAGTGGCATGCCTTCGTCATTGCTATTCCATGGCTCAAGTTAAATTAGAAGGTAGAGTGTCGCTCACTCTACTAGGCGGTCGCAGCATCCTAGCGGAAATTCGCAATGTTCCAATTGCAGATATATACCGCGCCGCTACCTGGAGCTCAGTGCATACTTTCGTTAAGCACTATGCACTGGATGTTCATGCCAGTGACATTCCGCGTCGGCAGAACTATCCTTAATGGGCTTCTATCTTAGGCAACGTGAGCTCTGGCTTTCCTGCCGCCCTTTTGGGGATTATCAACTGGTACTCTCACTAGTGTGAATGAGTGGTGGAGACTTATGTCCAGGAAGATAGGAAAATTACGTACCTACGTAATTCTTGATCTTCTTGAGCGAGTCTCCACCACTCATCTCTACCTCCATCCCGAGCTCACGCTGTATTGGTCTTCACTCCCTCAAATCTTTAGGCCGTGAGGACTTCTTTGCTGACCCTTCTTACACGGGTCATCGGACTATCTTATGTCCGTTTTTAATGTTAGGTTTACCCTTTTCATTAATTCGCTGCACCTCCTTGGTAAAAAGGTACTGAGGCGGTTGGAGGAGTCGTCGCGAGATGGTCATTACCGCTCGAGCCGCTGCTTTCATGGCGCCGTGTCATGGCGCCGTCTCGCCATCGACCCTCCAGCAAAAGTTTGCTCCGATGGGTCTTAGTGCCTCCGGCGCCAATCCCACTAGTGTGAATGAGTGGTGGAGACTCGTCCAAGAAGATCAAGAATTACGGTAGGTACGTAATTTTCCTTTCTCCGAGTGGTAAATGTTGTTCATCCACACGGACCCACCCGACCTCTCCGACTGCGGATGCACAACACCTGGCTTCCGGCGGGCTAAGCTCTGGTATCATGGGGCGAAGCCAAGGGTTATACCACCCAGATGGGTGGGAGGGGCCAGCTTGAAGACCTCCGGCAAGATTTAAAGTGGAAGGGGATATGCTAAAGAGTGTGGATGAACAACATATACCACTCCTAGAACTACTGTCACAGGTGAGTAACCTGTTTTTTTCTGATGTTGTAATATTTTTGCTGTCTTTTAATTGATGTATCTTATTTTACTGAAAACTAATAAAAATATTTGAAGCAAAAAAAAAAAGCCCTCGATGGCTGCCCGGTTAGCTGAACTGCTTGTGCCTTCAAGGAGGAAGCAGCGGCCATTGCCGTGAGCACCTTCTCAATCTCAACACTATTCCTGACGGAGTTGGTGTTTGGGGTGGGGTTTCAGTGTAGCCTTGAGGTTAGAGAATGTAATGAGCTGTGAATGAGAGCCTCCACTTTCATATTGTGTGACTAAGCAAGTCACTTAACCTTCCCAGTGCTCCTGGGTCAAAACAGGCACTTCTGCTTAGTGGGCCTTAGCCGATTAGCAAAAAAGAATTACAAAAAAAAAAAAAAATATTCTGTGACATGCTTGGCCCACCAGATCTTTGGGGAGAGCCCTGTCCACCATGGCAGGAAGCACAAAAGCCACCAATGTAGGTTGTGGAACTGGGAGAGCTCCAGGTCCTCCCGATCCCTCGGCTCCCCTGACTGCTTGACCGTGGTTGAGACCACTCCAGTCAAAGGGAAGGCCAATACCTCCTCAGTACCCCCTGAGGCTCGTCGACCATGACTGTGATCAAGCAGGCCTTGGAAATTTTCTTCAAGCCTGTCGACCATAGTCGGACGACATCGAGGAGTCTGTCTTGTAGACCCTGGTGCTCCCAGGCCTCACCCTGCAGGATGTGGATTGGTTGGCATCCCTGATCATTTTCTTTCTGGAGCAGTCTCTGCCGGTGGTTGAGCCCTCCAAGCCTGTCCTGGTTAACATGGCCAGGCATGTGTTATACTATAACCAGCCAGAAGGCTCTCTTCAACATTGATCTTTAGGTTGGCAGTTGATATCTTGATCAAGATGCTCACATCCTCAATTGGGCGGTGTTGCTGTCAATGCTCCTCATCCTAGGGCGAGGAGAGAGACCACCGCAAGATGTGCCAGTGCCACAAGGGGCTCTTCTGACAGCAGTGGGCCATTGTGGGGCAGCACATGATTCTAGCCCATGGATATCCAGTCACCTGGCAGCTACCAGTCATGCCCTTGCCAGTCCATGCTACACAAGTGCCCCCCCCCAACTGCTTCTGCGCCCCTCTGGCTGAAGCCACCACCACTGCAGCTGATGGTGGGTGTTCCACCTGAGGGATGCCCTTGCAGCCACTGGCTTGCCAGGCCGAGTTTAGGTGCAGATCACCCAAGCAGAGGATATTCAGGTGGCTTGTGGTGAGAAAATGGCAAGGACCATTTTTGAGAACTCTTGATTCAAACCTTGAGTCCATGCCTCCTCTGGGACTCTCTTCCTCGACCAGGGTTTGGTCGAGGAAGTCTCCACCGAGTATTGCCCAGTGTCATTCATCATCATCATCATCCTGTTGAAAGCAAATTAAGAGAAATCTCTAATTTACAACTGCATTCAATGAGGGCAGACATTAAGATACATAAGCTCTACAAACATACAAATTACATATATATATGTGTATATACATATATATATATATATATATATATGTGTGTGTGTGTGTATACACACACACACATATATAACGTCAACATAAAACACATTGGTTCCATACAGTTATTAAAAGAAAAATCACATTGTATATAAAATATATAACCTCAGATCACATACCTATCCCCCAAAACAGTCACAGTGGTTATATACTAAGCTATCTAATGATGCTCTAAATTGAGCAAAAGAAGGGAGGGTAATTATTTTGAGGGTTTTTTTTTTTTGCAAATAAACTTTATTTAGCGCCTTTCAAAATTGTCAAGGCACTTTAACAATAATGTGAGAAAAGCAAGATAAAATGTATGGCAATATAACTACAAATGATCAATAAAATCAATCAGAAAAGGCTTGGCGCCACAGGTATGTTTTCAAGGCCTGCTTGAAACCCCCAACGGTCGTGTACTCCCATAACTGACGGGGTAGAGAATTCCAAAGGGCTTGGGCTGCATACATAAATGCACGGGTCCCTGATGACTTTAAAGATACCCTTGGAATCTCTAGCAACCCCTTGTCAGCCGAGTGGAGCAACTGCCCAGGGCAATAGGGAGACAGGAGCTCTTTCAGGTAGTCCAGCCCGAGTCCGTGTAGGGCTTTATAAGTCAGAAGTCCAACTCTGAAGGTGATCCGCCACTGAATCGGCAGCCAGTGCAGTTCAAGCATGCACTGGTGTAATATGACACATTCGAGGGGCCCCTGTCAACAACTGGGCTGCTGCATTCTGCACCAGCTGTAAGCGGTGGATATCAACCCCCGGTAGTCCTAGGTAGAGGGAGTTGCAATAATCAAGGCGCGAGGTCATAAAGGCGTGGACCAGCATGGGAAGATCACCGGATGGAACTAGGTGCTTGAGCCTGCTGATGTTCTTCAGATGGTAAAAGGAAGACCTGAGAACTGATGACACCTGAGATCAAAGTGTCAGCCCATCACCAAGAATCACTCCCGGGTCCTGCACCCATTCAGAGGTGAGAAGCTGGGAACCCCCAAGGAAAAGCCCCATTGGCTGACCAGCCCCTGACCCCTCTGTCCAGCGACCCGGATCCACATTCATCACCTCAGTCTTTCCTGAGTTTAACTTCAGTCAGCTGGAATTCATCCAGTCCTGGATTTCAGTGAGGCAGTTGTTAAATACAAAAAGTGCACTATCCTGGTCGGGGCAAAAGACAGACAGAGCTGGGTATCATCAGCATAGCAGTGAAACCTCAGCCCAAACCGTCTTACAATGTCTCCGAGGGGCAGTATATACACCGCGAACAACATGGGGGACAAGACTGAACCCTGAGGGACCCCACATGGCAGAGAGAAAGGGTCAAAGGAAAAAATCCCCAACACCACCCTCTGAGTTCTGCCAGTGAGGAAGGACTTAAACCACCTAAGGACTGTACCCGATAGGCCACAGATGAATCTCAGATGCTCAAGCAGCACCCCATGGTCTATGGTGTCAAATGCTGAGGCGAGATCAAGAAGAACCAAGATGGAGCGGCTTTTCTGATCTCTCGCCATCAAGATATCATTGAGCACCCGAATCAGCACAGTCTCAGTACTGTGCCTCTTTTGAAAACCGGATTGGAGAGGTTCATAAATGTCATGGATGGTCAAATGGTTCTCCAATTGTAAAACCACTACCTTCTCAATCACCTTCCCCACAAAGGGGAGGTTAGAGATGGGTCTGTAGTTAGCAAGGCAGTCTGGGTCCAGAGAAGCTTTCTTCAGGAGGGGTGTCACTACCGCCTCCTTCAGGGAGTGAAACTCACTCGTCTCAAGGGAACACCAGACTATTCGTGCAAGGACTGGGCCAGTGATATCACAGCAACCCATAATCAGGGAAGTTGGGCCCAGATCCAAACTACAGCACATAGGGCGCATACCCTGGACAATCAGCATAACAACCATGAACTCCAGATGGTCAAAGGTACTCCAGGCAAAGTGAGGGAAAGTGACCGAGTGCTGATCAGTAGCATCCCCCCTGGAGTTTGCTAGTTGGATCTCCGCCCTGATGCCGGCCACCTTATCCGTAAAGAACCAAGTGAGCTCGCCACACTCCAATTGTGAAAATGCTCTTTGAGACTGCAGACAGGCCGGGTTGCACAGCCTGTCCACAGTTCGAAAGAGCTGAGCCGGTCGGTTCTGAGCAGCAGCAATCTCCCTGGACAGGAACTCTTCCTTCTTACGGGAGATTGTTGATTGATAGACTTGCTAATGCTCTATCAGTCTAAGATGGTCGGCCTCCAGGGCAGATTTCCACCAGCAATGCTCTAACCTTCATTTTAGTCGCCGCATCTCCCTCAAGGTCCCATCAAACCAAGGGGACCGAGGGCGAAGGGATAGAAGATGAACTCGGACAGGAGTGACAGAGTCCAGGGAAATAGCAGTGACCTTATTATAGGCCAAAACCAGGGCCTCTGTTTCCCGCTTGCCTCAGGAAGTGGCGATATGTCAAGTACCGCTGCCAGGCCATCAGGGCTCACGTCCCATAATGGGCGGTATCTGACCATATCCACAGGGGTAGGCCTACGAAGAGGGGCACACAAACTGAACTCCCCATCGTAGTGACCGAACCATCCGACAGGTTCCACCCCCAAATCAGAGGCTTCAATCCCCTGGAGGAAGACCAGGTCAAGAATGTGACCATGTTTGTCAGTAGCAGAGGTAACAATCTGTGTCAGGCCCAGTGATGTCATCGACTGGAAGAAGTCTGGAAGAAGTGTTGTCCAAATTGTGAGACCTCGTCATCGACCCAGGCATTGAAGTTGCCCAGGACCATCAGCCTGGGCAACTCAAATGCCATGTTGATGACGAAGTCTGCTACTTTCTGAAGGAATCGCTTCTCATCCCCAGGTGGATGGTAGATGAGGGCAATCCTACAACCTACACCTGCTACTACAGTGCACTCAAATGACCCAGCCTCCTCAACTGGTACACTTGTGTGGCCCAGTTCAGTCTTGAAACAGACTGCAACCCCCCCTTGCGGTCCAGTCTCGAGCAGTGTATCCCCAAGTACCCATCCAGAATTGTAGCCTCCAATGTGGGGCCAGCATTCTCATCCAGCCAGGTCTGGGTGATGTAAGTCAGATCCACTGTCCTAACAAGATCGGCAATAATTGCAGTCTTGTTTTTAATGGAGCTGGCATTGCATAACACCGCTCTAGTTGGATGAGTCTCCAGGGCCGCCCGGGCTACCTGCCAACCAGTAGTGGTGGTGCCTTTGGGTATGGACACTAGGCATGGAGGACCATGTTCCAGAATCCATTTTGTCCCAGGGTGTCTTCTGGGCCTAACCACCCAGATGTGAGAGCCACGCTCATTCATCCTCTGCCATTCGCGCACCCCAGCCCGACCCCATCCCCCCGACAGGCAGTACCCAGCGCTCTACAGTGCTGATACATTGAAAACTGTAAGGGGGGGGTGGAGACAAAAGGGCAGAGGATGAATAGCACACGACCTGGGGGGCAGACCTCCAACACATACTGCTGTCCTGGAGACAATTAAACCGTGCCAAGCCCAAAAAAGAACCCCCCCCCCCAACAAAAATAAACACAAAACAAAACCCAGGATAAATAACACTGGCTGTAACTGAAACCCATGTCAACGTGCAAGGTAGAGTTATAGTTGCAACTCCTCTCACTAGGTGCACTAGGTCGGATGATATAACAAATGGCAAAATATCTTTGAACCCCCAGGCCTTCTCACAACTTAAGGGGTCTAAAATACAGGCACTCTCACTGCCTGATAACCAGAAGGAAGTACAAGTCACCAAAAATAAATGAAAGTTTGCAATTTGACCGGTTTAGCAGATGGAAAGTCAGTCGGAGAAAATCCTCCCAGTGATGTTTAGGCTTTTGTAGGCAGTGCACAGACGGGGGCCTGAAAAACCCTATCCATGAGGGACTGAAGCCGGAAAATGTTTGCCACCGTGACCTCGGTTCTCTGCCAGTGCCAGCCCACCAGCTGACCCCCCCGGAGAACTTGAGAGAGCTACAGGCCTGCTAGCCGGCTACCTGGCCAACCCATGGCCCGGTCCCCGACATGGCAGCAAACTCCAGCCACAGGCCACCTAACAGTGACAGATCCTCCCGCTGCACTAGCACCAGTCCGGCCAATATCCCAGGTTGTGTCGGCACAAACTCCTGTGCCAACTGAAAACTCCAGTGGATTATTGCACTGTCTGCAGGCACGATCAGCAAAAAATAAAATAAAACCTCAGGTAGATCCGTTTTAAGCTCCACTCAAGCCTCTCCATTCCATCTCACCTGGGAAAACACAATTCCTCTCCTCGGTTTCTTCTCCCCTCAACTTCTTCTCCCCAACTGCAGCAAACAGGCAAGAGCAGCACAGGTACAAAAATAGCAGTAATACCTTTTTTGATCAGTGCGGTAGTGGGACCATTCAAATGGCCCCAGTGCACACTTCGAGGATGGTTGGGGTCCCGATAACGCTCTTTAGATACTTCAACTGAACTGCCCTAACACTAAAACAGCACAGTATGGTTAAGAAAGCAGGGGAATAAATGCAGAAACAAACGCAAGGAAGCAACAGGCAAAATAAGCAGGACTAAATGCCAAGAAAAACACAAAAAACTCAGTCTAGCTACAAATTGTAGCAGCCTACAGCACGCCCAGCGCAGCAGCCATCTTCAAATACTCCCATTCAGGGTGTTCATCTGATTGATTTCAGAGTGCATGTCTGTCCTGTTTGAGCCAGTCCAGAAAAGGGCTAAGTATCCCCTTACAGACATTTTGGCCAAGGGCAATTCCCCATGGGTTGCCTTTCCTGTGGCTGAGGACATCTTGGTACCGTCCCTGTAGCTTTGGCAGTGTTCAGCATACTGCACAGCACCCTCTACCATATGGTCCATATGTATACAATCCCCACTGGTGCCCTCTCTGGGTTCTCAGACCACCCGTCTGCTGAGGGGCTGGTGTCTGATTTGGCCTTCCACAAGTCTGGGGGCCAGGGGATGTGGACAAGCCTCTGGACAAGGAGCCCAGAAAGACTGGCCATGCTGCTAAAGAGGTCTATGCTGAGGTATCCTTGATCATCAGATGAGCTACACTATGATGGCTAACTTTGGTCACTTACTAATGGGAGTCTTTGATACCATCCTCTTTCACTTCCCTGCTGACCAGCAATTGGCAGTGGAGATCATCAGAGACCAAGGCCAGTCACTGGCTAAATACCAGCTCCAAGACAGCCATGGACATGGGCGACTCATGCCCATGCCATTAACTGTCTCTATGCTTCACAGGGCCTGGCTGCATCTGTCCACCTTCACAAACAACACCCAGCATAAGCTGGTTGATGCCCCTTTCCTGGGCACCGACTTGTTCAGCCCTGGGGTTTGTCTGTATTGAGAAGTCCAGTGCCGTCCATAACTCTGTGGCATTGCCCCAGAAGAAGAAACTGCAGAAACAGGCTTTTCAGTACCGGTCCTTTCACTGACTGCCTCCTCGGCAGTAGCATCCCCAGCAGGGATAATACCAGATCTGGCGTCCCAAACCCATGTGCAGGGACCTGGGCCCTAAGAAAGACGGGGGTCGAGGTGGTGCAGCCACAGCGGCCGATGCACCTGCATAAGCTGGCCAATGACGGGTTGGGGGTATTGTTCCTCCGCCTGTCATGTCCCTGCCTATGTTCCTGGTAGGGGGTTGGCTAAGTCACTTCTTGCCATGTTGATCTGCTATCACAATGGACAAGTTAGCACTAAAAGTGGTAGGCAGAGGGCTGCCTTTGGACTTCAAGGCTTTCCTGCCATACTGACACCATGCTCCTTGGGAGTCCAGGTTGTCACAGGACACATCTGCCCTTTGGGAGGACATCGCTTAACTTCTCGCAAAAGGAGCCATAGCCTGTGTCCTGGATGCCCTGGCCATTCAGGGTTACATGTCCAGGTACTCCCCAGTGCCGAAACAAATGGGGGCTGGCACCTCATACTGGATCTGCAGGATCTGAATCTGTTCATGTGTAAGTGCCAGATCTTATCTGTGTCAATCTTCACCATTCATCACAGATGGGTACTGGCCGGAGGTCAGGACCCCGCAGGAACCTTTTTTTTTTTTTTTTAAAGGATGGGTGGAGCCGTAGCAGCATCGGCGCCGCCCTCGAGACTGATGTTACTATGGCGCGCTCGAGGATTAGCTGTTAAGCTGTGTCGACTCCGCCTGACTACCAGTTCTTCGTCTCCCGCCGTCGAGGTCGCCTCGTGGGAAGCCTGAAGAAGTTTTCTCTGTTTTAGGCCTTAAGCCTGCGATATTTCCGTCGCCAGTCCGCGGTCTACTAGTTCTGGGTACTGCCTTCACTCGACGTCGCCGGTAAGATCTTTCCTTTTTATTAACATTTAAGCGACGTCGAGTCTTTTTTGGTGTTGTTTTTCCCGTAGGTCATGCTGCGGTCGGAGGCCAAGAAGTTCTCTAAGGCGGGGCGGCCCCCTATGCGTCGGTGCCCGTGCAGCCGCAGTTTCTCCATGACCGACCAGCATGACTGGTGTCTCGCGTGTCTTGGCCCTTCATGACATGGATTTGTGTGATGCCTGCTTCTCCATGGACCCCCGTGTCCTCGAACAGCGGCGTGGAAAGTTGGATGACTCCGCCCGACTTTGAGGACGGATTACTTTCGTCCGGGCCAAGCCGCGCTCTCTCGGCCTTTCCTCCGGGTCCCCTTCCAGTTCTATATGGACCGTGGAGGAGGGAGCCTCGACCTCCCGTAGCCTAGCCTTGGTCGAGGCTCCTCCCGCGGCGCAGGAGGCCCGTCCTGCTTCCCCTCGGGAGCAGGCGGGAGGCACCGCCATGGCAATCACCCCTTTGGGGGTGAAGGCCACCACCGGTGTTGCTCCCGCGGTCCAGAAGGCCCGGTTCGGTGCCATCCTTGACGCTGTCGGTCGGTGTCGTCGAGGCCTTCAGTGCCATTTGCTGTGCCGGGGGCTTTGGCGGTGCCAACAGTGGCACCGACTCATCTCTTGGTGCCGTGGGCTCTGTCGGCGCCGCTTGCAGCGTCGGCTCTGCTCGCGGTGCCGCGACCCTGGATCCGGCGTCGCCTTTACTATGTCTCGCCTGGCTGGCCTCTGCTCGCGCGGGGGACGGGCGATGCCGCTGTCGGCACTGGTCCGTTTTCGGGGCCATCGGCGCGCCGTAACCAGTTCTCGGTGCGCTGCGCGGCGCCGTGCGGCTACCTGGTCGGCGTCGGCACCGACCTGCTCCGGGACACTGGGGTACTGCCGACTCTCGATGCCGCTCGTGGCGCCGAGGCCTGGCGGTGTTTGCATCTCAGGGCCGCTGTTGGGGTTGCCGCCGGCTGTCTCTGTTCAGCGCCACTCCGGCGTGGGCCAGCGGGCGCCATGGCTGCCCTATCTCCGGACCTTTGGTCTCGGCTGCCCTGCTGCCTTCTGCCAGCTCCGTCTGCGGGGCCGTGGAGGGTGTGGGGGCGGCTTTGACCACTGCCACGATTTCTGGGCCCTCCGCAAAAGTTGCGTTTCCTCGCCCTCCTACTGTCTGGCTTAGGGACTCGGATTCCACCTCTTCAGACGGGCAGTCACACCCTTCGGGGTGGCCTGCACAGGAGAGTGAGCCAGTGGTCTCCTTGACGAGTCGGAGTCAGCCCCCTGCTGAGGAGCGTCGGGTTCCCCTCCAGACTGGGGTCAGTGGCACTGACCAGCAGGCTGTGGTGCGTGCCACCATAGCCATGCAACCTGGTCTGGGGGTTCCTTGACCCTGCAGCGAGGTACCCTCCCGTGGTGTGTCTCGATCACCCAACTTTGGAGCCCATCGGAAGCCCTACGGCTGGGAGGTGCTGTGCCCTGGATTTCCCCTGAGGGCATCCCAGAGCCGTCCAACTACCTAGGCTGACCCTTCTGAGGACCAGGACCTTCTCGGACTCTGAGGGGTCCAGGGTGTGGGAGTGGGCGTCGGCCTTTCTCTGGGGTCCACCCGGGCCCTGGACGGAGCCGAAGTGCGGACTTCCACCCTTCCTTCGGGTTCCTTGAGGGGGTCCTATTCTTTGGAGGCAGGGAACCGTCCTTCTAGACCTACTACGCCCTGGTGCCGCCTCACTGGGGATTCTTCTGGGCGCAGCCTAGGCAGTACCAATGTGGTTGTACAGCTGTCGGCTGCGGAGTCTTCCGGGACACCTTCCCGGGTGTCCATGGTCCGCCTCCCTAGCCCTGGCAGAGGCCAGCCAATTCCTTCCTCGGCTCTGCCCCCTACCCCTCTGCGCATTCTCCAGCGCTCCCGGGCATTCTTGGTCCTACCAGGCCTCTCACCTGGGAGCAGTTCAGAGCGGTGGCTTCTCGGTTCCCTGCTTACGTTAGGGCCTTGGACAGTCAAGTTTTTCAACCTCCCCCTGAGCAGCCATCCTCGGAGCATATGGTGACCTCCAGCTCCTCATCCCCCTCTTCTGGGGGTGAGGAACCATCTGTCCACATCTCTCCTGCCATTGATCTCGCGGAGTATCAGCGTTTCCTCACGAGGATGTTGGAGGACCTTCACCTATCCCCCCTATCCGCGAGCAATCCAGAGCATGCGGTGCCGCCTTTCTAAGCGATTTGGTGACCACCTTATGATGTCCCCATAGCCTCTCCCCTTCGGAAGGCGTCCATGCGTTTCTGGCAAAGGCCCTTCTCCGGGTTCCTGCCCCTAGGGACCTCAGCCAGAGGTATTGTGCACCCAGGTCTCCAGGCTCATGCCTCATCACGCAGTCGGATTAGCGCACCTGGACCTCCCGAAGGGCCCATTGCCCTCCACGTGACCGGCCCCCAGATCAGGACTCTTCGGATTTTGATTTCTGGGGGAGGAGGACTTTCTACTTGGCACGGTTGCTTCTCTCCATCTCCGCTCATCAGGCCCACTATGCAGCCTACAACAGGTTCTTTTGGTCAGCGCTGGGTCAGATCCTAACTACTTTGCCTGACTCGGAGCAAACCAGGCAAGCCATTGCTCTCTCTGCACGTGGCCTGGAGCTAGCAAGGCACCAAGCAAGGGCATCTTATGATGCCAACGAGGTAGCTACCAGAGTGGTAGGGACAGCGATCTGCACCAGAAGATCGGCGTGGCTTCGCCTTTCCCGGTTGTCACCCTTGGCCCGGCGTAGGGTGATTTGCTCCACTCACCAGGGAACCTATCTGTTTTCCCGTAGGGCGAGACGCCATTTGTCGGGGCAACTTCCTTCCCCCTCTGGGGGGACCCCGTCTTGCTCTCCCCACTCTCGGGCCTCCCCAGGCCCAGAAGGTTCCCCCCCTTAGTGTGTCACCCACTGAGGGCTAATGGACACTGTCCCTTAGGGTGCAATTAGTCATCCCCCTTTGGGGCGCTTGGTACTCACCCATCTGTGATGAATGGTGAAGATTGACACAGATAAGATATAGAAATTACGTACTTACCATAATTATGATCTTTCTGTGTATCTTCACCATTCATCACAATCCCGCCCACCGTCCCCCTGGGGCCTCAGTCTCTGGGTCCCCTCCTCTGTGCCTCTCCCTCTCTTTGGAGCAGGGTAAAGTAGGGACACATGGGGGGGTGTAATTTCTTCCCCTTTAAAAGGGTACAGATTGAGTGGCATTCCTTCTCTACTACATATCTCCACCCTTTCGGGTGGGAGTTGTTGGTTGCCCTCCTCCTGTCCTCCAACTATTTCAAAAAAAAAAAAGAAAGGAACCCCTTTTTTCACCAAATCTCGTTACAGAGAGAGTACTAATCCCTGTACCCTGTCCTTCTCCAGTATAGCCGACTCTGCTTTTGGGGTATTGCCACATATTCTGTGCCTTGAATTCTGGCAAGAAAGCTTTGCTACTCCTTGCAGTTCCTATACAGTCTGGTGATGGACAAGGGTCCTGGATCCTTGTTACCTCTCACTCTCTCCTAAATTTTCTCCCCCTTCTTCCGCTTCAGAGATGGAGCCCTACCCAATCCCCTTAGTCTCATCTCTCCTCTGCTGTCCTCTCAGTCGTTATTTCTCCTTTTGGTTCCAGTTCTTCCTCCTTTTCTGTCCCTTGGACTCTCTTGTCCCACCCTCCATCCCTTCCTCTTACCTCTCTGGCGACTCAGAACTGGTAGTCAGCGGAGTCGACAGCTAATCGGCTAATCTCGAGCGCCATCGTGAGGCACGCCGGCCTCGAGGGCGGGCGCAACGCTGCGTCAGCTCGCCTATCCTTTAAAAAGGTCTCAAGGGTCCTGACCTCCGCCAGTACCCATCTGTGATGAATGGTGAAGATACACAGAAAGATCATAATTACGGTAAGTACGTAATTTCTATTTCAAGATGGTCACCCTGGAATGGATCATTCTGTCTCTGGAGCCAGGGCATGTGATTCTGCTCCCTAGATCTCCAGGATGCATTTTTTAACATCTCTGTCCATCCATCACACCCCAATACCTCTGGTTCTGTGTGGTTGGAGTCCTGCACCAGTTCCGGGTTATGCGTTTTGGTCTCTCCTCGGCACCCAGGGTTTTCACCAAGTGCATTGCAGTGGTGGCAGCCTTCCTGCAGTACCAAGGCATCAGGGTGTATCCCCTACCTGGATGACTGGCTGCTGGCTGGGCCATCCAGGGAGACTGTCGAGAGGTCCAGAGATCTCGCTCTCCAGATCTGCTGAGACTTGGGCCTGCTGGTCAGTTTGGACAAGCCTGAACTGATACCTTCGCAGATAACAAGTTCATCGGGCAGAACTATGCTCCTTGCGGGCCAAGGCCTGCCTCTTTGTGGACCAAACACTAGACCTTACCTCCTTTGCCCAATCATTTCAGGTTGGACGCTCATACCCTTCTTGGAAGTTCCTGTGGCTGTTGGGGTACATGGTGTCCTGCTCCAGTGTGGCTCATTAGCCTGCTGGCAGATGCACCACCTGAAGTGGTAGTTGAGCTGTCAGTGGTCCTAGCGCCTAGGATATTTGAATCAGCCGGTCTCAGTGACCCAGTTGATGTGGGATGTCATCCAGAGGTGGCTGATCCCAAAACATATGGAGGAAGGAATCCTGTTTGTCTGCCCAGAGCTGGCCATCACGCTCATGATGGACATGTCTCTGGTGGGGCTTATATCTGGGAAACACAGAGCCTACCAGTTCTGGTCACCAAGGGAGTCCCTTCACCACATAAACTTGCTGGAGCTCCATGCAGTGGAGCTAACGCTGATGGAATTCATTCCTTTAGTCAGGGAGCAGGTTATGCAGGTTCAGACAGACACCACCACAACCATGTTCTACCTGACCAGGCAGAGCACAACACACTCCCTTCCCTTGTGCCAGGAAGCTCTCCGCACCTGGACCCTTGTGTGCAACCTCTGTGCAGATCTCCTGGCAGTTCATGTCACGGGAGTTCACAGTCCACTTACAGATACCCTCAGCAATCCACTTAATGACACTCTCAGCTAAGTAGGAGATATCGCACGAGTGGTCCCTGAATCAGGAGGTGATGAACCATCTGTTCTCCCTGTGGGGCACACCACTGGTAGATATGCTTGTTTTCCAGGAGAACACCAAATTGAGGCTGTTTTGTGCCCACTCCCCATAGTCCGGGACACTGGGATGCCTTCATGAGGCCTTGGACCTCAGGCCTCGTGTTCACCTTCCTTCCCTTCACCTTAATCCACAAGGTGGTGGTCAAAGCTCGGAGGGACAAGGCACAGACGATCCTGATAGTTCCAGACTGGTCAAGGCAGAACCCTGTAAATGGATCTCAGCCTCCGCTGCAGACCTCCATGGTGGCTGCCCATACTCCCAGATCTGCTTACCAGACATGGGGATGGTCATGCACCCAGACCTGCAATCTGTGCACCTCAACCTGGTTCCTGAGCCACTGGATTCCAGGCCTTGGGTCTCCCTGAAGATGTGCTCCACATTGTGGAAGCCCCCCTGAAGAAGTCAAGTTGCCGATGCTATACACTCAAATGGAAGAGGTTTTCCATATGGTGCCAGGGCAAGGAGCTTGATCCCTTTGCCTGCCCTGTGCCAAACATTCTGGACTACTTCTAGTCCCTCTCGCAGTTGGGACCATGAGTGAGAACCTTCAAGTTCACCTGGCAGCCATCTCTGCTTACAAGGTGTGGGCTGTTAAGCTGATGGTGGCCCATGAGAAGGTGGTTTGGTGCTTTTTCAAAGGACTGGATCACCTGTCTCCTCCAGTGTGTGAACCATCGCCACCATGGGACTTAACTGCTAGCTATGCTGATGGGCAAGCCATTCTAACCTATGCACAAGTGTGAAATGCCACACCTGTTGTGGAAGACAGCCTTCCTCATGGTCATCACATCAGCCAGAAGGATCAGTGAGCTCCAGGCACTATCAGTGGAGTCTTCTTACCTAGTCTTCCACAAGGACAAAGATGACCATCGCCTCCATCCAAAATTCCTCTCGAAGGTAGTAGTGGAGTTCCACCTTAACCAGGTGATGAACCTCCTGGTATAGTTTACCAACGCTTCATTGAAGGCCAGCTGCAGGCTCCATATGCAGGACCTATGGAGGATACTGTCTTACTATAAGGAGTGCACTGATGGAGTTTGGGGTGAGGCTCGCTAGCTCTTTGTAATATTCGCTGAAGTTGCACCTGGCAGACTGGCAGGAAAGTGGACAGTTACCAGATGGTCACGTTCTGCATTGACCTCTGCTATAGGTTGGCTGGTAGGGCTTAGGGCTCATTCCAGCAGACATGCTGCTGCCTTGGTGGCTGCTTCCAGTGACATCCCTATCCAGGAGATCTGCAGGGCTGCTACCAAGAAGACAACAATCATTTCCCACTACTGCATCCACCTGGAGTCATGCCAGGATGCAGGTTTTGGGACCTCTAGTCTTGAATCTTTGTTCACCAAATAGGGGTGCATGCCTTGCTGTCCCCTCCTGGAGAACTGCTAGCAGTCTCCTAGAGTGTGAATAAGTGAACCATAACTACTTCTATAGAAGAATAGGTTACTCACCTATAACCGTAGATCTTCCTGGACTTAAGACTTCATCACTTATTCATACTGCTGGGTTCAAATTGGAGATGCTGGGACCCTGCAGGAGACAAAATCTTTAGGAGGGCTAGCCTCGAGACAGGACCTCGAATGCATGGTGCCGCAAGACTGGCTCACGCCATATAGACTATGTCAATGTCAGCCCTCCAACCGCCTCGGTTCCTTTTTTTTTCCAGCCATTGAGTGCACTTAAGTGATGATGTCACTCACCCACCAGGAGTCAGATTTTCATGTCTATATGACAACAGCATTTCGCTCCTATAGTTTTAGCTTATTTGTTCTTTTCTGTGTTAAAAAAAAAAAAGTGTTATTATTTTTCTTCTTCAGCCCTACAGATCGCAGGAGTTCGCCGTGGATGATGACAGTAGGGAATCTCCTTTAGAAGACTGCTCTGGCAGCTGAGTTGTGTCCGATCTTCTGCCCTCTCCGGGGGTCCAACCACAGGCAGTCCGATGTTTGGGAGGGAGGACACAGTCCTCCTGAAAACACAAAAAGAAGTGGTCTCATTCCCGATCCAGGCTGGGGACCCAGCACCGTTGTGCCTTGAGATTTTCCTCTCCCGTCAGAAGGGGAAGAAATCGTACTGCTCGAGGTGACCCTCTGGAATATCTGCCAAGAGGTCTGTGGCATCTGTGAGTTAGACGCCTTTCCCAGTTCCATCCAGCTCCCCAATGGCCTCCACCCGTGGCTACTTGGAATCTCGGCACGGAAGCCCTTCTCTGTCCTCTTGGGTTTCCAGTGGGCAATTTCACCACTGGTCTGCTCCTATGGAGCAGTGAGTACAGAGTCTGGCCCATTTGCCCCTGCCTGCAGATCTGGTGCCAGGGCCCTTGAGCCTAGGTGCCTGGGACCTGCAGCTATGGCCTATGGATCATGTAGAGCATTTGGCTCCTCCCTTGCTGGTGACCATGCTGCCAACACCAGTTCCTTGCATCTACCCCCTCATTCTTTTTCCTTGGAGGGACTGGCACAGGTACCATCCCTGCCCCTTCTGCCTCTTCTAGGCCTGGTTTGAGTGCTAGGGTGGCGCCATCTCAGGCACTGACTTCTTCTCCATCAGCGCCGTCCCTGGTGCCGCGTCCCAGCACCAGTTCTGGTGTCACCTGTTTTTCCTCTGCCTAGGCGTGGTCTTGGCCTATTGGGCTCCACCCCGCTTCCTCCCTTCCCCTCTGAGGGGGATATGGAGCAGTACGAGTCTGACTCAGACCTCATCATTTCTGAGAAAGGGGATGAAGACTCTTTCTATAGTCTGGACAATAAGCCATTGGTTCCAACCACAGTCCCTCAAGAGGACCTTTCATTTCAATCCCTTTTAAGGAATATGCAGGCAACCCTGGCTCTACAGACCTCTTCTTTGGACCCAGGAAAGCTCTTTCATCTTGAATGGCTTCATGTTCCCAATATCCCGGTGAACCTTATGCCTCATGTTCCGCCAACCTTCAAGACTCTGTCTGAAGCTGTTTGGATTAGGTCTGCATCTATCCCTTCTCTTTGTCAGTCCACAGATCGGAAACATGTCACTCCTAAAGAGAGACCTATTCTAGCTTCACAACCAGTTGTGGATGCACTGGTTGTTCTTGCAGAGAACGACAAAGCTGTCTTACCACAAGAAGTGACAGCACATCTTATCAATAAGGAATCTCATAAGAGAGATACTATGGGGAAGAGGGCTTTTGCAGTGGCTATACTGGGCATGTTTATAGCCAGCTATTAAGGACACTTCCCCCAATATGAGTATGTCCTCTGGACCTCCCTTAAATCTCTCATGGAGAATCTTCAGGAGTCTGACTCCAAGCTTAAGATTCTTCAGACTATCACCTGTGGAAGAATCCAGTAGCCATCAGCTGAAAGCAGCTATGGATGCCTACAATACCGCTTCCAGAGCATCCACTACAGGAATCTGCATTAGAAGACACTCCTGGCTCCAGACATCTGTTTTTTTCCTCTGATGCTCAACAGCAGGTTATGAATGTCTCCTTTGATGGTACCTGTCTGTTTGGCCAGCAGGTGGAACAAGCCCTAGAAGCCTCTCAGAAAACCAGGACTGCCATCAAGACAGCCAGGCTGGCTCCTTCAGCCTATCAGAGAGGCAGGAACTGCCAGTTCTTTTGTAACAGGCAGCCTTTCGAGGAAGAGGCAGAGGAGCTCCGAACAAACACCAGTCTCCTCAACTACAAAAGAAAACGCAGCAGAAAGCACAGGGCCTGAAAGCACCCAGAGCTTCCCTCTTGAGAGTCTGGCCCTGGTTCTGCGTTAGCTGCCCAAGGTGAGCCTCTCCTCAGCAGCGGGAGGATGTCTGACTCAATTCTACAGCCAGTGGAAGTCTATCACCACAGACAAGTGGGTCCTCTGGATAGTTCAGGAGGGATGCTCTCTCAACTTTTTGGAGATCCCCCCCAGACCTTCCACCCAAGTGACAACATGCTCTGTCAGTCACTCAGTCAGACCTTTTCATGTCAGAGATAACAGGCCTTCTCAAAAACAGGGCAGTGGAAGTAGTTCCCTGGACAAAGCGAAACACAGGATTCTACTCCCATTACTTTCTGGTTCCAAAAAAGACAGGGTTGCATGCATCCCATTCTCCATCTCAGAAAGCTGAATAAGTTCTTGTATTGCAAGAAATTCAAGATGGTCTCCTTGGAGACACTTCTACCATTTCTCAAGCAACATGACTGGCTGGCATCCCTGGACATTTTATTTATTTATTGTATTTAGTTTTTGTTGACCGAGTAAGTGCACTACACAAGACAAGACAAATCCTGCCTATTTTCAGGCACGACCCGGGGGAAGGGGATACAGATGAATGCCAACTGACCTTGAACCAGATTAAGCTGTTGGTGGTATTTTTAGTGAATGAGGGAAATTTGGCCAGGACACCGGGGAAATTCCCCTACTAGTCGTGGAGTCAAGAACAGTGGGGGAATTCAAGAATGCATGGTACAGACATAAGGCAGTCCTAGTTGGGGGTAGGAGGAAGTAAGCTGTTGGTTAACTAGGATCTGCAGCTTATCTGTTAGGTAAGAAAATGGACAGACTAGGTGGGCCAAGCGGTCCTTATCTGCCGTCACATTCTATGTTTCTGTGTTTCTACTCTTTTCGATAAGTGCCATGGGATCTTTAACATCCACCTGAACTACCACAAATCCAGGCAGATGGGACCTCAGTTTAACATCTCATCCGAAAGACGGCACCTCAGAAGTACAGCACCCCTCTCATGCTGCACTACATTGTCAGTACTGGGATATTAACCCAAGTGCCAGATGTGGGAACTGAACCCACAGCCCTCTGATCTCCCGGCCTCAGAGGCGAGTGGGCTACCTGCTGAGCCACTGACACTGATATACCAGCATATTCCAGTGCACCCACACCATTACAAGTTCCTGCACTTTGTGGCCTTGGGGCAATACTACCAATTCAGAGTCCTGCCCTTTGGGCTCTCCTGGGCACCTCGAATCTTTACAAAGTGCTTTGCAGTTCTCGCAGCGCACCTTTGAAAATTTGGCATTCAAGTCTTTCCCTACCTGGAGGACTGGCTCCTAGCAAGCCCATCAAGACAGGCTACAGAGAGAGCAGTAGCCACAGCATCTCAGTTCTTGATTTCTATAGGGGTTCTGCTGAACCTGGAAAAGTCACAGCTTCAACCCTTGCAGCAGCTCCTCTTCATAGGGGCCCTCTTAGACACCACACAAGTGAGGGCCTTTCTCCCAGACAGGATGAATGACATACTTAAGATGGCATGTTTCATTATGGAAAACATCCCTGTCCAGGCTTGTTTCATGCAATGGATGTTGGGCCTCATGGCCTCTTCCGTCTTCACAATGCCCCTAGCTCAACTGCACATTAGGACCATTCAGTGGATGCTCAGCACACAGTGGTCCTCAATAACACATCCCCAGTCACCCCATCAAAATGACGGCGCCTCTGCGTCAATCACTTGCATGGTGGATACAGGAGGACAACATGCTTCAAGGTCTCCCCTTCGCCCCGCTGGAATCTCAGATAACCATCACTACAGATGCATCTCTCCTTGAGTGGGGCGCCCACTGCCAGGGCTATTGCACTCAAGGACTCTGATCCCAGGCAGAATCGCATTTCCACATCAATGTTCTGGAGATGAGGGCAGTCCTGTATGCCCTCCGAGTCCTGGAAGATGTCAGTCATAAGGTAATCCTTCTTCAGACAGACAACAAAATTGTGATGTATCACATCAACAAGCAAGGGGAAGCACAGTCCTGCCCTCTCTGCAGAGAAGCCATGAGGGTATGGGAGTGGTGCCTTGACCACAGTGCCCTGATTCAAGCAGTTTACCTGCCAAGGATCCAGAGCAATCTGACAGACCACCTCAGCAGGTCAGAAGCGGATCCTCATGAGTGGTTGTTAGCACCAGACGTCGTACAGTTGCTCTTCGATGAGTGGGGTACTCCAGACCTGGACATTTTTGTGTCCCCACTCAATGCAAAACTGTCTCAATTCTACTCCAGAAATCCAGAACGTGGGTTGTTTGTGTGTCTTTTTTTTGTCTGGCTCCAGTAAACTAGCATTATGCAGGTATCACTGTAGTACAGTGTTGTTTTTCTCTCTTTTTGCGCACCACTGTTTGTAGTTTGGCTTGTTAGTGCGTAGCTGCCATCCTGGATCGTCAGGATAGAGATGAGGAAGGGGAATAATGGGGGAAACTAGAATTTAATAAATCTTTGTTCTAAATTGTCACTGGAAATCTTTCCTCAGAGGTTGGTTTGTGCAATGACTGCTGCCTTGGCATTTTTAAGTATACTCACCCAGGTCAGGATGTTAGTGCAGTGGCAATGTTGCCACCGAACCTGGATCATCAGAGGGCCGGTGCGGCGGTAAATAAGATTGAGCACTGTCTAGAGTGAAAACTGCCACCTAGAGGACCACAAGTGTCAGTACAGTCAGAAGTCGGCAGCATGTGGGGATAGGGGAGAGTGTGCATGCTGGCACCATGTGATGAAGAGTGTGCTCTCAGTGGGAGAGAATAAAGTGGGGAGAAATGGCCGTCATCAGGCAGAGGAAGCTCCGCTCTGCCCTTCCCCCACCTATCATAGGGTCTGTGTTTGTCGCCATGGATGACCTTTTGCACTGGGCAGCTGGATTTAAGTTGGGTAATCTTGCAATTGAGCAGAAGGCAGTACCTCACCTCTGGGGGGGGGCGGTTGCACGCTGAGGGAGCTAACATTGCAGTGGCCAGTGAAAAGAATCTCTGTATCCCTGGAGTGCCATAGTCTCGGAGCTCCACAGGACAGGAAGGTGGCTCTAGCAGTTGTGGTAGGGCCTCCTGGTTGATACACCAGGAAGATAAAAAGAAAATTGAAACAATGTATACTGTCCCAGGAAAAATTAAACCCGCAGGAACTTGTAGGCAGCACAGTAATGGTTTGATGGGGGGAGGTAGTATTTCTGGGTTGCTCCTGCCAGGGCTGCACTTTCCAATTTTAAAAACTATCAACATGATTCCATTTGGAGAATTGTTTTTTTTTTAAAGCCCATGGAGACAGGATTAGGGTTGGGGGGATGGGAAAACGAAAGATTGATGCTCCAAATCTAAACTCTAAGCTCATTAGCAGGACTGAAGGCTGCGTCACTGCAATCCCAGTGAGATGTATTCAGCTGCCCTCTGTGGCAAAACAATCAACTGGGCCAAACAACCTCTATGAAGCTTGACAGCTAGAATAACCTCCAACGCACTGCAATGATAGCTACCTTGATGACCGTGCTGCTCATCGTTGTCAGGGCAGTTGGACAGGTGAGCTGCTGCTGTTAATAAATGACTTTTTATATTAAAAAACAAACAAAAAATGTGATACAGAATCTCAGTGTTGTGAGAACGGCAGTGGGTTCTTCTAGCCACATCTAGGGAGAGTATTGGACTTTATTTTGGTTGTCTACATAAACTGTTGACAGAGGTTTACCCTTTCTAGATTTCCTTTAGATTGTTGTAATGTGTAGTTTAGCTGAACGAAAAACATAACTTTTTGTTTATTGCTGGTAGCTGTATTAAAACTGGCTGGAATGAGATGTATGTTGGGGGGCAAGGTAGTGCCTCTCAGCCTTGAGAGGAGAAAGTGCAACAACCAGTGCCACAGTGACCCCTCTAGTGGGCCAGTGAGCTTGTTCCCTCCAGGGTTAGCTGCAGTGTCTGAGGCCGTTAGGAAGGCAGGCAGTACCATTTTGTGTGTGTGGAGGGTGCTAGGATGGGGAAAAACCTAGAGGAGAAAAAAATAACTTGGCCAAAGCAGGATGAGAATGAACCCCCCGCAGACCCCACACTACTGACCATGGCTCCCATCTCACAACCTATTATCCAGACACTGGAGGAAGAAGGAAAATAAGAGCCCCTACTTGGGAGGGGGGTGCAACAATGCAAGGCTGGGTACATCGGTTGAAGGGTTGACTGGAGAGGCAGGTCAGCTGTACGACAAAAATTTCTATTGGTAAAAAAATTTAAAAAACACAGTATAAATGGCAACAATACTAGTTTGTATAAAATTCTAACCTAGAATCTCTGTGGGTCATGATGTGTCCCACATTTTGAAGCCCACTGTCCCACATATGATATACTATCCTTGATGTACCACTCCTGGTAAGGCTGATCAGTCATGAGGAGAGCTGGCTGGAGCTTTGCTGATCATAGTGGGGGGGGGGAGGCGCACAGTGGCATCATTACACAAGAATCATAAGGGTTGCAAAGTGCCCCCACTCGCTAAATTTATTAGGAAAACCTTGTTCTAGGGGTTCATAGGGGTTGCAAGAGACATCATAGGGGTTGCAGGAAACATCATTGGGGTCTCAACTGCAACTCCTGGCTACCCCTAAATGACGCCACGGGGGGATATCCGTTACAGCTGGGGGTGAGTATAGAGACATTATCTGTCTGAGTACCTGCTTTATTTTCATGGGGGGGGGCAGTCATGTAACAGCCAGCTACATACCCTCCCTGATTGCATAAGCATCTGCCCAGTGTGTGATGGCCCAGGTTCTGGACTCGAACCATTATTATAAGCATACAGGCTGCTCACAGCTTTCAAGTTCTTTTGTTTTTCTTTTCTATATTTACTGTTTATGGCCCCTTCTGTTCACCCCACCGGACCCTATCTTCTGAAAGCCCTAGGCAGTGTATGCTCCTGTAACTCCACCCCAGGTATCTTCCCTGGGGAAACAGAGGGCCCACCCCCATCCTGCCTTGGTTTGTCCCCCCTAAGGCAGGAAGGGAGGAAGGGGACCCTGCTACATCCCCTCCCAGTCCGTAAGTCTGTGTCGGGTGGTTTGGCCGGCCCCACAAAGGAGCCAGGTTAAGGAGTCTCTGGACTGC
This sequence comes from Neoceratodus forsteri, assembly GCA_016271365.2. Classification (NCBI taxonomy): domain Eukaryota; kingdom Metazoa; phylum Chordata; order Ceratodontiformes; family Ceratodontidae; genus Neoceratodus; species Neoceratodus forsteri. Next base: position 113,116,161 of record JADMNL010000034.1, on the reverse strand, counting down.
TGGGTCCCATCTGCAGGTGTCCGGTGTGAGGGTTTTCCGCATTTCTGTTCCGCCCCTACAGACGTCGGCATGCAATAGAGACCAAGGAGGCGGAGCACACTGAGACATGCTGCTGCTCTGGTTTCTGTCTGATGTTCTCCCACCCGCATGTCTGCTGTCCCACTGCACCTCCACCCGTGGTATCCCATGTGGCGGAAAAGTGGTGGGACAAGTAGCCCTCTCTCACCGGAGGAAGAGAGCAGCCCATCGGGCACTCAATCTTCCTCCCCCCGGCTGGCCCTCCGACAACACAAGACTGCTCCCGATCCCGGGTAGCCGGCATTGCAAACAGTAGCGTTACTGCTGCGCCGGCGGGCCAGTCCTACAGCTTTCAAATTCTAGTAAAGATCACCCCCCCAAAAGAAAAACAGTAGGTGGGTCATTAAAGCCATTTATTCAGCTTGTGAGATTTTTTTTTTTACCATCACAGCCCCATGTACCTTAACTATGCAGGCCCATCCGTTCCTCAGTGCCTGACAAAGTCACTCTGCTGGCCTTTGGAATCCCCTATACAGATGCCCCTGGGCCTTCTTTGCTGGAATTATGATCTATTTGTTCATTTGGTGGGAGTGGTGCTGCAAACCAAGGCACAGTACAGAGCTGAGACACAGTTGCCCAAGATTGCAGGGGAGATCCAGCTAGGAGGAGTGCCAAGGATGGTTACTGTAGGTGGTACTGGTGCACAGCCGAAGGAAGTTCTGGCTGGTGGGCCACAGGAGACTGACAGAACTAAAAAAAATCCTCTCTTGCTGTAGGTGAACCACCCTGTTTCACTCTCTCCTTCCTGATCTGTAGAGCAAAATGAGAAACTTTTTATTTACTTTTGTCTTTTTTTCTTCACTTTTCAAGCTTGGAACAGGATTTTTCCGAGAGGAACCCCTGCCATACCTGGTGTACCAGCCCCTGCCATGGCAGGTCCAGTGCGTCACACAGAGTCGCCGAACCAGTCGAGATAATGAGGTAGGGTGGTAATTTCTGGTGGTTGTTCAGGCATGGACATACTTGGTTTATTCTGGTCCTCAGATGTAAATTTTTTTTTTTACAAACATACTGTAAACCTATGTGAAAAGGAAAAAATTACTCACCTTAGTAATGTTGTTTCTTCTAATGGAGTCTTGCTATATTATGACAATTGCAGTTTGTCCCACCATTAGAACTGCTCCGGAGGTGAAAGAGTTAACTCCATTCCACGAATGGAACTTGAAACCCGAGCTCTAAAGAAGCTCTGTCTGTGTAGTTTCAAACCTGAACTGTCAGATCTTTCTGAGCAAAAACTCACTAAGGTCTGTGTGGAAGCTGTAACCTACACTAGCCAACTGGCTACCTAAATATTAACACCCATTGCTGGTCCCAACACCAAAGACTCAAGTCAGAGGACCAGAACTAATAGTATAATTTAACAATAAGAGAAATTAGGAAAAAGAACACACACCCCCCAAACCCCAAGAGGGTGAAAACACATAAAAGGGCATAAAATAGTGCCCACACTAGGCTGCCACCCCATACCCAAGTAGAGTTCTGAGAGAGGCAGGCTGGGGGAGGTCATAATATAGCAAGACTCCATTAGAAGAAACAACATCACTAAGGTGAGTATTTTTTCTTCAAATAACATGAAGTCTTGCTATATTATGACAATGCAACTACACAGCAGTACCTCCATGGAGGAGGGACAGAACCTACTTAGGGAATAGGCTCTGAAGCACAGCTGTGCAAACCGAGCATCTCTCCTAGCCTGGACATCCAGGGAGTAATGCTTGGTGAAAGTGTGTACCATTTTCCAAGTAGCAGCTTGACATATCTCCAATATAGGGATGTCTCTGGCAGCAGCTAGAGCGCGGCTGTACCTCTGGTAGAATGAGCCCTCAAGCCAGAGGGGGGATCTCTGCCCAGTTTCTGATAACAAAATTGGATACAAGAGACAATCCACCTGGCAACTGATCTCTTAGTGGCAGGTTTCCTTTCCCAACCTCACCATAAGTGAGAAAAAGTTGGAGAGGATTGAACCTGTGACCCTTAGTACGTTCTATATAGTAACTTAGGGCCCTCTTAATGTCCAAACTGTGCAATCTCCTCTCACCAGAAGAGAATGTTCAGTGAAAAACACTGGAAGGAGATAGATTGGTTAAGATGGAAATCTGAAACCACCTTAGGCAAAAACTTCCTGTTAGTCATACTAACATACTATTTGCCAGCAGATTAGGCCTTACGGTCTATCGAGTCTGCTCGAACCTTAGATCCTTAGTTGGGTGCCGAGACCCTCCCATCCCTTGTGCTCCAGAAACCCCTATCATCCATCCCCACCCACGGGACAGGCCATCATCTGATACATCCACTTTCTGTGTCTGTCCCACCCTCTCTTAAAGCTCTCCACTGTGGATCTCTGAACCAGCTCACCAGGCAGAGCATTCCAAGGGTCCACCACCCTCTCAGTGAAAAACCTCCTCCTCTTTTCCCCCCTCACCCTTCCACCTTCCAACTTCAAACCATGCCCTCTGGTGATACCTCCCTGCTTTAGTCTAAAGATCCCCTCCATGTTTACCCTATTTATTCCCTTGAGGTACTTGAAGACCTCAATCATGTCCCCCTGTCTCTCCTCTCCTCCAATGAAAACAGGCAGAGCTCCTCAAGTCTGTCCTCGTAAGTCAAATCCCCTAGCCCTCGTATCATCTTTGTTGCCCTCCTCTGTACCCTCTCCAGGAGCTGTATGTCCCTCTTCAAGTGTGGTCTCCAGTACTGTACACAGTACTCAAGGTGTGGTCTAACCAGTCCATTGTACAGTGGCAGAATCACTTCCTTGCTCCTAGAGGTGATCCCCTTGATGCATCCCAACATCCTGTTTGCCTTGCTAGCTGCTCTCCTGCACTGCTCAGTGTTATTCATACATGTATCCACCATGACCCTAGGTCTTTTCCCTATTGAGGCTTCCAGCACCTCCCTCCCAGGGTGTACCTGTGTTTAGGGTTTCCCCGACCAAGATGCAACACCTTGCACTTGGTGATATTGAAATTTAATTTCCATGTGTGAGCCCAGCTTTCCAGGGTGTCAGGTCCCTTGCAGGGCCAACCTCCCTCTTCTCCCTCAACTTCTGCTCCCATCTTGGAGTCATCCATGAAGAGACTCATTTCACACCTATACCATCCCTGATGTCTGATATGTATGCATTAAACAGGATTGGACCCAGGACCGAGCCCTGTGGTACCCCACTACCAACCTCTGTAGGGTTCGAGAGCTCCCCACAGACCACTACTCTCTGAGTGCGTCCAGCTATCCAGTTTTCAATCCATCTGACCATCAAAGGGCCTACTCCTAACCCCATCAGTTTCTCCACCAGACCATTGTGGGGGACAGAGTCAAACGCCTTGCTGAAGTCCAAGAATAATACATCCACAGGCTTACCCCTATCCAGTTCTGATGTTACCCATTCATAGAACTCCACAAGGTTGGTTTGACATGATCTACCTGGCACAAACCCATGCTGCCGACTATCAGACCTCCACCTCCTCCAAGTAAACCCCAATCGTTCCTTTAGTATACTCTCCATTAATTTTCCCACCACCGAGTTAAACTATACCTTATCCTGTTGAAAGAAATAAAGTCAGTTTCTACTGACAAGGGCTTACCAACTCACTTATCGTCTAGCAGAGTGATAGCCACTAGGAAAACAGTTTTCCAAGTTAGATACTTAAGCTCTGCAGAAAACAGAGGTTCAAAGGGTTGCATTAACTGGGCAATGCAAACATTAAGGTCCCAGGCAGGGGCCGGATCCCGAAAAGGTGGATTAGTATGAAGTAATCCCTTAAAAAACTTGGAAAATACAGGGTGGGCGGAAAGAGAGGATGGCTTTCCTGCTGAAACAAAAGTAGAGACAGCTGCCAAATGAACTCTCAGGGTAGCTGGTCTCAGGCCCAAAGAATTAAGATGGACCATGTAGTCTAACACAATGGGCAAATCAGCAGATTCTGGGGAAATATGTTTCCCAGAACACCAAATGGAGAACCTTTTCCACTTAGAATTATAAGTAGCCTAGTGGAAGGCTTCCTAGAAGCCTTTGAGATTTCAAGGACACCCTGAGAGAGGTGTAGGTCAGCAATTCTAACTCCTCAAGAGCCAGGCCTTGAGGTTGAGGGATTTGAGGTTCGGATACCAAACTCTCCCCTGGGCACAGGTTAATAGGTTGTGATTCCTGGGGAGACACAGGGGGAGATGGACTGTCAGGGACGGAAGGAGTGGGTACCAGGGCTGCCTGGCCCAATCTGGGGCAATCAGAATCACCCTGCAAGGCTGGGATCTGATTTTTATTAACACCTTGAATAGGAGAGGGAAGGGGAAAAGCATAAAGAAACTTCCCTTCCCAATCCAGGAGAAGGGCGTCCAGAGGACTGAGCCCAACACTGGGGGCCTGCAACAGAACATTGGAAGTTGGTGATTGTCTGGGGCTGCAAAAAGATCTATCTGAGGGGTGCCCCATCTGGCAAAGACTATCCCCAGTACTTGAGGATCCAGAGACCATTCGTGATGGCCCTGAGAAATCCTGCTGAGAGCATCTGCTAGGACATTGTCCTTTCCTGGAAGGTGAACTGCTATGAATGAAGTGTTCAGGGAATAGGCCAGAGACCACAACTTCATTGCCTCGGTGCACAAGGCCGAAGACCGAGTGCCCCCCTACTTGTTGATGTACCACATTGTTGTGGTATTGTCTGTTCTGACTTGTACCACTTTGTTCTGGACAGAAGCAGAAAACGCTTGAAGAGCTAAAAAGACAGCTCTGAGTTCCAGCAAATTGATGTGGAGCAGAGATTCCTGGGGGGATCACACTCCCTGAGTGGAGAGGTCGCCCATGTGGGCTCCCCACCCCAGGAGGGAAGCATCCGTAGTGAGGGTCAAAGTGTGAGAAAGGGAATGAAGGGGACCCCAGTCTTAAATTGTTCTGATCCTGCCACCACTGGAGGCCTGGATCAAGGTTGAGTCACTGGGACCAACTTGGAAGGGTCTCTTCTCTGAGACCAATAGGCTCTCAAGTGAAACTGAATGTCCCTCATCTGAAATCTTGCTCCCTGCACTACAGCTGTGGGCGCAGCCATGCGCCCAGGAGCTGCAGAAAGTGTCTTGCTGGTCGAGACCTGCAGATTGAAGGAGGAGGTCAGAGCCACCAAGTTCCTTACCCTTTCTAAGGGAAGAAAAGCTCTGGCCAGATTTGTGTCCAATTCTGCACCTATGAAGGTGAGTACCTGAACTGGTTCCAGAACGACTTTGGTAGATTTAGAGGAAGCCCAGGGAGGTGAGAAGCTGCTGGGTGACTTGCAGGTGAGATTTTACCTGTTCTGGGACTGGCCTACAATGAGCCAGTCGTCCAGATAAGGAAAAACAGCAATCCTTTGCCTCCTTGAGTGAGCCACTGCTACTGCCAGACATTTTGTAGAATACCCTTGGGGCAGAGAGTAAGGCCGAAGGGCATTGCTCTGAACTGGTAGTGACCTGAGGGCAGTTCGAATCTGAGGTACTTTCGGTGGGAGCTTCTGATTGGGGCGTGAAAATAGGCATCCTTGAGGTCAGGAAGCTAGCCAGTCCCCTGGCCTTAGAGAGGGTAAAATCATTGCCAGAGTTACCATTCTGAACTTTGGTTTCAAAAGATGCTTGTTCAGATATCTGAGGTCTAAAATGGGCCGCCATTCTCCTGTCTTTTTTGGGGTAAGGAAGTATCTGGAGTACAGACCCTTGCCCTGGTGTAGGGGAGGAACCCTTTCTACCGCTCTGAGAGCTAACAGGGTTGAGACCTCTGCTTCTAGAGCAGAGGTCTCTAAAGACTGCAGGTGGAAAGACCTGATTCTCATCTTTGGGAACTTTTGAAGCTGAGAACCAGACCCTGGCCACTACTTCCAGAACCCACTTGTCTGAAGTTAAAGACACCCAGTTCTGGCTGAAGCAAGCCAACCTACCCCTACTGGAAAGGAGAATCGGCCTGGGCACCCCATCAGGGTGCCTGCTTGGAGGTGCTTTAGGCTGAGGGGTGGGGGCAGGCCTGCCCACGCCCATCTGCCTCTGCCTCTGAAGAACCCCTCTGAGCATAAGCAGAGGGAGGCCTGAGTTTGGTAAAAGGCCTGTGGAAGGCCTACCCTACCCCTGGGGATGTGCCTCTGAGGAGTGGCTTGCCGCTCCTTGGTTTGGGCACTTTTATAGGTAGTCCTATATTTATCCATCTTCTTCATATAATTCTCTGTCTGCTCCCCAAACAGAGAATTTCCCACCACAGGAAAATCCATAGCCTTAGTCTGGGTATCCTGTGACAAGCTAGTACACCTGAGCCAGGCCAACCTACGAAAAGCTACAGATGTGGCCATGACTCTAGATGAAACATCATTAAAATCCACAGCAGCATGAAACTGCACCTTAGAAGCCTCAATGCCATCGGCAGCCACCTGCTCCAGCTCACTAGCAAGCTGGCATGGGGCTTGTTTGGCTAAATCCATAACAGTATCCCATCTAGATTTCTGATACCTTGCTACATAAGCCATATAATTTGCTTGCCTGAGTCCCAAGGACGCTGCCATGTACTGTTTTTTTGCCATGGCATCAATCTTCCTGGAATCCTTGTCAGGAGGATGTGAAGCCAGAGGAATATTAGCTTTATCACAGGCTGCAGCCTGAACTACTCCAACATGACTACATTGCTGAGAAAGGAATTCTGTATCAGGACCTGACAGTGTGCACCTCCTGTCCATCTTTTTATCTACAGGAGGCATAGAATTAGGAGTTTTTAAGATTTTTATTGTTTGTTTCCTAAATGACTTATGCAAAGGAATCTCCTAGACTCTGGTATATCCATCATTTCTACAAAATCAGGCTCCTCTTGCTCATCCACAGCTTCCTCCAAAGGAAGCTGGAGGGTTTCAGCAACTTTTTTGTAAAACATAAAATGAGAGGGGGGACTCAGAAAGCATGAGGGGAGATTCTAAAGGTCTGTCTGGGGAGATGTCCGGTTCAATGGGCATACCCAGACCCTCCAAGTCACATTCATACTGTTCATAATCATCCTCCCCCTCCTCTGGTTCATAAAACTCCTCAACATCGTATTCCTGAACCGATGGAACTGACGAACCGTCCTTTTACCAGATAGTTGGCGGTTCGGACGGAACTGAAAGTGACTGGACAATCTGAATAGCTCTTGCTATCTCTGCAGCAGTTGGAGTAAAATTTTGGGCTCCAAACCTGCTGACTTTCTTATTCTCTTTACTGGAACTGGTTCATCCGAGGCCAGCTTTTCGTTTGCCGAGGAAGTCTCGTCCTGGTCAGAGGGCACTCCCTCCGGTTCGGTTGGCACCGAACCGGGCTGGCCATCCGGGTCAGTGGACTTTTTGGCCTCTCGTTCCCTGAGCCTGCCCAATCTCTTTTCCAGGGTGGCTGCAGGGAAATTCTTACAAATCTGGCAGTCTGAATGGAGGTGGTCAAACCCCAGACAATAAACACATGTGGTGTGTGGATCAGCCTTGGCAAAGACTTCCCCACAGACATCACAGTGTTGAAACCCAGTGGGCCCGGTTTTTCTTTTGGGTTTCTCAGACATAATGCCAGCCTAACCAGAAAAACTTGCCCTTTAAACGGCAGTGCCAGGCAAGACACCCTTATCGGTTCCTAACCGTGTCACGGGTATGGGAAAAAACCGTAATGAAATCCGTTTTTTTTAGAACCGATAAGAACCGGGAACCGCACTCTAAAGTCTCAAGTTTAAAAACTTTAAGTTTTACCCAAGCTGATCGGTTCAAAACCGAACCGATAAAACTTACAAGTTCCACACAGAATTAAAAAATGAAATTACTTACGATACCACAGACAGAGCTTGAACCGATCGGTTTTGCGGTTAAAATAAAACTATTCTCGGTTGAATCGAACCGAGAAAACACTGTTTAAACCGAGAAATGAACCGAGCAGTAGGAGAAATCTCCGGAGCGACTGTTCAGTGAGGCGGAGTAAAGAATCTGACAGTTCAGGTTTGAAACTACACAGACAGAGCTTCTCTTTAGAGCTCGTGCTCTAAGTTCCATTCATGGAATGGAGTTAACTCTTTCACCTCCGGAGCAGTTCTAATGGTGGGACAAAATGCAATTGTCATAATATAGCAAGACTTCATGTTGTTTGAAATGTCTGTTGCGAGTAGCTTGGTTGCAGTCTATTGCGAGGGACTTGGCTGCAGTCTATGGCGAGCGGCTTGCATTTTCCTTTTATAGACAACTTGCTTTAATTGTTGTGAGCATCTCGCATTAGTAGCATGGTGGAGCATCAAGCAGATGACATTTCTGGCTGCTGAAGGAAACAGCTGATCTTACTTCGAGTGGGAGCTCCTGTAGCAGGCTATTACCCTTAGGACTAGTGCCGCAGCACCTAGAATCCACTGAAACTTTTATGTAGTACCCAGCAGGGCGCCCTCAACATCAGCTCACCCAACATCGGTCATGGTACAAAAGGGGGAGGTCCCTGGCTCCACCTCAGTTCTTTTCCCGCCGGAGACCCGCTCTCAACGGGAAGCCTTAGTTTTGTTTCGCTAGTTCTAGCGAAGTTTTTCTCTAATTCAACCATCTACTGTCAGTTTCTTACCATCGCATGTCTTCTCCATCCTCGGTCTCGTCCTCTGGGCCTAAGAAGACCAAGTGTTCAAGTGCACCAGGCCTGCGTTTTCTGCCTGGGACCAGACTACGATCTTCAAGCCTGTAAAATCTGCAAGAGCTTTACCAGCAGGACTAGGATCCTGCACCTGAAGGCCCTTAAAGCCCACCTTCTGGAAAAACAGGTTCAAGTCATGCAGAGCTGTCAAGGGGAGAAACCTAAGTATCAGGACAAATCCCACCACAAGTCCCGTGAGAAGGACCGTGGTCGGTCTCACTCATGTTCCAGATCGCGTTCTCCCCACAAGAAGACCTCTTCGTCAGGCTCAGGCGGCTCCAACCATTTGCGCCATTCTAAGCATTCTGAAGACAGGACGAAGTCCTCAACTCCCACCAAGTCACTGATGCCAGCCACGGTGCGGGCTTCTTCGGACAAGACTCCCGAAAAGGCAAAGGTCATGCCGTTGCATCTTCCTTCAGCTTCGGGAGAGTTTTCCGAGGCCTCTTCTTCGGCACAAGCCTCGGCACTGCCAAAAAAGGCCCCCATTTTGGCTTTCCCCGGGGCTTCGGGTAAGCCACTGCTAAAGGAGTGGGATCCCCAGGTCAAGACCCCTTCAGGGTCCCACCCTTCTAAGTCGGCCAAACCAGATCCAGTCCCAGCTACGGTGCCCGCCCCAGATTCCAATGTTGGCTGACCTTCAGAAAAGACCACACCGGCTAAAGTACAGTCGCTGGTTCGCAGGTCTTCGACCCTGGAGGGAACTTCTTCAGATGCTTCCACCAAGGCCCTTCCGGATCCTCTGGCTTCACCTATCCCCCTGACGGGGACTGCAGCTTCTGTCTTCAATAAGGAAGAATTGACAGAACTCTTTTCTTTGTGGTCGAGCCAAGTTAAAAAGGACATTGCTCCCCCGAAGCTGGACCTGACACCGGTTCCCGACCGGCCGGACATTCAGGGCTCCGAGGACCTTCCTCCGATGTCACCATCTAAGCCCTCGCCAGGTGAGCGGTGCAGACTATCTAAGTCCCGCTCCCCCTTGGTGGTCAGATCCCAGTCATGGTCCAAGGACCGTCGACGGCACCATTCACGGTGCATTAGCCCTCGCCAGTCTCAGCCCTCGAGCAAGTCCCGCAGCTGCCATAGGTCTCTCAGCCACCACGGGTGCTCTCGTAGCCATCGCCGCTCCAGAGACAGGCGCCGGTCACCGCTCCATCATCTGACCCCGAGTTGATGCCGGTCATGTAGCCGACGTTGGTTGGTCAGTGGCCAATGCTTGAGAGGTCAAAGCCCATCCAGACAGAGGTCGGCTTCCCTTCATCCTAGCAGGAGCCGGTCTTCCTCTTCCTCCTCTGCCTCGGATTGGTCCCTCTTAGGAGCCAGGGGCTCTCCCAATGATAAGGAGACCCCTCAATCACCTCCTGACAATCCAACCTTTATGGACATCATGAGGCATATCCATGCCTCCAATGGATGGGAGACGGAGGACCTGGATCCAGAATGCCAGAGACTTGCAAAGTACCTGAGGCAAAAGGAGCTTAAGCCACTGGTAGTGTATCCTTTAGTGGATACCTTCCAGGACCTTACAAGGATTACCTGGAAGCATCCAGCCACAATCCTGGCGGTTCCCAAAAAATTGGATAGGCTATATAGAGCGCTGAGGGAGGAGCCTTTTCTGGTGGAACACCCTCAGGCTGACTCCATGGTCATAGCGGCTGCTCATGATAAGTCTAAGCAGCTGAAGCACTTTAGTTCTCAGCCTCCCAATCAGGAGTCCAGATATTTGGACCAGGTGGGCAAGAATTTGTATTCTGCATCCACCTGCTCCATAAGGTCCCAGAACTTCCTAACGCATATGGTCCAGTGCCAGAATGCATTATGGGAGAAGGGCCAAGAAGTAGCCAATGCCTTGTCAGACTCAGCTCAGAAGATAGAGCTACTGGAAATCTTAAAATCAAGCTCAGACATAGGCACTCATGAACTGCGTGCCTCGCATAGCACTGCAGACATGGTGTCAAGGGTGGCGGTTTCCGGCAACTGCCTGAGGCACCATGCCTGGTTAAGAGTCTCTGGATTCTCCCAGGACCTGCAGTCCAGAATCAAGGACCTTCCCTTCCAGGGTTCCGTTTTTTTCAGAGAGGAGATTGAGAAGCTCATCTCTCACCTCCAAGAGTCCGGGAAATCAATTTGGTCCGTCCGACAGCTGTACAAGGAGGACCAAAAGCGCTTTCGCAAACAGCCCTTTCGGAAGTCCTCATGATAACCTGCTCATGGCAACCAAGCTTCACAGAGAGAAGGCTTCAAAAGGAAGGCCACAACCCAGCAGACTGGGGGAACTCCCTTTCAAGGCCCAAAGTCCTCCCAGCCTTCTATGCCTACTCCCGGTTCTTCCCAATGACTCCCTGCTGACCTCCCCCTCCTCCAGAGTAGACACAAGGGGAAGCAGTAGGGGGTCGCTTCTCCCTCCACTTGGAGGGATGGAGCAAAATTACCTCAGACCTTTGGGTCTGAGACATTATAAGGAGGGGACATATGTTGGGTTACACAAATCCCCCCAGAGACGCTACCAAGGTCCTCACATTATCCTCCTTCACACATAGGACTCATAGAGGGAGAGATTCAGGCCCTCTTACAGAAAAGGGCAATAGAGCCAGTTCCTCGGGGCAGCAGGAAAAGATAATCTTATCTGTGTCAGTCTTCACCATTCATCACCTTTGGGTTATGGCGGAGGTCATGACCCCGGGGCTCTTTTTTGGATGGGCGGGTGAGCACATCATCGGCGCCGCCAGGTTGCTTGGGTTATTGCTGTTGACTCCTCCCTACCCACCAAGTTCTTCATCTCCGCCATCGAGGTCACCTCGTGGGACGCTCGAGAGAAGAAAGTAGGCCTAACCTGCTCGCAGTAATTTATCCTTGCGACTCCGTGTCGATTCTCGGTGCCAAAGTCCATCGGCTCCCTTCCTGCCGGTTCTGTTCACCATACTCGACGTCACCCGGTAAGATCTTTCCATTATTTTTGTTATTCTGCGACGGCGAGTCTTATTTGGTGTTTTTTTCTCCATAGGTCATGTCTCGGTTGGAAGGCAAGAAAACTTCAAAGACGGGATGGCCCCCCATGCGACAGTTCCCATGCGACTGAAAATACTCCATCGCCGACCAGCACGACTGTTGCCTTACGTGTCTTGGCCCGCTTCATGACATGGATTCGTACAATGCTGGTTTCTCTATGGACCGCTGGGTCATCGAGCAATGCGCGTGGAAAGTGGGGTGAGCTCCGTCAACTTTTGGGGGTCGGGCGCGCACTCGTTGGCCAAGCCATGTTCTCTCTGCCTTTCCTCGGGTCCCCTCCTGGTTCTGCTCACGGACCGAGGAGGAGCCTTGGCCTCTTGTAGCCTAGCCATGGGCGAGGCTTCTCCCATGATGCAGGGGCCCAGTCCGTTTCCTCCGGGAGACAGACGGGAGGCACTGCTTGGCACCCGCCTTCGGGGGCAAAGGCTCCCCCGGTGTCGGACCCGCGGCTCAGAAGGCCCGGGTCGGTGCCATCTTCGACGCCATCTGTCAGCACCGTTTTGGGCCTTGGCACCGTGGGCCTTGACGGAGTCGTCATCGGTGCTGGTCCGTCGCTCGATGCCGTGGCTGCTGTCGGCACCATTTGCAGAGTCGAGAGTGCTAGCGGCGCCGTGGGAGGTTCTACAGCACTGTCTCTGACTTTTTCTTACCTCAGCGCCGAGGTTGAGCAAGGCGCCGTGTCCAGTTCTGGGGCCATTCACAGTTCAGGACATGGGCACGGCACCATGGGGGTTTCAGATTTCGGCGCCAAGAGCGCTGTCAGAGCCATTGTTGGTGCCGTCTCTGTCCTCGGCGCCACTGTGGGATGGGACAGCACTGTGAGGCTCTCTGGCCTCGGCACCGAGAGTGCTGTTGGAGCCATCGTCTGCTCCATCTCTGTCCTCAGCACCACTAGCGGTGCCGTGGGGTGGGACGGTACCATGTCAGGTTCTGGCTCGGAAGCTGCTGTCCTGGTTGGAACCATGTCCTCTTCTGCCACTGTTTGCGGTGCTGTGGAGGACACTGGTACCGACTCGGATACAGTCTCTGTTTCTGGTACCCTATTTAGTCGAGATGGCAGCAGGTGCCTGCCAACTGTTTGCCACAGGGATTTGGTCTCCACTTCAGAGGAGGGGGGGTCGAACTTTGAGTCAGATGAGCAGTCTGGCTCCTTGGAGTCAGCTGCTGGCGTGGGCACCTTTGTAGTGTCCTTGACAGGCCAGAGTTAGCCCCCCTCTGAGGAGCAGACAGTGACTGCCTGGAGCTGGGGTCAGGGGTTCTGACCAGCAGGCAGTGGTGCAGGCCACCATTGCACTGCAGCCCGGTCTCGTTGGGCTCCCTGACCCCTCAGCGGTGGTACCCCCTCAGGTGGTGTGCCTAGATCGCCCAACTTTGGGGCAAACCAGAGCACCCACAGGAGGGGAGGGTGCTGCGCCACTGTGGGATGGGACAGCACCATGAGGATCTCTGGCCTCGGCACCGAGAGTGCTGTTGGAGCCATCGTCTGCTCCATCTCTGTCCTCGGCACCACTAGCGGTGCCGTGGGGTGGGACAGCGCCATGTCAGGTTCTGGCTCGGAAGCTGCTGTCCTGGTTGGAACCATGTCCTCTTCTGCCACTGTTCGTGGTGCTGTGGAGGACACTGGTACCGACTCGGATACAGTCTCTGTTTCTGGTACCCTATTTAGTCGAGATGGCAGCAGGCGCCCGCCAACTGTTTGCCACAGGGATTTGGTCTCCACTTCGGAGGGGGGGGGGTCGAACTTTGAGTCAGATGAGCAGTCTGGCTCCTTGGAGTCAGCTGCTGGCGTGGGCACCCTTGTAGTGTCCTCGACAGGCCGGAGTCAGCCCCCCTCTGAGGAGCAGACAGTGACTGCCTGGAGCTGGGGTCAGGGGTTCTGACCAGCAGGCAGTGGTGTAGGCCACCATTGCACTGCAGCCCGGTCTCAGAGGGCTCCCTGACCCCTCAGCGGTGGTACCCCCTCAGGTGGTGTGCCTAGATCGCCCAACTTTGGGGCCGACCAGAGCACCCACAGGAGGGGAAGGTGCTGCGCCCTGGATAGCTCCTTCGGGGGCTGACCAGGGTTGCCAGTTGCCTAGGCTGGTTCTCTCAAGGAGGAGGGCGCTCTCGGATTCCGAGGGGTCGAGGGGCATGGGGTCTGTGTGGCGACCTTTTTCTGGAGCCCACCCGGGCTCTGGGAGAAGCTGTAGTGCGGCTCTCCACTCTTCCTCCTTGGTTTCTTTGAGAAGGCCCCATTTTTTTGGAGGTAGGGACTGTCCTTCTGGACCTACACGGTCCTGGTCACCTCACAGGGGGGATTCTTCTGGGCGCAGCCAAGGCAGTTCCGATATGGTTGTTCAGCTGTCGGCTGTGGGATCTTCTGGAGCACCCTCTTCTTCTGGTGCTCCTGGTGCGCTCACTAGCCCAGGCGGAGGTCACTCGATTTCTCTTCTCGGCTCTGTCCCCATCCCTCTGCCACAATCTCCGGCGCTCCCAGGCATCCTTGTTCCTAGCGGGCCTCTCTCCTGGGAGCAGTTCAGGGCCATGGCTGCTCAATTCCCCGCTGGCTTCAGGGCAATGGACAGACAGGTTTTTCAACCTCCTGCTGAGCAGCCACCCTCTGAGCAGCTGAGGTCCTCTGACTCCTCATCCCCCTCTTCTTGGGGGAGAGGAGCCTTCTGTCCACATCTCCCCAGCTGCTGATCTTGCGGAATAACAGCGATTCCTCATGAGGATGTTGGAGGACCTGCACATCGCCCCTCCCACTCAAAGCAATCCAGAGCACTCGGCGCACGCCTTTCTAGGCGACTTCAGTGAGGACACCCTTGTGGTGCCCCCCTGGCCTGCTCCCTTTCAGGAGGCGTTGTTGCGTTCACGGCGGGGGCCCTTCTCCGGAGTTTCTGCCCCTAGGGATCTCTGCCAGCGGTATAGCGCCCCCCCCAGAGTCTCCAGGTTCCATGCCTCATCCTCAGTCAGGATTGATGCAGCTGGACACTCCTGATGGGCTTCGCACCCTCCACCGTGACCAGCCCCCAGATCAAGATTCCTTGGATTTTAACTTCTGGGGGAGGAGGACATTCTACTCGGCACGGTTGCTGCTCTCTATCACAGCACATCAGGCCCACCACGCATCCTATGATAGATTCTTGTGGTCCAGGCTGGGTCAGCTTCTAGCCTCTTTGCCTGGACATGGAGCAAACCAGACAAGCAATCGCACTCTCTGCACATGGCCTGGAGCTAGCAAGGCACCAAGCGAGAGCATCGTATGATGCCATCGAGGAAGCTACCAGGGTCGTAGGGACAGTGATCTGCACTAGGTGGGCGGCATGGCCACGTCTTTCCCGGTTGTCACCCTTGGCCCAGGGTAGGGTGATTAACTCCGCCCACCAGAGAACCTATCTCTTCTCCCGTAGAGTGAGATGGCCTTTGTCAGGGCAACTTCCTTCCCCCTCTGGGGGATCCCCGTCTCACTCTCCCCACTCTTGGGCCTCCCCAGGCCCTGAAGGTTCTCCCTCTTAGTGTGTCACCCACTGAGAGCTAAGGGACTCTGTCCTTTAGGGCTAAAACCCCCTTCGGGGGGGGCTCGGGACTCACCCAAAGGTGATGAATGGTGACGATTGACACAGACAAGATATGAAAATTACCTACCTACCATAATTATGATCTTTCTGTGTATCTTCACCATTCATCATAATTCCGCCCACCATCCCCCTGGGGCCTCGGTCTCTGGGTCCCCTCCCTTGCCCCCCCTTCTTTCTTTTGTCAGGAGTGGGATAAACAGGGGCACATGGGGGATGATATTTTTAAGGGGAGAGTGGTCAGCATGCCGTCTCGCAGGAGTGTAGGCAGAAATTTCCATTTTGTACACAGTCTCCAACAGTTACACCCCCCAATTAAAAAATTTACACATCCTTTCCAAATGGCACCCCCTTCCAAACAAGTCAGATTGTTATCAGATGACTCCTCTACTCTCTAAAGAGGTTATACATATATTGGACACTCCTCAGCGGCCTACACTAACCCAAATACTACAGATTAGAATGATAATATTAACAGAGTGGCTTATGGTTTGTGACAGGCATTCAACAAAACTGTACACAAATGTGTACAGTGAGTATGCCTGTCTATACCCTCGGGGAGCACTCCTTCTCCAGGGTTCTAGCTCCACCCCTGTGGGGTGGGAGTTGGAGTTGCCCTCCATTCTCTACTCCTCCTTGTTCCCGTCAATCCTTAATTATCTTTGTCCATTGGACATATCCTTCCTTATTTTAAAGACACTAAATTTTCTCACACCAAAAATGTTCCCCTCCCCCCGGGGGGGAATTCCCAGTGTCCTGTCTTTCTTCCAGAATAGCCGTTCTCCTGCCTTTTGGAGTCATTGCCAGTAATTCTGTCATTGAGCCTTTTGGCTACTCCTTGCAGTTCCTATACAATCTGGAGACAATTCAAGGTCCAGGGTATGGTTGGTACCTCCCCCCCCCTCAAATTTATCCTAATTCCTCCTCTCTCCTTTTTCCTGTTTCCAGAGATTGGGGCCCCTACCCAATCCCCTTAGTCTCCTTCTTCTTCTTCTGTCCTCTCAGTCGTTTATTTCTCCTTTTCCTTTGTCTGTCCCTGGACTTCCTTGTCCCACCCTCCCAACCCTTTCCTCACCTCTCCAGTGACTCAGAACTGGCGGAAAGGCAGAGTCGACAGCACATAGCAGCCAACCTGCAGGCGCCACGCAGTCCTCGACGGTCTCAAGGCGGCACCGATGATGCGTCGACTCTGCCCATCAAAAAAAAAAAAAAAAAAGGCGGGGTCATGACCTCCAGCTATAACCCAAAGGTGATGAATGGTGAAGATACACAGAAAGATCATAATTACAGTAGGTACGTAATTTTCATTTATTCACACTTCTTCCTGGTCCCAAAGAAGACACTATTTTCGGCCCATCCTGGACCTCAGCTCTCTAAACTACTATATAGAATACAAAAGGTTCAGGATGGTGGCCCTTCCAGGCCTAATTCCTCTGCTGCACCAAGGAGAGTGGCTCTGTTCCCTGGACATGCAAGATGCATACATGCATATAGAGGTCTTTCCTTCACACCGGACGTTTCTGAGGTTCCACTTCTAGGGGAGGCATTATCAGTTCCGGGTTCTACCGTTAGGTCTCTCCTCCACTCCTCGAGTTTTCACCAAATGCCTAGCAGTGGTAGTTGTGGCTCTAAGGTGCGATGGTTATTATGTCTTCCCTTACCTGGATGACTGGCGTCTAGCAGCCTCATCAAGAGCGCGCCTCCTACACACTCTCAGAGACACCTATACATTATTCTGAGAACTGGGGATCACCCTGAATCTTCCCAAATCATCCCCAGAGCCCAGTCTGTGACTGTCCTTTATAGGAGTAGTCCTGGACACATTCCAGGGCATGGCTTTTCCCCCGCAAGAAAGGGGAGATCGTCTGCGAGAGGTAGCCCAAATGGTTCTCATGACCTCCCAAGTCCAAGCCAGGACCTTTCTCAGACTTCTGGGGCACATGGCAGCGGCCATTCCTGTAACCCCTTTGGCTCGCCTGCACATGAGGGTCCCTCAGTGGATGCTCAGGGTGCAATGGGACCAGAGTTCTGATGGTCTAGACCAGCTGGTCCAGATTTTGGACCCAGTCAAGAGGACTCTTGACTGGTGGCTAAACCCCTCCAACTTGGGAAAAGGGGTCTCCTTCCGGCAGGAGCCACCGAGCCAGGCCTTAATTACGGATGCTTCTGAACTCAGTTGGGGAGTGCACCTAGGGGACAGCCAGACACAGGGCATTTGGTCTCTAGAAGAGTGCAATCTCCACATCAACGTCCTAGAAATGTGAGCGGTCCTCAACGCCTTACAGGCCTTTCAAGAGGACCTAACACCAAGCTCTCTTCTCATTCAGTCAGACAACTCGGCCATTGTTTTTCATATCAACATGTAAGAGGGAACGCATTCCTACCCCCTACACAGGGAGGCGATGAGAGTCTGGTATTGGGCCCTGGAACATCACATCAGTCTGACCGCAGTACATGTTCCAGGTGTCCAAGACGCCTTAGCAGACAGCCTAAGTCAGTCTTGGTCCAATGCGCACGAGTGGGAGCTACTCCAGTTGGTAGTGGACCAGCTGTTTGACACATGAGGTCTTCCAGAGCTGAACCTCTTTGCATCCCCACGCAACGCCAAACTGCCAAGTTTTTGCTTTCGAGAGCACATGCCTGGTGCTTTCTGGCCAGACGCAGTATCCCTTTGTTGGACAAGGAGATTCCTCTATGCTTTTCCTCCCTTCCCCTCTAATCCAGAGGGTTCTCTTGAAACTACAGGCTGAGGGGGCTCGAATGATTCTGGTTGCCCCACTATGGCCATGGCAGATTTGGTTCCCACTACTTTAGCGGCTGACGTTGGAACCTCTGATTCTGCTGCCACGATGCTCACAGTTACTGTCTCAAGATCAGGGCAAGCTCGTACATCTGGATCTGAAGTCCTTGCACCTTCATGCATGGCTCCTGCAGACATAGTTAAAACACGGTATGGGATCTCCCAAGAGATGACAGACGTTCTTGTCTTGGCGAGAAAGCCCTCTACTAGGTCCACTTACGCTATGAAGTGGAAGCGTTTCTGCCTTTGGGCTTCTTCCCGTCACCTGGACCTGCTTACCTGCCCAGTGAACTCAGCTTTACAGTATCTCCTCTCTCCTTATTGCATTAAGGCTTGAGCTACTCCTCCATCAAGGTGCATATGTCAGTAATATCTGCCTATCACATGCTGGTGGAGGGCAGAACTTTAGCCCAACTGGATGTGTCCCTTACCTTTCTCCAGGGCATCCTACATATAAAGCCTCCCATTAGAGATCCCATACCCCCCCTGGGATCTCCTTTTTGTGTTGAAGAAGCTTACCCTCCCTCCTTTTGAACCTGCAGCAGACTGCGAGCTGCGTTATCTTTCCTGGACAGTACTTTTTTGATTGCTGTTACTTTAGCTCGAAGGGTTTCCGAGCTTCAGGCCCTAATGTGTAAGGAGCCTTATTTGATTTTTCACAGGGAAAGGGTTTCCTTTAGAACAAAACCTAAGTTTCTTCCCAAAGTGGTTTCTGAGTTAATCCTCAACCAGTCAGTTGACCTTCCAGTTTATTATTCTACCCCTTCCAGCAGAGGGAAAGCTCTCCTACACACATTGGATGTCCACAGGGTGCTGAGGTATTATCTGAAGCATACAGCTTCTCATCGCAAATTGGATCAACTGTTTGTGGCCTTTGCGCCTCAACACCTGGGCAAACTGGTGTCTAAACAGACTATATCAAGGTACTTAGTCCACTGTATAGTCTATTGTTACAATAAGCACAACAAACCTCTCCCAGGTTCGGTCAGAGGTCATTATACCAAAGGAGTGGCTACCTCCTTTGCTTCTTTGAAAAATGTCTCCATAAGAGACATTTGTGCAGCAACTACTTGGAGTTCAGTGCGCACCTTTGTCAGGCACTACAGCCTAGACATAGCTTCCAGGCACCGGGCCAGGTTTGGCCTAGCGGTCCTCCAAGGATTGCTCTCCTGACAAGCTTACCTTCTTGCCTATGTAGGCCATGCTGTTTGAGTCATCCTTCTCCCAGGGTGTATCACCTCCTTCACGCGGGACTGCTTAGGATTCAGTCCTAATGGTAATAGCCTGCTGCAAGAGCTCCCACTCAAAGTAAGATAGTACAGTTATGTAAGAACTTACTGTAACAGTAGATCTTCCAGAGGAACTCTTGCAGCAGGCATTGCTTTCCCACCCTCCATCCCACTGGAGAGTTCAGCCTAACATGGGCATGCTTTGCCTGGTTCGCCTATTGGGTCCTGTTCTTGGGTCTTCGGCTGGTGAACTGGAGCCGACATCGGGGGGCAGGTCCTGTTGGGTACTGCTAGCTAAGAGTTTTCTGGTGGGTCCTAAGGCCTGCGGCATTAGTCCTAATGGCAATAGCCTGCTGCAAGAGCTCCTCTCGGAAGACCTACTATTACAGTAAGTTCTTACATAACTACTATATCTGTGGCTGCAGAAGGAGATGACTGACACTTCTGGCTGCGGAAGGAAACGGGTGACATTTGTGGCTGCTGAAGAAGACGGCTGACATTTGTGACTACTGAAGGAGTCTGAAGGTTTTGTTTCACTGTTTTTTTTTTTTTGGTGGGGTGGCTATGATTTCGGCAGAATCTGCAGTCTATAGTGGCAGTTGTCTGAGTGGGCATGGAAGTTGCTCGAATTGGAAAGCCAGAGTGGGAGTAGTGATTTACTTTTACTTTTCTTTTGTAAAATGTCTAACTGGCACCTTTTTGCAGTGGTTCTGCTGGGATTTACCATGGCTCAAAAGTGCAAGTCTGTTAATCGGAGTGCCCCATTCTTGGATCCCATTGTATAATTACTTGTAAAACTGTTGTTCTTCTAGTATACAGTTCACATCCACACAGCCCAGCCAACCTTCATTGGTAAGGCTTGCTTTCGACACCTGTTTCCAATGTGCAGATCTGAGAGTAGAGGGGATGAGCTGGAGGACCATATGACTGGGTAGTACTAGTAGGAGTCAAGCTTGAAAACTGTTACTGGTGACTGAGCATGCTCAGTGGAAGACTGCTTACATGTGGATGTTAAAGAAACAGTGTCCACTTTTCAGTATTTTTGTCATAAATGCAGAAACTAGTGCGCGTGCCCACAGACACAGTTTCAATATTCAACGTGTAAAAAAATCGGGTTAGAGACCTTTTTTCCAAAAAAGACCCACTGTACTGAAATCAGTAGAAAAGCTGCACACACCTCAAAAAAATGTCAAACTCATTCATGAACGAGTTTACCAGTGGCTTGGTGCTCCATCATGATCTGGGATTTGCAGGAGTATTGGCCGGCTGACTTCAAGGCGGTCTGCTCGAGTTTTTATTTTATAACTAAAAAAAACAGAAAAACTGAATTCTTATGGTAATCCTGTAGCATGAAGACACTGTGTTGCTTACTAATGCCAGCTGCACACTTGCTACAGTGCATTTAGGACAAGTACTGAAAAGCAGACAGTTTCCTGTTAACTGAATACTAATAGCAGAACTATGGCTGCAAGTAAGTAAATACAGGTTACTCACCTGTAACAGGAGTTCTAGGAATGGTATATGTTGTTCATCCACACTGTCTGGCCAGTATCCTTGCCGCTTTAAATCTTGCCGGAAGGTCTTCAAGCTGGCTCCTCCCACTCACTCGGGTGGTAAAACTCTCGGCTCCACCCCATGACGCCAGATCTGGCCCGCTGGAAGCTCAGGTTGTGCGTCGAAGCCGGAGAGTTCGGGTGGGTCGTGTGGATGAACAACATATACCATTCCTAGAACTCCTGTTACAGGTGAGTAACCTGTATTTCTAGGGACATGGATATGTTGTTCATCCACACTGTCTGGCAGACTCCTAGCAGTTCTCTGGGAGGAGGGAGGCAAGGCGCATACCCCCTACTTAGGGAATAGAGACTGGAGAACCGAGGCCCCAAAACCAGCATCCCGGCGTGACTCAAGGTCGATGTGGTAATGGGTGATAAAGGTGTGTGCTGACTTCCAGGTAGCAGCCCTGCAGATTTCCTGGATAGGGACATCCCTGGAAGCAGCCACCGATGCAGCAGTATGGCGGGTAGAATGAGCTCTTATCCTCTGGGAGGCTCCATGCCCGCCAACTTATAGCAGAGATCTATGCAGGAGGTGACCCACCTGCCTATCGTCCGCTTGGCTGCAGGTCTGCCAGGTGCGGCTTCAGCGTAGGTGACAAACAGCTGGCGAACCTCTCCCTGAATTTCAGCCGTGCACTCCTTAGAGTAAGCGAGCGCCCTTCTAGGGTCCAGAGTATGGAGCCTATATTCGGCCTCCGAGGCATGACTGGGGTAGAACACCAGCAGAGTCAACACCTGGTTAAGGTGAAACTCTGACACCACCTTTGGAAGAAATTTCGGGTGGGGGCGCAGGACAACCTTGTCCCTGTGGAAGACCAGGTAAGGAGACTCGAGGCAGAGCACCTGGAGCTCTCCCATCCTTCTGGCTGACATGATAGCCACCAAGAAGGCGGTCTTCCACGACAGGTGAGAGAGTTCACACCTGTGCATTGGTTCGAATGGCTTGCCCATGAGCTTTGCCAGTACCAGCAGTAGATCCCACGGAGGTGGAGGTTCTCGCACCGGAGGGGAAATGTGATCAAGGCCTTTGAAAAAGTGCCAGACCACCTTCTCCTGCGCCACCGACTGCTTCCCGGCCCACGCCCGGTAAGCAGAGATGGCTGCCAAGTACACCTTAATGGTCGTCGACCGAAGCCCTTGCTGAGAAAGGGACAAAAGGTAGTCCAATATGCTCACCAAGGAACAGGAGAAAGGGTCCAGGCCCTTGCCCTGGCACCAAATGGAAAATCTCTTCCATTTGAAGGCATAGCATTTTCTGGTCGACTCCTTACGGGACGCCCAACTACATTGAGGACCTCTCGAAAGACCCAAGGCCTGGAACTCTGCCGCCAGGAACCAGGCCGTCGGTGCAGGATTGAAGGTCCGGATGGAATACCTTCCCTGATTGACTGAGAGCAGGTCCGGGCGAGCTGGAAGCTGTCTCGGGAGCCTGGAGCTGAGGCTGAGGAGATCTGGGTACCAGTACTGGCGGGGCCAGTCTGGGGCTATCAGAATCACCTGCGCCTTGTCCCTCCTTGCTTGAGAAGCACCTTGTGCATCAAGGGAACGGGAAGGTGTAGAAGGGCCCGGGGTCCACGGCCTCGAGAGAAGCATCCCCTGCAGCGAGCCCTGCTGAGGGGGCGGCATGGAACAGTCTCAGCCTCGCATTCTCCCTGGAGGCAAACAGGTCCACCTGAGGTGTGCCCCAATGGGAGAATAGATCTTGTACTACCTCCGGCAGAAGAGACCACTCGTGGGACGCAGCCCCTATCCGGCTTAGGGCATCGGCCAGGGTGTTGGAGGCTCCTGCCACATGAATGGCTAGGAGATCCGCCTCCAGGCTGTGCACGAGTGACCAGATGCGGAGAGCTTCCTTGCATAGAAGCATGGAGCGCGTTCCGCCCTGGCGGTTTAGATAGTACATGGTCGTGGTATTGTCCGTCTGGACCCGGACCACTTGACCCCGGAAGAAACGGAGCAAAGGCGGTGAGAGCTAGGCGGACCACTCGGAGCTCCAGCAGGTTGATGTGGCATCGGGACTCCCGCGGGGACCAGAGGCCGTGCGCTCGGTGTTCCCCCACATGGGCACCCCAACCCATCAGAGAGGCATCGGTCGATAGAGAGACCATCGGCTCGGGGCGGACAAATGGGATGCCCTCCTGCAGAAGAACTGGAACGGTCCACCACTGGAGAGCGTTCCACATCCCCTGGGTCACCGTCACTAGCTGGTCCAATGGATCGCAGCGTTGGGACCACTGGCTGGCCAGCCCCCACTGAAGGGGACGCATGTTCCAGCGGGCCCAACGGACCACGCTGGTACAGGCCGCCATGAAACCCAGGAGGCGCAGGAAGTCCCGGGCAGGGCGCAATTGCCCAACCAGAAATGATTGGGCAAAGGAGGAAAGAACCTCGGCCCTGTCCGCCGGGAGCCATGCTCTGGCTCAAAGAGAGTCGAGCTCTGCCCCGATGAAAAGAATCACCTGCTTCGGCTCGAGTTCTGACTTGGCCTCGTTGATGAGGAGGCCGACCTGAGAGCAAACTGGAGGGCCAGATCTCTGGACCTCCACCTCCTGTCTGGAGGGCTGCTATCAGCCAATCGTCCAGGTAAGGTAAACCCGACCCTCAGGCGCAGGGAATGCTGTCACCACTGCCATGCATTTGGTGAAGACCCTGGGAGCTGGAGATAAGCTGAAGGGCATGGCTTGAAACTCGAAGGGATCCCTCAGCTCGGCGAAGGAACCTTTGATGGGGCCAGACGGATAGGGACGTGAAGAACGTGTCCTGTAGGTCCAGAGAGCAGAACCCACGCCCGTGTTCCAAGGATGGTATTATCTGAGCCAGAGTGATCATCCTGAAGGTTCGAGACCTTAGGAACTTGTTTAGGTCGTGTAGGTCGAGAATGGGGCGCCAGCCCCCCGTCCGTTTCGGAACCAGGAAGTACCTGGACACGAACCCCGGGTTTGAGGGAGGGTCCGCCACCTCTCTTATCACCTCCTTCTCGAGGAGGAGAGCGAGGTCGGCTCGGCGAGCTGACAGCGAGGCTCCGGACACCGAGGCCCCCCGAGGTGCGACGGCTCTGAAGGGTGGGGCCTGCTCGAACTCCAGAGGCAGGCCCTTTCCTACCACTTCCAACACCCACCGGTCTGTGGTAATAGCAGACCAGGCGGAAAGGATAGCTGGAGCCATCCCCATGGGGAACACTGGGTGAGGTGACGAGGTTGGGGGCGACACCCCTCAACCCATCACTGTGCAGACTTGGAGGAGGGACCAGCCGAGGGACCACCTGGGCCTTTACCTCCCTGCTTCCTGGAGGAGGAAGCCACGGGCTTGGGTTTGGGATGCCAAGCGCGAGCCTGCTGGACCTGGTGTTGCTGGGCCGGACGTGCCGGGGGCGCAGACGGACGAAAGGGCTTGGGTTGCGGTCTGCGGCCCTTGTCCCTCTGAGCGGATGAGACCGAGTCCAAGGTGGCATTGGACTTTTCGATCCTCTGGAGGTGGCCTTCCACTCCAGGGCCAAAGAGGTCGGTCCCCAGGAAGGGGATATCCACCAATTTGTGCTGGGTATCCGCTGTGAAGGTGGATATCCTCAGCCATGCCCGACGGCGCATAGCCACTGTGGCCGCGACTGACCTTGCGCATGAGTCTCCAATGTCCAGAGCAGTCTGAAGTTGCTGCTGGCCACTGCCCTGCCCTGGTCCCATCTGCCTAACCGTGTGGTCTGCAGGTCAGCCAGGAGATGAGGGACTACTGTCCAGGAGCCCAACAGGGCATGGGAGAAATGTGCCATAAACCGCCGAGCTTGCCTGATGAAGGCCAAGGGAGGACGCAGCGTAGACTTTTCTCCCGGCATAGTCCTATTTCTTGGACTCCTTGTCGGGAGGTTTGTCCACGTCCCTAGCATTTCCGGCACTCCGGAAAACGCTGTCGGTAACTAACCCCGGGCTGAGGGATGTTCAGAAACCGGACAGGAACCAGTAGGACCGTGATACTTCCTGGCCATCCGGGCGGCGCAGGGCAGGAAGCAGGGCTGCCAGAGCTCCAAGGCTGGGTCCACAATGGCCTCGGCCACAGGAAAGGCCTCGTGGAGATCCTCGGTCCAAATATCTCCATGAGGGGATACTTGGCCCGCTTGGATACGGGCTTCGAGCTGCATCCTGTGACTCCGAGATGAGCCTGAGCAAACCCAGGAAGGACGAAGGGCTGTTTTCCAGCGACTGACCTCCAGAGGACTCCAAGTCCACTCGCTTGGAGAAAAGGGAGGAATCGTCGTCGGACTCAGAAGAGTCCGCAAAGAGCTGCCTTGGGCCTGAGCCACCCTCCACCTGCTGAGGGCGATCGGGAGTGAGGGTGACCAACAGCCTATGGGGCAGACCCTGAGCCGACCGAGAGTTCTTGGTCGGAGCCCCAAACAGCGGCTGTGGAGGCGGAGGTTCCACCAGAATCGATGAAGCAGCTGGTTTTGGCCGAACAACCAGCCTGGGAACAGGCTCCTCGGGTAAAACGAGGGGTTGTTTCGGCCGCTCTGGTGACAGCCACTTAATTGCCGGGGAAGGTGACGGCGTCGGCTTGTTCCCGGTCAGAAGGAGCTGTTGCCACATGAGGTCCTCGTATCATCGACGTAACTTACGTCGAAGCCTCCCTCATCCAAGGAGGAAGACGAGGACGAGCGGTGGTGCCATCGCTGGGTGCCGAGACCGAGACCGCCTATGACGGTGGGATCGGCTGGACCATGAAGAGTCCGAGATCGAGAACCTCGGCCTTCCGAGGATGGTGCGGGAGGGACAGGTGGAACCGGCCCTCCTCGGCTTGGAGGGTTCACCCGAGGGCTCCGGAACCGGAGGCACTGGCAAGCCCACGGGATCCTCAACTCCCACCGGGGAAACCGGTTAGAGAGGATTTTCGGCTTCGCCAGTCGACAACCCGTCCAACGGGTCGAGAAAGATCTCGACTGCGTCGACAGGAGTCTCGGTCAACTGACCTGACGGGGACACCGTGAGACCAGTGGCCGAAGCCGAATGATCGACCGAAGTCGATGGCCGACAACTTGGGGAGAAGGACCTTTCCCGCTCCCAAGAGCGTCGACGGAGGGACTTACCCTTGTCTTTCTTTTTGGACCGAGAAGAAGGTCCAGCAGACGGTCCCTCTCCTCTAGTGGAGAGGGACAGACAAAGCTCCTTAAAGGAAGCTGTGTAAGAGGAACCCAGGGAGAGCAGGATAAATGCCGAGTCGAGGAAGATGCAGCCCGCGCCGCCTCCTCTTCGAGGGTGATCATCTGCTCTAGCTGATCCGCCGAGCCCGCCACCGTGGAAACCGCCGACCGGGCCTCTTTTGACTTTACCGGAGGAAAATGTTTCAGGGCCCCAGTTGTAAACGTGCAGCACGGTCTTCGAGGACGTAGGCTGAGAAGGAAGAGCACAGGTCGCAAGCCTGTGGGTCGTGCTCAAGGCCTAAACAGTAGACACACGTGGAGTGCGGATCCGCCTGGGACAACTTCTGCCCGCAAGGGCATCACGAAACCGGGAGTTTATTTGGTCCATCGAGACATGAGGGATAGAAGACCAAGTCTATAATGCAAAAATCCTTTAAATTCGAAAACCAAGAATTAGGAACCAGTCTTATACGCAGAGTGTTAGAGGGAACCTGAGCTTCCAAGCGGTAAGGAAGATCTGGCGTCATGGGGCGGAGCTGAGAGTTTTACCACCCGGGTGGGTGGGAGAAGCCAGCTTGAAGACCTTCCGGCAAGATTTAAAGCGGCAAGGATACCTGTCAGACAGTGTGGATGAACAACATATCCATGTCCCTAGAATCTATTTCTTTTTTCACACACACACCTTTGTGTAAACAATTACAAAAACAAGTTGCATCTGTTTGTCTCAGCCATATACACTGTACATTTTCTACTTTTAGGGAATACAAGGGAATAGATTTTAACAGCTGTCTCATTTACATAAGAAATTCCCTCCTGTTTGTTTTAAAGTGCCAAGACAGAGGATTGATTGCTGCTGTTAAATGTAGCGGGCCAAGTCATTCTAATCAGTAGTTTTTAAAAGGGAGTGCTATAAAAGTTGAATTAATCGGTGTGTTTTTGTGGTGAATAAAATTATTTTTTTTGTAACTATATTTTTATTACAACGATAGTACATGTCTGCAAAACTCATGTACATACACAATAAAAGGCAGCATTCAATACAAATTTTTTAACATGGTCCTGGCACAAAGAATGTTTACTAGTAGAATGATTATTATTCTGCCACCCCCTTCATTACAACATGTGGGGGGGAGGGGAGGTGAGCATGTTATTTGTAGTATGGGAAACCTTACATCCTGGCACTGTGTATCCTTTTTTTTTTTTTTTTAAACTTTATTTCTCTCCTACCTCAGGGTCCTCTCTCCGGTGTGGATACTCGGCTCTTGGTTCTGCTGCCCACCTGAAGCCTCCACCTCTACTCCTCCCAGGTGGCATCTCGCTCCTTCCTCACCCAGTTGCCCAACCCCCTGGCTCTGAGCCCCACAGAGTGGGACCGCCATCTCCTTCCAGCGCTCTATCTAGAATCTAGACAAGTGACCGGGGAGGAGGAGAGAGACTGGGAGAACATGGTGGTAGAGCTCGACACTGGGCATGGGACCTGGCCACTGATCCCACCATCGTCTACCCCGAGGCAGGTTTTTCCCTTTCTTGTCTCCCCCTTGCCTCGCAGCAATGCACACCAAAGTGAGATGTAGCCCCACAAGACGCTCACAGGAGTGCCACCGCAGCCAATCCCTTCTGGAGAGCCCAACTGTTGCTACACTCCCAGTCTCCACCGGGGGTCGCCAGACAGCGGGTTCCTCTACACCCCTCCCTCCCAGAAAAGGAGAGCTGTCCTCCGGACGCTCTATCCTTTCCTTCCCCGCCGACCTGAGTCTACTCCCGAACCCGGGTCACTGGCGTGACGCGAGTTGTGGCGTCCAGCACCTCAACCCTCAGCGCCACCGGGCCAATACTGTGCATCCTTCTTGATCATAACCGTGTGTGAGACCTAGTTTAGTGGTGGAGGACAGCCAAGTGGGAGATCTGGCTCCCCTCCCCTGGAAAGGGGGGGGGGGCAGGGATGGCAGAGACCAGCAAACACAAGAGCAGTAGATTTGTGGTTCAGGTATGTTTCACTTTATGCACTAAAGTTTGAGTGGCCTTGTACATATGCTTGTGTGGTTTATCATTCATTTTTGCCAGGGTTGTTTTAAAAAAAGGCCAGATCTGTGTTCATTTGCACTCTGAGTCAGTAGCTGCAAGCCAGAAGGAGGAGGGATGGTGCGTCTCAGAGCATGCTCACCTTTCCAGAGGGATGACAGGATTTCATCTATTTAAAGCAGCAGTATTCACTACTGGGCAAAAACTTTAATCATACACTTTTTTAGCAAAAATCTATACCAGTCATCCTTAGATTCATCATCAGCATATTCTTAATTGCAATAGATCGTTCTTTAAACTCAATTCATTTATATATTTTTAACACTGCTTTTATAAATAATTTTGTAGTTAATGACTAAAGTTATTAAAGATTCCTTCCACTCACATATTTTAAAAATCTCTTCTGTTGCAGTTACCTGTTGAATGTGGATACTAGATTCATACTGTGGATGTATTAGGATGGTGTTACTACAAGTTTCTGATGGTAAACATAGACTTTGACGGCAGATAAGGACCGCTTAGCTCACCCAGTCTGCCCATTTCTCTACCTATTGGATGAGCTGCAGATCCTAGTTTTACCAACAGCCTATTTCCTCCTACTAGAATTGCCTTATGTCTGTCCCATGCATTCTTAAATTCCCCCACTGTTTTTGACCCCACAACCTCCTCAGTAAGGCCGTTGCATGTGTCCACCACCTTCTCCATGAAAAAATACTTCCTCACGTTACCCCTGAGTCATCTTCCCTCTATCTTCAAATTGTGCCCCCTTGTTCTTGCACATCTTTTTTTCTGAAAGATGCTACCCTCTTGGACTTTGTTGAGTCCCTTGAGGTACTTTAAAGTTTCTATCATGTCCCCATTCTCCCTCCTTTCCTCCTCGAGGGTATACATATTAAGCTCTTTTAGTCTCTCTTTGTATACCTTCTGGTGCAGACCCTGCACCACTTCAGTCACCCTCCTCTGTACTGCCTCCATCCTGTCTATGTCCTTGCAGAGATGGGGTCTCCAGAACTGCACGCAGTACTCCAGATGGGGTCTCGCCAACTGTCTGTACACAGGGATAACAGCTTCCTCTTTTCTACTGGTGATGCCTCTCCCTATGCATCCCAGTATCCCCCCAGCCCTCCTTACTGCCTTCTCACACTGCTTGTCTACCTTTAAGTCATCCCCTAAGTCCCTTTCCATTTGCCTTATACACAGAAACAACACTGAACCAAGATATTTCATTTTTCTCATGGTAGGCACAGCACAAGAGCAGGAACTTTTAAAAACTACAAAATCCCATATCTTAGTTCAGGAATCAAAGAAAATAAAGATATATTGGTTGCCAGACATCTGAGGGTATAACTCAGGTTGGGGAAAAAACTAAAGCCCTGGTTACACAACCACAACTATTTAAAATCTCTGCTGCTTCTTGCCCGCTGCACTGTTTGTTCACAGGGCAATTCATTGTTTATACAGCTCTCTGGCTTCACGTACTGCAAGCCATACTGTGGGTGGCTCTTCCTTCAGTGGGAGCTGAAACAGGGCTATAAAGAGATCGCACAGGGCCGAAACCAAAAATGGTTCCAGAGTGACACACTATAGCCCCATTTACACTACCCTATTTGCAGTGCATCAACCCATGTGCAGTAGTTGATGTGCTGCAAATGTTGCTGTGTGGACACTCACCAGAGCACCTCAGGATGCCTTCAGTTCCCGTTTTTGGATCGATGCAGGACAGGGGATCTGTTTCAGATCGAGCATCTTCGCCAGTACTGTAAATGCAGTTATGCGCTCAATCTGCTGCGCAGTCCTTTTTTCCCCCCCCGACATGCATGTTTGCTCACACTGAAGGAAGAGCTGTGTGGCATGACTTGCAGTGCAGTAAAGGTGGGGGAGCTGTGTAAACAATTAATTGCCCTATAAACAGACAGCGCAGAGGGCGAGGAGCTGTAGCAGTGTAAACAGGGCTTATATAACCCAACAAGACAATAATTTGTCAAATAACAAACAAGGGTTTGCAAAGTTACTAGGAGTTAATGAGTTCTTGAATAATATGATTGTTTAATGTGCTTTCATTGTATTATCTACGTATCAGTTTTTCTTCTTTCTGTTGTTTCTGTGTATAAGGCAAAACCAGCATAAGCAGTTTCTGGTGTAACAGCAATTATGATGCCTGGCTTGCAAATCACAGTGTAATATGAATTCAGCATTGTTGCCTTGTTTGTATGACTGATGCGAAAATCAATAAAATACAAGTTAAAAAGAGAAAGAAAATGAAGATAAAAATGAGTATATTGATGCTTCAGCTAGAAAAAAACACATTATTGCTGAAGAAAAAAATCGATATGATGACACGCACATCCTGCTGCTTTAAATCAGCCATTCTAAGGACTGTTTAGCAATTAACAGAAGACCATCAATGGCAGAACAGTGACCTACAGCATTTCCAGTGAAACAGCATTTTTTTCACTCAGCAGACCTCTTAATGATGACTGTTCTGTCCAAGAAAGAAAAATAGAATGAGGAAATTCCTCTACATTTAGAGGTTAGCATAACGAGCTGTGAATGAACTTGTTACATCCAGTAGACCTGGATTTGATTCCCACAACCGCCACTTGCATACTGTGTGACTCTGAGCAAGTCAGTTAACTTCCTCAGTGCTCCCGGTTCCCCCTAAAAACAGGCAGCTGTGCCTGGTGGGCCTTACCTGGTTACCAAAAGAATTTTAATTAAAATAAAATTGGCGTCCCAGCCTCCTGACTGTCCCTTGGTAGCCCAGGGCTGCAGAGATGCCTGCAGTGCCTCCCTCAGGGTTAGGAGACTAGAGAAGGATACTTTTGACAACAAATGAAGGGTATTGATAGTCACAGAATTGATCACCCTGAGGGTGATTAATTTTGTTATTGCAATATCTTGGAGTGCTTAAGTCTTAAGACGATATATGGATCTGGACGAGAGAATGGTATATAAAAGAAGTTAAAAAAACAGACCTTCCCATGCTGGCCTATCGGGGCTGTGGTAGGGCTACAGCTCATATCACAGGCAACCTGGGTTTGGCCAGGGGGAGGAGAATCAAGCGGCACAGCAGATGCTTTCCTCCTTCGGGGCAGTGAGGCAGTGTACTCTGCAGTGCTACTGCCACTTGGCTGTCTCTGGGTGGCAGGGCAGTGGGAGTCACTTAGAAGGGGAATGGGGGTGCTGTCTGCCATCATCATGCAAGGGAGCATAGTATTCGTGTGTGCCTTAACAGCCTGTCAGCAACGTTCCAGGGGACTGGATAAAAAAGCGGAGGATTAATACTCTGACGAGTGCACAATAACAGCCAGCCACCTGCAGGCCCTGCACCCCCAACAAGTATATAATAATAACCAATCACCTGCAGGCCCTGAACCCCCGACAAGTGTATAATATTAACCAGTCACCTGCAGGCTCTGAAGCCCTGATCAGGGTATAATGACCGCCAGGCCCTGCATCACTGACCAGTACATAATAACAGCCAGCTCCTGCAGGCCCCACACCACCGACCAGTGCATAATAACAGTCAGCCCCTCACACCAACCAGTGTATAATAACAGTCAGCCCCGGCAGGCCCGTACCACTGATCAATGCATAATAACAGCCACCCCCTGCAGGCCCTGCACCCCTGACCAGTTCATAATAGCCAGCCCCTGCTGGCCCTGTACCCACAACAAGTGTATAATAATAACCAGTCACATGCAGGCCCTGCACCCTGGACAAGTGTATAATACTAACCAGTCACCTGCAGGCCCTGAACCCTTGACCAGGGTATACTAACAGCCAAGCCCTGCACCACTGACCAGTACATAATAACAGCCACCGCCTGCAGGCCCTGCACCCCTGACCAGTGCATAATAACAGCCACCCCCTGCAGGTCCTGCACCCCTGATCAGTGCATAATAACAGCCAGACCCTGCGGGCCCCTCACCCCCAGCCAGTGCATAATAACAGCCACCCCCTGCAGGTCCTGCACCGCTGATCAGTGCATAATAACAGCCAGACCCTGCAGGCCCCTCACCCCCAGCCAGTGCATAATAACAGCCAGCTGGCGACACAAGAATTCACAGCAGTCAATCTGGTATACAACACGTCCTGTGAGCACTGGCATGAGCTGCACCCCTGAATAAATTGTCCCGTGGCAATTCACCCCAGCATAAATATAATAGAAAAAACTCCAGGGGACATGAATTGGGAACAGATTGTTCAGGGAGGCAATTGACATTGGAGCTCATAGCGAGATGTCGCAGTGTGGAATGCCCGTCGCAAACTGATGTGTCCCCTGCCAACCCACTGCATGCCCCGCACCCCAACCAGTCTAGCCAGCCCCCAGAATGCCCTGCACCCCAGACCAGTGTATAATAACATCCAGTCACTGCAGGCCCTGCACCACTGACCAGTGCATAATAATAGCCAGACCCTGCAGGCCCTGCACCCCTGACCAGTGCATAATAACAGCCAGCCCCAGCAGGCCCCGCACCACTGACCAGTGTATAATAACAGCCAACTCTTGCAGGGCCTGCACCCCCTGATCAGTGCATACTTACAGCCAGCCTCTGTAAGCCCCCTACCACCAACCAGTGCATAACAGCCTTCTGCAGGCCCTGCACCCTGACCAGTGTATAATAACAGCCAGCTCCTGCAGGCCCCACACCCCCAACAAATGTATAACAACAACCAGCCCCTGCAGTCCCCGCACCCCTGTCCAATACATGATAACAGCCAGGCCCCAGCAGACCCTGCATCCCAACCAGTATATAATAACAGCCAGCCCCAGCAGGCCCCTCACCACTGACCAGTGTACAATAATAGCCAGCTTCTGCAGGGCCCACACCCCCTGACCAGTGCATAATAACAGCCAGCCTCTGCAAGCCCCACACCACCAACCAGTGCATAACAGCCATCCCCTGCAGGCCCTGCACCCCGACCAGTGCATAATAACAGCCAGCCCCCACGAGCCCTGCACCACTGATCAGTGCACAGTAACAGCCAGCCCCCACCCCAGGCCAGCAAACAGTAGCTGTTTCAACACAATCTGAGATTTAAAATGGAACATCTTGCATTTTGGGGGGTGGTGGTGGGGGGGGGAGTGTGACCCTCTAAAGCAGATTCTAGATCCATCCTACAGTATGTGATAATATTTTTTTTTTTTTATTTTAGTCTTTGATAACCGGGTAAGGCCCACTAGGCACAAGTGCCTGTTTTCAGGGGTGACCTGGGAGCACTGGGCAGTTAAGTGACTTGCTCAGAGTCACACAGTATGCAAGTGGAGGCTGTGAGAATCAAACCGAGGTCTGGTCTGCTGAATGTACTAAGCTCGTTTACAGCTCATTACTCTAACCTCTAGGCTATACTGCCAGCCCACATATAAATATAGTTCTCTTACTATTAGTTAGCCTTCATGACAGCGCTTGAAGCATTTATTTTATTTCTTTAGTTTTTGTTGACTAGAAAAGGAAGGTCAGGCAGTTCTACCTATTTTCTGCCTCATTCCAGGGTGGGGAGGAGGGGAGGCACAGATGGAGACTGACGTAAGAAGGGCATTGCCTGTCTGCCTTCCAAGTCATAGGGGTTAGGGGCAGCATCCCTCAGACCAGTGGGCGAAACCTTTAGTGAGGGACCTGTTAGTAGGCTGGTGTTGCCTCTTACAGCAGGTTGGCATCTGCAGCAATCTGTGCAGACCATGAGTTTGAAGCCATTTGTCCCTCCTGGGGCCCTGCTGTCAGTGTTCCAATACCAGGTAAGCAGTGCCCTTGGGGTAAGTATTGGACTTATCCAGCAGGTGCAGCGGTAGTGGGGCTATAGAATGAAAAAGAGGAGGGGAGAATATAAATGATAAAAAAACAAAATGATCTTTACTGTTTTCTTTTTAATAGAGGGAAGGCGTGTCTCACCGCGGCAGCGGATACACAGTGGGAGGGATCAGGAGAGGTGAGTTTACCTGACATTCTGAGGAGTCTGTGTGGTAGATTCGTCCCTTTTAAAACTGCTGTGATCCCTTTCTTGTTATTACCTGTCAAGAATGTGAATGTTTGTGATGTAAATAAGGACACAAAGGAATCTCCACACACTTCAAGAGCATATTCTTACGTCCTTCTGGCACTAAAAACATGGTGACACTGCTGGAGAGTGTACAGGCATGCATCTGCATGGGTGTTAACAGTCATCTGATTTATAAACTACTTGTAAATGGGGGGAAAAGTGTGGAACAATCTTCCTTCCTGAAAAAAATGAAAGAAGTGCTTCACTTTTTCAAAACTTGTGCATGACACCCTCTTGTGGTTTAGGAAGGCATTGCACACAAGATGAGTGCATTTTTTGTGCTGGCTGGCTGAACTGGTGCCAAACTGCCAATTATTTTATTTATTTATTTATTAGCTTTCGATAATTACACTGGGTAAGTACACTGGGCAATAACCCTGCCCATTTTCAGGCACGACCTGGGCGACTGCATGATACAAACATACCAAAGAGCGTAACAATTTTACAACAATGAGAGTAAGCGAAACATTCAATAGACAACCGTACATCAAACATAAATAGCTCATAAAACCATCCATGCAGGGATGGACAGAGTAAGTATAGGCGAGTACAATGCCAGTAAGTATTATAAAGATACTAGCAATAAAGGAAAAAGAGAAGACGCAAAAGAACAGGGAGGCAGTATAGCGCAGTGGTTTAAAGCTCTGAACTGCAAATCTGGTGACATCCAGCAGCTTCCACTTACATACTGTGTGACCCTGAGCAAGTCACTTAACTTCCCTGTGCTCCCAGGTTGCACCTGTAAAAAAGCTTTCAGCTTAGTGTGTCTCACCTGGTTAAAGAACAAACGAGGTTAGGTGCAGTCACAAGTATCAAGCGAATACACGTGACAAAAAAAATGCAGTTTTGAAGGAGGAGTGAGATAAGGAACATTTTAGGTGGGAAGGCAGAGAGTTGCAAACTTCCGGAGCAAAATGAGAGAAAGCTTGTTCCCCCATTTTAGTGGAACAGTATGGGACGGAGAGCAGCTGGGTGTCAGAGGACCTTAGAGTACGGGACTGAGGCAAGGGGGAGAGCATTGACCCAAGTGATGCAGGACGAGGATATCTGGTTAAGGAGTTAATGAAACAACCCAGAGAATAGGAATGTCTGGAGCTAGGTGACAGCCAATGCAAGGCAGAGTAGAGCAAGCAGTGGTACAATAGGCGAGGTGCTGACAGGGCAAATCTGCAAATATTGTTATAGGCAACATCCCATTTGCGAAGGCCAATGGCATTTACATGGGAAAGGAGAGGGAGCGCATAAAGTAGAGTGGGGAGAAGGACTCCTTGAGCTACAGAGATCCTAGCAGTCAGCGTTAATGAGTGACGCACACGATATGAAGCTCCACTCTTGATGTTGACTGATTTGCACACCTCACTTATATGAGCAGAGAAGTTAAGTGCAGGATCAAGCAACACCCCCAGATATTTAAAGGAGACAGTAGGGGAGACTGTAGACCCATCAAAGCAAAACACTTGAAACTCTGGTGTCGCAGTAGGGAGTTTCTTAGAGGATTTAGTGGTTTGGCCATGATTTTTCTCATGGTCTGTATGGTTTTCGAAATATTTCTACCATCTGGAAGGTCTTTTTTCACACTGATAAAAGAATACTCCTTGAATGACGGGATTGAAGAGACACCTAACTCCTATTTAATGCATGCTAATGTTTATCAAGTTTATAAATTCCCTCTGAAAGATTTCCCTTTCTTTGATCTGGCCCGCAGTGCTGTATCAGGTGTGTCATTTGCTTCCCAGACAACTCAAGGTCATGCTATTGTTTATGAAAAAAATCAGTCTGCACAGAGCCGCATTATATAGTAGTGGTCTGAAAATACTTTAGCATAAACTGTATCGACAGCAACTGGGGCTAGACTGGGCGGTAAGGAATTGATTTGTCAAAGGAGATGCTTAAAGGTAAAGATTCCCTTTAAACTCTCCCACTGTCTCAGCACATAAGACTTCATCTGGACATTGCTACATTCTGCCACCACCCTTTTGGTAAAAAAAAGTGCTGCCTTTACATTTTTTTCCCTTGCCAGTTTCTGGAGCTAACTCTGGTGAAAGTATTAAAATGCCACTTATTGTGAGCAAGTCACTAATGTCTACTCTTGTCAGTTCTGTGGAGGAGCTAGATGTTTCAATTATGTTCTTGTTTTCTCCTGTCCTCCAGAGTACACATGTTCAGATCCTCCAGGAGTTCCTCTCAAGTTTGCCCGTTGTCCCTGGATCATTTTAGGAGCCCTCTTCTGTACTGCCTCCAGTCTGTCCCCATCTACCTTTAGGTGTAGATTCCAAAACTGTACACAGTATTCCAAAGGAAGTCAGACCAGAGATCTACACAGGGGCATTGCCACCTCCATCCTTCTGCTCATGATATTCCTACCTATGCATTCCTACATCTGTGGTTAAAAAAGACAAACACTGATCAACAAATATCACTGCAGGGCTACAATTTATTTAGAGCAGATAGAGAGTCTAGAGGCGGGGGTGTGGTTATCCACGCCAAATCTAAGTACTTGGTCACCAATATTAGTTGCAAATCTCTAGCCAAGGAATTTGAGTTAGTTTCGCTGAGCCTTCATCTCCCCTCCTCGGAATGTATCACTATCCTAGGTGGCTATAGACCCCCGTCTGGTGGTGATGAAGTCCTTAATCTTTGAAATCCATGTTCGTAGATGCAAAAACTGAAACAATATTTCTAGGAGATCTAAATATGGACTGGCTGTCACCTAAATCACACGGCCTCAAATCCCTTTGTGACGAGCTAGGTCTTGGGCAATTAGTCAGTGAACCTACTAGGAACAACACTCTAAATACTGCCAACAGTTCCATTCTAGATGTGGTACTAACCACCCACCCACACAAAATATCTCATTTGGCAGTGTTTCACAACGACATGAGCGATCATTTTTGCAGCACCAAACACAACAGATGTTGGACCAAGAGACAAACATAATGGAGAGGATTTAGAGGTGCTTACTAGAGAGTCGCTGCAGGGAACTTAAAATTGTTCTCTTTTCCCTCCCAGCCTCCGCTCTCTAGCTCTTCCTTTTCCATGCCCACACTTGCTGCTCCAGTGACACATCTAAAGCTCATTAGGGTCACTAGTCCAGACTGTCTCCACCCCTCCTCTCATTTTGGCTCCTTGTACCAGTCTGCCCCTCAGGCTGGGTGACTGCCTAGTCCTGACACCACCGACCTCTCTTCCATGGCTCCCCCACTCACGGGCCTTCAAGTTACGGTTTGCCCCATGCTTCTGGAGCTCAGTTTGTGGTTGGGAGGAGGGTTCGTGAGGTGGGACCTGAGTGTGCCTGCCCATCAGCTTGATGGCACATTGCAGGATTTCCTCCTGTATTCTCATTAGAGTGGCTCAGCAATGATGTGTGGTGCGTCCCTCCTGTATTACCCACCCACCCACCCACCTGCCTGATGCCATGCACTGCCTCCAGGCAGGCCTTGCCCACCTTAGAGCTATAACTCATGCAGTGTGTCCCTCTTCACAAGGGACGAGGCTTTCTGGCCCACTGTGAAGTGCTGCTACAGCAGTGGGCTGTGGCATCCATCCATTCCTGCTGAGTTGAACTACAAAAAAGCACTTTCCTCATTCCTCATTCCCCAATAACCCAGAAGCAGGCTTCTGAGTCTGTTAGTCCTGAACTTGGATTACCTCCACTGGTCACTTGGCAGCCCCACAGTATTGTTTTCTAATTGCAGAATGGTTCCTCCTTTTAACATGGCTACCTAGAAGGCTGGCTGGTAACCAGCTGTACTTTTTTGGTTCCAGTTTATTGACCCTGCCTAGCCCAGCTGAGATACAGTGTTTTATTTTTCAGTGGGGATCTGGCTTCTACCCAATTTTTCAGCTGTCAGATTAGAGCACATGGAGGTTAACTAACTTGCTCAAGGTCACTCAGCGATCCAGTGGCAGTGGTGGGATTCTAACCTGAAATCTCTTGGTTCATATTGCTGCTTTCTAACTAATGGATGAGCATGCCGTCCCTAGCTCTCGAGTGTTGAATGGAGTTTCTGTGTCCCCAAGCAAAGCTCACCCCTCCCCATGACGTGACGCAATTCAATGTCTGATGACAGCGGGCAGGATACAATTTGTGTAGCACTGCTAAAATGCATGTGATAGCAATAAAAATGATTGTATATTGATGTCTTGCAAAATGTATAATTGAGTGACAGTGTGAGAAAGACAATCCAGCATGCAGCACAGCAAACAAATGACATTTTGCCTCGTGTTTTATGCTCGAGGTTGGCACTGCATGGCAGTGTGAAACAAACAGATGTGCCTTCATGACATTATTACTTTACTGTCAGAGTAACCGTAGCAGGACTGGAGCTCAGTGTCTTGGGGCCATGATCTTAGAGCCAGTACTGCTTGAACTCCCCCCCCCCATTTTATGCCCCTGTCCTCCCTCATTCCTGCCCTGATGATCTGTGTTGCCACAGTGGCATCCTCACTCCCACATTGATCCTACAATATTGGAGTTGCTTTGGGACCGATACTGGGGTGTGGGGTGATTGGGGGCAAATACCAGCATGTTGGGTGATTGTGGGGGCAGATATGAGAGTGTGAAGTGATTGTGGGGCAGATAATGGAACGTGGGGTCATTGTGGGGCAGATACTGGGGTATGGGGTGATACAGGAGCAGGTACGGAACTATAGGATGATTGTGGAGCAGATACTAGGGGGAACAGTAGTAGGAGAGAGGAGGTTATACTGCCCTTGTACAGGTCCCTGATAAGGCCTCATCTAAAGTATGGGGTTCAGTACTGGTGCCCACACCTCAAAAAAGACATTAACCTGCTGGAGAAGGTCCAGAGGAGGGCTACAAAGATGATAGTGGGTCAGCAGGGTAAGACGTATGAGGAGAGGTTGAGGGCACTGAACATGTACTCCCTGGAAGACAGGAGAGAGAGAGAGGGGATATGATTGGGACCTTCAAGTACTTGAAAGGGATAAATAAGGTTGATAAGGCGAGTCTCTTTAAGTTGAGTGGCAACATAACACAAGGGGGCACAGCCTTAAGCTGGAGGGTGGGAGGTTTAGGAGGGAGGTTAGGAAGCACTTCTTCACAGAGAGGGTGGTGGACACTTGGAATGCGCTGCCAAAAGAGGTCATCTCATTGAAGACAGAGTGCAGCTTTAAGAAAGGCTGGGATAGGCATGGGGAAGGTAAGGATCATGGGTAGGGAAGGAAGGGAGGAGTGGGGAGGGAGGGTAGGGACAGTAGCTCAAGCTGTGGACCCTGCAATACAAGCAGACTAGATAAACCAAATGGCCTTGTTCTGCTGGCTTCTTCGTATGTTCGTAAACTAGGGTATGGGGTGATTGTGGAACAGATACTAGGGTGTTGGGTGATTGTGGGGAAAATACTAGTGTATGGGGTGATTATGGGTGCAGATTCTGGGGTGGGGGTGATTGTGGTGCAGATACTGGTGTGTGGGTGACTGTGGTGCAGATATTGGTGTGTGGGTGATTGTGGGGCAAATACTGGGATGTGAAGCAATTATGGGACCGATACTGGGGTTTGGGGTGATGGTGGAACAGACTCTGGGTTGTCAGGTGATTGTGGGACAGATAGTGGACTGTGAGGTTATATTGAGAGGTTACTGGGGAGTTGGGTGGTTGTGGGGCAAATACTGTGGTTTTGTAATTGTGGAGCAGGCACTTTAGACAAAATACATTTTGCCAACCCCCCCCGTTTCACATTTATTTTTAAATTTTTGTCACCAGAATGTATTTTTACTGTGATCATTCTGTTGACAAATGAATAACTATAAAATCATTGTTCACAAAATTAAAATACATATAACGTTTCTTGTTAATTTGTTTGTGCTTCTCTGGTACAGTCCCCTCTTATTCTGGTCTAATCCCCCTGCTCCATCACCTGCCATCCCAGGGACTTAGCTGAACCGCCATTCTTCTGCCATGGCCCCCATATATGGGGTCAGCAGGCCCCCTCTTACCTGTCAGAAAACTAATTCAGTTCATGGAGGGAGGTCCTGTTGCCAGTGTGGGGCCTGCAAGGGGTCATACTTCTCATCATTGCTCTGTCTAGTATTTTCTCTCCTGGGACACTGGTTTCAGGGTGGTATGCAAGCTTGCATGCAAGCAAGGTGCGTGTCACCACTGGTGTCCCCTGCCCAGTAAGTCTCTCTGAGTGTACTGCCACCTTTGGTCACCCAGATGGCAGTATGGCACCAGAGCATGACTACCTTCCCTTCCCAGTGAAGGAAAGCATCCTCAGTGATGTTCAATCCTCCCCCCCCCAAGTCAGCCCACCAACGGCCCAGGTTCAGTCTCGAAGCCGGGTTGCTAGTGGGGTGGTAGGTGTGGTGTCCATTACCTCAACTCTCTGTGCCACTGGGCCAGCCATACATGTTAGATTTTTGTCGATATTTTGAAAAAATCATAACTCTTTCTGTGAACAAATTGAAGACTGATAAACATCAGTGTATGGACAGAATAACTGTCCCCTATGCAAACATTCATACTGACAGCAGTACACAATGAAACATTAAAAATAATAAACAAGACAACTGTAAGAAGCACAGACAATCACAAGTGAAACAGCATTGTTTTTGTTTTGTTTTTACTTGCCCCTGCTCCTCGGACCTTCGGAGGGGGCCTTGTACCCCCTCCGACTCCATCCACCAGGTCCCAGTTACCAGGATCCCTGACTTCCTTGTGCTCATTTGACTGGGGGTTTATTCATTTTTCCTCCATTTTCTCCCCATCCCCTGAGGGTGCCAGTTCAAAGGACATTCGTCCAGATGAACGGCATGCAAACGCATGCCAACATCAAGTGCCTAACAGCGTCCTCCCTCCCACGATTCCTGTGGAGGCGTACGCCCCACTGTCCTTGCTTCCACCAGCAGAAGAGCTAAGGGTAGATACCCGTTTAACCCACCCCACTGGAGGAGGACAGCATCCATTGGGATGCTCTAGCCTCCTCCCACCATCTGACCCGGGTCTGTTCCCAAACCCGGGTCGCTGGTGTGGCGTGAGGTGTGGCGTCCAGTGTCTCAACTCTAGGCGCCACCGGGCCAGCCCCCGTGAAATAGCATTGTTGACAAACTTCACATTGGCGAAGTATGTTGAGGTGTGAGAAAAGTGAGAAACATGGAATTTGTTGGCAGATAAGGGCCATTTTTCCCAGCCTATACTCTCACTTTAGATCATACCTGATCTGTGGCTACCCCCCCGCGTTTACCAAGATTCCTTTGTGCCTATCCTATGCATGCTTGAAGCCTGCCACTGTTTTCGCCCACCACCACCTCCGCTGAAAGTCTTTTTCAGGCATCCACCACTCTTTCAGTAAAGAAGTACTTCCTCTCAGCCCTAAATTTCTCCCCTTCCAGCTTAACTGCATGCCCTTTGTTCCAGTGCACCTTCTCCTCTGAAAAATACTCCCCTTCTGTACCTTACTCATCTCTGTGAAGTATTTATAGGTCTCTACCATGTCCTTCTCTCCCTTCTCTCTTCCAGGGTGTATCAAGATCCTTCAGTTTCTCCTTATAGGGCTTTTGATGCAGACCCCACACCATTTTAGTTACCGTCCTCTGGACAGCCTCTACCCTGTCTATATCCTTCCTGAGATGTGGTCTCCAGAACTGGACACAGTACTTCAGGTGGGATCTCACCAATGATCTATACAGCGGTAACACCACCTCTCTCCTTCTGCTGGTGATACCCCTCTCCATATACTGCAGCATCCTGCTAGCCCTACCTACTGCCTTGTCCCATTGCCTCGCCAGCTTGAGATCATTAGATATGATTAGCCCAAGGTCCCTTTCCTGTTTAGTGACCGTCAATAACTCTCTCCCCCCCCAACTGATACTCTGCCTCTGGGTTTTTGTGACTTAGGTGCATGATTTTGCATTTATTTATTTTTTTGTTAGTATTTTTTCTCCCTTGGCAACCAGTCTGCCTACCTCTCACATGTCCAGGCATCCTTCAGGGTCTCAGGCTGCCATCCCGAGAAATCCTCAGCTCCATTTTCGGGTCCTGCAGCTTGCCCCCCATGGCAGGGAGGTGGAGAGCCCCCCCCCATGCTCTGCCACCAGGACTGGATCCAGTACTGCTGCGTACCCTCGGTGCTGAGTGGATCCCCCTATGAAAATGGCCATCATGCTGCCGTGACTGG
Source organism: Neoceratodus forsteri (assembly GCA_016271365.2). Taxonomy (NCBI): domain Eukaryota; kingdom Metazoa; phylum Chordata; order Ceratodontiformes; family Ceratodontidae; genus Neoceratodus; species Neoceratodus forsteri. Next base: position 113,073,985 of record JADMNL010000034.1, on the reverse strand, counting down.
TGCCCCTTTCCCTGTTCTCCCCTTGGCGTGTGTGGCATGCAATGACACCAATGAACAGGAGCGCGCATGCTACCACATGCACTTCTTCCCGGCATTTGCTCTAGCACATCCCCCACAGACTGCCTGTGCACTGCATCACCCCCAGCCATCACTAGAGGCCACCAGCACATTGATGGCAGCACACCTCCCTCCCCAGAGAAGGAGAGCAGTCCTAGGGACGCTCAATCCTTCTCCTCCCCCGCCACCCCTCGATGACCCAGGCCTGTTCCCAAACCCGGCTCACTCTCCCCTCCCCAGAGTGAGTGCCATTTACCACCACCCTCTGTTGCCTAGCCATCAACCAATCTCGTACCCAGATTACCACCTTGGGACCCACCCCTGAACTGCCCAGTTTCCTTATTAGCCTCCTGTGTGGTACTGTGTCAAAAGGCTTTGCTGAAGGCTAAGTAGGCCACATTCACCACCCCACCCTGCTCTATTTCCCTGGTCACCTAGTCGAAGAAATCGATCAGGTTCATCTGACGTGATCCCCTACCAACCCACCCACCATGAAGCCGTACTGCCTCAGGTCTTGTAACCCACTGGATTCAAGATACTCCACTAATCTTTCCTTTAGAAGCATCTCCATTAACTTCCCCACTGCTGACATCAAACTGACTGGCCTATAGTTGCAAACCTCCTACCTACTGCCACTTTTGTGAAGTGGGACTACATCTGCCCCCCTCCAGTCCTCTGGAATGACTCCTATTTCCAGTGAGTTGTTGAACAGGGTTGTCAGAAGTGCAGCTAGTACTTCCCGGGGCTCCCTCAGTACCTTTGGGCGTACCCTGTCTGGTCCCATAACTTTATCCACTTTCAGATTCTCAAGTCCTTTCGGGAACCTTTCCTCCATGAATGGACTTGTGTCTTCCTTCCTCCCTCCCCCAATGTTCCTGCTGTTTTTGTGTGGTCCATTCCTTTCCCCTTCCACTATGAAGACTGAACAGAAGTATTTCTTCAGAATATCTGCTTTTTCATGATCTTCCTTTGCACAGTCTCTCACTGCCTTTCTTAACCTCAGAATCCCTCCCTTTGTCTTCCTCTTACCACGTATGTACCTAAGAAAGGTCATGTCCCGCTTAGTTACTCATTTGGCTATCCTTTCCTCAGTTTGTGCCTGTGTGTCCCTCACCATCTTCCCTGCTTCTCTCTGCTTTTCCTGTTAAACCACCCTGTACTCCGCCCTCTACTTCTCTTTGCATCTCCTGAATGCTGCTGGTTTAGCCTTTACCTTTGCAGCCACTTCCCTTGAAAACCAGTGGTCTCTTTTTTTCTCTTGTTCTTGCTCACTTTTTTTGCACAGAGGCTTATTGCCTTCTCCAGCCATCCCTTAATTTGCCCCACTGTTCCTCCACCCAGGCAACCCCGTCTTGATAATCTCTGAGGGATCCACCCCAGGCCCTTTTTAAAAAATCCACCCTCCTGAAGTCAAGAACCCAAATCCTTGTCTGGTTTGCCTCTGCTGCTGTCCTTATGTTAAATCACGCTGTACATCATCGCTGGTCCCCAGGTGGCTGGCAGCCCACCTTGACACCTGTTTATGAGCACCAGGACTAGTATTGCCCCCCATCACAAACGGGCTCTTTGACTAGTTGCCAGAGAAACGCCCCACGCAGAGAGTCTAGGGTGCCCCTGTTTTTATGTTGATGTAAATTCTGGGAAGGCGTTTTAGGTGGTTGGGGATATTACTCGGCCATAATGTGAATGGAATCAAGTAAGCCTGCCATTAATATTCAACACTGTAGGACTGTCCTATTCAGCTTCTCACCTCTAGGTAGCACTGCTTACCACATACTACTTTTTCCCCTTATATAGCAGTACCTGCGTAGGTAACTGATAGGGGGTGGGTTTGTGATACCTATCCAGTCTAGGGCCTTCAGGTAACACACAACAACCCACACCCTGAAGAATCTTATTGCACTTGCAAAATGGGTTGTTGGGTCGCTGTGAGATACACAATGCCAGACTAGTGAGGTACAAGCAGTGGCTGCGATGGCAGAGCCATCATGGCAGAAAAAGTGGGCAGGAATGGAGGGATTGCATTGTTGACATTGCTAAGCAGCAGGTAATTGAGCAAACAGGGAAGTGTGAGCCCCATACTGGCTTTTTTTTTTTTGACTGGGCGATGTTGCCTGATAAACTTATGGACAGAGAATGTGTCAGCCAATCACAGGCCAGCATGTCTCTTATCCATTTTCAAATGCAGTATAAAGACTGCCTAGCTTTTGTAGTACGGGTGCCGATGCTGTGAAACAGAAGGGGCAGGAGATATTGCTGACAAGTGCTACTGGATAGGAACCTGGCATCAGATCCTCACAACTCTCCTCCTACTGTTTGTGTCAGATTCGAACTTGGGATCTCTTGGGCCATAGCTCTTGGCTTTAACCACCGTACCACACAGTCTCCCTGACCTCACAATCATGTACGTGAGGATTTTTTGACAGGCGGTGGATGCTTTTGTTGACTCTGAATTCCCCACTGACCCAAGAGTCTCCAGAAAGCAGTTCTGTTGAGCAGGTTGCCAAGAAAGGACCAGACAGTTATGAAAATGGTAGAAAAAACATCCATTGGCCAAAAATATAAATGTGTGTGTGTGTGTGGGGTGGGGGCAGCATATTGGTGTCCAGAATCAAGTCAAAAGCCTCATGTTGAATTTATTTAAAAAACATGCAAAAATAATGGCTTGTCAAGGAGCTGCCGACAAACCTCTATGGTTACATTGCCTCATTTATTCAGCAAATGATCCTGATGCCATAAATCTGTTTGGCAAACAACCAGCCCCATCCTTTTTGTATTTTATGGCTTTTGGTTAGCGGCCATGTTTAGGTGATGAATACAAATGCAGCTGGTGAGCGAGTTTATGGAGAGACAGCTGGCCCAGAGAGATTATGATTGCTGCTGCTGCAGGGTGCTTAGCATTGACGTTTGTGTGCTTGAGAGAGCTCTGCTTGCCCGCTTCTAATTCAGTTTATTTGAGCTACTCAACAACTCCCCGATGCAACACTGAGCATAAGGCTATGATAGTTTCCATTTATCAGGGACAGGACAAGGGCTTTCTCATTGCATGGTGAAACTATCATTGTTGCTGTCCTTGTGTGGCTGAAAAGTAACTATCTGGATGCTTTGTCATAGGGATTACAGCGCCTGCCCGAGTTGTGGTGAGGTAGGGAGGGGTAGAATGTATATATGTTATATGGAGGTATCATAGATATGGATTGTTACTGTAGACAGACACACAAGTAAAGATGTATGTTTTATCTTCTGGGAATGTAACCCATGAATGGTTACATCCGAACCCCTGTCTGGATGGGGTGCAGGCATAGGTTCAAATTAAATTTCTGTGAAGACCCATAGACGAGTTGCAGAATACCCTTACCCCCTCAGGGGTTGATTTACATATGTTAACACAAATTGGCAAGGCAAATGCTGGTGTTTACTTAATCAGGCGGATTGATGTACTACAGATGCAGATAATTCAGTTTGCACACATGATATGAGGGAGCTGCTCTCAGAACTATTTACTTGGGAAATGCATGCCACACTCCTGCAATCTCCTTTCTCTCCTGCTGCACTCCACATATATTGGGACTCGAGTATTGGTCCCTGGCTAGCAGTCCCAGCCTAAGGGATGGGCTACATGGGACAGGGCTGAAGCAGCCATGACCACTGAGTACTTCCATCTCCCAAGGCCAGGATTATGCCCTTCCCCCCCGACTTGGTGGCTAGACATAGCCCCAGAAGCAGGCAGCAAACTGCATGGAAATTCCCTCAACATCTTCCCACTTTACGGTATGTCCACCACTCTGAAGAGACTTCTGCTGGCACCGACAGCACCCTGTTCTTTTCTGCTCTTTTCTGGGGTCCATTGTCTTCCTCCTGAGGTCCTCATTGTGAGGCAGACAGCCCCAGAGCATCAGCGTATCATAGTAAAAGCCAGCAGACTAGGCCCCATGGTCTATCGTGTCTGCTCGGAAGCTATCCCCCTACTGGGAGCTCGCTCCTGGCTAAAATCCTTCCCCCAATGTTGAGAAGTATCAGCTAGGGAGAGGAAGGCTGTACCACAGGAGGAGAATCAGCTAAAGAGAGGGAGGTTGTTCCAGATGAGAGAGAAGTGTGAGGAGAAGGACCTAGGAAGGAGGAGGCTATTTCAGAGTAGGGAGAAGTGTAAAAAGAAAGACCGGCTAGGGAAAGGGAGGCTGTTCCAGAACAGGGGTGAGGAGAAGGACAGAGTAGGTAAAGATAGGCTGTTCCAGAGGAGGGAGAGACGAGACGAGAAGGAGGCTGTTCTAGAAGAGGGAGAGATGAGAGAAGGATTGCCTATATATAGAGAGAGAGAGAGGGTGTTCCAGAGGAGGAAGAGATGAGAGGAGAAGGATTAGCCAGGGAGATGGAGGCTGTTCTAGAGGAGGTAGAGATGAGAGGAGAAGGATCAACTAGGGAGAGGGAGGTTGTTCCATAGGAGGGAGAGAAGAGAGGGGAAGGATTAGCTAGGGAGATGGAGGCTATTCCAGAGAAAGGGTGAGGAGAAGGATCAGCTAAGGAGATGGTGGCTATTCAACAAAATATCAATGGCTGGACTCAAACCTTGGTCTCCAAGTTCATTGAACCCCATCCATGGTGGCTGCAAATAGGTGAAATGGGTCATGGTAGTACAGAAGGGGTAAAAAGTGAAGACACTGCTTTATACTGACCTTTGAGTGCAGCACACCCTCAGCTGCTGTGTAACTTTACTGTATCGTATTGTATTGACGGTACCATTTCTTTCCCCTGTATATAACAGTTTTGGTTCTGGCCCAATTTGCCCAACATGAACTGCTGGAACCAGAAAGGAACAGAACATGAACTGTCAGAACCAGAAATACCATCCTGCACTCCCCTCACTACTATTAGCATGGATTGTGAAGGAAACCGCTTGCCCTCCTTCCCAGTCATAGGAAGTGTGTAGCCATGGAGACCCCAAACACCAAGGATTGGGCAGGGGAGGGGGAACCAAAAATGGTGAAAAACAGTAATGAATAAAGCCCTGTGAATGGCCCATATAGGCTATTTCAGTAGGGCACAGTGAGCAAAAGAAATTCATAAGTGTTTTACATTTGAAATGACTCATGACTTATGCTAGCTTAGGTCAGACCCCCCATGGGTAGGGGGCCACCCCAGCAGTTGCAGGAACTTCAGGTACCTTAGACCAGTTATGCTGGGATTTTCCTGTTTTGATGCCGAAAAGAAGAGAATCATGAAGTGTAAAGCAAACTAAATGAATCCGCCACTGGCGGGACTTCAGCAACGTTGCAGGTTCCTGTATAGAATGCTGACCCCCCACCTTTGTTCTCATTTAGGTAATGTGCCAAGGCAGACAAACGAATCTGATGACAACTTGTCAGAGAGAGCAGCAATCACCATCCAGACGCAGTACAGGAAGTACCAGCAGCGGAAGCACGATGAGAAGTAAATGTGACTTCTGAGCGACTGTATTGCCGACGTGTTAAGGCAACAGGCTGTATATTACATTCAGATATAATGCAGTCCTCTTATATTGCATGCACAGAACATGGATGATATATATGTTCCAATGTGAATTGCTTAGTTTATTAAAATATGTTATGCACCTATAACAATAAAAGTTAAATATCCAATAAATGATTATTTAAAACATTTTCTTTCCACCCGTAACACTGCAGTTCCATTGTTCCCCTGCTCAAATGTCAACTTCACATGCCTACTAATTACTTGATGTTAGGGGATGGATGAGGATGTATTTAAGAGACAATTCTTGTCAAGGATTGAATTTTGCTACTGTTAAGCACTAAACAGCAAGCATACAGGGTGGTGAAGTGGTCAGAGGACCCAACTGTGACCCAAGAAAGCTCAGGTTTACATGCAATCACAGTCATGTGCACACCATGACATTGAACAAGTCACTTGACCTCCCTGACTGTGCTTCAGTACCTTTATGATAGTGTAACCCCTAGATGGCGCTATCCCAGGGGCTACTACCCCTGCCTGATTTGCCACTAACAGGTTGAGGGGCCTGGATCCAATGGCGGGTGCCTCCACCCAGAGGTCAGGGTTTGCAATAGTTAAACTAACTTGGTCACAGCCCTCTGGGACACTGCAACCCCCCTTTCTTCCCACTAGTGGCCCACACAATACATCAGAATTACCTTCACAGTATACACTTACCCCAGGTCTGGTTCCGCACTGGGACCTCCTGTGAAATGAGATACAGTGCAACAATCACAGTACAGTACTTTAACATAGACAAATACCTCAGGCAGTATAACTTTGCTGAAACAAGCAGCTCTGATTTATTTAGGGGATATAACAAGGACAGGAAATCAGGTTAATTAGCTTATCACTCTAATAATATCTACCTATGGCTCTGTGCACAGGCCTATCCCTATCAGTTACTGTCCTAGGGTACCCAAGCCCTAGTGGCTAGTCAAACCGTGGCAGCTGGTAGGGGCCCTTTCACATCAGAGAAAGGAGAATTAAACAGTCAGCAGTACAGTAATTCCATTTGGATTTAATGTGGCAATTCAACAGGAGCGACCCTGAATTAGTACTCACGACCTCCAAATAAGATAGGGTCCTTCAATGTCAGCAGGGCTCACTTGAGGTGCACAAACCTCTTCACACATCCATATAAAAGAAAGCACTATACCAGGCAGGCTGCATCTGTATCCCGATCGCAATTACTGCACAATACCGGAGAACACACAGCAGATTCAGTTCTGACAGACCGAGTGTAATTTTCAGCAATTCCTCTAGTCTTCTACAGGGTGAGCCTGGTTTCTACTCTTCAGAGATCCTTTGATTCTTTTCACAGGATGATTCAGTCCCAACAAGCTGCAGACCGGAACTCTGGGCCTTACACACGTTTTTGACTAAAACTGCACACTGAAAAAGCACAGGGCTCCTTCCTTCTTCACTGCCAAAGCTCAACTGAAACTCCAACCGACAAAAACCGGCACTTCCTTTGAGTTCCTCCCAGTTCTGACTGGATTGGCTGTCACTCACAATAGACTGCTGCTGTTGGTCCAAAAAGGCACTGAAGTCTAAACTACATCTCCCAGAGTCACTGCCCATACAATCCTCTTGTGGCTGGCTCAGATTATGAGTCCAAGTTCTGATTCGTCCAAGGCACCATTTTAGAGCTAGCTTACCCCACTGATTGGTCCAGTTCAGCAGTTCAAAACTAGAATGGGGAACTAGCAGACACAGTTCTGACTGCAAAGAAAGCAGGTTAGACAAACTGTAATTTCATTATTACTCTAAATAATTTCTGGCAAACAGTTACATCTTTCAGATAGGTTCCCTTTGCACTCCTAGTGACTGCAAAAATGAAGTGAATTGGCAGCAGCTCAGTGGTACTCAGAGAAGCACACAGTCCCTCCATACAACTAATTATGTCTGCAAGCAGACAGCTCTTAAAGAGACAGTACCAGAGGCTCTAAAACACTCACTGATAAATGGCTTAAATGCCAAACACCATTCAGGCTTGGAGCATTCAAGCAAGCTCCTGAAGTCTTTTGGGAACCCCCATTTTAGAGGGTTACACCCTTCCTGGCCTAGGGAAAGCTTAGCGTCCAGCGTCAAGCAAGTACCATAAGTTTTAACTGCAACCGTATACATTTGCATTAGGCTCGCACATGTAATCATCAGTCAATATATCATTTTACCAAGAACACATTTCTGAAACATTGCAGTACGTCACTCTTTACACAGTATTACATACACATTGTACCATAACTCAAGTTATTACCTCTTGTACATGAAACCTGAAGAGAGGGGGCCCTTCCCTATCAGTTACCTTGGGGCTGGATGGGGCAAGGGCACCATACTTAGAGGGCAACACAAGTAACTTGGAGTTAGCACTGATGCTCAGTTTGGGCAATGAGCTCGGGGACACATACACTCCTTTATGGACAACATTGAGAGGCAAGTCCACAGGCCTCCCAAGTGAATCATAACTGAGGTGCACCACAGGCTTTACAGCTCGACCAGTCTTTCTAGGGGGAACTGTTATAGTCTCTGCACTCTGAGCCTCATTTTCAGCATTGTCCTCACTTGTCAGGGAGTCTCCATGGGGGTAGAGAGGCTAGAACTTGGGGCACTTTCAGCCCAGGAGTTACAGTTTCGGAGTCCACAACATTTGGCTCGCATGAGAGCTTTGACACTGGCAGTGGACTGTCAGGCACTCAAAATACTCTTCTTGTTCGTGTATCACCAGTCTGCCCCAATCTATCATTTTCCTCCCTGAAAGCTCAAACAGTTCAACCATGCACAATGATTCCATTTCATCTGATCTGATGCTTTGCACTTCACTTTCTGGGAGCATTGTCTCCAGGGATGAAGCTGGGGCTTAGACAGTCCAGAAGGCCCAGCTTCATCTCCAGTATTGACTAGGGGATTGCCCCGAAACAATTGACTCAGTTCGTAAGGATAGTATTCAAAGTCACTCTCACTTTCTTCCGATATGGACTGACAGTCATGCTCAACTGGGACTTGTGGAGGGGAACACTTTAACTTTGCTTCTGTAGGTGCAGACTTTCTTGATCTTTTCTTAGCAGCAGCTCTAGTCACTGGTCCAGAGGGGGCATCTTCTAGGGGCTCAGACTCAATTAAGATTTGTCCAATGGGCAGTAAATGATTTCTATGCATTGTTTTTACATCTTTTGAATTATTCTCAGGCCTTACTTTGTACACTGGCAGATCATCTAGTTTGCCACTACAATGTGAGGGAGATGGTGCCATCTGTCAGCAATCTTGTGCTTGCCATGCAGTCCCAGATTTCTTAGCAATACCCGATCTCCCTCCTGGAGTTCCTGTGCTTTCACCTTTTTATCATACCTTTCTTTGTTGGCCAGATTTCTTTTGGCAGCCATGGTTTGAGCCAGTTGGTACGCATGAGTTAGCTGGGCCTTTAACTTTTGCACATACTGTAAATAGTTGTCAGCTTGAACCCCATCAGGAGACCCCAAACACACATCTACTGGTAGTCGAGCTTCTTCCAAACATCAGGCGGTGAGGGGAGAATCCAGTGGCATCACTTTTGGTGCAGTTATAAGCATGTACCAGGGTGCTAATTTGTTGGCTCCATCTAGGCTTGTCCTTTGGGTGCAGGGTGCCTAGCATATCTAGCAAAGTGCGGTTGAAAGCGTTCAGGCTGTGGGTCCCCTGGAGTGGTAAGGAGTGGTTCTGGACTTTCGCACTCCCACAGAGAAAGCATCTCTTTGATCAGACGACTCTCAAAGTCTCTCCCTTGATCAGAATGGATTCTTTGTGGAGCCCCATAGTGAACAAAAAGTTTTCTACAAGTACTTTGGCCACAGTGGATGCTTTCTGGTCTTTGGTGGGAAAGCTTGGGCATATCTCGTGAAATGGTCAGTGACCACCAGCACATTACTGATATTTCTTGATCTGACTCCAAACTCAGAAAATCAATACAGACCAGCTCCATGGGTGCACTGGTGGTGATGTTAACAGGGGGCAGCCCTCTGGGGCAAAGCTTTCCTCTGTAAGCAGCGACTACAAGTTCGAATGTGTTGCTCCACATCAGCCCCATCTTAGGCCAATAGAATCTGGATCTCACCAAGTCAAGTGTTCTGTCTATACCAAGGTGCCCCATGTGGTTGTGCAAGGACCTCAGTACTGAGTCTCGAAAGGCAGTGGGCAGCACTAGTTGTTGTTTGTCTACTTGTCCCCTCTGTCTACTGTTTCTCTGTATAACAGTTTATTGATCAGTTTCAACTTAGGACCTTCTTTGTATAACAGTGCAGTTCTCAAATCAGTGGAGCGTAATTTGGACACATCTTTTCCTGCATAGAGGGCTTCTAAAGCTGCTTTGATCATGGGATCGCGGGATTGAGCCGCTGAATACTGTCATTGTCCAGCTGAGGCAGTGCACCAATGTCTATTGCAGAAAAGTGGCAATAAGCAGGGTATGCAATTCTCAGAGGCTCCCAAGCAATCCACCATGCAGTCCACTGTGTCCGTGGACATTTGTTCCTCCCTGTCAAACTTCTGGCACAGTGCCTGAATGTCAGGTTCTGCTAATCGGACCCAATCATTCTGGGAACAGGCCTCCGGGAGAGAGCATCAGCATCTATGTGGTTCAGACCTGCTCGGTATGAGAGCATAGTCATATGTAGATAATGCAGAAAGCCACCTATGGCCAGTGGCATCCAACTTAGCTGAGGTCTGCACATAGGTCAAAGGATTATTGTCAGTTTTACTAGTATTTTAGCCCCATACAAGTACTCATGGAATTGGTCAACAATAGCCCACTTCAAAGCTAGGAACTCTAACTTATGTACAGGATAGTTCTTTCGGATGGGGTCAGGCTTCTACTGGCAAAGGCCACTGGTCTCAGGCCATTCTCGTGCTCTTGGTACAACACAGCCCCCAACCCTTGCAAGCTAGCATCAGTGTGCAGGACGTAAGGTTTTCTTGGATCGGCATAGGCCAGCACTGGAGCATGGGTAAGTTGATATATGATCTCATGAAAAGCAGTCTCACAATCAGAGTCCAGCGGCCCCAAATACTTCACTCGGATGAAAATACACTCTTTCAGTCTTGAGGACGCTGACTTTTGGTATTTTTGTGGGTTGGGGATACCTTGAGTAAGGTTAAGTAAAGGCGGATCACTCTTGAATAGTCCTTGATGAAGCGCCGATAATAACCACAGAATCCCAGGAATCTTTGCAGTTCTTTTAGATTTTGGGCTGTGGCCAGGTGGTCAAGGCCTCAACTTTACTTGGGTCGGTCTCTATTCCTCGGTGGATACTATGTGTCCCACATACTTTACTGATGTTTGAAAGAATTGACACTTATCAATGGACAGTTTAAGGCCAAAGTCCTCCAGTCGGTCCAATACCTTAAATAATCTGCTCTCATGTTCCTCCAGTGAGCTGCCAAACACAATAACATCATCTAGGATACCAGGCACTCTAGTAAGTTCATGTCCCCACTGCACGCTCCATCAATCGTTGAAAAGTGGCTGGGGCACCTGAAATCCTTGAGGCATCCTCATGAATTCATAGAAGCCACGCGGACAGATAAAGGCCGTCTTCTCACGGTCCTCTGGGGCCATCGGGATCTGGTAGTACCCACTCGCGGAGATCCAGCACAGAGAACCACTTGCTCCGTTTAGGCAGTCCAGCATCCTGAATGCGGGGCATTGTGTACTGATCAGGATAGTCCGCCGGTTTAAGGTGCGATAATCCACACACATCCTTACTGTTCCATTCTTTTTCCTCACTACCACAATGGGGAAGCATAAGGGCTTCTGGATTCTTGTATTACACCAGCAGCTAACATCTCTTGCAGATGCCGCCTCTCACATCATCTATGTCAGCAGGTGCCAGGCGCGGAGACCTTCACGAAATGGTCTTTCGTCATGCAGCCGGATATTGTGCTCAGCTCCTTGCACGATCCTACATCCCATTCCTTTAAAGAAAACACCTGATCTCTGGGCAAGCTTCTCACTGATCCTCACTTTCCATTCAGCTGGCAGCGGAGTCGCCGAATCAAACAAGTCAGGCGTTACTCTGTCATTCTTCCTTGAACTCTTGCTGGGTAGCACTGCAGTGTCTGCACAATGCACATTAGCCAGGATGCAACCTCTGTTTACCTCGAATGTCTCTTTCAGACACATTATGAACTTGGACCATTACCCTTCTGGCATAAGCATGGGCTCTAGCGGGCAAAATACTAGGCTTGACCAGCAGTCCCTCTGGCAATTTTCCATCGCCTGTGCATCCAACATTAATATTTTATTCTTAACATCCTTTCTGATACGGACCTCTCCTGTAAGGTACACTGGGCATTTGGCGCCAGGATCAGAGACTCAGGATCCTTCTTCCATACAATTCCGACCGGTTCCTCTGGTTCTGTTTTTCAGCATCTCTCTGTGCCTCATAGGCCTTCTTAATTAAAGCTGGAACTCTTAAAGCTCTACTAGTCTTTGACCCCTGTTTTCATAACACAACTGTGCCAGCCTTCGAACATGTGAGCATTTGTTCCAATCAACAAAGGACACCATCATACAGTCCAGTGGGGACACACTAAGGCTAGGTCTCTACTTGTTCGGCCACTCCAGCCACGGAGGTGGGGAAAGACAGCCAAATTCGGATATACCCGGAATAGGGTAGGCCTTCTCACTTAACCCCCATACATGCAGTCCTTCTAATGGTTGTAAGGGCACGCCTGACAAATGCTTCTGATACCAATCCTGGAACATAATTGTCACTTGGGAGCCACTGTCTAATACAGCTCTTGTAGACACTCCATTCACCTTTACAGTGGTCTCCATGGAGGACCCACTATTCTGGACCAGTCTGGAGAGGCGGTAGTGGGGGCCTGGGCAACTGACCTTGCCACAAAGGACGTGAATTAGCATTTTGGTGCCTCACTGGGATCATGGTCGCACCTCTTAACCACTGATTTCTTCTCCAAGCCTCCTTGTAGCTTATATGCAACTTTGTCAGTGTCTTTTGGGACTGGCATTCCCTTTCATGTGCCCATCTTTCCCACAATTATAGCAAAACATACTTTCTGGAGTTTGAGCTGGCCGAGGCGCCACACTGGGAGCCAGGGCGGGGTATTACTAACTGGAAACCTGGGTGCCATCTCTGTCTCATGTGTGATAAGCATTTGGAGACATCTCGTCAGTTTCTCCACTTCCATGGTCAAGGAATTGAGTTTGGAGCTGTTATCAGCAGGAGATACATGGGTAGTACCCCACCCCATAGCAGATGCAGTCGGATATAGGTCAGGGCCTGCATCTTGCAGGCGTGGCCTTCATAAAGGGACTGTTTTTGAATTCCGGATCTCTCTCAACAGTTCGCCCCATTGTGGCATATCTTTTCCTTGTCAGAGCACTCATTGACTGTCAACCTCTGCCCCTGAACTTCACTTGATGGGTCACCCTCAGTCACTCGAGGTGTAGCCACAGCTGTTGGTGCAGGTACCTCCGAGTCGCCTTTCTCAACTCCTCGAATTTCTCTCATTAACTCATCATAGGAGGGTGGGATTCCAGTCGATTTGCCAGGCGAACTGAAGCAACAGCAGTTCTGAGAAGGGGGCAGACTTAAGGATTCTGTCCAGTCTGGTTCGGTCCAGTTCAATCGCTGGCAAACTACCCTTTCTGAGGCATTCTTGCAACAATTTTTCCAGCCGAGAGACATACACAGACAACAACTCCCCTTGGTACTGTTGTGCATTTCTTACTCTCCACCATAGGTCCTCATCAGAATCTGGGCTCCCATACACATTCTCCAAGGCCTCAAGATAGGCCTGTGCAGTCGCTTCAGGGTTACTGGCCCGTTTAGCACGGATGGTAGCCAGGGCAGGACCTCGGAGGCTCTCACTAACCCTCTTCGCCGCCTTCCAGCATGCTGCCATTCTAGCACTTGGGGGCAACATAGTCTATCCAGGTCTCCCAGTCATCCTCCCTTGGGGTGGGAGGGTGCCAGAGAAGATCCTCAACCTTCGGAAAGTCGCGTGACTAATGGCAGGTGCAGAAATAGGAGTCTGCATTGGTTCAGCCACCATTACGGGCACTGGAGCAGGAGAGGGTGTTGGGGAGGAACACCCCAGGTGGCAAGAATAGTTTCTTCAAGTCCTCCACAGTTTTCCCTCTCCCAGCAACCATTCAGCAAATTTCTCCTCAAAAGTTTCAGATAGTGGTGGGGCTGATTCCCCCGGTCTTTACTGTCCTTAGTTATCACTCTCAAGCAGTGAGGGCTCCTCTGGGGTAATGGTCTGTGGCACTTTGGAGCTATCTATGGGATCCTTAAACTCTACTAGGCCAGGAAAGTGTGGGTGAGCAGATTAGCATGCCGACCCACCACCACAGGGTTTTGTAAACCTTCCACCTTGGAAAGTACTCCTGCACAGTGTCCGTATTGATACCAGGGGATGTCCAGGATAAGCATAGCATTTTGGGGTCGATCTCCTCCCCAGTACACCACTCCACCAGCCGGTGCACAGCCACTTCTGTCGGGTACCCATTTTTTTCTTAACAGTGGTTCGTGAATATGGCCACTAGAGGACACACAATCCCAGCGGTGAGCCTCCAAGATGTAACCCCTAGATGGCGCTATCCCAGGGCTACCCCTGCCTGATTTGCCACTAACAGGTTGAGGGGCCTGGATCCAATGGCGGTGCCTCCACCCAGAGGTCAGGGTTTGCAATAGTTAAACTAACTTGGTCACAGCCCTCTGGGACACTGCAACCCCCTTTCTTCCCACTAGTGGCCCACATAATACATCAGAATTACCTTCACAGTATACACTTACCCCCAGGTCTGGTTCCGCACTGGGACCTCCTGTGAAATGAGATACAGTGCAACAATCACAGTACAGTACTTTAACATAGACAAATACCTCAGGCAGTATAACTTTGCTGAAACAAGCAGCTCTGATTTATTTAGGGGATATAACAAGGACAGGGGAAATCAGGTTAATTAGCTTATCACTCTAATAATCCATCTATGGCTCTGTGCACAGGCCTATCCCTATCAGTTACTGTCCCTGGGTACCCAAGCCCTAGTGGCTAGTCCAAACCGTGGCAGCTGGTAGGGGCCCTTTCACACAGAGAAAAGGAGAATTAAACAGTCAGCAGTACAGTAATTCCATTTGGATTTAATGTGGCAATTCAACAGGAGCGACCCTGAATTAGTACTCACGACCTCCAAATAAGATAGGGTCCTTCAATGTCAGCAGGGCTCACTTGAGGTGCACAAACCTCTTCACACATCCATATAAAAGAAAGCACTATACCAGGCAGGCTGCATCTGTATCCCGATCGCAATTACTGCACAATACCGGAGAACACACAGCAGATTCAGTTCCTGACAGACCGAGTGTAATTTTCAGCAATTCCTCTAGTCTTCTACAGGGTGAGCCTGGTTTCTACTCTTCAGAGATCCTTTGATTCTTTTCACAGGACGGATTCAGTCCCAACAAGCTGCAGACCGAACTTGGGCCTTACACACGCTTTTTGACTAAAACTGCACACTGAAAAGCACAGGGCTCCTTCCTTCTTCACTGCCAAAGCTCAACTGAAACTCCAACCGACAAAACCGGCACTTCCTTTGAGTTCCTCCCAGTTCTTGACTGGATTGGCTGTCACTCACAATAGACTGCTGCTGTTGGTCCAAAAAGGCACTGAAGTCTAAACTACATCTCCCAGAGTCACTGCCCATACAATCCTCTTGTGGCTGGCTCAGATTATGAGTCCAAGTTCTGATTCGTCCAAGGCACCATTTTAGAGCTAGCTTACCCCACACTGATTGGTCCAGTTCAGCAGTTCAAAACTAGAATGGGAACTAGCAGACACAGTTCTGACTGCAAAGAAAGCAGGTTAGACAAACTGTAATTTCATTATTACTCTAAATAATTTCTGGCAAACAGTTACATCTTTCAGATAGGTTCCTTTGCACTCCTAGTGACTGCAAAATGAAGTGAATTGGCAGCAGCTCGAGTGGTACTCAGAGAAGCACACAGTCCCTCCATACAACTAATTATGTCTGCAAGCAGACAGCTCTTAAAGAGACAGTACCAGAGGCTCTAAAAACACTCACTGATAAATGGCTTAAATGCCAAACACCATTCAGGCTTGGAGCATTCAAGCAAGCTCCTGGAAGTCTTTTGGGAACCCCCATTTGCAGGGGGGTTACAATAGAAAACCCTGTTAAATAGGGCCCCTACTGCAAACAAGATGGTGCATCTGAACCGGCCTATTGTAGGTCAATAAATTATGTAACATTTTTTATTTATTTATTTAGTTTTTGTTGACCGGGTAAGTGCACTAAACAAATCCTGCCTATTTTCAGGCACGACCCCCCGGGGGAGAGGGATACAGATGAATGCCAACTGACCTTGAACCAGATTAAGCTGTTGGTGGTATTTTTAGTGAATGAGGGAAATTTGGCCAGTGCACTGGGGAAATTCCTCTACTCTTTTCGATAAGTGCCATGGGATCTTTAACATCTACCTGAACTACCACCAATCCAGGCAGATGGGACCTCGGTTTAACGTCTTATCCGAAAGACGGCACCCCTCTCATGCTGCACTACAGTGTCAGTACTGGGATATTAACCCAAGTGCCAGATGTGGGAACTGAACCCACTGTCCTCTGATCTCCCAGCCTCAGAGGTGAGTGTGCTACCTACTGAGCCACTGACACTAAAAAAAAAAACAAAAAAACAGACAGACAATGTCAAAATATCTTTTAAAAAAGTGTACTCCTGTCTCAGTGGTGCCAAGGTTGGAGTAGGGACAGCCATTATAACCGGCACCTCCAGTGATGAACAGAGTCTTGTCTTGGGGAGATGTCAGTGAACACTCCTCAGTCAGGGAGTGACACTGGGTATCTCACAGTGTAGATAGGTGGGTGGGGATAAGTAGAACAGAAAATATACTGGCTTAGCTGACTGGTTGGGGGGGGGCAAGTTTACGTACAAGCCTCAAAATCCAACACAGTGTCAGGCTGGGGGGAAGGATGTGTCACTCACCTAAGGAATTCAGCTCAAGAGATGGAGGGTGCAGGCCTCCACACATTTGCACATCCCACTGCCAACAGACAGCACTGGACTGAGTGTGAAGACAGCTGTCACCCCTCTTCCAGCTCGAGGAATGATGCAACCAAGGCTATTCCGATTGTTGGGGTAGTGGGAAATGGGGAGAAAGAAACAAAATGGGGCAAAAAAACAAAACAAATAAAAGGTATGCCTCCAGCTATGGTATGGCAGATGGTCCACAGATTGCGTTGGGGAGGCAAAGGATGCATGCGCAGGCCAATAAGTTTATTGGTATCAGGGACGGGGGGCAGGAACATAAAGAAGGATCCCCTAGCTGGGCCATGCATAATTTAGACTAAAAAACTGTTTTAGTCATTATTTCTGGGAGAGCAAGCACAGACTCCTTTTGTTATGTTTTAGTCATTAATAATTAGCACAGAACCACCAAGCAGTTGGTCCACATCTTGTGGCACTAAATGCATGACAGACAGAATCTCTCAAGAATCGCTGCTCATTTCAGGTTTCTCTTTGGGATGCTGTGGTTTCCATTTGTGTGTTATACATTTTTTTTTATCCTGTTTTGTGTGCACGTGTACATGTAGATTTGTTTTGACGTAGTGTCTATATACCATCGTGCAGTACGCAACTAAAACAGCCATCACAGCCTTGATCTCATTATTTACTGAACCGTTCTCAGAGTTGACCCATAGGGGTCTCCATCAGCTTTCCTACTGTGAGTATACAAGACACTGCTGTTCTTAAAGAGCAACTCTGCATTGCTACACATACTTCCATAAATGTCTTTTTACAATTTACTAGAGAAAACAGTTTTCATTTTCAGATGTTCTTTCTAAAGTTTACAGCACATCTTGGTAGTTTATCTAAAGAAATCTGTATGAAAAGCATTTCCCCCCAGTTAACCTGATAGTGTTCACGACAACAGACTGTGATGTCACAAACAGCAACAGTGAGGTCAACGGGGGAAGTCAGATACATTTTGAATGACTGTAAAATAAGTACTGAATTATCTGCAATATTTAGTAGACCAACAAGATGCAAAAGTTAACAAAACAAACAAAAAATGGAAAGCACTGAAGTTAAAACATGATTGGTCATGGTGTAAATCTAATGGTGTTAAGCCTTTAATTATAGTTTTTTCTTTATTAAAGAGTTGCTCTTTAAACATTCTTTTACTTCTAGGATTCTCTCTAGGGCCGCTGGCTAAGACCAAAGAGTGTGGCTGTGTGGAGGAGACACTCTAGAAGGCCAACTAACAGGAAAGTAACTTTCCTTTTTGTGTGACGGGAAGCAGCAAAATGAAAATAATGCCACGTGAAAAAAAGGCAGGTGTTTCTAAGGGCATGGTTACAGTTCACTATGCACATTTTGGCAATTCTCTGGAACAGACTGATTCATCAGACATCTTCAAGCTATGCTCTCCCACCCCCCAGGCTATATGCTCTCTAGCTCCGCCACTTGGCATCAGATCTTTCTTTCCACTGGAAGGGACAGGTCTCCTCCTTCACAATTCTGCATCGTTAGATGAATACTTGTGTGTTTAGCACTTTTTTTTTTATTGTATTTTACTGAGTTTATGTAAACTTATTACATAATATGACCATCAGGCAGGCAGTTGTACATTTAAACACTTAGAAGTAAGCTCTACATTGTTACAGTAACTTAATGAAAAGCGCCCCTGTTCTTGCTACTTCACTTGGAGGGTAAAGAAAGAAAATAAATTCTAATTTATACCTTTTACATTCTAATTGCTAGATAAGACCGCCAAAAAACTTTGGCTGCCTTATGTTTAAATGTCCGATTATAAGTCCTGAAGTGACCAATTGCTGCCACGAGTTGGGATTGATATAATGTCCGTCCAATAATTGAGCACCCTGTCAAAGAGTTGATATCCCATCCCTAAAATCATCGGTACTCAACGAACATATTATTACCTCCCTACACCGAAGCACATCCTGCAGTATATTTCAAAATTTAAACCTTTTAAGCTGTTACAACATAAGCAACATTGTTATTATTCTCCCTGGATATGAGCTATTCTACACATTTATTAACAGCAAATGGGGCTATTAATTGTACCCCAAACCAAAAACTTGTTTAAGTGAAAAATTCAGAGGAGAAGGGAAGAGGGTGGAGAGAACGTCTGATCAGAAATGGGGAAGGAGCAGGCTTAGTTGGGATCAAGACACCTTTTTACTAGGACATGTCCTGGTACTCAAATTTACTTAATCTAGCTCAACTTATCCAACAACATTTGTTTTAAACAGGTACCTGGAAGCCCCAGTCCATATCTTTCCCCTAATACAACCCAACAGGATACCACATAATCATTAGTGCATTTCTCCCCCCATCTTGGCTTCGGTGGCATCAGCAAACTGGTATGTTTTGCCTCCATAGTGTACATGCAGACTTACGGGCATTAAAAGGATGTGGTTTGCCCCTAGGGATCGGAGCCGGGTTCGGATGCCATTGAAGCTTTTTCTCCACATCTGTGTAGCGTAGCTAAGATCCGGAAACAGATGTACTCGGGTGTCTTGCCATATCAGTGGACTTAAAGATTTTGCTTTTTGCAGGATTAAGTCCCGCTCCACCGATGTTTGTAGCTCCACCATCAGCGTGCGTGAGGCATATTCTCCTGACGCTACCTTAGGCCTACCTCCTCGTGGTGTTACCCGATATACTTTACGAACCACACAGGCCTCCTCTAGCTGAAACACTTCAACCAGCCAGTCCTTTATAAACACTGTGGGGGAAATCCCCCTCTGCTCCCTCCAGCAATCCAAGGACCCTAATGTGCATCGACATGATCGCATTTTCGACGTTTTCAAAGTGCTGCCGAAGTAAGGCATTCTCCTTCGTAAGGATTTTTGTCACAGTAAGGGCTTTATCCATGGTTTTTGTTGCTCCCTTCTTTTCATCCGAGAGGAGCTCCACCCTGGTGTGCATTTGTTTGAGCTCTGTTTTAAAGTCCTCCATTTTACTGTCTAAGCTTTGAATAGCCCTTAATACAGCTGCATTGGATGGTTGGGAAGTCTCCTGATCTCCCGAGGTCAACGGGCCTTCCTTGTTGCCCCCTGCCTTCTGATCTCTTGGGCAGGTTCCCTCTGCATTTGCACTCGCCTTGTTTCCCCAAACCATATCCAATCACTTCATTGGTGCACAGGGCTAAAACCAGTCCTGATAGCAGTGGGGTTTAACTTCTTCTTCAAGTATATACTGAAGAATCCAGAAAGATAGCTTAAAACTATAACATTTTTTATACTAAAACTGCGATTAGCTGTGGAGCTGTACCGGGAAGCTGTTCTCAGCTCGGCTGCTGGCCACGCCCCCCTTGTGTTTAGCACTTTCAGCAAAATACACTTTGATTCTTTTCAACTCTGTTATTCTGCTTGTTCCAGCTCTGGCTTCAATGACTCGATCTTCGTCATGGAAGAGAAGAAGTCTCTTAGATTCAAGTTCTGCGTCAGTGTCAGCCAAAATTGATGAACACCGACCCCCAGGTGTCCTGCCTCTACTGCTTGAGAGTGCAGCATGACGTGGTGGGTTGTGGCCTTTGCTAAGCAATGTTTCCAGCATCACTGGAAGATCGTCAGGCCAGGCTCATCCTCAGTCAACCATCGGAGAGAGACCCCAAGGATCGACCCAAGGGCCACAAGAAGGTCTCAGTGGCTGGCGGGTCAGCATCATAGCTTGTGGCCCTTGAGGAGGCAGTGGTTGCAGTGCTGCTTCCAACTGAGGCCAGTGTTGGAGGGTCCTTCATCTAAGATTTCCATGAAATACGTCAGGCCCTCCAGATCTTTGGGGAGGACCTCTCTCACCAGGGCAAGAAGCACAGTGCTGCCAGTGCCAGTCATGGGATTGAGAGAGATCAAGACTGTCCTGCTCCCTCAGCTCCCCCGACTGCTCAACCTTTGTTGAGTTGCCTTTGGTTGAGGGCCAGGTCAAGACCTCCTCAGTACCCACATTGGGTTAATCAACCTCGACAGCAGTCGAGCAGGTAGTTGAGACGTTTCTAGAGCTTGTTGACCGGTTGACAGGGGAGCATGACAAGGAGTCGATCTCCCAGACCCCAGTTTTCCCAGACCTCACTCAGGAGGACATGGCTCAGTTGGTGTCCCTGACTGGGTCACTCCATGTCCAGCCTCCACTGGTGGTTATGCCTCCAAAGTGGCTTCTCCTGAATGCAGTTCAGCATGTGCTGTACCACGACCTTCCAGAGGACTCTCCTCGACACTGGCCTCCAGGTTGATGGTCGAGGTCAAGATGCTCATGCTCTCAATGCCAGTTGACTGGGAGGCACCACTGTCGATGCTCCATGATCTCCAGCAAGGAGAGGAACTACCACAAGATATGAGAGCATTATGAAGAGCTCCTCTGGCAAAAAGTGTAGAAACCAGCCACTCCTGAAAACTTTTTTCATTCAAGTGATTTTTATTGTAGCTTGTATCATGCACAGACCCTCCAATTTAAGCCCAATATTTTACCACTAGGGGCTTCATCTGGAAAGAGGATCCATAGGTAAAGCAATTACATATGGTTATATACACTGCTGTACATTTCAATATTCACACAACATTTAAAATTCCTCTCCAGCACTTCCAAACTGGTTATCAAAGTGAAAATTATTCGAATGAATGTCCTAGTGCGCTTCTCAGACTACTGCATTCAGGTGTCTCAAGTATTATTTACCAATTATTATGACAAATCCATACAGTCAGGAACACTGGACGCATGGAACAGCTTTCCTGAGGAGTTTGTGGGGTCTAAAACTGTAGGAGAATTCAAGAATGCATGGGACAGACATAAGGCAATTTTTGTGGGGGGGGGGTAGGAAGAAATAGGCTGTTGGTTAAATGGGATCTGCAGCTTATCCTCTAGGTAGGGAAATGGGCAGACTAGGTGGGCCAAGTGGTCATTATCTGCTGTCAAAGTCTACTGTATGTTTCTATGTTTTTTACACATTTAAACTAGAAACATCATTCCTGTATTATACAAACACCACTTTTCGTATGTATAGTACCCCTACTGTGGTGGAGCTGGAGGATGCAGATGCTATTAAGTGATAATACATACACTGCTACAGTAGAAGAGTTTCAGTATTCTAGTATTATATCCACAGCACTAATGCTTCAGTATTACGCAAATATGGTAGAACTGGAGAACGTACCTAGGCTATGAAGTCTATTAAAGACTGTATCATTCGACTTGATGAATGGTTTCTGTTTGTGAACACCTGCATCAAAGATAACACGTTGCTTTTAAGGCAGTAATCCTTATTCTGTAACTTTTAACACAAATAATCCCGCTAGTTTACCAGTGTCATTATGCTATACACCACGTCTATTTTTATGTAAACAGTTATTCCATCAACTGTATTTATGACATCACTGTTTTAACTATATTTTGGCTCCTCTCTCTTTATAGAAGACTTATCATTAGGCAACTGGCTCGAGATTTCTTTTCTAGTAAAAATTCAGATTATAATACTTAATATTCTCTATATGATAAAATCACCATCATACTGTATCTTTCTAGCCTTTATACTTCTTTCAGTGCTAGTGATCTTTCTTGAAGAACTTTTTTTTACAATGTGCAACATATACATTCTTTTGTTTCAAAGCCTCATACTTTGCCTGTCTAATTGCATTGATTTTTTTCTCCTGAGAATCAGTTCTAGTTGCAACAGTCTCCTAACAGGAAAGAGCACATTTTTAGTCACTTTTATTCACTGAAACACTTTCTGTAGCAAGCATTAGTACTCCCCTCCCTGGCCCACTCACCTTGTAGATTCAGTCTGTGTACATAGCAGTCTTCTAGTGTTAACTGCGCTGACCTCTCATGAGTATGCTATTTAAGTAGGACTGAGGCACAAGGGCGGAGATCAGTCATCAGTGTCCAATGCAGGATATCAACAATTACATCATACTTCCTGGCACTGTTGCTGGAAGAGGGCTACTGGTTTGAATAAAGTATAGTTACGTAGGAAAGTACAGTTACGTAAGAAAGGAAAATTACGTACCTACCGTAATTCTTGATCTTCTCTTGTATCTTCACCATTCATTACTTCCTGGGTGTAAGCCGGAGGCGCGTACCACACGGGAGCTTTTTTTTTGTTGCCTAACGGCCCCGCCCTCGAGAGCGACGTCATGCGTCATGCGCGAGGGGCGGCCGTTAGTAGCGACCGACTCCTCCTCCAACTCAGTTCTGTGAGCCGGAGAGGCAAAAGTGAAAGCAGAAAACATAGATAGCGAGGCAAGATAGCCGAGGGATAGCAAAGCAAGGAAGAATGAACTGAAAAAGGAATAAGCCGATGGAGGAAGGACAGAGGAGATAAGAACATCCCTAGCCTAGGGAGTGCAGGGCCTCCTTACCTGGGCGACTCTAGGAGGAGAGATGAGTAAGGAAATGAGAAAATAGAAGAAGAAGAAGAAAAGAGAGAGAGATGGATGTTGAAGGGACCAGAAGGCCCAACGAGCATAGTTAGCTTGTAGCTGAAGGCTCACTAAAGGGGAAGCAAGAATCCCGGAGATAGAGCTGAAGAGAAGGTTCACCAACCCGCTAGACAGACTCAGGAGGGCATAGTCCTCATCTTCAACATGCCATTGTTCTTGACACCCACCTCGGCTCCTGGCAGGAGGGCCTTTAAGTGGAGGACAGCCGAGGAGGGAAGAATAAAACCCCGCAGCATGAGACGCTGCTCAGGGGTTTAGAAATAGAAAACGAAGCCTTTCAGGCGTTTCAAGATAGAAATGGGACTCAGACTGACTGGCTAAGGCGCCAAGGCTTAGGCTGGCTAAGATTGGATATGGTCAGCAGAGGTCTACTGTAAAATTGTCCAGGAGGACACTTAAAGGGAGAAACCACTAAAACAGCGAGAAGGATAGCCTACCTTCTCATTTGCCTTCTTGTTTGATTTCTCCATTTTTTTTTTTTTACAGATAAAAAAATTATTATTATTTTTTTTTTTTTTAAGTAGATGCATGACCCAGATACCAAGATGCCTATAGCAGTCGGAGAGAGTTCCTCAGCACTTTTTTTTTTTTTTAAAGAGAAAGGAACAGACGTATTTGTTCCTCTGCTCTGCAAGGTAAGAATAGAGGGAATCAGATTTCAGGGCAACTATCTGAACACGGGATTGCAGGATCAAAACTGAATAGCCTGAGCCAGGCCAAAACCCTCAGAGGTATCTTGCCATAAGAATAGCAAGAGATAGTTGTGCAGTCTGATCGCCAATGCAATCCGTAAAATGGCCCATGAATCTTAGAGTAAGTAATTTTTCTGGATTTTAGAACCCCCCAAGAAAGATCTTTTTGGAAAATTTAAGGAATTTTCCTATATTTTATATAAATGCAGAGAGAGGAAGGAGACAGGAGGTGGAGAAGCCACAGGAAGAGGCACTGAGGGGATGGTGGGCGGGTGTAAGTAATGAATGGTGAAGATACAAGAGAAGATCAAGAATTACGGTAGGTACGTAATTTTCCTATCTTCCCTTGTCAATCTTCACCATTCATTACTTCCTGGGTGAGTACCAAGCTCCTCTTCCCCTGGAGGGGGAAGAGGCCATACCCGAGGGAACAAGACCCCAGCCTTCTGCTGGTGAGAAACAGAAGGAGAAGACCCTGGCTTATTCAGAAAGCCTAAGAGGAGAAGAGCTAGGAGGTGCCTCCCGAGGACAAGGAGACGGAGGGAGCCCCTGTAAAGTCTCCTAGCTCTGAAGAGAAAAGACGGTCCCCGAAGGCGGAGCGAATCACCCTACGCCGGGCCAGGGGTGACAACCTGGAAAGACGAAGCCATGCCGTCCGCCTGATGCAGATCGTTGTCCCCGCAAGCCTGGAAGCCACCTCATTGGCGTCATAAGATGCCCTTGCTTGGTGTCTTGCCAGCTCCAGGCCTACCGCGGAGAGGGCAACGGCTTGTCTGGTTTGCTCCGTATCAGGCATAGATGCCAGCAACTGGGACATCATCGACCACAGATGCCGGTTGTAGGCAGCGTGGTGAGCCTGATGTGATGCAATACATGCACTCGCACGAGCAGAAGAGAACACTCTTCGCCCCCAACGGTCGAACTGGAGAGAGTCCGAATCCGGTGGGCGGTCGTGCGCCAGGCAACGGCGCCCAGAAGGAGTATCCAGGTATACCAAACCTGAGGACGGGTTGGGAAGGGAACCTAGAGACTCAGAGGGGGCACAATACCTACGCTGGCAGTCCGCCGGGGCTGGGGAAGAAGCGGCAGGGGACTGCCATAACCGGATAGACGCCTCCTGGAAGGGGATAGGCCAGGAAGGTACCACCAGATGCTGGGCACTGAATTCACCAAGGAATTCACGCGTCTCCTGTTCGGTATTGTCTCTTCAAACGTAGGAAATCCGGAGATCCCTCACCATCCTCGAGAGGAAACGCTGATATTCTGTGAAATCAGCATCGGAGGACAGATGAGCAGGGGTTCCTCTCCCTCGGAGGAGGGAGACGAGGATGATGGGGAACTGGAATGCCCAGAGGATTCCTGTGGTGGGAGAGTCGAAAGACCCGCTCATGCATGTACCTAACGTATGAGGGGAAGGCCGCCGCAGAACCCCTGAACTGCTCCCAGGATAACGGACCCGTAGGGCCGACATGGCCTGGGAGTGGGGGTGGTGAAGGCAGAGAGATGGGAGAGGGGCACCTCCGCGGAGGCAACTGCTCTCTGCAAGGGCTCTGGAATCCGGGGAAAGGAGCCCTGGAAAGGGGGATCCCGGATATCAGACCAGGCCGCAGAACGGAACTCTGGGGAAGCGGAGCCTGGAAGAGCCCTGGGGGAGAACCTCCCCTGTGACGACGCCGGGACTGCATGGATCCAGAAGGGCAGTCCGCACAAACGCCGCCGAAGGACACCCTAGAACCCTGGAGGGAGGGGCGAGGCTCTGCACTTCGGCTCCTGGCCACCCCCCCTGAGGTGGCCAAGGAAGACCGAGCAGCAGACCCCCTGCCCCTCGACCTCGGACTCTGAGAGGGCCTCCTCCTCGACCACAGCCCCCTGTCCCTAGAGAGAGTGACAGCACCCCTGCATGTAGCTGTCACCGGCTCCTGAGAGGGGAGCCTCCCCGCGCCACTCCCCGCGCCTGCCCCTCAGGGGCTCCCGCCACCCCCAGCCGGGGAACCCTCAGGAGGCGACGAAAGGGGGGACAGAGGGAGGGGCCCGCTGCGCCGCCTGGCACCTCTAGCCACCGGGGACCCAGACTCCGAAGAGTGGGGGTGCCAGGATGGGTCCACGTCTGAATCATCGCCCTCCGAGGAGGACGAGACCAGCAGGACCTCAATGCTGGCCACCCCAGGGGTCCCCGAGGCTACGGGGCCGCGAACGGCCCCGGTACCAAGGGAGGCGCCGCTCGCCTCCCTCACGCCGGTAGCCGCCAGGCCTAGCTCCACACCCCCAACGGCGCCGGCGAGGCCGGCACCGCCTGGAGGAAGGACCAGGCCCACGGCGCCGGGCGCGTCGGAAGGCGAGGCGGCACCGCCGACGGCGCCGCCCTGTCCATCGACGCCCCAACGGGCGCCAAGGCCTGAAAGCGGTATTCGCTTAACGGGCGCCGCCGATCACCGCGCCGCGAACGCGCCAGGACCCAAACGGCACCGGAAGCGGCACCGCCTCGATCACCGCACCACGAACGCGCCAGGATCCGAACGGTGCCGAAGGCGGCGTCGAGGGTCCACCCGAGCTAGGCCAAAAGACGAGGGCCTCGCCACGGGGAGCCTGCACCTCCGAAGAGGTGACTGCCGAGGCTGTGTCGCGCCGCCCCGGAGGGACTACGACGCCCTCGACACCGCAGAAGGGCCTCCTCCTCGAAGAAAAGACGAGGAGACCTCTCCTCAGACTGTGATAGGCCCGGAGGGGACCCGGGAAGGCCTAGAGACCTTACCTGAAAATCCTTGAGCGACGGCCGTCCCCTGAAGGTCGGCGGGGCTTTCGAGCTTGAACGCGCGGACTTCGAGGACACGGCGGTCCATGGAGAAACAGGCGTCGCACGAATCCATGTCATGGTTGGGTCCCAGGCAACGAAGACAAACGCCATGCCGGTCCGAGACGGAGAAATGCCGCCACAGTAACACCGACGAACACGCTTAGCTCCGGACCCGACATAATGCTAAATCAACAAGAAAACAGTAGGAAACACACCGGCGCCGCTTTTAGAAAGAAAAAGAACGGCCTTACCGACCAAGGCCGAGTGTGTGGAAAGAGGAGTCGCTGACGCAGTGGAGAATGGACGCCCAAACAGGTGCTGCCTCGACGGGCGGAGAAACAGAACTGAGTTGGAGGAGGAGTCGGTTCACTAACGGCCGCCCGCATGACGCATGACGCCGCTTCTCGAGGGCGGGTCATAGGCAACTTTTTTAAAAAAAAAGCTCCCGCTGACGGACAAGGGAAGGAAGATCTTACCGTAACAGTAGATCTTTGAGAACAGCTCTTGCAACAGGTTACACCATTAGGACTAAAGCCAGCAGGTGCCAGGACCCAACGGAAATTTTCTAGCTAGCAGTATTCAGCGGGGGTCGCCTCCGACGTCGGTCCCGCCCCCGACGTCGGGCATAGTACATAAGGAGCTGGTCCCCCAGAATCCCCAGTTCTCCCGCCGGAGACTCCCCAGCCGCTGGATGACATCAGAAGAGGAGACTGAGGATCCGCCATCAAATGGCAATCAGAGTAGTATTGAGAACCCCTGATCCTAGGAGAAGGATATTGGAAACATAAAATCTACCTCCAGCGGGGATGGTGGGAGTGAAACTACCTGCTGCAAGAGCTGTTCTCGAAGATCTACTGTTACGGTAAGTTCTTACGTAACTGTACTATCTTACTTCGAGAAACAGCTCTTGCAGCAGGTTACACCAATTGACTCGAGTCCCCTGCCAACAGGAAATCCCACACCATCAGGAGGAGGGAAAGCAGAAACCTTTAGTGAAACCTAAGCCTAGGACAGAAGTCCTTGAAGGATCACAGACCAAACCTGCTCTTCGCCTACATGCCACGTCCAGGCTATAATGCCTGATAAAGGTGTGCACAGTGCTCCAAGTCACTGCTGCACAGATAGCTGAGGTGGACACATTCTTTAATGCCGCAAAGGAGATAGCCACCCCCCTTGTGGAATGACCCTTAACCGTGCCCGGTAAGGGTTTGTTGCGCTTCTGGTAACAGAACGTGATACAATGAGTAAGCCACCTGGACAGCGACTGTTTGGAAATGGGAGCTCCCAGCATCCTGTGGGCGAAGGAGACAAAAAGCTGATCAGATTTTCTGTGGTATTTGGTCCTGTTCAGGTAATATTGCAGACACCTATGCACATCTAAAGTGTGCAAGAGGGCCTCTCCTCGATTTGAATATTCAGGGAAGTACACTGGTAGATCGATATCCTGATTAAGAGTGAGAGCTAAGGCACCTTAGACAGAAACTTCGGATTGGTCTGTAAGGATACCCTGTCCTGGTGGAAAACCAAATAAGGTTCTTTGCACATCAGTGCATGAAGCTCCGAAATTCTTCTGGCTGAAGTAACGGCAACTAAAAACAACGTCTTCCATGTAAGGAGATGTAGCTCGCAATCCGCGGCTGTTCAAAAGGTGGCAGCGTAAGCTGCTCCAGGACAAAAGGTAAATCCCAAGGCAGAATAGGATCCTTAATCAGAGGTCTAAGGTGAGCACCTCTCAGGAAGGCTCGTGCCGTGTACAACTGAGAGATAGGACGTTGGCCTATAGGAGTGTGATAGGCCGAGATTGCACAAAAGTGTACTTTTATCGAGGAGTAGGCCAAGCCTGTCTGAAAAAGAGACAGGAGGTAGTCCAAGACCGACTTTTCTGGACAGTCAAGAGACGAAAACCCCCGCACTTGAGCCCATAGGCAAAAATGGCGCCATTTCATGGCGTAAGTAGCATGAGTGGCCGGTTTTCTAGTGGCCACTAGAACGTCAGCTACCTCTTGCGAGACCCCGTGTCGCATAATGGCTATGTCTCTAGGAGCCAAGCATGCAGGTTCAGCGAACGAAGGTCCGGATGGACCAAGGAACCCGCCTCCTGAGACAACAAGTGACAGCTGATTGGCAGAGGCACTGGAGGTTCCCGGGATAGCTGACGTAATAGAGGGAACCATATCTGCCTGGGCCAAACAGCTTGATAAGTATCAGCGCCGCTGGCTTTCTGCGAAGTTTCAGAAAGACCTCTGGGATCAATGGAAAGGGGGGAAGGCATAGAGGAATCTGCCCGCCCAGGAGAGGGACAACACGTCTCGCCAGAAGACACCAGGCCCTGGATCTAGCGAGCAAAAATTAGGCAGTTTTGTGTTGGATGGGGATGCAAAAAGGTCTAATTCTGGTGTACCCCATCTGTGAAACAGATCCTCTACTACTTCTTGGAGTAGTTCCCATTCATGGACTCTGGCCTAATAGCGACTCAGGCCATCTGCAATGACATTATTCACTCCTGGTACATGAACAGCAATGAGGTGTGCACCGTGTTGTAAAACTCAATCCCACACCCTCATGGCCTCCCTGCAAAGTGGGTAGGAATGGGTGCTTCCTTGTTTGTTGAGGTAATACATCACCGCAGAGTTGTCTGTTTTCTAACAAAAGAGTACCCAGTGGAATCTCCAACTGGAAAGCCTGCAGGGCGTAAAGAACTGCTCTCATTTCCAGGATATTTATGTGGAGATGAGACTCTTGGGCTCTCCACAGGCCCTGAGATTGGACACCGACTAGGTGTGCTCCCCATCGGAGCCCTGAGGCATCTGTGGAGAGCGTCACAATCAGAGACGGCGCAGTAAAGGGAATCCCCACCAAAAGGTTCTTCGGATCCAGCCACCATTGCCAATCCCGGATTACAGTCTTCGTGATCTGAATTGGGAGCTGCAGATGGTCTTGCTTTTGATCCCATTGGACCCATAACATCCACTGGGTTACCTGCATGTGGAGATGGGCTAGCGGGACCGCTGCAATGGCTGCAGCCATGTGTCCAAGCAGGCAAAGGACCAGTCTGGCTGGGACAGTCTTCCTTGCCAATATGTCCCTGATGAGGGATCTGATGTGTTTCGCTTGGTCCTGGGGTAGAAAAGCTTTCCCCTGGATGGTGTCCAGAACTGCGCCTATGAACTGCAGAATCTGAGATGGAACCAGGCGTGACTCCTCTTGATTGATAATGATGCCCAGTGTCTCGAACAGAGACTGAGTACAATGAATGGCGGACATCAGGGCCTCCCAAGAGGGCACCATGAGAAGTCAGTCGTCCAGGTAGGGGTACACGTAGTGGCCTTGTCTCCTCAGAGTCGCCGCTTCTACTGCCATGCACTTCGTGAATACCCGAGGTGCTGATGACAGTCCGAAGAGGAGGGCTTGGAACTGATAATGGTGACCCTGGAACTCGAAGCGCAAAAACGTCCTGTGCGCTTGAGCTATGGGTATATGCAGGTACATCCCAGATGTCCAAGGACGCTAGAAAGCGTCCTGCTTGAGCATGGGAATCAGACCTGGGAGGATCACCATGTGGAAGCGTTTGTACAGGACCAACACGTTGAGGTCACTGAGGTCCAGTATCGGACGGAGGTCCCCTCTTTTCTTGGGAACCAGAAAGAAGTAAGAATAGTAACCTGCACCCTTTTGGTTCCATGGTACGTGCTCTATAACTTCTTTTCCCAGAAGCCCGAGCACTTCCTGCTGTATGAGCAGGGTGTGCTGACCCGAGTAACGGGAAAGCAGGGGAGGTCTTCACGGTGGGTGGTCGAGAAATTCTATGAAGTGGCATTTCTTGACCAACTGGAGAACCCACCGGTCAGCGGTAATCGACTGCCACCCTAAAAAGTGGTGAGCGATGCGACCCCCGATCTTCTGTGCCCATTGATCCAGAGGAAGGGTGGGGGCCAGGAAAAAGTCATGATGTGGCAGCACTAGTCCCTGTGGGCTGGGCCGGTTTTGTGTAGCGCTGGCCTCTGCCTGGGCATGACTTAGCCTCGGCTTTACATTGAAAAGTGCCCCTTTGTTCCTGGCCGGAACGTAGCTGCTGTCTTTGTTGCTGGCGGCGAAAATGGCTCTGGTTCCTACGAAAGGAACCAGGCCTCTATCTGTACATGGCCTGTACAGACCTAACTGCCTTCCCAGCCTCTTGGAGTTTGGTGATAACCTTCTCCGAGGGTTCACCAAAAAGTACTTCACCATTATAAGGGACGTCAAGAATGTTCTTTTGCACGTCCGGGTTAAAAACCGGAGACACGGAGCCAAGAGTGTCTCCAGAGACAGATGCCTGAAGCTGCAGCTCTGGCAGATGAGTCCGCAGAATCGTATGCGGCTGGTAGCACTTGGGTACCCACATCAGACCCAGTGCAGAGGAGGTTTAGGAGCTCCGGGCATTCTGAAACTGTACCATGCGAGACAGGTAGTTCAGGGACCTGATGGAGCATGTAGCAGCTGCATACATGCGCCTCCCCAGGGCATCCAGCTGTTTGGATTCCTGGTCCGATGGCTGTGTGCTCATGTGCTGTGGTGTTAGGGACCAGTCATGTGAGGCCGTAATGACCAGGGAGTCAGCCAGAGGTTGTTGAGCCAAGTAGTGGTCCTCTTCCGGGGCCTTGTACAGGCGGTAAGCTTTCTTCGGCACAGCGGGAGTGGAGTGCGGACGCTTCCACGCAGCCTTGGTGACGTCCACGAAGGTGTCCACCAAGGGTGGCACTACCACAGGCTTTGGATCTTTCTGCCAAAGATAACGGGCAAAGCACTGTCTTTTGGGGTCGAGGTCTTCAGCATCCCATCCCATGTTGTTCTGGATGTGCCTCATGATCTCAGAGAAAGAGGGATCATCCGGAGGAGACCTGGGTAGGTCATGTGGGCCAAGCGATGGAAAGCTGAGTGGACAAGGAGATCTGGAGTATTCCGACGACGTCTAGGTTGCTTGGGGCTGGGAGACCCTGATGGGGATCTTGAGGGAGGCCTTCTCCGATCCTTGGATCTACCCCTAGGAGGTGGAGTCTGCTCCTTAGGGGTTGATGGTCGTCCTGCTGGCCCCTGTGGTGGAGGAGGGGGCGTAGGTGGTGGAGGAGGAGGAGGTTTTACTGGGACTACGTCTTCTCGGGTGGTGTCCCACCAGAAAGTAAAGAGATCCTTTACCTCTTGTAAATTCATGCCCAACGACGGGCCTGGTGCCGGTGGTCTGCCGCCGGGGTCGGGCATCGGTTCCACGGGTGTCTCCAGGGTGGGCGGAGGTTCCCTCGGAAGCCCGGCATCCTCTATGTTGTCCGCCTGGTCTTCAGGCAATGTCGTATCCTCCTCCGTGGAATCCCTGTAACCGGTGTCCACTGGTGATTGGGGGGCAGTCTTCGGCTCCGGTGAATGTGAAGCTGATGTTGGTCGCTTGGCCGATGACTTCGGGTCCGGTGAACGCCCGGCCGGCGTCTGGTGCTTAGCCGTTGTCCTTGGCTCCGGCGAACGCCTGGCCGACTTCGGGTGCTTGGCCGACGTCGGGTCCATCGTCTGCTTTAGGGACATCAGGTCCTTCATCTTCCTGGGTGGTGGATCCGGGCCCCTGGGGGGCTGGGAGACTGACCTGGAGTCGGGGTCCCGACGTCGGATGGATGAGGAAGACTTCTGGCGTTCTGCGGACTTAGAAGAGGCCCGAGAGGGAGTGGAGGAAGCCGAGGACCTAGAAGTCTTGATGGGCTGAAGAGTGGAAGAACCGCTTGAAGCCCGGACTTTGACTGGAGGGGGCTGAGATCGAGCCCTGGAGGGAGAGCGGTCCAATCGGGTGGAGCCTGAGCTATGCGAGTCCGAGGCCTGGTTCGGGGATCTGGACCTTGCTTTTTCCCAATGCTTGTCCTGGTGTTTATGGACCTTGGAAGAAGAATCACCCCTGGAGGAAGGTTCTTTGTCCATCCTTCTAAGTCTTTCCTCTAACAGGTAAGCCTGAAGTGCCTTCCGATGGCGGATCCTGGTGCGGCTGTTGAACCCTTGGCAAAAGGTGCAGGCCTTGGTGTCGTGGTCTGGGCCTAAGCACCGCACGCAGGAAGAATGAGAATCCTTGAAAGGGATCTGTTTTCCGGATGCACACTTTGAAAGGTGTCCCTCAGATGAAGGAGTTGGAGAGGACATTAGTTTTGTAGAAACTCTTGAAGTTCTAAGTTGTTGTGCGCTAGGTAGAGACCGAGAGGCCGATGCTGGCGAGTCAACGGCGGAAAAAGAACTGGGGATTCTGGGGGACCACCTCCTTATGTACTATGCCTGACTTCGGGGGCGGGACTGACGTTGGAGGCGGTCCCCGCTGAATACTGCTAGCTAGAAAATTTCCGTAGGGTCCTGGCGCCTGCCAGCTTCAGTCCTAATGGTGTAATCTGCTGCAAGAGCTGTTTCTCAAAGTAAGATCTTACCGTAACAGTAGATCTTTGAGAGAGGTTCCTTCAGTAGGTCATCACAAAGAGGACTGACGTCGCCTTACGTCGGGCCGCACGGCAGACTTTTCTAGCAATCCCTGACGGGGGACCGCTCACCCGACGTCACGTGACCGACGTCAGCATGACGGTATATAGTGGGCGGTCCCCACGCCCGCCCTCCAGTTCTGGCGCCGGAGTCAGGAAGAGGCCTAACCGCAGGAGTGAACAGGATTGGAGACCCTGTAAAAACCAAAACGAGGGGAAGGAGGGAGGGAAAATAATGACCTACTGAAGGAACCTCTCTCGAAGATCTACTGTTATGGTAAGTTCATACGTAACTGTACTATCTTACTTCAAGAGGGTTCCTTTAGTAGGTCATCACAAATAGGATAGAGTTCCAAGCAGTCCCTCTAAGGAGAGACCGAGAGAAACTAGGAAGGGGGCAAAACAAATCCACGGAAAAAACTGAAGTCCAAAAAGGACCCAGCCTAGGACAACAGACCCTGCAGGACAGCTAGGCCAAAGCCAGCCCTCCACCTAGAAGCAATGTCCAAACTATAATGCTTGGTAAAGGTATGGACAGAACTCCAAGTAGCGGCAGCACAAATATCCGCTCAGAAACATTACAAAGGAAGGCTGCAGAAGTGGCCATGCCCCTAGTAGAATGACCCCTGATAGAGCCCGGAAGGGGTTTATCATACTTTTGATAACAGCATCTAATGCAGTTGCCCAACCATTTGGAAAGGCCCTGCTTGGAAACCGGTTTGCCTCGTGTTCGGTGTGCGAAGGACACAAACAATTGATCTCAAGAGCGAAAGTCTTAGGTTCGATGTGTGTAACACTGGAGAATCCGGTGGATGTACATCGTATGGAGGAGTGCCATACCCGTTAGTGGGAGCCAGATAATATACTGGAAGCTCTACTGATTGGTTCAGAGTAGCTTCCAACACCACCTTTGGAAGGAACCTCGGATGGGTTCTGAGAACCGCTCTGTCCCAGTGAAAAATTAGACAAGACTCCTTACAAACCAGCGCATGAAGCTCCGAAATTCTTCGAGCTGAAGTGATAGCAACCAGAAACAATGCCTTCCAAGATAGAAAGCGTAGGTCACAGCTCATTGCTGGCTCAAAAGGAGGCAAGGTGAGCTTTTCCAGGACGAAATTCAAGTCCCATGATGGTGCTGGACTGCGGATGAGGGGTTTCAGATGGAGAATCCCTTTCAAACAGGTCATTGAGATATCCAACTGAGCCACGGGTTTACCATCCACCAGCTCATGGTACGCCGAGATAGCAGAGAGGTGCACTTTTAGAGAGGAATAGGCTAGACCCGAGTCTGATAGGTGAAGAAGGTATTCCATGACTTATGGGGCCGAGCAAGAAAAAGGGTTCCAGCCCTTCACGGTCGTCCAAATGGAAAACTGCTTCCACTTTAACACATAAGTGGAATGGGTGGAAGGTTTTCTGGCTTCGACAAGGACCTGTGCCACTCGAGAGGATACCCCAGAGTGAGAGATGGCTACATCTGCAGGAGCCATGCATGAAGATGCAGGGTCCTGAGCCCTAGATGAACCAGACGGCCTTGATCCTGAGTAAGGAGGTCGTGTGTCAATGGAAGTGGAACCGGTGGTTCCCTGGATAGCTGTTGAAGCAGCGGGAACCAAATCTGTCTCGGCCAAAGAGGAGCGATGAGAATAATCTTGGCCTTCTCCGTCTGTAGTTTGAGGAGGACCCTCTGCAGAATGGGAAATGGAGGGAAGGCGTATAAAAATTTCCCTGTCCAGGACAGAGATAATGCGTCACTCCAGAAAGCACCTGGCTCTGGAACGGGTGAGCAAAACTTGGGAAGTTTTGCGTTGAATTGAGAGGCAAATAGGTCGAGTTCTGGCCACTCCCGGTACGTGCACGGCCAGTAGGGACAGGTGGTGCAGGACTGCCCAGTTCCACATCCTGGTCGCCTTCCTGCAAAGAGGGTATGACCAGGTTCCTCCTTGTCTGTTGATGTACCAAACCACCGACATATTGTCTACTTGGATCAGCAGTGTTCCCTCAGGCAGCAGGGGTTGAAAGGCCTGTAAGGCATACAGGACCACCCTGAGCTCTAGAACACTGATGTGAAGAGAAAGCTCCAAGCAGGACCAAAGTCCCTGTGCTTGATGTTCCCCCAGATGCGCACCCCACCCCATGTTTGAGGCATCCGCGGTAAGGGTGGCGACAGGTGCTGGGCTTTGAAACGGAAGACCCAAGGAAAGACTGTGTGGATTCATCCACCATAGAAGATCCTTCCGGACCGCGGAAGAGATGAGGACCGGATGGTCCAGATCATCCAAAAGCTGATCCCACTGCACCCTCGGGGACCACCGAATGATCACCATGTGGAGCCTGGCTAGGGGATCGGTACAAATGGAAGCTGCTATGAGGCCTAACAGGTGAAGGACCTCCTGGGCCGGGATGGTCCTGCAAGACATCACCTTGGAGGCTTGGTGGACCAGAGTCTCCACTCTGACCGAAGGAAGAAAAGCTCTGCACTGGACTATATCAAGG
The DNA here is from genome assembly GCA_016271365.2 of Neoceratodus forsteri. Taxonomy (NCBI): domain Eukaryota; kingdom Metazoa; phylum Chordata; order Ceratodontiformes; family Ceratodontidae; genus Neoceratodus; species Neoceratodus forsteri. The sequence continues at coordinate 113,038,496 of JADMNL010000034.1, read as the reverse complement.
ACTGCCCCAATAAACTGCAGTCTCTGGGTGGGGATAAGGTATGACTTGGGTATGTTGACAGTGATCCCAAGTCGATTGAACAGGTCCATGGTAAACGACAAAGCCTCCAACAACGCATCCCTGGATGGGGCCGCTAGTAGCCAATCATCCAGGTAGGGAAACACTGCAATCCCTCTGCAGTGTAAAAACGTCGCAACCACCGCTAGGCACTTGGTAAAATCCCGAGGTGCTAAAGACAGCCCAAAGGGAAGCGCTCGGAACTGGAAGTGCTCCCCCGGAACAGGAAACACAGGAATCGATGGTGGCTGGGGAAAATAAGGATATGTAGGTAGGCATCCTGCATATCCAGGGCACAGAGCCAGTGATTCTTCAACAGCAGTGGCAGAAGGCTTTGGAGTGTCAGCATGCAAAACTTCTTGTACCCGACATAATGGTTCGGCTGACTGAGATCTAGAATGGGTCGGAAGTCCTCGGTCTCTTTTGGAACCAGGAAAAAATGGGAGTAGCAGCCTTTTCCTGTTTGCCCCGAAGGGACTCGCTCGATTGCTTGTTTTAGCAAGAGCGAATTTATTTCCTCTTGAATGAGGATAGCCTGATCCCGAGTGTATGAGGACTTCAATGGAAGATTTCCCGGAGGAAGCTCCAGTAACTCTATGGTGTGACCTAAGGCCACTATTTGCAGGACCCACTCGTCGGAGGTAATCGCCCTCCACTCCTGCACGTGGAGAGCAAACCTCCCCCCCACCTGCTCCTCGCCAAGAGGCTGAGGAGGCAGTGGGGCCAGGGAGTCAAGAAGTGGCGGCTCAGTCAGGAGGTGGACCCCCTGAACGTCGCAGATTCTTGGAAGCAGAAGGGGTGATGGTACCCGTGGCCTTCCGTTTACCTTGGCAACATGCCTGAGTGGATTTCCCCTGCCTCCAGGTTCTCTTCCGAAAGGGCTGCTATTGTCATCGCTGAGGAGCACCCGATCGGTACACAGACTGAACAGATCTAAGGGCAACGCCTTTGCCTGTAGTTCTGTAATGATGTCTCTGGTGTCTCCTCCGAAAAGGACTGAGCACCGGAATGGAGCGTCCTGAATCGCTGACCGAACCTCGTTAGCGAGGCCGGAGAGGCGAAGCCAGGAGTGCCATCTCAGGGCCATGGCAGTTGTCGAGGTACGGGCCACGGAGTTGACTGAATCGTAGGTGGCCCGTAAAGCATGAGTACAAGAGAGCTTGGAGAGGCGGAGATCCTTAGCGAGTTCTTCCTTGAGAGGTGAAGGATCCATAGACTGGACCTTCACCTCCAACCTGGCCATAGTCGCTTTATGGTGGGACACCATATGGGCCACGTAACTGAGGGAGCAGAGCATGCACGTGGCAGAAGAGTAGATTTTCTTGCCAAACTGGTCCATCTGCCTCGACTCCTTATCTGGAGGAGTAGGGCTCAAGTGCTTGGGCATAGCGGAGCGATCATGAGCTGCTGAAATGACCACGGAGTCTGCCTTCAGATGGGTCTTCAAAAAAGGAGCATCCTTAGGTGCCTGGTAAAGCCTATCTACCCGCTTGTGGACAGCTGGGATAGAGTGAGGCATCTGCCAGACGGTGGTGGCGAGGTCTTGGTGGGAGGCCATCCATGGAGGAACTGGGACGGGAGACAGGGACTCTAAATCGAGGTGCTCCACGAGTTGCTGTCTCATTGGGTCCTGTTCCTCTGACTCCCAATCGAAATAATCTCTGATCAAGAGATCCAAGAAGGAAGGAAGGATCCTCAGGTGGTGATTTCGGTGAGGTCTTGCCTCTCGGCTCAGGTTCCTTCACAATTTCCTCCTCCGAAGAGTCCTCTCTCCCATCAGAACGGTCGTCGGCCTCCTCCACTGGATGACGTTCGAAGCAAGAAAGGAAACCGTCCAGTCGAGTCTTCCCCAAGAGGTGGACAATCGGACCCAAACTGCTCGGGGAAGGGGACCTATGAAGTGACGGAGGTGGGAGCCTCGCTTCCGAGTCCAAAACCAACTGTGACCTCGCTCCCTGCCACCAAGACTGTAGGAAGGACTTGAAATCCGCATAGCCAGGGAGGGGGGGGAGGTGGAGCTGGTTGAGGCTGGGGGGGGGAGGGGGAACAGCGACTGGAGGAGGGTAACATCCCTGTGGACCCATGTAATGGGTATAGGGATGATAACCCTGGTAAAACTGTCCCATTGGACTCCATCCAGGAGTGGGAACCTCCGGGTAAGGATCCCCAGGATACCCGTGGGGATAATGGGGGACAGTGAGGGGATGGTTATAATACCCCGTTGTCAGCCCTGACGTCGGGGAAACCCATGTCGGACCTGCTGTGGTGTAGATTAAGTTAGCATCCGGCGTTGGGACAGTCCACATTATAGGGATCAATGTTGGCACCAGCGCCACGTGATCCAGCGCCTACAGAGGATCCGGCATCGGAGGGGCCGGCGTCTGCATCGGATGAAGAGTCTCAGTTGTAGGAGTCAGGTCCGGCGTCGGGGCCGACGGAACAGGCCTGACCACCGGTCCCGACGTCGAGACTGTTGTAGGGACTGGCGGCATTGGAGGCACCGCCGGTCCCTGCGTCGGGACTGTTGTAGTAACTGGCGGCATTGGAGGCGCCGGCAGTCCGCCCTCGGACTGAGGAGGGGCCTCTAGAGAAAGGCCGTCCGGCCGAGAAGGAGCCTCCTGACCCTGGTCCCCAGCAGGAGAGCGCAGGGAAGAACCCCCGAAATCGGCTGGTTCACCAGCGTCCCCATTGGCCTCGCCGGATGTGTCCATGGTAGAATGCAAGGACACGGGCAAGGGAAGAACAGGAGGGAGCAGGGCTTTCTCCCTTCGGTCCTGCAGGATGCCGGTTGATGCGCCAGTAGGCCCCGACGGGGGAACCGTGCCTGTGCGGTCGTCAGGGATGGCCGACTTAGCGGGCGTGGTCGGGCGGTCGGGAAGAGAACCCCCGGCCGACTTAGCGACCGAAGCCGGGCGACTGCCCCCAGCCGGGGAGTCGTATATAACGCCGCTGGAGGTCTCCGAGGAGCCAGAGGCCGATTTCATTGGCCAGTGCAGCGCATAGTCGGAGGAGCCGTGACCGACTTATCTGCTTGAAGTTTCTCCTCACCCGAAGTGCTTCGACGGGTGGCTGGGCCTTGCTGGTAGAGGGCCTGACGCCGTCCGGTGGAGTGAGCCCACCCCAGTCTTCTCCTTATGCTTTTAGGAAGATTGTGGGACGAGTCCCAAGCTTGTCCATCTTCTTCTCAAGCCGAAGTAGACGACCTCTGAGATGGGCCTCCAACGCCTGCTGTCTCCGCTTTTTGGTAGCCTGATTGAAGGACTGACAGTCGGGGCAGAAAAAGACTGGATGGTCTGGGCCTAGGCAGATGATGCACTTGGAATGTTCGTCTTTGTGCGGTATCTGACTGCCACACTTGGAGCACTTCTTCTTCGGAGAAGACATGAACTAACATAATATGAATGAAGAAAATAGTGAGTTTGAAAGAACTGCACAAAAAACTTCCCGATGAATGCTGAATGAAGTCTGTGAAGCGACTAGCATGAGGCGATGGCGGGAAAGAACTGGTGGGCGGGCGTGGGGACCGCCCACTATATACCGTCATGCTGACGCCAGTCACGTGACGTCGGTGGGCGGTCCCCTTCAAATCAGCAGAAAAAGTCTGTCGCGGCGGCCTCGTCGTCAGGTGACGTCAGTCCTATTTGTGATGACCTACTGAAAGAACCCTCTCGAAGTAAGATTTTCCATTCTGAATTCCCTCATGGGTTACTATTCCTTTAAGGCTCCCTTGCTACTCGAACATCAAAGGCCTCCACCATAGCTGATGGAACTGACACTGCTGTGTAAGTGACAGGACCAGGAATCCTCTGATCTGTGGACCGAGAGAGATGGACGCGAGTTGGACCCTGTGCGGATCTGCTTTGGGGTGTGGCATTCTGTCTGGATTTTGTGCTTTGTGTGAATCAGGGTTTTTGTGGAAACTGCTATTCGGAATAAAAATCAGCAGCCATGTTTGCTGTCCTTTTACCTGCATTTCCTGGCGATGGCGTTGGTGGGTGAAGTGCCATCCAGTCAGGAATATTTGCCAGTTCAAGGAGCCACAGGAGGTCATGGACTACAGAGGGACTTAATTCCAGCTGCTTTCCAGCCCCCAATCACCTGTCGTTTGACAGACCTTGAGGACTGCCTGCCCTTACTGACAACCTGTTTCGGCAAATCAGCTTTGCTGTTGGCCCCTATGAACAACAGTGGCTGGCTGCCCTCAAGCTAGATCTGCAAGAGGTCTAAATCAGACAGGACTGCTGAGTGCCGCAGAAATCTGCACCGTGACAAACTGCGCATCTGCTGGTGAATGACAAACTGAGTATTCACATCCAGTTCCCTGGCTGGTGGAAAGGAGGCCTCCTTGGGCTAGTCCAGCACACCTGCAATGCTGAACTTCGCCAGTCATGGGAAGAGAGAGAGGGGGGGAGAGGGAGACCGAGGGGAATGACCACCTGAGATGTGGGATTAACCCAATGGGTACCATAGCTTGGTACCAGACTATCACTGCCCCACAGGAACTGGATGTCTCAACATAGATGGTAGCATGGATCCTAGTGGTCTGACATAACAGGAGGACAGCTTAACCCTGAAACTGCATCACTACCTAAGGTGCACAATAAGCATGAAAGTGAGACTGAGGAAACCTTTCGACTGCCTGAATGGGATCACACCAAGCTGTGGCGGTAAACTCCTACATGGTGAGGAAGATCCCATAGCACTGGAACTGTGAGTAAAACCATGGCTCGTATTTGTGTACTCTGTTGTAGCAGTGGGTTATGTTTAGGGTTGTACCTGGAAAGGTGTTTAGTTGCGGCCCAGGGAGTGCATTTAATAGGGACGTACTTAGCTCGGTGTGTAAGTACAACTCAGGGAAGTGTTGTTTTGGCTGCACCTAGGAGCAAAGAGCAGCCGCACATTAATCAGTCTGGGCCTAAGAGAGCAATGGAAGACCAGCCAACTGCTAACCTTCTTTTCCCCTTTAGGGTCAACTACCCTAAAATAAGGCTGTGTTCTTTCTGTTTGAGTTCAGTGTCTGCTACCATTTTGTTTAATTTATAAGTGCATGCTTGTTGAAACTCACTCTCCGGTGTGGGTCCATGGGATGTGTGGACCTAGTGGGGAGGTGGGGAGGTACTGGATCATGGGGTTGGTACCGCACTTTCACCAGAATCACTATACTCTTTCTCTGGGTGGAGGCTCCATGAAATATAAGGCAAAATGGAGACAGCAAGCCAGTGTGTTTGTGCATGCCTACAGTTGTAGAAAAAGTGAAGCCACAGGATATTCCCTGTACCGTCTTATATTTGCCAGAGAAGCCAGATTGCCTGTGGACTTGTGTCTTGGAATCTTAAAAGCAGAGGGTCCATCCTGAGATGTATCTCCAGTATATGCATTGTCTGAAGGACCAGTTTTACATGGTGTATCATTTGGCCTTAGAGATGGCTGGGAAGCGGAATTGAGCCAACAAATGAAGGTATGATAGGAAAGTTAAGGCATTCAAACTCTCATCTGGTAACTGAGTGCTCGTAAGGAACATAGCCATGCCTGGGAAACACAAACTTTCCCAACCAATGTGGCAACACCTCCCCTTGTTGTAGTGGAACAGATTCAGGACCTACCGGACTACAAAATTTATCCAGAAGAAGAATCAAGCAGAAGTCGTACAATTCATCGAAAATCCTTCATTTCCAATTGGGCAGACAGACAATGCCACTGAAATCATTGAACCTGAAGTGCCTTAGTGGCCTGCAACCAAATCTGCCATGCACAAGAGGAAAACTCTAGACCAACCTCAAGTCACTCCTGGAGGCACAGACGATGACTTATCTGATGAGGATACAGAATTGGTACGCCACTATCCTACTGAAACCATTCTAAGTTTATTATCAAGTGCTATAATGGGGAAGGAACTCAACCAAGCTGGAATGCTGTTAGGCAGTATAGTGTAGTGGTTAAGAGCACTGAACTGCAAACCTGGTGACGCAAGTCACTTTACTTCCTTGTGCTCCCAGGTCGCACCTGGAAACAAGCTCTGGCTTAGTGTGCCTTCCCTGGTTAAACAATTCCCCCCACCCTCCCAGATTACAAAGTCTATGCCTGTAGTTCAGTGGGTGGGAGCTACCAGCCACTGCCCACTTCCTGAGCAATTTAAGCTAGCTTACTCCAGCCAGAGGCTCTGCTCCCCAACCCCCACCATGTTTGTTTGCCACTTTCCCTTTGTGCTTTTGGGCTGTTAAGTTTGTGCCTTCGGTGGCGTTCTAGGTCAGTATTTTGTTTTTTCTGCCTTTCCTGGCTGCAACTTGTGCCTCCTTCTTTCTCTCGGGCAGCTACACTCCTGTTCTGTTTCTTTGTTTTGGTTCTTGTTGTGCTTACTAATTTCCACATTATGTCCTACCCATGTCATTCTACTGTTTTGGCGGCTTGTGCTAGTTTACTAACATACTAAAATGCCAGCAGAATAGGCCTAACAGTCTTTCGTGTCTGCTTGTTTGGTCAGCCCCCACCCTGGGAGCTGACGTTGCTGCCCTCCTCTCCCTCACCAGTCCTGAATATTCTCGCTGCACTGGTTTTTGCTTCCAGAACCCTTCCCCTGTACCTGTCACACCCCCTCTTGAACCCCTCCACCAGCCCCCTGGGCAGCGCATTCCATGGCTCCACCACCCTCTCAGTGAAGTAGTACCTCCTCCTTTCTCCCCTGAATCTCCCCCACTCCAGCTTCCACCCATGCCCTCTAGTTACCCCCCCTTCCTTCGGAGCACCCTGACTGCTTCTCCCCTATTTACCCCCTTCATGTGCCTGAGGACCTCTATCATGTCCCCCCGGTCCCGCCTCTCTTCCAATGTGTACATATTTAGCTCTTCGAGCCTCTCACCATAGGTCCTATCCCCCAAGCCCCAAATCATTTTGGTTGCCCTCCTCTGAACCCCCTCCAGGAGTTCAATGTCCCTCTTTAAATGTGGCCTCCAAAACTGCATGCAGTACTCAAGATGCGGCCTCACCAGGCAGTTACACAGTGGTAGTATCACTTCCCTCCTTCTGGAGGTGAGCCCCCTAGCGATGCATCCAAGCATCCTGTTGGCCTTTGCCGCTGCCCTCCTACAAGTCTCCGAGTTGTTCATCTTGACATCCACCACCACCCCCCCCAGGTTCCTCTCAGCCATCGAGACTTGTAGCATTCTCCCCCGCAGGGTGTACACTTGGCCCGGGTTTCTGGCTCCAAGGTGCAGCACCTTGCATTTCCCTGCACTGAGCCTCAGCTTCCGCTTTCTAGACCACCTTTCCAGAGCCTCCAGGTCCCCCTGTAGGGCCATCCTCCCCTCCTCCCCATCCACCACCACCCCCTGTTTTGAGTCATCCGCAAAGAGACATCTCACTCCTGATACCTTTCCTTATGTCAGAGACGTAGGCGTTGAACAGGAGGGGCCCAAGGACCAATCCCTGAGGGACTCCACTAATGACCCTCCTTGGGAATGAGACTATCCCGCCAACCAAGACCCTCTGGGTCTGGTTCTGGAGTGAATTGCCTATCCATCTGATCATCTGGTTCCCCACCCCCATTTCTCCCAGATTATCCAACAGGCCGCCGTGAGGAACAGAGTCAAACGCCTTGCTGAAGTCAAGAAAGAGGATGTCCACTGGTCTACCCAGGTCCAAGGCATTCGTCACCCAGTCACAGAACTCCACAAGGTTTGTCTGACATGATTTCCCCGGGATGAATCCATGCTGTCTATCATCCAGGCACTCCAACTTTTCCATTTTAGGCTTTTCCATTTTGCTGTTCATACCAGGATACTGCAAACCTTATAGTTCCAGTGCAGTCCTTATCAATTGTTTTCACCTGACTTCCTAGCAAGGCAGCCGCTCCCATTCCTGCTCCATCATTTTAGTTACTGTATATACTTGCGGATAAGCCGATCCACGTATAAGCCAACCCCCCCCAAATGCAGCACTGATTTTCAGAAAAAATGCACTGACCCGCATAAAAGCTGATGTCAAATTCTGAATGGAATGCAGTCATTTTCAGTAGAATAATATTTCATTTACAGCAACTTACTAGGAGGCAGTTCAGGAGCAAACAGTTACAGGGCAGCTTTGAATGAAAGTACTGTATGGTTTAAATACCGTAAGAGCTCTTCACCCAATTATGTACTGCCGCGGTCCTCCTTACCGCTGCTCACCACCGACCTCTGTTCCCTTTACTTTTTACTTCTACAGTTGTGTTATGTTATAACTACCAATCTCAAGGCAGGAGGGAGCCGCTGTTCTGCATGTGCTTCAGGCATAAATTGGTAGAAGTCAACAGTGAACCGTCCCGGGGCTTTATGTTGAGAGAGAGAGAAGCACAGGCCAAAGCTTGTCTCCAGTGATAGGCTAATCCAAATCTGCCTGAAGCTACAAGTACAAGGGTTCTATTGCAAGGAACAGGGGAACGGACAGGGGCAAAACTGTCTCGGGCGCTGATAAGAGCAGGGCAGCTTTGAATGAATGAAAGTGCACTAGAAACAATTTTAAATTGAGCCCCCACTTTCACAAAGGCCATAGATCTTAACTGATCAGACCCATCGTTGGGGCGCTTTGCATTGCCATGGTCCCCCTTATCACCACTCGCCACCTGACCTCTGTTCCCTTCACTTTTTCTTTTTTTAATTGACTCGTTTATAAGCCGATACCCCCAAAACTGAAGTGATGATTTGGTTCAAAAATCTCGGCATATACGCGAGTATATTCAGTAAGTTTACTCAATCTGCTCAGTATTTACCATCCTAGTCTTAGTGTGTATGCAGCTTCCAGCCTTGCCTGCTGAGGCTGGGTTTTACCTCTCATTTTGACCTTTGATGAACATTCAAATTTCAGTACCTTTTCAGTCGTATTTTCCATCAATATCAGTCATTCCATTCAGCAGTCATTAGTAAGAATCTTGCCCTCGGGGTTCACTGTGTGGGCAGACTGCTTGCTCCCCCTTGAAGTCTGCATCTTGAGGTCAAGTCTCTCGTCTCGGGTGGGGATCCTTTTCTGCAGGCCGCTTGTCTCCAGTGGTGCCTCCCAACAGTCCATCCGGGTAGTAAGGTCTAATGGTCTGGAGGAAGCTATAACCATGTAGACCTTTGGTTGGTGGTATCTCAAGGTGTAGTATTTAAGACTTCAGCTGCCAGAGGGTGGAGTCTTAAGTCAAAAGGGTTCCTTTAGCTGTGCTGACCATGTTGGCAACACCTCTGTAAGCTGTTCTCCCCATGTCTGCCTAAGGTCCACCCAGTTTCATTCCGTAACCCATTCCTTTATTTTCCATTCAAGGATAGTCCTCCTTGTGGTCTTGAAGCTGGGTGATAGCAATTCAGCAGTCACTACTCTCCTCATTCCACACTTTGATGAGAGGGTCTTCTTTGTGGCGAACTTTCTTTTTTTTTCTTTTTTTTTTTTTTTAAATATCATCTTTATTTAGGTTTTACAACTTATTTACAAACAAGTTGACCAGATCAGAGAAATTAATTACATTTAAACAGGTTTACCACAATCAGCTTAGGTACAGTCTTTTAGAGTTGTAATTACTGCCATTATGCCTCTGCCAAGCAAAGCCCAAAGGGGGGCAGGGATCCAAGGACAGTTCTTCCTACCCCCACAATGACGTGGCTGGGCTCGAAATCTTCCTCTGTAATAGTCCTCACCAGGTCTTCTGAATGTATAAATAGGAAGGATCAGTCAGAATCTAAGGAATCACCTTCTGTATAAATTCGGCCTGTTGCAGGTGGGAGTGTAACCCCCACCCGAAGGCTTCCTACTACCTGAGGGTGTATTCCCGGGTGGCAGACCCCAAGCCCCAATGCTCATCGGCTTCCCAGCCCCCCTCAGCACAGGTCAAAAGGAGGGGGGGGGGCCCTGTCCCCCACAAGTCCCACCTCTAAGGCGTAAAGGTGGGGTCTTTTACCATGTAGTATATTTGCCACCTGATCCATCTGTTGGTGAATTTTTCTTTTTGGTCATTTAGGCTATGTGTTATTTTCTCCATAGTATAAATCTGTCTGGTAGTTTCCCACCAATCCTGAATCGAAGGGATCCTCGATGTCAACCACAACTTTGTGATAGTTTTCTTTGCCGCGGCAAGAAGTATAAGGAGTAAATACTGGTGGCTGGGCCAGAAAGGTGTCTAGGTAACACGGAGAACAAAAACAGTTCCATGGTCAGTTGGAACTGGGGATCCAACACCTCCCCGGAGGTGGGCCTGCAGGTGAGCAAAGTATGGTCGCAGGACGTGCAACCCCACATTATGTGGGTATGATCTGCCCTATCCTTACCGCAAAGGCGCCAGCAACTAGATGGACAATTAGATTTAAAATGACTAGTTATTACAGGAGTTCTAAAATATCGGATTAGGCATTTCCACGCGTATTCCTGCCACACATGCAAGCTTGAGAGTCTTGCCATGTATCTCCAGGCTCGCTGCCAGTCCTCTGAGGTTATCTGATAACCAGATTCCCGAATCCATTGCTCACATACTTTGTCTATTTGAGTGTCACTGTGCAAGTTTAAGGCTTGGTAGTACTGAGAGATCAGATGGCTTTGGTTTGGAGCTCTATTAAGGGCCATTTGTTTCTGTATTAGCAGTGGGTGTCGCTCTTGTTCCCAGATCGTACGGGGCAGGTTGTTTGCATAGTGTCTGAGTTGCAAATATTGGAAAAAGTCCCAATGTGGTAGATTGTATTTCCTCTGGATTTCCGCATACGACCACATTACACCTTGGGCGACTATTTGTGCAAGGTATTTCAGCCCACTCAACTCCCACCGCCGGAAACTGATATCTAAGTTATTTGGGCCGAAATCACCCAGACTGGAGATTGGGCATATGAGAGGTAGAAAGGGTCCCAGTTGATAAATTTTCCTGATACCCTGCCATCCCCGCAGTAAGGCCGCAATCCAGGGGTTCGTGTGTTTATATGAGGTCCCGACCACCATAGGCTGATAGAGGACTCGGTAAAAAGTGTAATCATCAGTCAGCACTCGCTCTATGTCCAACCAATGTGGGGAGTTTCCTATGTTTTGTCTGGACATCAAGTACATCATGCATATGGCTTGCTGATAGAGTCTCAAGTCTGGAAGGCCCAATCTGCCTTTGCCGCGGGGAAGCGTAAGGATTTTCAGACGAACCCGTGGCTTACGGCTGGCCCAAATAAATTTGGAAATGTGGCGATTTATTTCTCTATAGGTCATTAATGGTAGGTGAATAGGAATATTTTGGAATAGATACAGGGCTCTCAGTAGGACAATCATTCTGACTAGGTCAATCCTCCGAACAAGGCCCAACGGAAGAGTCACCTTGGAGGACAGGTCCGTTTTCACCTGTAACATAAAAGGGGAGTAATTATGTCTATAATAATCCCGAGGACTTTTAGGAATGGACACACCAAGGTATCTTAATTTTTCCAAATTCTATCTACCCGGGATGTCACATTGCACTCTTAGCGAGGGAGCATAATGAAAGGTAAGCAGCTCGGTTTTGGTGAGATTTAGTTTATACCCCGAGACCGATCCGAAGTCTTCAAGGATTTGCTTAATTATAGGGAGAGATTGTTCAGGGCTACATAAGTAGAGAAGAATATCATCTGCGTAAAGGGCTATCTTATGCTCGACACCCCCAGCTCCACTCCTTCTATCCCCCTGTCTTCTCTAATCTTCTGAACCAACGGCTCAATAAAGGCCGCAAAGAGCAGAGGGGAAAAATGGCATCCCTGCCTCGTCCCCCTGTACAAAGGGAAATAAGCTGAGTGGTGCCCATTTATTTTAACACAGGCTCGTTGGGAGGCATAGATATTTTTAAGGACAGTGAGTAATGCGGAGGGGAAGCCAAACTTATGCAAGGTTGCATATAGAAATGGCCATGCTACCCTGTCAAATACCTTTTCGGCATCCAGGCTGACTAGTAGGGTTGGGACTCCCGAATTTTGCACATGGTGGACAAGGTGAAGGGTCCGCCTAATACTGTCAGTGGTAGTGCGGGAACGGACAAATCCAGTTTGATCCTTATGGATCAATAATGGGAGCACCTGGTCCACCCTGTGGGTTAATATGCTCATGAATAAATTATAGTCTTGATTAAGTACCGAAATGGGCCTATAAGAGGCACAAAATTGTGGGTTCTTGTCGGGTTTAGGAATTACGGAGATCAAGGCATACAACCAGGATGGGGGGGAGCATCCCCCTCCAAGACGGAGTTAAAAACGCCCAGGAGACTAGGAGAGGTCTGTGTCCTGGTCACCTTGTAGAACTCCGCACCGTGTGGCGAACTTTCTTCAGATGCAGAGATCAACTGACAGCACCCCACGGTGTTTTCCAGTTAGAGGGATAGAGAGAGAGAGAGAGAGAGCTATTCCTCCAAAAACTTCCCCTGAATTTCAAACTCCAAATTAACATTCTGAACTGTCACAATAATACAGTGGTAGTTGCTCAAAAATTGACTGGTAGCGTGGTATACCACAGTAGCACAATACAATTTATTCAATGGCTAGTGCCATGCTTCACTGCGCGTCATACCATACTGCCTATCAACTTTTGTGCAACTACCACTGTAAGTTTCCCATGCAAGGAGAGATGGTGGCTGAGGCCATGGATCTTCAAAGAGTTCCTCCATGGGGCTGGGGGTTCTCTCCTGAGTGCCGAAGGCCATAATGTAGCAAACGTGTTTAATTATTTCCACTGTGAGCTGGGGTTGGATGGTGGCTCTTTTATCTTTCAATACTGCTGTTCCCTGTCTCCTTACAGAAATCATGCCTCTGTCTGCTGTTAGTTACCATTTTTTGTCAGCCAATACTCCAGTCAGTCTGTTATCAGTCATCACCAGTTGCTGTCAGTCTGTACCCCACTCAGTTTCTGTGATCACCACCTGCTGCGCAGTACTTTTGGGCTCTTTCCTAAAGTACCTTTAACCTAAACTGTACAGTTGAGACAACGGCGGTCAGGCTAGATGGGCATACAGCTCCTTCCTCTCTGTAGTACCTATGTTCTTATGTAAAGGAATCATGTTCCCATGGCAACTCTAAGGGTGGAATCCTCCTCAGGCGGGTTCCTTTGCCTTCATGGTACCCTGACAGATTGGTACTGTAGTTCCCCATGGGAGAGAGAGAGAGAGAGAGAGAGTGCAAATGGCGAAAGTATCCACGTATAACAGTAAAACAACACATTCACTCAACTACATTCAGACTATCAACAATGTTGCATAAGGACAACTCCTCACTAAGTTGTATACACTCATTGAACACAAAGGCTATGCTTGCAGTTTAATGGGCAGAAGCTACCAACCACACACACACCCTTTCCTGAGCTATTTAAGCCAGCTTCCTCCAGCCTTATTCGGAAGCACTGTTCCTTTGCCCCACCATCCTCCCCTCCTCCTCCTCCAATGGCACACCTCTCTCCTTGGGGCTCTTTTCTAATGTACCTTTAGCCTAAAGGAGTTATGTTCCCATTACACCTCTACAGGTTGGAAGCCTTCTCAAGAAGGTTCCTTTGCCTTCACAGCACCACGACAGGGTAGAGTGAAAATGGCCAAAACATCCATGTGTAACTGTCAAACAACACATTCATGCAACTACCTTCAGACTATCAATAATGTTGCACAGGCATAACTCCTCACTAAGTTGCATACACCCACTGAAATGAATGCTGACCCCCTTTGCACCTGTGAATGTACAGCCATTAGCCAAGAAGAAAAAATTACTCACCATAGTAATGTTGTTTCTTCTAATGGAGTCTTGCTGCATTCAGACATAATGCAGTTAGCCCCAGCACTTGAACTGCCCCGGGGAGGAAAGAGTTAACTCTATGCAGAAGCATAGAACGTTGAGCTTGAGCTCGGTTTTCAAACCTCTGTCTGTGGTACTTCCCAGTGTAACCATCAGATTGTTACGAACTAACTAACTAGTAACTAAAGTATGGAAATTGTTCAAATATAGCCAAAGGGCAAAATATATCTTCTTGGGCCCCAAAAGACTCAAGTCGAGAACCCAAGAAGGAAAGGTAGTGACAATATTTAGTAAAACACCAGAAAAATAATAATAATAACATCTACCCCACCCAAGAGGGAGGGTACAAGTTACACCCCGAGGTGCAACACTGTACCTGCCAGCCCACTTCCCAAAACCAGGTTCTGACAGAGGAGGCGGGGTCTGAATACAGCAAGACTCCATTAGAAGAAACAACATTACTATGGTGAGTAATTTTTTCTTCAAACAACATGAAGTCTTGCTGTATTCAGACATAATGCAGACTACCAAGCAGTTCCCTATGGAGGAGGGAATGCAGAACCTACTTTGGGAAGAGGCTCTGCAGTACTGCTGTACCAAACCTAGCATCACTCCTAGCCTGGATGTCCAGGGATTAATGCTTGGTGAAAATATGTACTGTTTTCCAGGTGGCTGCTTTACAGATCTCTAACAAAGGTATATCTCTGGCCGTAGCTAGAGAAGCAGCTGTAACCCTAGTCGAGTGAGCCCTCAAGTTGGGCCGTCCTACCCAACTTGTCATAACAAAATTGTATACAAGAAACAATCCACCTGGCAATAGTTCTCTTAGTGGCAAGCTTACCCTTTCCCACTTCACCATAAGTGAGAAATAATTGAAGACAGCAATTTCTATGTGCCTTAGTATGCTCAATGTAATAGCTAAGGGCCCTCTTAACGTCCAGACTGTGTAACCTTCTTTCACCTGAAGAATGGTCAGTGAAAAACACAGGGAGAGATATAGACTGGTTCAGATGAAAATCTGAAACCACTTTGGGCAAGAACCTCCTATTGGTTCTGAGAACTACTTTGTCCCTATGGAAGGAGATGAAGTCAGGTTCCACTGACAGAGCCTGTAACTCACTAATCCGCCTGGCAGAAGTAATAGCTACCAGGAACACAGTTTTCCAGGTCAAGTACTTCAATTCGGCCGAAGCCAGAGGTTCAAAGGGTGGCTGCATTAGCTGAGCTATGCAGACATTAAGATCCCAAGGTGGAGTGGGCTCCCTAAAGGGAGGGTTAATGTGAACCACACCTTTGAAAAACTTTCTGAAAACAGGATGAGATGCCAGGGAAGAGCCCTTCCCTGCTGAGAGGAATGCAGAGACAGCTGCTAGATGAACCTTCAGAGTGGCAGGCCTAAGGCCTAAACCATTGAGATAAACTAGATAGTCTAAGGTTGTGGAAATGTCTGCAGAATCAGGCAGGATGCCTTTCTGAGAGCACCAAATACTGAACCTTTCCATTTGAAGTTGTAAGTTTTCTAGTGGAAAGTTTCCTAGAGACCTTCAGAATATCCAGAACTCCCTGAGAAAGATGTAGAGCTGCATATTCTAACTCTTCAAGAGCCAGGCCTTGAGAGGGAGAGACTGGAGATTGGGGGTACCAGATCCACCCCTGGGAGGAGGACAGGAGATTGTATGTCCTGGGCAGAGACAGGGATGTGACACTGACAAAAACAGCAGTAGAGGATACCAATGCTGTCTGGCCCAATCTGGAGCCACCAGTATCACTGTGCAGGGTTGAGTCCTGATCTTGATCAGAACTCTGAACAGCAGAGGGAAGGCATAGAGAAACCTGCCCTTCCAGTCCAAAAAAGAGAGCATCCTGGTGAACCATCCCCAGGACTGGAGGTCTGCAACAAAACAGAGGAAGTTGATCACTGTCCGGTGCTGCAAAGAGATCTATCTCTGGAGTGCCCCACCTGGAGAAGATGACCTTCAGTATGTGAGGATCCAGGGACCATTCGTGGTGTCCCTGTGAAATTCTGCTCACAGCATCTGCTAGTATGTTGTCCTTCCCCTGGAAGGTGAACTGCTACCAGAGAAGTCTGAAGAGAATAGGCCAGAGACCGCAGCTTCATGGCTTCTGTGCACAAGGTCGAGGACCGAGTGCCTCCCTGCTTGTTGATGTACCACATTGTGGTGGTGTTGTCTGTTCTGACTTGGACCATCTTGCCCTTGACTGAATCCGAGAAGCTCTGCAGGGCTAGAAAAACTGCCCTGAGTTCCAGGAGATTGATATGAAGGAGCGACTCCTGTGGAGACCAGAGCCCTTGAGCTGTCAGGGCTCCCAGGTGGGCTCCCCACCCTAGGAGAGAAGCATCCGTAGTTAAAACTACTGATGGGACTTGAGGGAGAAATGGAACCCCTTGTCCGAGGCTGTCCTGGTCCAGCCACCACTGGAGAGCTTGGACCAGAGTCTGAGTCACTGGAATCAGTTTGGTAAGTGAATCCTTCTTTTGAGACCAAAAAGACCTCAGATAAAACTGAATGTCCCTCATCTGGAACCTTGCTCCCTGCACCACTGCCGTGGAAGCTGCCATGTGGCCCAGGAGCTGGAGGAACTGTCTTGCTGGGTGGGAGACCTGAGGTCGAAAGGAGGAAACGAGATCCACTAGGGCCTTTACCCTTGCAAGGGGAAGGAAGGCTTTTGCTTGTACAGCGTCCAACTCTATGCCTATAAAGGTGAGAAGTTGAACTGGTTCGAGTACAGACTTTGGAAGATTGAGAAGAAAACCCAAGGAACCGAGTAGGTCCTGGGTAGTTTGAAGAGCTGACTTGACCTCGCTGATGACTCCAAGATGGGAGCAGTAGTTGGGGGAGAAAAGGGGAGATTGGCACTGCAAGGGGACCTGGGCACCCTGGAAAGCTGGGCTCACACATAGAAATTAAATTTCAATATCACCAAGCGCAAGGTGTTACATCTTGGGTGGGGAAACCCTAAATACAGGTACACATTGGGAGGGGAGGTGCTGGAGGCCTCAACAGGGGAAAAAGACCTAGGGGTCATGGCGGATGCATGTATGAATAACTCTGAGCAGTGCAGGAGAGCGGCTAGCAAAGCAAACAGGATGTTGGGATGCATCGTAAGGGGGATCACCACTAGGAGCAGGGAAGTGATTCTGCTGCTGTACAATGGATTGGTAAGACCACACCTTGAGTACTGTGTACAGTACTGGAGACCACACTTGAAGAGGGACATACAGCTCCTGGAGAGGGTACAGAGGAGGGCAACTAAGATGATACGAGGATTAGGGGATTTGACGTATGAGGACAGACTTGAGGAGCTCTGCCTGTTTTCATTGGAGGAGAGGAGAGGAGATTCAGGGGGTACATGATTGAGGTCTTCAAGTACCTCAAGGGAATAAATAGGGTAAATATGGAGGTGATCTTTAGACTAAAGCAGGGAGGTATCACCAGAGGGCATGGTTTTAAGTTGGAAGGTGGAAGGGTGAGGGGGGAAAAGAGGAGGAGGTTTTTCACTGATAGGGTGGTGGACCCTTGGAATGCGCTGCCTGGCAAGCTGGTTCAAAGATCCACAGTGGAGGCTTCATGAGAGGGTGGGACAGACACAGAAAGCAGATGTATCAGATGATGGCCCGGCCCAGGGGGGTGGGGATGGATGATAGGGGTTTCTGGAACACAAGGGTTGGGGGGGGGGAGGGCCTCTGCACCCAACTAGGGATCTGAGGTTCGAGCAGACTCGATAGACCGTAAGGCCTAATCTGCTGGCAATTAGTATGTTAGTATGACCTGTAAATGAGACTGACCCACTAAGAGCCAGTCGTCCAGATACAGAAATATGGTGATATCCTGTCTTCTGAGGTAAGCCACCACTACTGCAAGGCACTTTGTGAACACCCTTGGAGCTGATATTAGACCGAATGGCATGGCTCTGAATTGGTAATGGCCTGAAGGCAACTCAAACCTGAGGTATTTTCTGTGGAAGCACCTGATAGGAATATGGAAGTAGGCATCCTTGAGGTCCAGAGATGCTAGCCAAGCCCCTGGCCTTAGAGAGGGAAGGATTATTCCCAGAGTTACCATTTTGAATTTGGGTTTTGAAATTTGTTTGTTCAGATACCTTGGGTCTAGAATGGGTCGCCACTCCCCTGTTTTCTTTAGGATAAGGAAGTACCTGGAATACAGTCCTTTTCCCTAGTGCTGAGTAGGAATCTTCTCTATAGCTCTGAGAGCTAGAAGAGAGGAGAGGAAACCTCTGCCTCTAGGGCAAGGGTTTCTGAGACTGATGCAGGTGGAAAAGACTTGGCCCTTCTTTCTGAAAATTTTTTGAAGTTGAGGACCAGTCCCTGGCTTACTACTTCCAGGACCCACTTGTCTTGAGGTCACAGACTTCCAGGCCTGGAAGTAGTAAGCCAGCCTGCCTCCTACTGGAAGTGGGGAGTTGACCCAGGCTGATACATCAGGGTGTCTGCTTGGCAGAAGCCTTAGACTGAGAGGAGGAGGGAGCAGCCCTGCTCATCCCCCTCCTACCCCTCCCTCTGAAGAACCCCTCTGTGGGAAGGGAGAGGAGGCCTAGGCTTGGTAAAAAGGCATTTGAAAGGGCCTGCCCCTGCCCCTAGACTGCTGCTTGTGCAGAGTAGCCTGCCTTTCCTTGGCCTGTGCACTCCTGTACGTGGTCCTATATTCATCCATTTTCTTCATGTAAGCCTCTGTCTGCTCCCCAAACAGAGAGTTACCTACTACAGGAAAATCCAAGGCCTTAGTCTGGGTATCCTGTGAAAGGCTAGTACATCTGAGCCAAGCATATCTTCTGAGAGACACAGATGTAGCCATGACTCTAGATGCCACATAATTGGAGTCCACAGCAGCATGAAATTGCATTTTGGATGCCTCAATTCCATCAGCAGCCACCACCTCCAGCTCCTTGGCTAGCTGGGAAGAGGCCTGTTTAGCCAGTCCCAGAACCATGTCCCATCTGGATTTCTGGTACCTGGCTGTGTAGGCCATATAAGTAGCCTGCCTGAGTCCCAAAGAGGATGCCAAATACTGTTTTTTGGCCATAGCATCCACTTTCCTGGAGTCCTTATCCGGGGTGTGTGAAGCCAAAGGAATGTTAGCCCTGTCACAGGCTGCAGCCTGCACTACTCCAACATGGCTGCAATGACTATAAAGGAACTCCGCAGCTGAGCCTGATAACGAATACCTCCTGTCCATTCTCTTATCCACAGGAGGTATTGAATCAGGGGTTTGTAAAATTTTGTGTGTCTGTTTCACCAAAGATTTATGAAGAGGGATAGACAACTTTTTGGACTCTGGGATGTCCATCATTTCCACAAAATCAGGCTCTTCATCCTCCTCTGCTGCTTCAACCAAGGGAAGCTGCAGGGTCTGTGCCACCTTTTTGTAGAACAAAAAGTGTGAAGGGGACTCAGAGAGCCTGGGAGGAGAGACACCTGAGGGCCTGTCTGGGGAGATGTCCAGTTCAATGGGCACATCCAGACCCCCTTCATCGTCATCATCGTTATCACCAGGATAGTCTTCGTCTCCCTCCCACTCCTCATTATAAGCATCTGGGTCATAATCCGGAGGAGATGGATCTGATCAAACCGAGCCCCGAACTGGCAGTATTGGTTCAGATGGAACCGGTCTAAGCGATTGGACAATACTAATCGCTCTGGCTATTTCATCCGCGGTTGGAGAGTGGGATACAGGATCCGAACTGACAGACTTGTGCTTTTTCTTTGACGGAACCGACCCTTCGGGGTCAGCTCTCCTTTTGCCCGAGAAAGTATCACCTAGGTCACTAGGCACCTCCTCAGGTTCGGCCGCAATGGAACCGGGCTGGCCATTTGGATCTACGGACTTCTCGGCCTCCCTTTCCTTCAGCCTACTCAGTCTTTTATCTAGAGTGGTTTTAGGAAATTTCTTACAGATTTGGCAGTCTGACTTGAGGTGGTCAAACCCAAGGCAATAAACACAGATAAGGTGGGGGTCGGCCTTAGCAAAGGCCTCCCCACACTCAGTACAGTGTTGAAACCCAGTGGGACCGGTTTTCTTCTTGGGTTTCTCAGACATGGCCAACCTAAGAAATTACCCTATAGAAGCTTTCAAGCCAGGTAATAAAGCAACTGATCGGTTACAAACCGTGTCACAGGCTTTTTAAAAGAACCAGCAAAAGCCTGGTTCTTTTGAAACCGATCCGTACCGGAACACTATACTAATCCCAGAAAGAGAGAAAAATTTTACAAAGTCAGTTCCAAACCAGACCGACTGGAAACAAACTGAAGAAAGACAATTTCCGCTCTTTTTAGCAAAATAAAACACAAGTCACTACCTATCTACATACTACCTTTACCATAGACAGAGGCTGGAAATCCAAAAATAACAAAAATATTTAAATCGAACGCTTTATTTTTCTTTTACCGAACTGAGCAGAGGAAACCTCCGGAGCGACTTCACTGTTAGGTGGAGTAAAGAATCTGACGGTTACACTGGGAAGAACCACAGACAGAGGTTTGAAAACCAAGCTCGAGCTCAACATTGTATGCTTCTGCATAGAGTTAACTCTTTTCTCTCCGGGGCAGTTCAAGTGCTGGGGCTAACTGCACTACGTCTGAATACAGCAAGACTTAATATTGTTTGAACCAAAACATCTATGGAAGGGGTAAGCTTATGGGCAGACTAGATGGGCCGCATGGCCCCCTTCTGTCGTCACTTTCTGTGTTTCTATGGAAGAAAGGAGGAGGAGCACCCAGAACCAGAGGATGGAGTGGAGCTGCCTTCAGCTCTTTCGCCGGTCAAGGAGAAGAGTAGCGCACAACTGGATTCTGAAGATGAAGTCATTGCTCCATAGAGTTGCCCTGAAAGATCCGTCAGGCCCGTGCTTAGACTCACATGACACTTTTAGTGCTACCACTGACCTACCCATCCATGTTCTACACAGGGGAATACATTTTATGCCCAGACCCCTACCATGTATGATACCCATAGGTGCCCCAGGAGGAAATAGAGAAAATCAACATGGAAATGTAATCTCATGTGTTGTGAGAAATGTTTGGTGATAAATGTTCTTGGTTGTCAGAAATACTGGATATATGCGGATGATGAAAACCTAGTTAAGAAATGTGTGTATAATCAGTTAACTCTTGCATAAATGTATAATTATGTGAATAAGTCAGTACACTGAACATTAAACTACAGACTCTGGACACTCTGCATTCAGTTGCTGAGGACACCAATTACTTGGTGAGGGGAAAATGTACCCCCTCCCCCATGGGTTACTATGCTTTTAAGACTGTCTTGTTACTCATACATCAAATGCATTCACCACTGCTGAAGACCCTGCTGCAGAAAGCCCAATATATTAGATAGAAAGGGCGATCGAGGGTCCAATCTCCAAAGGAGGGCACTAGACTAGGCAAAGTCCCGACACTAGAGTGAGACATATTAATGAATAGAGGTCTGCTTGGAGCACAGTGAAGGGGTAAACCCCATGTGAAGTATACAGGTCTCTTAAAACCTTTTGCAGTAAAGAGCCAAACCAATAGAAGGAAGCACAGAGGCTCTGGATGCAGATGTGGTCTCTCAAGACAGCTCCGCCTGGGTGGTGGTGGGATTAGTTCGCACGGAGCCAGGTGTAGTAGTTCTGCGTACCATGTCATTTGACACCCATGTGGAGCAGTGAGGAGAAATGCTACTGGATCTCTTAATAGCTTCTGAGTAGTGATTGTACTATTGGCCATGGGGAATGACTAGAAGAGCTTCCAGCCTGGAAGAAGACGTAATCACTCCCAAGCAACTGGCTGTCACTGTGTCAGAGCAAATACCTTGTGGTCCTTGTGGAGGACCTAGAACCACAGTGTACAGCTAGAAGCAGCATACTCCAAAGCCTGAATATGGTAGTAAAAATGTCCTGGTGGAGGTTTTGTCCGCTAGAAGAAGATGCTGCTGACTTGAGACAGTGTATTGTGCACTGTGGTAGAGAGTTGGACTGTGTTCAGGGCTGCACATGGAAAGGCGTTTAGTTGTAGCCCAGGGAATGTATTTAATAGGGCTACGACTATCTGGGTGTATAAGTACAGCCCACGGAAGTGTTGCCGTGGCTTCATCTAGAAGGGCAAGCAAACAGCGGATGTGTGTTATTCATGTTGGCCTAAGAGGACAATGGGAGACCAGCTGATTGTGCACCGTCTCCCTCAACTAACCCTTTTTTCTTCCTGTTTAGGATTTTGCTACCCTGAAATAAAATGGTGCTTCTTTCTTTTTGAGTTCAGTGTCTGCTACCATGTTATTTACCCTATGCTGTGGAACTCTCTACCTCGTTCGGTAAAAGAATGCCTGACCATCGGGAGGTTTAAGTCTGCCCTAAAGACTTATTTATTTGGCCTAGCCTTTCCAGATCCTTTCTGAATTTGTGGATACCTGATTTTATGAATTGTAATTTTAAAAATAATGATTAATGGATATTTATATTGTTTTGATGGTTTTTATGTACAGGCGCAACAATCGTAGGAATTGTGCTTTTTTAATAAATAAAAGGGATTTGATTTATTTATAAGTGCATGCTTGTTAAGAGTGTCCCTGCTGGATGTGGGTCCATGGGGGGAGGGGAAACATAATGAGGAGGGACTACATACTAAGACATGGTATGACACTTTCATCAGAACCACAACACTCTTTCTCTGGGTAGCAACAGCATGTTATTTCTGATTTCTAACTGTATACACCTCTCCCCTCACAATGTCCAAAGGTGATTTATGGACCCAGGAACCACCATAACATCCACAGCAACTTGGTGGCATGGTAAGGTTGTTTTGTCCCACATCCCTAAGGCATCAAGGAGGACATTATCTAGAAATCTTGACCTTAGAAAACAAAACTTTCTTTGCTGTTATGTAAACAACTACCTAGCAACAATACAGCTGGTACGATAAAATGTAAATTAAACTGTACATATTAAAAAATAATGTAGAATTTTAGAATGGAATGTGCAGAATGTTACATTATGCTGATTAAAAAAAAAAAAGCGCAGACAACTGATGTGTGTACCTTTGGAAAAAAAAACCAGCCCAGAACTAATAAAGTCAACAGCACAGAACTATATGGATTACTGCAGGAAGAACTATGGTGAGTGGGAAGTGAAAAAGGTGATACTATATCTGTGAAATAACTGGCTTACGCTTAAGAATTAATACAATTTATTGAAAAACCCACAGTATATTTTTTCAGTAAACAGTAAACCTTTTTCTTCCTTGCAAAAAAATCGTATTAGAGGGTACCTTTTCCAACCCACTTGCATTTTCATTTTTAAATTTTAAGTCCGATGGAAAACTACAACATTATAAACATAACTTTTATTGCACATGGCATTGTTTGTTTGTTTTTTCATAGAAAAAAGGTATCAACACATAAGCATTTGCAAATCGAAGCAACGCCTTGTAGAGGGACTTTAACACCTCAGCAAACTAAAAAATAATACACAAAACCCTAACAGTACCTCCCCTAAATTTTCCCTTTCTACCACTGTGAATTTTTAAAAGTATTCATAATTCATAGAAAACCATGGTCTCCCTCATAACTTGCAGACTTCGAGTGCTGCTACAGTACTTTTCAAATGCCAGAAAAAACAAGGGACAGTCTATCCTTTCGTGCCCCCCCCAGAAGCTGTTGGTTCTTACCTCTCAACTGTTCCACACAAAAAGAGACAGTCTTGTCTTTTTTTTTTTATTTATGCTAAGAAACTCTTTCCATATCGCTCAACTGTCATGTAAAATGAAGGACAGCTTCTCATTTCGCCTTCCACAAGAAAGTCCTCTGCTTCAAACCAGTAAGATTTTATAGGAGCAGCACTTACCCTTGTATGCTCATCTGATGGTTAAGGGCCTGATTAGGGTTTGTAGAACAACCCCCACCAGTATTTTTAAATACTGTATATGATCTTTTAAGCACTTTGCAAGATTCTATTGATTTCAAAGCTGTCGGCCACCAGCTTGTGGACAGCTGTTTGCTCCCTCACCCACACTGTGGTAATGTGCCTTGCTGAACTTTGCCCGAGTCAGCAGGGTGCATTAGTATATGGCTGAAGGGGGAGCAAATGGCTGTCAATAGCCCTTAGGCTCCCACTGACAGGTATACTTGTCGTAAACAGCTATGTTCTAAATCTTCTGATGGCCTATTAAAAACAGGGGGCTCGGTTTTCACATGGCCCCAAATGGTGCAAGCCCAGGTGCGTCGAACATATGGAGCACGGGGCTTGCTGCATTCCTCTGTCGGAGATCGGGATTCTCTCTCCCATGCACCGAATGCAGCAAGTGAGACCAGCTTTTTCTGGTCTAGCTTGCAATAGTCCCGATTGCCCTTTTTATGAAGCTTGCACCAAATATTTGGTGCAAGCTGCCGTAAATCGGATAAAGCGTTTGCTGAACTGCAATCTGACTTACCAAACCGTGTAGTTGTGGCAAAGTGTTTACGCCATGGCGCCTAATGACAAGGTTTGACACAGGGCTTGACGCGAACTCTGTGTTAGCATGTGAAAACCGAGCCCGGGAAGTTTTGGCAATGTGTTTCATTTTTTCACACCACAAATGCTAATCAGGGGCTGAACAACTGTCAGTGGGGAGCGCACATGAGGTTATGAACACTTTTCCTTTAAGGCATAATGTCATTTTCTTTTTTTGTTGCTTAAAGTGATTTTGTCACTTCTGGGAGACCTCAGAAAAATGTAACATTCCAAACACAATTCAGCTTCTATTTTATTGATAGTCTGTATGTCTCATTCACTTTATTTTTAATTTCCAGATTGATTTACATGAAAACTGGATCCTGTCCCCCCAAGTTATCCATACCCCATCATGCTCACAAATCACTCAGCATTTTGAGCTCTGGTACAGCCCTCAAAGTTTATTTGTTCAATTGTTATAAACTTGTATTTTTATTTGAGATGTACAACATACTGACACTTTGGGAACTGTGCTGAATAAATGAAATAATAACAGTCATAATAATCTGCTCCCACTGTTTAATCCTTTTCTGACATCACAACCCTCTGTTGGTGACACCATAACCATCTGCAGCAACAAACTATGATGTCACTACCAGTGGATTATGACTTCAGGAAACGATTAGTCAAGCAGAAGTAGCAGATGAACTCTAGGGTACAAGGAGTCAGTTTCCATGCAAATTAACCTAATAACAAGAAACCAAGGGAAGAGAAATGCAGACAGTATAAAAACTATATGATAAATTGTGTCGAAGTATTGTTCTCCAAAGGTTTTTTTTTTATGAACAAAATACTTTGTGGACATAAAAGCACATATTCCCACAGTGCTCTGAGCATCCTCCTCTACGATCTGATGGCGTGTCCCATATTTTGGCCCTTTTTCTCACAATTTAGAGAACTGGGTCACACATTTGTGTGTAAAACGTCAAGAGGTGTAGTATTGCTGGGGGGCCATGCAGTGACCTCATAATCCAGCATCTGTGACATCATAATTGGTTGTCATGGACATGACAATGGTTATCACAAATGAAGGATTACAATGTCATGGCATGCTCTGTCAATGGAGAGCAGATTCATGAGAGAGGAAGCTCTTTAAACAAGAATACCCTCAACAATTCACAATAGGGAGGGAAATACCAAAAATATAATTAAAGGAAACTGGATTTCTCTTTAAAGATCGAGTTTAAAAAGTTTGCCTTAGTACAAGAGTCTCTCCATAACTTAGTTCTGTTTTTTTTTTTTTTTCCTGAACAGTAAAACAGCATGCGGTGTCTGAGAAGGTTGGTTTCAAAACAATCAACATCAGAATTTTAAAGAAAAAGAACAAAACAAAACTGTTTCTCTGTGCCCCCCATTCAAAAACAATGTGAAACATATATTTCTTTTATTATTTTTTTTTTATCTATAACATCAAATCTTTGTGCCCTGGCTTTCTCTCACTCTTTTTTTTCAGTTTTGAAGAAGAAGAAAATAGTTTTTATTTATACAAAAGAGTTTGTTATGTACAAGAGTCTTTTTTTTAAATATATAAATAATGGTGGGGGAAAAAGAGGAAACGGGGAATTCTCATTTCCTACACAAGAGTGTAGGATTTTGAATATGCTCCAGCCCCCCTGCTTCGGAGCCCTTCCTATTCCAGATGTGCTCATTTCTAATAAGGAGTCTCTTGAGCCCCCAGTCTTGGTATGTGTGGGAATTCGTGGCTCAACAGTGGTGGTGGTAGAGGTGGTACTGGCAGCGGCAGCAGCAGCAGAAGCAGCGGCAGCGGCAGCAGCAGCACTAGCACCAGCAGAAGCGGCTGAACCTGGCATGGTAAGAGTTCTTTGAGGTAAAGTAGCTGTTGAGGACCCCGGGTGTGGCAGACCCAGGGGTTTGCTCCCTGGATCCAGTGTCATGTGCCTGGCTTGCGTGTGGTAGGCCCTGGCCAGGTTACGGATGGATGCTTCCCTTGGAGGGACCACAGGACAAGGGTCGTGAATGTCGGGTTTGCGGAAGAATGCCTCTGACTTCATATACAAGGAGAGGTTGCAATAGTCACCTGTAGAAAACATGATTAAACAAAGTGTGAATTGAATGAAGTGTCCCATACTATTCAGAGTGACAGCACCCCCCCGCAAGAAAAGTGGCAATATTTTTAATTAAAATGTCATTACTTGCTGACACAATGACAATAGATGCAACTATTAACCCTTTCTGCAGAATTTGGGGTCGTGCTCACAATTCTCTTCAAAAATGGTGAAATGGATGGAAAAATGTGGTTAGCCATTCTGAGGGTAAATTGGAATTAGGCATTTTTTAATTGCTGTATTAAGTTTGGTGTTTTGTGCAATTTGTGGTACAAAAACACAGCTATGCATAAATGTTCTGTGCTACCCCTGCCCCACTTAGCAAAAATTCTTCAGGCTAAAAACTTCACGCTAACTTCTTAAGCATAACTACCCCCTGTACCAATTTTTGCACAAAAATATTTTGCGCTGAACTTTAGTGCAAAACTTACTGATTTGCACTTAATTTTAGGAAAAAAATAGGCAAAACAGTTTAAGATATGGTCAGACAGAACTGGCCATTTTTAAGATTTGGTCAGCTAGAACTGACCGGTTTTTTTTAATAGGACAATCAATGGCCCTACATTTTGGGGTCATAAATCTGAGTTCTTTTTCTGTATTTCTTATTTATTAGTGTTCTCCTAAATTTATTTAATTTTGGTTGACTGGGAAATGAGAGCTAGTAAATAGTTGCCTATTTTCAGCCTCATATCGGGGGGGGTGCATACAGGAAGTGTTGGTTGATACTGAACTAGCTGAAGATGTTCATGGATTAGTGAATGGGGGATGTTTGGCCAGCACACTGGTGAAGTCCCCTGCTGCTGAAGTGCCATAGGATTTTTTTTTGCAGTTAGTGCTCCCTTTATTTTACCCAGACGCCATCATCAGGGACCGACCCACCTCAAACCCCATCACCCCGCGGAGGTGCACCACAGAGCTGGGTGCGTGGCCTCTGAGGGGGTTGGTCCCCATCAGGCTGGCTCCTCCTGTATCTTCCCAGGAGAGCAGATGTGCAGTGGCACCCAGATGTGTCCATGTGCGCAACCACATGCAGGGAGTCAGCAGCTGCCGCTCCTTTACTCCTAAATTGCTTTCCCTTGATGCCCTACCCCCAGCCACCACTAGGGGTCAGTGCTACACGTGGTGCAGCAGCCCTCTCTCCCCGGAGAGCAGTCCTATGGAAGCTTGATCCTCCTCCCACTGGCTGGCCCTCCGGCAACCTGAGTTCGCTCCCAAACTCAGGTCATCGGCACCGCAAGCAATAGCGCTACTGCTGTGCCAAACGGCCGGTACCATGGGACTTTCAACCTACCAGAATACCAACAGAACTGGTAGATGGGACCTCAGTTTAATGTCTCATTCAAAAAACGGCCCCTCCAACAGCACTGTGTCCCCTTACCAACATCCTGGGACATCGTTATTGTTACTTCTAACCAAAGGGAGAGTCCCCCCGAAGAGCTACCAGCATCACTTCCTGCAGAATCCGGTGTGCACTGGAGGTCTCCCATTTGACTACAGACAAGACCGGGCACAGAGTAACTCCTGGGATTGGACAGGATCAGCCTCCAATGTGGTAAGGCTGCAGGCCTATTGCTACTGTTTGTATGAGTGGATATTTGTATGTATGCTATGTTTTCACTGCATGCAGAAGAAATGAAAATAAGAAAAACACCAGAGCCACAGCAGGCTTAGACACGGTGTTCAACCATTTGGCTGCTAATACAAAAATTTAAAAAAAAAAGTTCTTCTTGCCTGTCTGATCACAGCTCACATAAAATGGCATATGAATAGAACATAGGAAGGTGTTAAAGATGATTTCACTTACCAGCAAAACAAATCCCAGCTGGCATCAACAAAACTTGCACTATTTCCCCAAAATTTTAATTTTAAGTGGGCATGTTCTTTTTTTTCTGTAATTGACATTTTATGTTCTCCAATACCTTGGCCTCTTTCCCCAAGATGGGACCAGCACTTACACGTCCCTACCACTTACCTCAAGTGAGATTCCATCCCCATGGGCTTACACTCCCCCACCCCATGGCAGGGTCCAGCAATGTCACATCCAACCTCCTCCTGCTAACAGTGGCAGGAGTTCCCATGGTTCTGCATCAGGTGGCCAGAGCTGGGGTCATCTCGAGCAAGACAGGCACTTTTTTTTTATTTGTTCTAGGTCCCTGTCCCCTGGGACATCTGTGGGCTAGGGGTTCCAAGCTTTCACACAGAGTGTGCTCATGTAGAGCTCAGTCGATGCCCCCCCCCACTGTGCTGCCACTGCACTACCACCTGTGGTCTCCCAGGGGGCACTATGGTAGCAGCAGCATCTATCCTTCCTTCCTGAAACAAGAAAATGTCCTTTGGGATGCTCGATCTTCCTTCAACCCACTGGCGTACGAAGACCAAAGCTCATTCCCAAACTCGGGTCACCTGCATCAGCAGCTGTAGCCATACCGCTAGCCTGAGAGGCTAGCGCCATTCTGTTTTTGATTAATAAGGACATCTACATGAAAACTGGATTACTACCCCTTACATAGCTGAGGCAAGGTTTGGATCTGAAGTCGTAGTTTGTGACATCACAGTTTGCTGCTATGGAATTACTGTGATGTCACAAGCATGGCATGACTTCTGC
This sequence comes from Neoceratodus forsteri, assembly GCA_016271365.2. Classification (NCBI taxonomy): domain Eukaryota; kingdom Metazoa; phylum Chordata; order Ceratodontiformes; family Ceratodontidae; genus Neoceratodus; species Neoceratodus forsteri. The sequence goes on along the minus strand of JADMNL010000034.1, from coordinate 113,009,553 downwards.
TCCTGGATCAGCGTCATCTATATGTGAGCTGCAATGCATAAAGATCCAGTGTTCATGTAACACCAACCCCCACCCATCATTACTGAAGAATGGTATGATCTGAAATAAAAGTTATTTCAGAATCTAGTGCAGTGATGTTTTGTTATGTTATGTGAAGGACCTTCTCATTCCTGCTGTCTCGACCCGCCCCCTCCGCTCCTCCTTTAGGGGCCTTCTTGCGATTCCCAGGACGACAGAGCATTCAGTGTCACCGCTCCTGTCCTGTGGAATTCGCTTACTCCAGCTGTTAGGGAGGCCCCTTCTGCGGAGGGATTCAAAGCCCGCCGCAAGACCTTCTTGTATAACCAGGCCTTCCTGGATTCTGTATTATAGTCCTTGCTCTTCTTAGAAATTTTGTTAGGCTAGTATTGGCTTTTAGACACTGGTTTCCATTGCCTAAGTTACTGTATATATTTATTCTGCTAAATTTCCATTGCCTAAGTTACTCTATATATTTATTCTGCTAAATTTCCATTGCCTAAGTTACTCTATATATTTATTCTGCTATAGTTCCTTTGCCTAACTTACCGTATATATTTATTCTGCTATAGTTCCTTTGCCTAACTTACCGTATATATTTATTCTGCTATAGTTCCTTTGCCTAACTTACCGTATATATTTATTCTGCTATAGTTCCTTTGCCTAACTTACCGTATATATTTATTCTGCTATAGTTCCATTGCCTAACTTACTGTATATATTTATTCTGCTATATTTCCATTGCCTAAGTTACTCTATATATTTATTCTGCTATTGTTCCTTTGCCTAACTTACGGTATATATTTATTCTGCTATAGTTCCTTTGCCTAACTTACCGTATATATTTATTCTGCTATAGTTCCATTGCCTAACTTACCGTATATATTTATTCTGCTATAGTTCCACTAAGTTACCGTATATATTTATTCTGCTATAGTACCACTGCCTAACTTACCGTATATATTTATTCTGCTATAGTTCCTTTGCCTAATTTACCGTATATATTTATTCTGCTATAGTTCCTTTGCCTGATTTACCGTATATATTTATTCTGCTATAGTTCCTTTGCCTAACTTACCGTATATATTTATTCTGCTATAGTTCCATTGCCTAACTTACTGTATATATTTATTCTGCTATAGTTCCACTAAGTTACCGTATATATTTATTCTGCTATAGTACCACTGCCTAAATTACCGTATATATTTATTCTGCTATAATTCCACTGCCTAACTTACCGTATATATTTATTCTGCTATAGTTCCACTGCCTAACTTACCATATATATTTATTCTGCTACAGTTCCACTGCCTAACTTATCGCATATATTTGTTCTGCTATAGTTCCACTGCCTAACTTACCGTATATATTTGTTCTGCTATAGTTCCACTGCCTAACTTACCATATATATTTATTCTGCTATAGTTCCTTTGCCTAACTTACCGTATATATTTATTCTGCTATAGTTCCACTGCCTAAGTTACCGTATATATTTATTCTGCTATATTTCCACTGCCTAAGTTACTGTATATATTTATTCTGCTATATCTGATATATTGTTATGTTTTGTTTTATCTTGAATGTATAGTAGTATTTATTCTCTTTCTGAATGTTTGGCGCCCACAGCCTCTGGGATGGGCGTCTCTTAAATAAAATTAGCCTTGCCTTGTTGATGCCAACTGTAATGTTATTACTGGAGACAGACCTCCCTCTTTAACAGTGGCATACCCTTTGACCCTCTTAGTCTTTTTTAAGCTGAAACACACAAATAATTACTTAGGTAAGCCAGGTTGCCAACGTTCGGCTAAATATACATTATGAGTGCTTCACTCAATTACTAAACTTGACTTTTCTCTGACTCATATCAAAATAACCTTAAAGCAAGAGCCTCTACTTACTTTTGTTAGCCCTGTGGGGGATGGGCACTGCTACATTTTTCCCCCTGTCAACATCCTGTGGCTTTGGAGGTGAGGCAGTAAACCTGCAGATCCCTGGCTCTGAGGGCGTGCTCATCGACGTCATGCTGTCTGCATTCTCATTGGTTCCTGTGGTCATCTGGTCAGAGGAACTGTCAGAGATGAAGCATTCCGTGATCTCGAACTTGGCGTGCTGCAGCTGCTCCTCCAGCTTGGCGTGCTCGTAGGCCCGAGCCAGCTCCTCATATGTGAAGGAGGCGCTCTCTGTGGAGACCATGCTGTTACGCCCTTTGTCTGGAAGGGTGGAACAATGAAAATTGAACTTCAGGATGGAATTACAGGACATAGTAACACAGTACTGTGGTGATGGGAGTGACTTAAGGTCCATCTTGGGTGTTCCTCCTGCTGCACCAAACTGTTATCCCTTAGGTGACTGAGTAGAGTATACACAGACGTTTGAGCTGGTGAGAGCAAACAAAACTACACGGTAGACACTAAAATGGGGTGGGAGGAGGAGGGGAGAGGGAAACATTACTTCACACAGGGAGTGGTTAACATGTAGAATATCCTACCCCGTGAGATTGTGAAAGCTAGCACTGTTCAGGCTTTCAAAGAATGACTAGACAGATTCCTGAGGGAGAATGGCGGTGAGGGTTACCCAGCATGAGCAGGGGTAACAGGACTAGACAGATTCCTGAGGAAGAATGGCATTGAAGGTTACACTGCATGAGTAGGGGTAGCACAGGATTAGACAGATTCCTGAGGGAGAATGGCAGTGAGGGTTACATAGCATGAGTAGGGAAACACAGGACTAGACAGATTCCTGAGGGAAAATGCCATTGAGGGTTACACAGCATGAGTAGGGGTAGCACAGGACTAGACAGATTCCTGAGGAAGAATGTCATTGAGGGTTACACAACATGAGTAGGGGTAACACAAACACAGGACTAGACAGATTACTGAGGGAGAATGGCATTGAGGGTTACATAGAAACATAGAAGTTGATGGCAGATAAGGACTGCAAGGCCCATCCAGTCTGACCATTTGTTTTTCTACCTTATGAATGTGCCATAGGCCTTTGCTCTGTCAATGGCCTATCTATACATACTCATCTGTATTGCTCCCTTATGCCTATCCCATGTCTGTTTGAAGCCCTGCACTGTATTCATATCCACCACTTCCTGAGGTAGGCCGTTAAATGCATCCACCACCCTTTCTGTGTAAAAGAACTTCCTTACATTACCCCTTAATCGGCCTCCCTCTAATTTCATGCTGTGTGCTCTTGCCCTGCTGTTTTTCTTATATTGAAACATGTTAGACTCTTTCACCTTGTTAATGCCCTTAAGGTGTTTGAATGTTTCGATCATATCACCTCTCTCCCTCCTTTGCTCTAGGGTATACATATTGAGCTCTGTTAATCTGTCCTCATATGTTTTCTGATGCAGTCCCTGCACACAGCATGAGCAGGGGTACCACAGGACTAGACAGATTCCTGAGGGAGAATGGCATTGAGGGTTACACAGCATGAGGGTTACACAGCATGAGCAGGGGCACAGGGGAATGGTATTGAGGGTTACACAGCACGAGCAGGGAAACACAGGACTAGACAGATTCCTGAAGGAGAATGGCATTGAGGGTTACACATCATGAGCAGGGGTAACACAGGAGTAGACAGATTCCTGAGGGAGAGTGGCATTGAGGGTTTCACAGCATGAGTTGGGGTAGCACAGTACTAGACACATTCCAGAGGGGGAACGGTATTGAGGGTTACACAGCATGGGAAGGGAAACACATGACTAAACAGATTCCTGAAGGAGAATGGCATTGAGGGTTACATAGGACTAGACAGATTCCTGAGGGAGAATGGCACGGAGGGTTACACAGCATGAGTAGGGGTAACACAGGACTACACAGATTCCTGAGGGAGAATGTCATTGAGGGTTACACAGCATGAGTAGGGGGTAACACAGGACTAAACATATTCCTGAGGGAGAATGGCATTGAGGGTTACACATCATGAGCAGGGGTAACACAGGACTAGACAGATTCTTGAGGAAGAATGGTAGTGAGGGTTACACAACATGAGTAGGGGTAACACGGAACTAGACAGATTCCTGAGGGAGAATGGCATTGAGAGTTATATAGGATGAGTAAGGGTAACCCAGGACTAGACAGATTCATGATGGAGAATGGCATTGAGGAATACACAGTGTGAGTAGAGGTAGCATTTCAGGTGATAAGTAAGCAATAAGGTGCAAAGGGGTGTGTATAAAACATATTTTACAGCACGGCCAGGGGCATAGTAAAGCACAAGACTGCAGGCCGAGTGACTTCAGCCGATGAACGTGCTGTAAAATATGTTTTACACACATCCCTGAGTGCCTTATTGTGTTTATAAAATTGGCCCCTCTTTTTTTTACTTTTTACTGTTGGGAAAAGCATGTTTATATGTAGAAACAATATATTTACTTGTGTGCATCTGTGATAAAATAGTCTTTCCGCCCACTGCAAGTGATGTCATTAATGATATCATTGTATTATTGCTTACTTTCATCTTCTGTTTTTTTTTTCTCCTTTGTTTTTCTCCACATTCAAGATATGGAATGTTTACCACAGAATACATGGATTCAAAATTCTGCTCAGTTCCACTGGCAGAGTGTTTCTCATCCTACACACTGTACACACAGACAACATAGAGGATTGTATATGATCGTTCATAAACAACAAGGGTATTTTTCATTCAAGAGGTTTACATGGTAACTGGAGACCTTGAGTGCGCAGCTCCAGAGGTCTCGTTACCATGGAAACCTCGACAATGAAAAATACCCTTGTTGTGTATGTGCGATCATACACAGTCTTTTATAGTGTACGGTCGCTCATACTAAAACTGCACTTACTTTTTTTACACTTTTGTGTACAGTTTTCTCTTCATCTGTGCTGTTTCACTGCTGTGGCCCTTCCTGGCACATCGCCGGTTGCCTGATCGCGCATGCGCACCCACCTTCTAGGTCTTATGCTGCACTAGCTACGTAGTTATGCAGCACAATAGCTACGATGATGTAGCTAGTGCAGCATAACAATGTTGTTGGGAGCATGGATTTCCATGCTCAACAGTGTTCTACCATACACTATAAGGATATTCTTGTGCCGAGAGGTTTCCTTGGTAAAGTACAGTTACGTAAGAACTTGCCGTAACAGTAGATCTTCGAGAAGAGCTCTTTTTTTCTAGCTAGCAGTATTCAGCGAGGACCGCCTCCGACGTCGGTCCCACCCCCGTCAGGCATAGTACATAAGGAGGCAGTCCCCCAGAATCCCCAGTTCTCCTGCCGGAGACTCCCGGCCGCTGGATGACATCAGAAGAGACGACTGAGGATCCGCCATCAAATGGTAATCAGAGTGGTGCTGAGAACACCTGATCCTAGGAAAAGGATATCGGCACAAAAAAATCTACCTCCAGCGGGGATGGTGGGAGGGAAAGTACCTGCTGCAAGAGCTGTTCTCGAAGATCTACTGTACGGTAAGTTCTTACGTAACTGTACTATCTTACTTCGAGAAACAGCTCTTGCAGCAGGTTACACCATTAAGACGGATTCCCAAGCAAGACTGGAAATCCCATGCTGGCCGACGTCGGGTCCGTCGTCCGCTTTTGTCTTCCTAGGTGGTGGATCCGGATCCCTGGGAGGCTGGGAGACCGATCTGGAGTTGGGGTCCCAACGTCGGGCTGAAGAGGAAGACTTGTGTCATTCGGAAGACTTGGAAGAGGCCCGAGAGGGAGTGGAGGAAGCCAAGGGCCTAGAAGTTTTAATGGGCTGAAGCAAAGTTGAAGAACCACCTGTAGCCTTGACCTTAACTGGAGGGGGCTGAGAACAAGCCCTGGAGGGAGACCGGTCAGATCAGCTGGAGCCTGAGCTACGCGAGTCCGAGGCCCGGTTCGGGGATCTGGACCTAGCTTTCTCCCGGTGTTTGTCCTGGTGTTTATGGGCCTTCAATGAAGAATCACCTCTGGAGGAAGGTTCTTTATCCATCCTGCTAAGTTTTTCTTCTAAAAGGTATGCCTGAAGTGCCTTCTGACGGCAGGATCCTAGTGCAGCTGTTGAACCCCTGACAGAAGGAGCAGGCCTTGGTGTCGTGGTCTGGACCTAAGCACCGCAGGCAGGATGAATGAGGATCCTTGAAGGGGATCTGTTTTCTGCAGGCACACTTGGAAAGGTATCCCTCAGAAGAAGGAGGAGTTGGAGAGGACATTAGTTTTGTAAAACTACTCAGAGAAGTTCTTAGTCATCGTGCGCTAGATAGAGACCGAGAGGTCAATGCTGGCGAGTCGATGGCGGGAAAAGAACTGGGGATTCCGGGGGACCGCCTCCTTATGTACTATGCCTGACGTCGGGGGCGGGACCGACGTCGGAGGCTGTCCCCGCTGAATACTGCTAGCTAGAAAATTTCCGTGGGGTCCTGGCGCCTGCCAGCTTCAGTCCTAATGGTGTAACCTGCTGCAAAAGCTGTTTCTCGAAGTAAGATCAGATGATCTCGAGAGTGCAGCTCGAGAGGTGCTCTGTTACCAAGGGAACCTCAAGATACAAGAATATCTTTGTTTGTGTATGACTGCTCATACACAATCGTTTATAGTGTATGGGCAGTCACAGTATAGAAAATCACACAAAACCAGCTAGTGGAGACAACCGAAAATATATATTTTAACATTTTCCTTCTTTTTTCAAGTGACACAGTGTGCTGCAGGTATTTCTGCAAGTTCAAGTTTAAAAAAAAAAAAAACTTCCAGCTTAACTGGATAGAGGAAAGCAACTATGTGACAGCATTCCAATTTGTTCTGCTGCAGTAGTGACATCACTAGTGCAGCAGAACAACATAATGATGACACTACTGCAGCAGAACAAGCATATTCCAGACATGGAATTCCATCCATAACAGCATTTCACCATACACTATAAATAGAATAATACATAGATGACTATGTATTACAAGCCAGTTAAGACAATCGAGAGGTTTGGGGGACTTGGAACCTCGACAGCGAAGCTCGAGAGGTTCCCAAAGTCCCCCAAACCTCGAGATGGTCTGACTGCCTTGTAATACAGTCATTTATCTGTTATTTTTTGTACTATATGGATGGAGTTGTACAGAAAGAAACAATTATTCACTGAAGTAATATTACTTCTTCCAGGGTATTCTTTAGCATTATTGACAGAAGCAGTATGCCATCTGGGTTCAGCTGCCCCGGAGAGGAGGAGTCAATGCCAGTGAGAAAGGCATTTGCCAATCAGGATACAGACAAAGTAGAGTGCTGCCTGCAATAGCCTGAGGGACCGCAGAACGAATTTCGGAGCTGAAAAAGAGCAAAAACTGTGCCCAACAGGGCAAAACTGGCAACAAAACACAAACTATCTATTCTAATCCACTATTGTGAAAACATTTTATCACTCAGATCAATACCACTTAGCAAGTTTGGCTAAATCCCCCAACAGAGCCCTTTAGACAAGGTTTCCAGGGGAGAAGGGTGAGAATAACAATGCTAAAGAACCTCAAGAAGTAATATTACTGGTGAGTAATTGTTTCTTCTCACCCCAGGAATTCTTTAGCATCTATTGACAGAAGCAGACTTCAAAGCAGTGTAGCTGGGAGGAGGGCACAGAAACCTATTTAGGAAAAAGGCTCTGTAGCACCACCCTGCCGAACTTCGCATCTGAACGGGACTGCACATCTAAGCAATAATGCTTGGTGAAAGTGTGGACCGATTTCCAAGTAGCTGCTCTGCAAACTTCCAGCAAAGGGATATCCCTGGAAGCTGCCACTGAAGCAGCTGTTCCTCTGATAGAGTGAGCTCTGAGACCAGTAGGGGGCTGTCTGCCCGCCTTGTTGTAACAGAACTGAATACAGGACACGATCCAATGGGAAATGGTTCTCTTGGTCGCCGGTTTTCCCCTGCCCACCTTACCACAGGTGAGAAAAATCTGGGATTGTGCCTCTCGGAACTGCATGGTACGCTCCAAGTAGAAAGAAAGGGCTCTCTTCACATCCAGGCTGTGCAATTTGTGCTCACCTGGGGAGGACTTATCTGAGAACAACACCGGCAGAGAGACTGACTGATTAAGGTGGAACTCCGAGACCACCTTGGGAAGGAACTTCCTATTCGTCCTCGGGACAATCTTGTCCTTATGGGGAATAATGTAATTAGGATCTGTACACAGGGCCTGCAGCTCTGAAATCCGTCGGACAGAGGTAATGGCCACTAGGAAGACAGTCTTCCAGGTAACGTATTTCAAGTCAGCTGTAGCCATAGGCTCAAAAGGAGGATCCATGAGCTTGGCTATACAGAGGTTAAGGTCCCATGGGGGAACCGGTTCCCTTACAGGGGGGTGCAAGTGGAGAAGTCCCTTGAAAAACTTCTTGAAAATGGGTTGAGAAATAAGTGACTTCTCTTTACCTGCAGAAAGGTAGGCCGAAATGGCCGCTAAGTAACTCTTAAGGAAGATGCCTTCAGACCTCCCGCCTGAGGATGAACCAAATAATCCAATAAGGAAGGAGGAAAGGCCCGTAAAGGGTCCAAGCCCTTATCCCTACACCAATAAGAGGTGTAAGTTTTCCTTGTGCTGGGTTTTTTGGCCATCCGTGAAACATTCAGTACTTGCTCTGAATACTGAGAGTCTGGGAATTCTAACTCCTCAAGTACTAGGCTTTGAGGTGAAGAGACCGGATGTTGGGAGACACCACTCCTGCCTGAGGAAGAGTCAGAAGGCTAAGACACGAAGTCTGATGGATTTCTTGACCGACAAGGAGAGGAGCAGGGAATACCATGGCTGTCTCGCCCAATCGGGAGCCACTAAAATCATGGTGGCCGGTTGTTCCTTAACTTGAGAAGTACTCTGTATAGGGAAATGCATAGAGGAACCTTCCCATCCAATCTAAGGTCAACGCATCTGTGGGTATCATCCCCAGAATTGGGGGCCTGCAACAGTACAGGGGTAATTGATGGTTCAGACTGGATGCAAACAGATCCGGATCTGGGACGCCCCATCTTCTGAACACCATATGAAGGACTTGCTTGTTGAGGGTCCACTCGTGGTGGCCCTGACTGATGCGGCTTAAGGCATCTGCCAAAATGTTGTCCTTGCCCGGGAGATGGATGGCCGACAGAGACATGTCCAGGGAATAGGCAAGGGACCAAATTCTCATGGCTTCCATGAAGAGTTTTGTTGATCGAGTCCCTCCCTGTTTGTTGATGCAGAACATGGCCATTGTGTTGTCTGTCCTTACTTGCACAGACTGACCCCTTAGCGGAGAAGCAAAGGCCTTGATGGTGAGGAGCACAGCTCTGAGTTCCAGAAGACTGATGTGAAAGGAGGATTCCCTTGGAGTTCAAGTACAGCTTATGGACAAATCCCCCAGATGGGCCTCCCATCCAAGGAGGGAAGCATCGGTAGTCAAAATTTGGGAGGGTTGGGGAGTTAAAAAAGATACTCCGACCCTGAGATTGTCTGCGTCTTTCCACCAGTCCATGGATCAAAGAAACGTTTCTGTGACTGGGATGAGTTTTGTAAAGGGGTCTCTTCTCTGGGACCAATGAGACCTGAGGTAAAACTGAATGTCCCTCATCTGGAATCTGGCCCCTGGCACTACCACGGTGATTGAGACCATATGACCGAGAAGTTTGAGGAAATGTCTGGCTGGTCTTGGTTGGCCTGGACTGAATGAGTTTAGCAGAGAAAGGAAAGAGTCGACCCTGTCCGAAGGGAGGAAGGCCTTTCCCTGCAGGGTGTTGAGCTCTGTCCCTATGAAGTGCTGAATTTGGGCAGGCAGAAAATGTGACTTTTTTTCGTTGATAAGGAAGCCCAGGGACTCTAGGATACACCTTGTCCGAAGTAAGGCCTCTGAAACAGACTGGGATGAGTTGGCCACAATCAGCCAATCATCCAGATAGAGATAGACTGAGATTCCCTGTCTTCTGAGATGAGCTGCAACCACTGCCAGGCACTTGGTGAACACTCTGGGAGCGGAAGTGAGCCCAAAAGGCATGGCTGCGAACTGATAATGCCCAGAGGACAGACAAAATCTAAGGAACTTTCTGTGGGATTGCCTTATTGGCACATGAAAGTAGGCATCCTTCAGATCCAGGAAGACTAGCCAGTCCCCTTGCTTTAGTGAGTGTATAACCTGAGTCAAGGTAACCATTTTGAACTTTGGTTTCGTTAGGTGCTTGTTCAGGTACCGTAGGTCCAGAATAGGTCGTCATTCCCCCATTTTCTTTAGGGTCAGGAAATATCTGGAATAAAGACCCTTTCCCCATTGGGAAAGTAGCACTCGTTCCACGGCTTTGACCCGCATGAAATTCTTGTCCTCTATCTCCAGCAGTAATCGTTCTGCAGGGGAGCAAGATCTTGGTTGTGAAGGCCTGTGGAGAAGGGGGAATCTTTCGAACTGAAGGGCTAGGCCCTGCTCCACTACCTCCAAAACCCACTTGTCTGAAGTGATCTGACGCCAACAATGGAGGTAGTGCGAGAGCCTTCCCCTCATGGGGGTAGGGGAGGCAAGGAGTCAGGAAGACTGCTGTCTAGACTGAGTAGAAGTAGCAGGAGTGGGGTTAGCTCTTCTTTGACCCCTCCTGCCCCTTCCTCTGAAAAAAACTCTCACCTGAGAGAAATGAAAATTAAGTACCTACCGTAATTCTTGATCTTCTCTTGTATCTTCACCATTCATTACTGCTTGGGCTGGTGCGGGCGCGCACGCTGGGAGTTTTTTTGTTTTTTTAAGTCGGCTCCAACGGCGCTGCCCTCGAGCGCAACGCACTGCGTCATGCGTGAGGAGCAGCTGTTAGGTGCCGCAGACTCCTCCTCTATCTCAGTTCTGGTAGCCGGAGAGGCGAAAATAAAGGGTAAGAAAAAAGGAAAGCGAGGCAAGAGAGCCGCGGGACAGAAAAAGGAAAGGATATAAACTGAAAAAGGTATAAGCCGGTAGAGAATAGACAGAAGAGAGAGAATTCCTACCCTAAGGGCCTGCAGGGCCTCCTTTCCGGGGCAGCTCTAGGGGAGGAACAGAGAGAGGGAAAGAGAAAGAAGAAGAAGAAGAAGAGGCATGTTGAGAGGGAGAACAGTGCCCATCGAGCATTGGTTGAGAGGCTTATAGGCTCGAGACTAACAAGGGAGCAAGAAGAAAAAATTACTCACCTTAGTAATGTTGTTTCTTCTAATGGAGTCTTGCTATATTATGACATATGCAGTTTGTCCCAGCCTTAGAACTGCTCCGGAGGTGAAAGAGTTAACTTCCATGCCAGGCATGGAATCTTGAGCACGAGCTCGGTTGAAAAAACTCTGTTGATCTTCAAACTGCAACTGTCAGATCTTTATGAGCAAAAACTCACTAAGGTTCTGTGTGGAAGCTGTAAACCTACACTAGCCAACTGGCTACTAAAATATTAACACATTTTTCTGGTCCCAAAACCAAGACTCAAGTCAGGGACCCAGAAAATAAAATAAAATACACACCCAAACACCTCACAAAAGGAGGGGTGAAAAACACAAGGTGGGCATCATTAAGTGCCAACACTGCACTGCCCACCCACATCCCAAGAGCAGAGGTTCTGAGAGGGGCAGGAAGGGGGGGAGGTCATAATATAGCAAGACTCCATTAGAAGAAACAACATTACTAAGATGAGTAATTTTTTCTTCAAACAACATGAAGTCTTGCTATATTATGACATATGCAGACTACAGCGCAGTACCTCCATGGAGGAGGGACAGAACCTACTTAGAAACAGGCTCTGAAGCATGAGCAGTAAACCGAGCATCCCTCCAGCCTGGATGTCCAGGGAGTAATGCTTGGTGAAAGTGTGTACTGTTTCCAGGTAGCTGCTTGACATATCTCTAAGATAGGATGTCCCTGGCCGCAGCTAGGACGCAGCTGTACCTCTGGTAGAGTGAGCCCTCAGGCCTGAAGGGGGAACCTACCCAGTTTTGATAGCAAAATTGGATACAAGAGACAATCCACCTGGCAATGGATCTTCTAGTGGCAGGTTTCCTTTCCCAACCTCACCATAAGTGAGGAACAGTTGGAGGGAGTCAAACCTGTGACCCTTGGTACGCCTATGTAGTAACTAAGGGCTCTCTTCACATCTAACTGTGCAGCCTCCTCGCCAGAGGAGGAATGGTCAGTGAAGTACACTGGAAGAGATATAGATTGATTAAGGTGGAAATCTGAAACCACCTTAGGCAAGAACTTCTGTTAGTCCTGAGGACTACCTTATCTCTGTGAAAGGAGATAAAATCAGGCTCCACTGACAAAGCTTGTAATTCACTTATGCACCTGGCAGAAGTGATGGCTACTAGAAACACAGTTTTCCAAGTCAAGTACTTAAGCTCTGCTGAAGACAAAGGTTCAAAGGGGCTGCATCAGCTGAGCAATGCAAACATTAAGATCCTAGGCAGGAGCAGGGTCCCTGAATGGAGGGTCGGTGTGAAGCAATCCCTTGAAAAACTTGGAGAATACAGGGTGAGCAGAAAGAGAAGAGGGCTTTCCTGCTGAAATAAAAGCAGAGACAGCTGCCAAATGCACTTTCAGGGTAGCTGGCCTCAGCCCCAAAGTATTTAGATGGACCATATAGTCCAAGACTGTGGGCAAATCAGCAGATTCTGGGGAAATATGCTTCCCAGAGCACCATATGGAAAACTTTTCCATTTAGAATTATAAGTAGCCCTGGTGGAAAGCTTCCTAGAAGCTTTCTCAAGATTTCGAGTACACCTTGAGAAAGGAGTAGATCAGCAAACTCTAACTCCTCAAGAGCCAGGCCTTGAGGTTGAGGGATTTGAGATTCGGATACCAAACTCTCCCCTGGGCACAGGTTAACAAATTGTGGTTCCTGGGAAGACACAGGGGGAAGATGGGCTGCTAAGGACAGAAGGAGTGGATACCAGGGCTGTCTGGCCCAATCTGGAGCAATCAGAATCATCTTTCAAGGTTGAGATCTGATTTTGACTAGCACCTTGAACAAGACAGGGAAGGGGGAAGGCATAGAGGAACTTCCCTTCCCAATCGAGAAGGAAGGCATCCAGAGGGACTGAGCCCAACACTGGGGGCCTGCAACAAAAAAGCAGAAGTTGGTGATTGTCTGGGGCTGCAAAAAGATCTATCTGAAGGGTGCCCCACCTGGCAAATACTAACCCCAGTACTAGGGGATCCAGTGACCATTCGTGATGGCCCTGGGAAATTCTGCTGAGAGCATCCGCCAGGACATTGTCCTTGCCTGGGAGGTGAACTGCTATGAGGGAGGTGTTCAGGGAATAAGCCAGAGACCACAACTTCATTGCCTCGGTGCAAAAGGCCGAAGACCGAGTGCCCCTTGCTTGTTGATGTACCACATTGTAGTGGTGTTGTCTGTTCTGACCTGTACCACTTTGTTCTGAACAGATGCAGAAAAACCTGAAGTGCTAGAAAACAGCTCTGAGTTCCAACAGATTGATGTGGAGCAGAGATTCCTGAGGGGACCACAATCCCTGGGTGGTGAGGTCGCCCATGTGAGCTCCCCATCCCAAGAGGGACGATCTGTGTAAGGGTCAAGGAGTGAGATTGAGGGATGAAAGGAACCCCCTGTCTCAGATTGCTCTGATCCTGCCACCACTGCAGGGCCTGGATCAGGATTCGAGTTACTGGGATCAATTTGGTTAGGGGATCTCTCCTTTGAGACCAGAAGGCTCTCAAATGGAACTGAATGTCTCTCATCTGAAATCTTGCTCCTTGCACTACAGCTGTGGAAGCAGCCATGTGTCCTAGGAGCTGTAGAAAGTGCCTTGCTGGTCGAGAGACCTGCAGAGTGAAGGAGGAGGCCAGAGCCACCAGGGTCTTTACTCTTTCTAGAGGAAGGAAAGCTCTGGCCTGCTTTGTGTCCAGTTCTGCGCCTATGAAGGTGAGTAGCTGAACAGGCTCTAGAACTGACTTTGGCAGATTGAGAAGAAAACCTAGAGATGTAAGCAGCTGCTGGGTAACCTGAAGGTGTGATTTGACTTGGTCTGGAGACTGACCCACTATGAGCCAGTCGTCCAGGTAAGGAAAGATGGCAATCTTTTGCCTTCTTAAGTGAGCAACTGCTACTGCCAGGCATTTTGTGAATACCCTTGGGGCAGAGGTAAGGCCGAAGGGCATTGCTCTGAACTGGTAATGGCCTGAAGGCAGTTCGAATCTGAGGTACTTTTGGTGGGAGCTTCTGATGAGAACATGGAAGTAGGCATCCTTGACGTCCAGGGACGCTAGCCAGTCCCCTGGCCTTAGGGAGGGTAAAATCATTCCCAGAGTCACCATTTTGAATTTTGGTTTTAAAAGGTGCTTGTTTAGGTATCTTAGATCCAGGATGGGCCGCCATTCTCCTTTCTTTTTTGGTGTAAGGAAGTACCTGGAGTACAGTCCTTTGCCCTGGTGTAGGGCAGGAACCCTTTCCACAGCTCTGAGAGCCAGGAGGGTTGAGACTTCTGTTTCTAAAGCAAGAGCCTCTAATGGATTTGCAGGTGGAAAAGATCTGGTTCTCATCTTTGGAAATTTTTTGAAGCTGAGAACCAGTCCCTGGCTTACTACTTCCAGGACCCACTTGTCTGATGTTAAAGACTCCCAGTCCTGGACGAAGTAAGCCAGCCTGCCCCCTACACGTAATGGAGAATCGGCCCTGGGCATCCCATCAGGGTGCCTGTTTGGCAGGGGCTTTAGGGTGAGGGGTGGGAGCAGGCCTGCTCGTACCCCGTCTGCCTCTCCCTCTGAAGAACCCCCTCTGGGCATAAGCTGAAGAGGAGGCCTGGGCTTGGTAAAAAGGCCTGTGAAAAGGCCTGCCCCTGCCCCTGGAAGGCTGCCTCTGAGGAGTGGCTTGCCTCTCCCTGGCCTGTGCACTCCTATAAGTGGTCCTATACTCATCCATTTTCTTATGTAATTCTCTGTCTGCTCCCCAAACAGAGAATTATCCACAACAGGGAAATCCATGGCCTTAGCCTGGGTATCCTGTGACAGGCTAGTACACCTGAGCCAAGCCATTCTCATGTAAAAGCTACAGATGTAGCCATGACTTTGAAGATACATCATTAGAGTCCACTGCAGCATGGAATTGCACCTGATGCCTCAATACCATCAGCAGCCACCTGTTCCAGCTCCTTGGCAAGCTGGCCAGCAACCTGTTTCGCTAAAGCCATAACAGTATCCCATCTGGATTTCTGGTATCTTGCAACATAGGCCATATAACTTGCCTGTCTGAGTCCCAAGGATGCTGCCATGTATTGTTTCTTCGCCATGGCATCAATCCTCCTGGAGTCCTTGTCAGGGGGGTGTAGCCAAGGGAATATTTGCCTTATCACAGGCTGCAGCCTGCACTACCCCAACATGGCTGCATTGTTGTGAAAGGAACTCCGTATCAGGGCCTGATAAAGTGTACCTCCTGTCCATGTTTTTATCCACAGGAGGTAAAGAATTAGGAGCTTTTAAAATTTTTATTGTCTGTTTCCTAAAGGATTTATGTAAAGGAATAGACAATCTCCTGGACTCTGGGATATCCATCATTTCCACATAGTCAGGCTCCTCCTGTTCATCCACAGCTTCTTCCAAAGGAGCTGGAGGGTTTCAGCAACTTTTTTATAAAATAGAAAATGAGAAGGGGACTCAGAAAGCCTAGGGGAGACACTCTGAAGGTCTGTCTGGGGAGATGTCCGTTCAATGGGCACATCCAGACTTTCAAAATCACATTCACACTCTTCATAATCCTCCTCCCTCCTCCGGTCATAAAATTTCTATATCATATTCTTGAACCGGTGGAACCGACCGAACCGACCCTTTACCTGATAGTGGCGGTTCGGACGGAACCGGGGAAAGCGACTGGACAATTTGGATCACTTTGGCTATCTCTGCAGCGGTTGGAGAAGGAAATTTTGGCTCCACACCTGCTGATTTTCTAGTCCTCTTTGCTGGAACTGGCTCCTCCGAGTCAGCTCTTCGTTTGCCCAAGGAAGTCTCACCCTGGTCAGAGGGCACTCCCTCCGGTTCGGTTGGCACCGAACCGGGCTGGCCATCCGGGTCAGCGGACTTTTTGGCCTCTCGTTCCCTGAGCCTACCAACTCTCTTATCCAGGGTAGCTGCAGGGAAATTCTTGCAAATCTGGCAGTCTGCATTGAGGTGGTCAAACCCCAGACAATAAACACATGTGGTGTGTGGGTCAGCCTTGGCAAAGGCTTCCCCACAGACACTACAGTGCTGAAACCCAGTGGGCCCAGTTTTTCTTTTTGGGTTTCTGACATAATGTCAGCCTAACCAAAAACTTGCCCTTTTCCGGCAAATCGCCAAGCAAGACACCCTTATCGGTTCCCAACTGTGTCACGGGTCGTGGAAAAAACTGTAATGAAATCTGTTTTTTTAGAACCGATAAGAACCGGGAACCGCACTCTAAATGTAATTTGATAAGTTTTAACAACAACCTGATCGGTTCAAACCGAACCGATAACAATGTTTGCAAGTTCCACACAAAGAAGTAAAACCTATCTATTACTTACGATACCACAGACAGAGCTTGAACCGACCGGTTTGCGGTTAAAATAAATATAATTGTGGTTTAAATAAACCGAGAATAACACTTTTTTAACCGAGAAATGAACTGAGCAGTAGGAGGAATCTCTGGAGCGACTGTTCAGTGAGGCGGAGTAAAGAATCTGACAGTTTCAGTTTGAAGATCAACAGACAAGAGTTTTTTCAACCGAGCTCGCGCTCAAGATTCCATGCCTGGCATGGAAGTTAACTCTTTCACCTCCGGAGCAGTTCTAAGGCTGGGACAAACTGCATATGTCATAATATAACAAGACTTCATGTTGTTTGAATCCCAGTTGCTAGGACTGAGGGGAGGTTCGACCGAACCACCTGAACAGATTCAAATGAGGGCAACATCTCTGAACTCTCAACATGCCAAGTCCCTACATCCTAGCTGAGGGCTCCTAGACTGCCTGGGCAGAACCTGTTCCGGGAAGAGCGCCCACCCAGGAAGGGGACTAAGTCCCTTAACACCTTGTTAAGTGCTAATACAGCAGTGTATGGGAGACTATGCCTCTCAAGGCAGCTTTGTATGAAAGATAGAGTGGAACTCAATCAGACTCCCTAAGGCAAGGCAAGTAGACGCTCAGAGCTGACAAGTTCAATCAGCAGTAGAAGAGCTCAAAAATAATACCTGCCAGGGGGATTCTAAATTTTGCCAAGGCCGAGTCAGAGCATGGCTTCTTAAGCTGTGAAACTGCATAACCTGAAGAAGGTATGAGGAATCGCACCATAAGGGCGAACAGAAAGAGTTCCCTCAGAATAAGAGAAAAGTACAACCGTGCTCGTTCCTCTTTACTTTGAGGAAAAAAGGAACCATTCATAAAGAATGGGAACAAAAAAAATTTTTTTTTCCTTTTTCATAAAGGCCAAAGGAAGGAAGAGGAATGAGACGGAAGGGGGAGATGCCACAGGAGGCCACTGAGGGGAAGGTGGGTGGGTATCAGTAATGAATGGTGAAGAAACAAGAGAAGATCAAGAATTACGGTAGGTACGTAATTTTCATATCTTCCCTTGTCAATCTTCACCATTAATTACTGCTTGGGTGAGTACCAAGCCCCCCCTTTAGAAAAGGGGGGGTTAGAACCCTGAGGGAACAAAAACCCCCAGCCTCCTGCTGGTGAGAAACAGAAGGGGAAGACCCTGGGCTAATCGAGAGAGAAGCCTATGGGGGAGAAGAGCTAGGAGGTGTCCCCCCAGGACAGGGAGATGGAGGAAGCCCCTGCAGTAATCTCCTAGCTCTAGAGGAAAAGAGACGGGTCCCCCGGAAAGTGGAGCGAATTACCCTACGCCGGGCCAGGGGTGACAACCTTGATAGATGAAGCCATGCCGTCCGCCTAATGCAGATCGCTGTCCCCACAAGCCTGGAAGCCACCTCACTGGCGTCATAAGATGCCTTTGCTTGGTGTCTTGCCAGCTCCAGGCCTATAGCAGAGAGGGCAATAGCTTGTCTGGTTTGCTCCGTATCAGGCATTGATGCTAAGATCTGAGAGAGCATCGACCACAAATGCCTACTGTAGACAGCATGATGAGCCTGATGAGATGTAATGCAAGTCATCGCACAAGAGGAAGAGAACACTCTTCGCCGCCACCGGTCGAACTGTAGGGAATCTGAATCCAGTGGACGGTCGTGCGCCAGGCGGCGGCACCCGGAGGGAGTCTCCAGGTATACCAAACCCGAGGGCGGGTTGGGGAGAGTACCCAGGATTCGAAAGGGCACAATACCTCGCTTGACAGTCTGCCGGGCTGGAGAAGGGCAGCTGGCGACTGCCAGAACGGATAGACGCCTCCTGGAAGGGGATAGGCCAGGAAGGTACCACCAGGTGCTGGGCACTGAATTCTCCAAGGAATTCACGCGTCTCCCGTTCGGTATTGTCTCGCCTAATGTAGGAGATTCGAAGATCCCTCACCATCCTCGAAAGGAATCGCTGATATTCAGTGAAATCAGCATCGGAGGAGATATGAGCAGAGGGTTCCTCTCCCTCAGAGGAGGGAGACGAGGATGATGGAGAGCTCGAGTGTCCAGAAGATTCTTGCGGCGGTGGGGATAGGCGAAAGACCTGCTCATTCATACACCTGACATATGAGTGGAAGGCCGCTGCAGAACCTCTGAACTGCTCCCAGGATAACGGGCCCATAGGACCGACATGGCCTGGAAGAGTGGGGGGTGGCTGCAGAGGAACGGGAGATGGGCACCTACGAAGAGACAACTGTCCTCTGCTAGGGCTCTGAAATCTGGAGAACGGAGCCTGAGCTGGCGGGATTCTGGACAACAGACCAAGTCGCAAAACGGAACCCTGGGGAAGTGAAACCTGGAAGAGCCCAGAAGGGGATCCTCCCCTGTGACGAACCTGGGACTGCATGGATCCAGAAGGGCAGCCCGCAGCAACGCCACCGGAGGGGACCCCGGGGTCCAAGAGGGAAAGGCGGGGCCCAGCACTACGGCTCCTAGCCACCCCAAGGGGTGGCCGGCAGAGACCGCGACGACTGCACCCCGTCCCTCGAGCCCTCGGACTCCGAGAGCACCCTCCTCCTCGACCCTAGCGTTCTCCCACCTGAGTGGCTGCAACAGCACTAGGGAGGGTAGCTGTCACGAGCCCCCAGGAGGGAGAGCCCCTCCCTCCGCCCCCACTCCATCGCCCCCCAGGAACCCAGGACCACCCCTAGCCCGAGGGTCCTCAGGAGAGGACAGCAGCGGGGACAGCGGAAGAGGCCCGCTGGGCCGCCTAGCACCACGTGCCACCAGGGATCCCGACTCCGAAGAGTCAAGTTGCCAGGACGGGTCCACGTCTGAGTCACCGACCTCCGAAGAGGAAGAGACCAGCTGGACCACAATACTAGCAACCCCGGGATCCCCGGTGAAACAGCACCGTGAACGGCGCCGGATGACCTCAGCCCACCCGCACCCGCTAGGCCGGTCCCGGCTCCCCATCGGTGCCGGCTAGGCCCACGCCGCCGGAACCCGACCCGGCGCTGTCAGGAGAGCAAACCGGGCTTGCGGCGCCGCAAGCGGCACCGAAGGCCAGAGCAGCGCCGCCAACGGTGCCTGGATCTGAAACGGCGCCGGAGGAC
This sequence comes from Neoceratodus forsteri, assembly GCA_016271365.2. NCBI lineage: Eukaryota > Metazoa > Chordata > Ceratodontiformes > Ceratodontidae > Neoceratodus > Neoceratodus forsteri. The sequence continues at coordinate 112,989,997 of JADMNL010000034.1, read as the reverse complement.
GGCATCGAGGGTCCACCGGTGCCAGGCCCAGCAAGCGTGGGCCTTGACACTGGGGGAGCCTGCACCTCCAAGGACGTGACTGCCGAGTCGATGTCCCCACCGCGGCCCCGGGAGGGACCACAACGTTCCTCCGACACCGCAAAAGAAGCTTCCTCTTCGGCAAGAGAAGAGGAGGAAGCCTCCTCCTCCATGGACCGTATAGGCCCGAGAGGGACCCGGAGGAAGGCCTAGAGACCTTACCTGGAATCCTGGGCGACGCTCGTCTCAAGGTCGGCAGGGCCTTGCGATCTTGAACGCTCGGACTTCGAGGACACGACGGTCCATGGAGAAACAGGCGTTGCACACGTCCATATCGTGGCTGAGTCCCAGGCAACGGGGACAGACATCATGCCGATCCGTGACGGAGAAATGCCGGCCACAGGAGCACCGACGCATAGGGGCACGGCCCGCCTTCGATTTACGTTTTGCCCCCGAACCTGACATGATGCGAACTAAATAAGACAAAAAACAACAAAAAAACACTTGGTGCCGTCGACAGAAATAAAGGAACAGTCTTACCGGGAGACGGCGTTGAGCGAGAACCACTGGAGAAAACGAGGAGTCTTGTGACGCAGAAAAGCTTCAACTACCGCGCAGCAGGTGCACCCTCGACGGCGGGAGAAACAGAACTGAGATAGAGAAGTTCTGCGGCACTAACGGACGCCCTCGCACATGATGCAGTGCGTTGGCGCCGAGGCGCCAGCGGTTGGAGCCGACTTAAAAAAAAAAAAACACTCCGTGGGGAGAGGCCTCCGGCACTAACCCAAGCAGTAATGAATGGTGAAGATTGACAAGGGAAGATATTCATGTTATATGGCATGGGGAAGAATGTCCTAGGGAAATAACCCCTGCCCCTACCCCCCTCTATGGTGAGCTCTCTGAGAAGGAGGGGCCTTTTCTTTCACTAAATTACTCTTGTACGTGTGTTTGAACTCCTCCATTCTTTTCATATAGACTTCAGTATGATCCCCGAAGAGAGAGTTATTCTCAAAGTCTAACGCCTGGGCTTGGACATCCTGGGTAAGACTAGTAGTTCTCAACCAAGCAAAACGTCTGAGAGAAATAGCCTGAGCCATGACCCTCGAGGCTGTATTATTATTATCTATGACCATGTGAAACTGGTACTTTGTGGCTTCCACGGCTCATTTAACAGTTTCAGAAACATCCATGAGCATAGTGTCCCCCCCATGTTGCACTATGGCCAGTACAGTTTTTAACAGAGCCCTCTGATATCTGGCTGTGTATGCCATGAAGGAAGACATGCGCAGCAAGAGAGAGGCAGTAGCATAAGATTTCTTACCCATAAGATCTATTTTTCTAGAATCTTTCTTTGGAGGAAGCACAGACAGTGACACATTAGCTTTGTCACAGGCCACTGTCTGAACTGCCCCTCTGTGATCTGGATGTGTATAAAGAAAATCAGCAGTAGACTTACCAAGCTGGTATTTCTTCTCAGTCCTTCTGTCTACCCCGGTAGAGGCTGAGAGAGTTTCCAGAACCGTAAACGTACTTCTCTTCAAAGTGTTGTGTATAGGGAGGATGAGCCTTTTAGGAGGAGAAATGCCCATCATCTCTACGTAGTCATCTTCCATCTCCTGATCGGAATCATCCTGGAGAGGCTGGTCCAGGGTGTCCACCATCTGTTTTAAAAATGTAAAAAAGGAAGAGACTTCTTCACTTGTATCAGTATCATCATTAACATCAACCCCAGGGTGGCCGTCAGGAATAAGAGGGTCTCCATGAGGTGATTCACCACGATGATCCTCTCACTCATCAAAATAAAAACCCCAGGTGTAGGGGTCCTCAAGGAGAGAATCACTTGGTCTCGCAGGAGCCGAGAAAATATCGCCCATAGATTGTAAAGTCTGATATAAATGCCAAGCTTTTGCTAAATCATCCGTAGAGGGCATATTTTTATCAGCTACTGTTGTCTCCGAATGCCTTTTGGGAGGAGGGCAGTAGTGTTATTATCTTTCTTAGACTTTTTTGAAGGGGCAGGCTCAGAAACCTGCTCTGAAGCTCTTTTAGAGGCTTGGCTAGAATTTTTACTTCTACCAGATTTAGTTTCACCAGAGTCCCTAGAGGACTTGTCATTATTTTTGTGTTGACTTGAGGTACTCTCCTCAGCGCTTTTAGAGGAGGAGGAGGTAGACTGAAACGCAATGGTAAAGGGACAGGCCAAAGCTAACCAAATCAAAATTAACCTTACTAGAGGTAAAATATATATATTTGTTTTTCACAACAGTGGAAAAGAACAGAAACCACCTCCACACCTCTTGTCAACAGAAACCCATTGCACAGTCACACAAAAGGTATATCCCCAGAAAAAAGGGGGACTACCCTTCAAATATATATAAAACTTACATAAGAAAGAAAAAAGAGGGTTCCAGAAATTCATGCAGGTGCTCAACGGAAATTAGCGTACACGCGGGAAAAAACCAATTCGATGATTTTAACGCAAAAGCGGTAAAAAAACACTGTAAAATACTGAAAACTATTTAAATAAAAACGACGCAATTTATCATGCACGCGGGCGTCTTTTACTTCAAAAAAACCTCCGAAGCGGAAAAAATATGACAAAACCCCGCGACTGCGTGGAACCTAGCGCAGTTGCGGTAAAAACAGGTAAAATGAGAAAAATATACAAAATACCATGAAAGCAGCACTCAAAAAGGAAGAAAATGGCACAGGAAGGTCTCTGAAGAGGAGAGCTCCGGGGCAGTGTTGCCAGTTCAGCAGAGAAAAAGTTCTGAGGTCCCTCAGGCTATTGCAGGCAGCACTCTTCTCTATCTCTATCCTGATTGGCCAATGCCTTTCTCACTGGCATTGACTCCTCCTCCTCCCCGGGGCAGCTGAACCCAGCTGGCATACTGCTTCTGTCAATAGATGCTAAAGAATTCCTGGGGTGAGAAGATGACTTTTTTGATGTGAAATGGGCTGGCCGCCCACCAGACTGAAGACACGCTGTTTCTCAGTCGCATGTAGCACTGAAGACTCTCTCGTTCGTTTTAAAACATGTTGTTTAGGCAGTCCTATCTTTAGTTTTTTTCATCATTCTGTGAATGCAGGATCAGGTAGATACTCTGTTAAATGGTATGGTTGGAAAAAAAAAAAACAAATTAATATAATAAAGTTCACGAATTTCTCTCGCTAAGCGAGAGGAAACCGCCGTCAAGTTTTTTAGTTTGTTCAGCCCGGTCTCAGAAAAAAGCTACCAATGGGGATGCACACCATCACTATCGGTATGCAGGAAGGGATGTGGCTCCATGGCAACTGGTTTTCTTGCCAGGCAGAGTTGCACATGCGCTGTGGCATTTTTGTGATAATACTATTGTTCACTGGAATGATAGTATTATTGGCAGTGAAGTGTGGTATTATTGGAAGTGGAGTGTTCTGTGCTATGAATTACAAGGATTTTTTTCAATCATTTTCAGTACTATTATTTTGATGATCCATATATTACAAAGTCCTTTACTACAGCCAGAGACTCAATCATCTCACTGTCAGGGCAAGAAGAAGAGAGTTCCCTAATGAGCAGGTAAAGATGGCAGGGGGATTTTTCCCTGTCAGTAAAGAAATAGTTACAGTGAAAACTGTAAACAATACTTATCGTTTCTATTTTGTTTATGTATGCAAGGAGAGTGCAATAATCAGGGCAACAACATTTAATCAATTTATTTTATTTTTTATTTAAGGTAGTTTTAGTTTTAGGGCCCAGTTGAAGTTTTTTTTGCAGTGTAAAGGTAGCAGCCATGTTTATGGTGGAAGATCAGTTCTGGCTATAGGGGGTTAACTGAAAGGCCTGTGTTCCAAATGCCCACTGATTTGGGTTCCAGACTCTTCACTGCTGAGCAGTCCTTTTTTAACTATCTGTAAACCATATTTTACACATAAATATGAGCCAATCAGATTACTGGATTTCACCCTGCCATTTTTTTTTTTTGTAAACTTTATTTAGATTCGACTTGTACAGACTGACTTCACATCTCCCCTTCTCGGGAGACATCCAATACATACAGGTTTCACAGGTTCCATTCATAGTCCATCTATGGCAATAATAATGGTAAGGTTACAATAAAGTGCAGTTAAATTTACACTGAATGATCCAGTAGCTGCTGAGCTAATTGTTCTACCGATTCCTTGGCATACTGTGCAGTTTAATTCATCAGCAGCTTTTATTCTGTGCTCATCTAAGAAGTTAGATATCTGGAGAAATGGATATGGAACACCAGTGGATCTATACTCCTGATTCAAATTCACATTCAAACTGGCTACAGTAACTGCTGTGTAGCAGGAGCAGCAAACAAGATGAACCCTAAGATGCTTCTGTGATCACAGCACTGTGCGAGTCTCATATGAAAGGTGAAAGACTAAACTGGCATTGGCTTTTCATTACCCCTCTCACCCACAGGAGTAGATCCTAACATGACAGGGTTAAGGCATTCTGGTGAAGATGAGGCATTGCAGGTGAAATGTGAAATGGGGCCAGGCCATCCATGCCATAACTGTCATGTGGGGCACCAGAGGACATCAGACTCCAGTGCAGTAAATCCCATCCCTTTCACAAGTACTTGAAAAAAAAAATCATCAGGAGAATCAAAATTAATTTAAAACACAAATTACTACTGGGTGACCAGTACAGAGTATGTCTGGAACCAAACATTCCCCAAAATGATCGAGGTCATGTTTTATTTATATATATTTTTTTAATATAGTTTTTTCTGTTTTTACTTCCTGTGGCCCCCCCATGGCCGTACGTGCACATGGAGGCATGCATGCACACTGGAAGCCAGCTCAGCCCCTTCCACCGACCCGTACTGCCACTGTGCCCGCCTCGTTACCCCATGGGACCTCCACCTGGTGGGGAATGGGACGGTCGACAACCCACCCCTACCCCCCCAGGGAGAGGAAAGCAGCCTAACGGCATGCTTGATCCCGCTCCTCCTACCCTCCCCAATCCCAGCACCCCAACGACCCCAGGTTATTCCCGAACCCGGGTCACCGGAGTAGCGCGAGGTGTGGCGTCCAGCACCTCAACTCTCAGCGCCACCAGGCTGGTATGAGGTCATGTTTTATAAGAGTCTGGTGTTTTACGAGTCCATCCCCCCAGCACTGCCGTGAAACCAAAATGTTACATCAAATTACATCAGCTGGTACTGGCAGACATTTGTGGAAGAAAACATCCATTTATGCACATGTCAGCAGTTGTAGAAAAATGACTTTGAGCATGCATACTGCCATAAATAGTAAAAGTGCTGCAAACTGTGGTACGTGAATAAAACTGAACAGTATGTTACCACACTGCCTTGGACAGTGACCACCTCCCACCCAATCCAGCCCATGCTATTTAGCTAACTTCATGTCATTTGTTTCATTGATTTAAATTTTCTCCTATTCTCTCTCTCCCTCAGCCCCCTTTCCTCATGTTGGCCCAAGCTCCCCCTCCCCTCGTCCCTGCTGCTTACCTCCATTCCCCTTTCAGCCCCACAGGCTTGCCCACCTCCTGCGCACCCCCTCACCCAGACACTTGCTGGAGTCTGGCCCAGTCAAATCCAACATTGCACCTCCTCCTGAGAACAGAGACAGGAATTCCCAGGGTGGGGAAAGGAGCAGAAAGTTGCAGAGGATCAGGGCCCAAGTGTGCATGAACTCATCCTTGCGAGACTGGGTGTTTTCCTTTTGCTGGTCCCAGCCCCTAAGGTGTCAGCATGCAAGGAGTATCCCCCCTTCCTGCTGTATTGCCACTGCACTGCTCCAGTGGTCAGACAGGTGGCGGTGTTGTAGTGCAGCAGCTACCCTCCCTCCCCGGAGGAAGAAGGTGTCTTCTAATGCTCGATCTTCCTTGCCCCTGCCAGTCATTGGTGACTCAAGCTCATTCCTGAACTCGGGCTGCCAGAACGGCGAGCAGCAGGGCTACAGCTGCACTGAAGAGCAGGCGTATCTTTAGTTGTTTTCTTCTCAGTGTACCTTATTTACCCAGGATGGCCTAGCTAAGACAAAACAGCTTGTTTTTAGTGGGGGTCCTGCTAAGACCCTTCTTTAGAGCTGGAAAAAAACGGAAGCACAGGTTGGCCCATCGGCACAGCAGTGGTGCTACCACTCGCAATACTGGTGACTAACATTTAGGAACAAGCATAGGTCATCGAGGGCTGACCAGGGGGATCCAGCGTCCCAGAGGTCACTCTCCTCCTCCGGGGAGGGAGGGCAGTCAGCTCTGGGGCATGACTGCCACCTGGGTGACCCCAGGTGGCAGTGCACTCCAGAGCAGATCAATGGGAGAGAAGATGCCAGCACATGACGTATACCACACTTGCATGCGTGCTTGCATCACTGCCCAGGCCAGCGTCTCAGGGGCAGGGAGAAGAAAGGAGGAAAAGCAATGGGCCTGGGGCTGAATGATGGACTGACCCCTTTCAGACCCTGTCTCAGCAATATGGCAGCTTCCCCCAAACTGGATCCTGTTCAGTGGCAGTTGAGGGTCCTGCCACATCCCACCATGGGGGCCAAGCCATGGGGGCAGACAGGGAATAATGCACAAAGTCTATGAGAAACTGTGTGATGTGGCTGGGGAGGTCAGTCTAGATGGGGGGTGGGCACAGGCTTAACAGTAGGAGGCCAAAAAAAACTGAAGCACTGGGAGGGTAAGTGACTACTTGCTCTGGGTTACAAAGTGGGTAAGTGGCTCTGGTGGGATTTGAACCTGGGTCACCTGATTCCCATGGCAATACTGTAGCCACTAGACCACGTTGCCTCAGTTTCACTTCTTGGAAATCTTGCCCTTTCCAGCTTGTGTCCTGGACCCGGAGTGTAAACGATCTTTAGGTTTAATGGCAATGTAGGTAGCAGGATAATATTTATGGTAGTCAAATCTCCAGCAGTGGTAGCCAGTTCATGTAATTATAGGAATTTTGGTGGCCACCTACTTGATCTCTTTCTGATCCCCCAGCTGCGCTCACCTCAGCAGCTGGGGTCCTTCACACTAACTCCCGCCTAGAGTCTTCAGTGCTTGACTGGATCCACTTCTATTGTAGATCTACTGCTGGCAAGCTTACCCCTTAAGGTGGGGTTCCCCTTTCCTCCTGTGGGGCTCTATTATTGGAGTACAGACATGGATCACCTTGGGTTGATCAGCAGCTACAGGGGAGGCGACAGCCATTCTTTGTGCTCGAATGGCCTCGGCTGTGACTGGACCAGTCCCATCGTGCAGCTGCCAACCAGGGAGGGTTTTTCCTGGGTTAATGTCTCACCCACGAACTTCTCACAATGTGTGTATGTAAAGACTGGGGGGGGGGGGAGGTGTTGCTACCTGTACAGAGTGATGCAGCCACCCATCCTCATGTAAGCCCCCTCGCTAAAGAGGAGCTTATATTCTCGCCTTAGGCATCCCTTACCCCCTCCTATCCCCCCCCCCCCGAGCTGGGAAATGGGTTAGTGCTCTGGGGGATATAGGCTGCTGGATGCCTCAAGGTGACAGAAGAGAGTAGGTTTTAGGGCATATATAAGGGAACAGACAGGAAGTATCTGGGCCTTTTCCAGCTCGGAATTAGGCCTGGGACTGGAGGGGGAGGCTGGAAGCATAGAGTAAGGAGCAGAGATTAGTTGGGCAAGTAAGGGAGCTTGGCAGTCCAGGAGGGCCAGGGGACACCCCCCAAAAAGTACCAGTCAGGACGGCTTTTCCATGCGTCGTGGTCGATGAGGAGCGGGGGTATGGAGCTCCATGGGGGAAGAATGCACAGCCAGGTCCTGCATCATCGAGAGCAGGGACAGTAGGTGGCTTTGTAGGCAAGGAAAGTGTAGGAGCCCTTAGATACCCCTAGAAGGTGTACCCCCAGGTGGCCAGGGCTGGGAGGGCAGTGGTAGGGCCCTCCCAGGAGGGGATCCAGTGGCAGTGTCTCCCCTCTTACCTGGTGTGGCAGGGCGGACTGGAGTTGTAGAGGGAGCTGGGGGGGGGGGCTCTCACCAAATTTATGGAGCCTACTTTGGAGGGACAGGCCTTGGGTTGCAGGTACATTGAAGGCCGGATGGGTCGCAGGCTGTTTGGCAGACCTTGGAGGCAGCCCTCGTGCTGGAGCTTAACTTAAGCCCAGGCGGTGTAAAGGGGGATGTGGGCCTGGCAGGGACCCCCCGAGGAAGATGACCAGTGGAATCCGGAGTGATTTGGGCCACCCGTGAGAAGGCAGGTGCTGAGGCAGAGCCGAGTGAGGTGGCAGGTGTTGCATTAGCACCGGGTACAATGCCAGTCGTTGTAAGAGGGTCAGAAGCCTAGGTCATCAGTAAAATTCCTGGAAGCCCTGTGGTGTGGACCAGTGCCCAGGGATCCAGGTGGAGGCGGCAGCTCCCTTTCCCGAGCCAGAGTTTGGGGGCAGGACTAATGCCAGTGAAAAAGTGAGTGACCCGGGTAAGAAGGGAAAACCAAAGTGCTGGCTTAACAGAGCCAAAGAAGCCAGGTGATTGCAGGGATCTGAGTTTAAGTAGGTTTTGGGTAAAGCATGAGAGAGAGAAATATGGGGATAGAGAGAGAGAGAGAGAGAATCTCCTTGCTTGTGACTGCCTTGTATCTATCATTTCTGCTGCCTCAGAATGTCCAGCCAGTGTTTGTACAAACATTAATTAGCCCCATGGAGCTGCTTTATCTATTTAAAACAAAGTATGTGACTCCTGTATTGCTGGAAATCATTTGCAGTGCAGGTGCGGAATAAAAGCCAGTTTGGGGGAGGAAATAGTGGTCAGGTGCCTTATTTAAACCGAGAGAGGGAAGCAAATTAAATGAAATCCGTCTTTTTCCCTTTATGTTCAGTTTGATTAATTTTTCATGAGTTGCATTCCAGTTGCAGTATTTATCTTGCCTGGGGTGGGACCGTAGGGACTCCTGAGACAGCAGAGGTACAACGTGGAGATCCTGGTCCGGTGTGCAGCCTTCAGGGAGGAGAAAATCAAATACTGAGGGAGAAGGCAGAGTGCACGAGTGTTGAAGACGCCTGAAAGGTAGGATATTATTTCCGTGCTTTAATTTGGAAGTACAATTGTCTTAATGTTAGTGCTTGAGGGTGCCCCTCCTCTATTGCCCTGGAACATCTGCGAAAGAAGGTTTATGCCCCTAGATGGGGGCATGCGGGGGCGGGGGGGGTTACACTCGGGTGAGGAGCATCTAGTCAGACACTCTCAGGCCTCCCTGCCAGCCTCCGTTCCTGATGTCCTGGGATTGGGGGCAAATCCAGCTTGCCAGCATGCTAGAGTAGAACCCCGCCATTTGGTGCCCTGGAGCTGACCCACTCATGAATTTTAAGTGGCCATTGGCAGTTGGATTTTTTTAAACAGCCTGCTTGGATGGCTGTATGTGGCCCATGAAGTGTACATTACCTGTGTCCTGGGATAGGCTGGCACTGTAGCTGTCGCTCTCTGTCACTGTGATTCCATGCTGTGACCCCACGGTTCTCCAGTCAGAGGTCAGCGTCCGTGCCGGGGTCGAGGCCTGACACTTGGTAAGAGTCCACTGGCTGGAGTACCTGTTCCTGCTGCTGTGTGCTGATTTCACACTCTTCCTGGAGACTGGATCTGAGGGTTGAAAGCACAGGAGAAATGTCATGAGTTGAGGCTATTTTGATTTTCTTGCTTTTGAAGTGCAGCAGTCTGAGCCCTTGGAATTCCACTATTCTGTGGGTGCTCGAACCTGTCTCCTACCACAGAAGTCAGGTATTTGCAGAATTCATCATTGTTGATTTTTACAAACCTATAGCCCCACACCAGGTACTTGGGGTAATACCCATAATTGACACTGTAGTGCAGTATGAGGGGTGGTGCTGCACTGCTGAGGGGCCATCTGTATCCCCACACCAGGTACCTGGGGTAATACCCATAACTGACATTGTAGTGCAGTATGAGGGGTGTGCTGCACTGCTGAGGGGCCATCTGTATCCCCACACCAGGTACTTGGGGTAATACCCATAACTGACACTGTAGTGCAGTATGAGGGAGTGCCAGCACTGTTGTAGTGCCGTCTGTAGCCCCACACCAGGTACTTTAGGTAATACCCATAGATGACACTATAGAACAGTACGAGGGGGGCAATGCACTGCTAAGAGGCTGTCTGTAGTCCCACACCAGGTACCTGGAGTAATACCCATAACTGACACTGTAGTGCAGTACGGGGGCTGCACTGCTCAAGGGCTGTCTGTAGCGCCATACCAGGTACTTGGGGTAATACCCATAACTGACACTGTAGGTCAGTACGAGGGGGGTAATGCACTGCTGAGGGGCCGTTTGCAGCCCCAAACCAGGTACCTGGGGTAATACCCGTAAGTGACACTGTAGTGCAGTATGAGGGGGTCCTACACTGCTTAGGTTCTGTCTGTAGCCCCACACCAGGTACTTGGGGTAATACCCATAACTGACACTGTAGTGCAGTATGAGGGGTGTGCTGCACTGCTGAGGGGCTGTCTGTAGCCTCACACCAGGTACTTGTGGTAATACCCATAACTGACACTATAGTGCAGTACAATGGGGGTGCTGCACTGCTGAGGGGCTGTTCTTTGGATGAGACATTAAACTGAGGTCCCTTCTGCCCATCACTGTCACTGTCCATGCAGAAGTAACAGATCCCATGGTACTTATAGATGAAGGGCAGTGGAGATTCCCTGGTGTCACGGCCAATATTCCCCCATCAATCAAACAGGTCCATGTAACCCACCCTAGGACGCACCTGGAAACAAGCTATCACAGCTTAGTGTGCCTTTTCTTGTCAAAAATTACAAATAAATAAATAATAAATGCCAACTTTCTCCTGGTTATGTTGCTTGCACGCATGTGCAAGAAACATAGTGCCATCATCGGAGATTTTGGAGGTGTGTCACCTCCTCCTCCAATTCAGTCAGTGTGCTGGCAGGTGCGGCCCCTGTAAGCCAATGCATTTGGAGCTGTCTCATGACACGCCCAAAATGCAGTCGACATAGTTGAAAGGGGAGCTACGCTTGAGTGAGCACCGATAAGATATTAGCTGCTCACGCCGCAGCCCCCACACGCTGCCATGCCGCCCAGCACGCGAGTGTATAGCCGACGGGTGCCCAACCGGGCCGGGCTGAGCTGCGCCCCCGCCCCCCAGTAGCAGGTGCCACACTGGAGCCCACCCCAGCGTGGTAATAACTTCCATGGCCGACGGGGTGCCTAATCCTGCCGGCTGAACGCCTCAACGTTCTTGTGCCACACTGGGAGCCCACCCCAGCGTGGCAATGGTCCCACAACGCCTTTTTTCCCTGAAAACAAAAACGGTATCATGGCGCGCCTCCCCGACCCTCCCACAACCCGCACCCACCCACTGCGCACCTAGCCTCCCACACACCCCACCCCATACTTACCTCCGACTCCGCCGACGATCTTCGTGGACCGGAACACGCCTGCACTCTTCAAAGCTGACCGCGAACTGAGGAAATGCCGGTAAGCTGTATAATGGGCTAGATAGGGGGGTTTCAACTTTGTTGCATATCTCAGGCATTTTTGGGAATTTTTACCCCAAATTTTCAACATGGGGTTTTTGAGACCCCTTCTCATGAATGATGTCACTGTCATGGCGTTATTCGGGCCCGGGGTGATTTCGCTAATAACGCCATGACAGTGACATCATTCATGAGAAGGGTCCTAAAACCCCATATTGAAAATTTGGTGCCAAAATTCCAAAAAATGACTGTTTTACGAGCTGTTGCGCAGTTCCTACGCAGGCTCGTAAGTTCATGAAATTTCAATATTTTCACTCCAGATTTTCAACATTGCCATTTTACCACACCTTCTTATGAGTAGTACAGCTGTCATTTTTCACATCTCACCCAAAATGTGTTTCCGCCCATGTAGTGCAGAATGGCGCAGTCGGTGTGCGAAATCAATGTACGGGACAAATTAAGAAAATCACAGTGACACTGTTCATGAGCAGAGGTCTTAAAATGGCTATGTTGAAAATTTGGTGAAAAAATTCCTAAATGACTGTTTTACTTAGCTATGCTACAGTTCCTACACAGGCTCGTAAGTTCGCAAGAATTTTCAATATTTTCACTCCAGATTTTCAACATTGCCATTTTACCACACCTCCTTATGAGCAGTACAGCTGTCATTTTTCACATCCTGCCCAAAACGTGTTTCCGCCCTTGTAGCGCACAATGGCGCAGTCGGTATGCGAAATCAATGTATGGGACACATTAAGAAAATCACAGTGTCACTGTTCATTAGCAGAGGTCTTAAAATGGCTATGTTGAAAATTTGGTGAAAAAATTCCTAAAAATGACTGTTTACGTGTGTGCATTGCACAGTTCCCACGCACGCGCGTAGGTTTGCGAATTTTCAATATTTCCACTACAGATTTTCAACATTGCCATTTTACCACACCTCCTTATGAGCAGTACAGCTGTCATTTTTCACATCCTGCCCAAAACATGTTTTCGCCCATGTAGCGCACAATGGCGCAGTCGGTCTGCAAACTCAATGTATGGGACACATTAACAAAATCACAGTGACACTGTTCATGAGCAGAGATCTTAAAATGGCTATGTTGAAAATTTGGTGAAAAAATTCTTAAAAATGACTGTTTTACGAGCGTGCGTTACGCAGTTCCTACGCACGCTTGTAAGTTCGCAAATTTTCAATATTTGCACTCCAATGACTTCCAAATACCTAAACAGCACATAGAAGCAAGCAACATTCGGCATTGACAAATGCTTGTTTTTATGTTGATTTACTCATCTTGTGCCACTTCAGGTATAGGGGACTCCTCAATACATCCCACCTAGGGACTCCGTTGTACTGAGATGGAGCTGTCGCTCATACAGGCACAGCTGAGCTGGCCCCTCCTATTTTGTCTGTTTTAAACTTTTTAAAACTGGGACTCATTTTATAATCACAATAATGTACTCCATGGTGTGAGCCACTGTAGGACTGACCTATTTCTTGGGTGGTTTGAGGCACTTGGCTGTGCCTTGTGCACCACCACCTGAGGTGTGGATGAATCTCACAATGACCCACACCCAGTCCAGTCATTGCTTAAATCCCCCATATGTTTTTTCAATTCTTTTTATCCTGTCTTCTTTCCATCTGATGGGACCTCATTCAGCCATTTCCAGTGCCCTTATCCCATCCAGCCGAGACCCTCTGCACGTGGTTCTCGGCCGCCCTGGTCCACCTGCAACACATCTGGTGGCCAGAGCCCTCGGCTTGCCTCTCCCCCATGGTGGAGCTGCTTTCAGTGCCTTGGCTAACTCCCCAATCTATCCAGTTGGCCACAGGTGGAGGTGAAGGGCAGGGGTGGCCAGGCCCGAGCAGGACAGATCTGGTGGAGGACATGGTGGACAGGAATGGTGTCACTCTCCCATCTGATAGCCACTTTACACCTTGATTTCCTCCCTGCAGGAGAGGATATGCAGTGACATCCTGGTGATGTCAGGCATGCTTCCACATCTGACGCATCGATGTCTGCCTCTCCTCCAATCCCCTTGCTCGTGTGGTCTCTGGTTCACAGACCCCTGCCAGCACTAGGGGTTGGACTACTGCCGAGCACTGTAACTCTCCTGTACCAAATGAGGAGAGCTGTCCGCTGGACATTCGATCCTCCTCCCCTTGGCTGATCTTCTGATGCGCTGGGCTTGTTCCAAAACCTGGACCGTAGGTGCCACAGTTTGTAGTGCTAACATTTGCGCCAGTGGGCCAGCCTAAAATCCCCCCATATTCCTGACACAGTACTGAAAACATCTGTTATAATAAGAAGGCAACAGATCCTCTGCCTTCCAAGTCTTTTTCAGCCACGGCAAACAGGCTAGCGTTTCTTTTAGCCACTCAGGGAATATACTGCATTCATTTCTGGCTACGTGATCAAAACTAGAAGGAATATGTCTATATTATAAAAAACAGATGTTTGTTTCAGGGAAGTTGGGAGTGGGGGTGGGGTAGGGGAATACAGGTACATTAATTCCAAAAGAATTAAAAAGCAGTTGCTCCTACTGGTTCCTGGGCGGATGTCGGACATATCTATTAGTGGCCCCGTGTTTTGGGCCATAGCTGGGTGATGTAACGACACGCCACTGCAGAAGCTCTGTGCGTTCACTGTCTGACTAAATTCGGTATCCGTCACTGGTATTGTAGCTTTATCATCACCTGTCCCAAAAATAAAACAAATCAAACAGAAAGTTATACATTAGTTTAAAAAATATAACTGAATTGAATATACAATTATCTGACTCAAAATAAATGAAAATTACGTACCTACCGTAATTCTTGATCTTCTCTTGTATCTTCACCATTCATTACTGCTTGGGGTTAAGCCGGAGGCGCGCACCCATCTGATTTTTTTTTTCGAGTTGGCTCCTATGCGCCGTCCTCGAGCGGCCTTGCTGCATCATCTTGTGAGGGCGGCCGTTAGGAACATGGACTCCTCCTCCATCTCAGTTCTGTTAGCCGGAGAGGCAAAATAAAGTGTGAGAAAAAGAAAGCGAGGCAAGAGAGCCAAGGGATAGAAAAAGGAAAGGAAATAAACTGAAAAAGGAATAAGCCGAAGGAGAATAGACAGAGGAGAGAGAATTCCTACCCTAAGGGACCACAGGGCCTCCTTTCCGGGGCGGCTCTAGGGGAGGAACAGAGAGAGAGAAAGAGAGAGAGAGAGAGGGGAAGGAGAAAGAGAGGAATGAAGGAAGAAGAAAGAAAGAGAGTGGCATGTTGAGAAGGAGAACAGTGCCCGTCGAGCAGTGTTGGTTGAGAGGCTTATAGGCTCGAAATTAATGAGGAGCAAGAATCCCCATTGGTAGGACTGAGGAGAGGTTCCACCAAACCTGCTAAACAGACCAAGAGAGGCAGAGTCTCAGGACTCTCAACATGCCAAGTCTCTTCATCCCAGTTGAGGGCTCCTGGACTGACTGAGCAGAACCTGTTCCGAAGAGCCCATCCAGGAAGAGGACTAAGTTCCTAGCACCTTGATAAGTGCTACCACAGAAGAGAATGGAAAACTAAGCCTTCGAAGGCAGTTTGTAAGAAAAAATAGAGGGACTCAATCAGACTTGCCATGACAAGGCAGACAGAAGCTTGAAGCTGACAAGGTCAGCCAGCAGCTGTAAAGCTTTTTGAAAACAATGCCTGCCAAGGGATCCTAAGTTGAAGGTGCTCAGACAGGGCATGGCCACCAGGCTGTGGAACAACATGACCGGAGGAGGCAAGGAATTGCACGTAGAGGGCAGTCAGAAAGAGTTCCCCAGAATTAAAGAAATTTGTAACCTGCATTTCCTCTCTTTACCTTGAGGAAAAAAGGGGGTCCAGGGTTTTAAATAATTGATTAGCAGTTTTTTTTTTTTTTCTTGGGACTATACTAACTGTACAGACAGTATTTACACAGAGTCCCTAGAAGTGCTGCGCCTGCCAAACACGGCGAGGCAAGAGCCATGCATCTCCCCAACGACTCAGCACTTTTATGAGCAAAACGCCAATCGATCTTAGAGTGAAGTAAATCCCTGGGATCCATTCACCAAGAATGGGAAAAACAGAAAAGTTTTTTTTTTTTTTTTTGCATAAAGGCCAAGGGAGTAAGAGGAACGAGGCGGGAGGGGGAGACGCCACAGAAGGAGGCCACTGAGGGGAAGGTGGGTGGGTATCAGTAATGAATGGTGAAGATACAAGAGAAGATCAAGAATTACGGTAGGTACGTAATTTTCATATCTTCCCTTGTCAATCTTCACCATTCATTACTGCTTGGGAGAGTACCAAGCCCCTCCCCTTAAAAAAGGGGGAGGGGTAGAACCCTGAGGGAACAAGACCCCCAGCCTCCTGTTGGTGAGAAACAGAAGGGGAAGACCCTGGCTAGTACAGAGAGAAGCCTATGTGGAGAAGAGCTAGGAGGTGCCTCCCGAGGCCGGGGAGACGGAGGAAGCCCCTGCAAAAGTCTCCTAGCTCTGGAGGAGAAAAGACGGGTCCCCGGGAAAGCGGAGCGCATCACCTATGCCGGGCCAGAGGTGACAACCTTGACAGACGAAGCCATGCCGTCCGCCTAATGCAGATTGCTGTCCCCGCAAGCCTGGAAGCCACCTCATTGGCGTCGTAAGATGCCCTTGCTTGGTGTCTTGCCAGCTCCAGGCCTATAGCGGAGAGGGCAATAGCGTGTCTGGTTTGCTCCGTATCAGGTATTGATGCTAGGAGCTGGGAGAGCATCAACCACAGATGCCGACTGAAGGCAGCGTGGTGAGCCTGATGTGATGCAATACAAGCCACCGCACGAGAAGAAGAGAACACTCTTCGCCCCCACCGGTCGAACTGTAGAGAGTCCAAATTCAGGGCGGTGTCGGATGCACCAGGCAGCGGCGCCCGGAAGGAGTATCTAGGTACACCAAGCCCGAGGGCGGGTTGGGAAGAGTATCCAGGGATTCCGAGGGGGCACAATACCTACGACGGCAGTCAGCGGGCTAGAGAGAGGCGGCTGGCGACTGCCAGGAACGGATAGACGCCTCCTGGAAGGGATAGGCCAGGAAGGTACCACCAGGTGTTGGGCACTGAATTCTCCAAGGAATTCACGCGCTCTGCTTCGTATTGTCTCTCCTTACATAAGAGATTGAAGGTCCCTCACCATCCTCGAGAGGAATCGCTGATATTCAGTGAAATCAGCGTCGGAAGAAAGATGAGCAAGGGGTTCCTCTCCCTCAGAGGAGGAAGACGAGGATGATGGAGAGCTCAAATGTCCAGAGGATTCCTGCGGCGGTGGGGAGAGTCGAAAGACCCGCTCATGCATACACCTAACGTAAGAGGGGAAGGCCGCTGCAGAACCCCTGAACTGCTCCCAGGATAACGGACCCGTAGGACCGACATGGCCTGGAAGCGCGGGGGTGGAAGCAGAGGTACTGGAGAAGGGCATCTATGAAGAGGCAACTGACCTCTGCCAGGACTCTGAAATCCGGGGAACGGAGCCCGAGCTGGCGGGATCCCGGACAATAAACCAGGCCGCAAGACGGAACCCTGAGAAAGCGATGCCTGGAAGAGCCCAGGGGGAGAACCTCCCCTGTGACGAACCCGGGACTGCATGGTTCCAAAAGGGCAGTCCACAGCAACGCCACCAGAGGGCATCCTAGAGCCCAGGAGGGAAGGCCGGGGTTCGGCGCTACGGCTCCTAGCCACCCCACCAGAGGCGGCCGACAGAGACCAGGGCCCCTGCCCTGCCTCAACCCTCGGACTCCGAAAGAGCCCTCCTCCTCGACTGCAGCGTCCCCGCACCCCCAGAGGAGGCAACAGCACCCGGAGGGCAGCTGCCACAGGTCCCCTAGGAGGGGGAGCCTCCTCCTCAGTCCCCACCACATCACCCCCCTGGGACCCAGGGCCACCCCCAGCCCAAGAACCCTCAGGGGAGGACGGGAGAGGGGACAGTGGAAGGGGCCCGCTGCGCCGCCTGGCACCCTGTGCCACCAGGGACCCTGACTCCGAGGAGTCAGGGTGCCAGGATGGGTCCACATCAGAGTCATCGGCCTCCGAAGAAGACGAGACCAGCAGAACCTCAATGCTGGCAACTCCGGGAATCCCCGGGCCAACGGCGCCAGTGCCAGGGGCGGCGCTGGACGACCCCCGCCCACCCGCGACAGCCAGGCCCGGCCTACCTCCCTGCGGTACCAGCCAGGCCCACGGCGCGCTCCAGTGTCGATGAACCTGACTCGGGCGCTGCCGGGAGAAGACTGGTTCACAGCCATGAGCGGCACTGGGGCCAGGCGGCGCTACCACGCACCGCCTCATTACCGGGCGAGAGGGTCACCGTGCCCGCCCAGAAATCATGGGCCTCGACACTGGGGAGCCTGCACCTCAAGGAGGTGACTCGCCCAGGCGGTGTCACCGCCACGGCCCCGGGGACCACGACGTTCTCGACACCGCTGAAAGAAGCTTCCTCTTCGCAAGAGAAGAGGAGGAAGCGCCTCCTCACGGGACCGTGATAGGCCCGGGGGACCGGAAGGGCCAGAGACCTTACCTGGGAATCCCTGGAGTGACGCCATCCCCAAAGGTTGGCGGGCCTTGCCGAGCTTGAACGCTGGACTCTGAGGACATGACGGTCCATGGAGAAACAAGCGTCGCGCGTGTCCATGTCGTGGCTGGGTCCCAGGCAACGGAGACAGACATCATGCCGGTCCAAGACGGAAAAATGCCGGCCACAGGAGCACCGGCGCGTAGGGGCGCGGCCCGCCTTCGACTTACGCCTTGCTCCAGAACCGGACATGATGCGAACTAACTGAGGAAAAAAAGCAGGAAAACACTCGGCGCTGTAGATAGAAATAAAAAGGAACGGTCTTACCGGTATACGGCGTCGAGTGGAAGTCTGAGAACACGAGATGAAGAGTCGGGACGAATCCGAGAACGAACACTATACGACTACCGCTCTAGCAGGTGCAGCCTCGACGGCGGGAGAAACAGAACTGAGATGGAGGAGGAGTCCGCGGCTCCTAACGGCCGTCCCTCGCGCATGACGCAGTGCGTCGCCCTCGAGGACGGCGCCGTTAGAGCCAACTCAAAAACTCCTCAGAAGGGTGTGTGCCTCCGCTTAACTCCCAGTAATGAATGGTGAAGATTGACAAGGGAAGATATGAAAATTACGTACCTACCGTAATTATGATCTTTCTGTGTATCTTCACTATTCATCACCTTTGGATACATGGCTGGATGTCATGACCCCGCGGGAGCTTCTTTTTTTTTTAGGTAGGTGGAGCCGACGCACCATCTGCACCGCCCTCGAGGTTAACACATTGTGTGGTGCTCACGGGTTAGCCGTTAGGTGCCGCTGACTCCGACTGCCTGCCAGTTCTGAGTTGCTGGAGACGTAAGAGGAAGAGAGTGGAGGGTGGGACAAGGAAGTCCAAAGGACAGGAAAAAGGAAAAGATATAAAACTAAAAGAAGAAATAACGACTAAGAGGACAGAAAGAAGAAATCGGAAACTAAAGGGATTGGGAGGGGCCCCAATCTCTGGAAATAGAGGAGGGAGGTAGGGTGGGACAAAGAATTTAGAAGGTAGGAAGAGAGGGGAGAAGGTTAACACATCTCAGACCCTGGTCCGTCTCCAAACTGTATAGGAACTGCAAGGAATAGCCAAAGGTTTCTTGCCAGAATTCAAGGCACAGAATGGCTGGCAAAAACTCCATCTGAGCAGAATCGGCTATTCTGGAAGAAGGACGGGGCACAGAGAATTAACACCCTCTCAAGGAAAGATTTTGGCAAAAAAGGAAAAGGATTTTTTTTTTTTTTATGTAATAAAGGATTGTCTTAAGGACAAAGAAAAATAAGATGGACGGGACAAGGAGGAGGAGAGAATGGAGGGTAACTACCACCCCACAGGGGTGGAGCAAATGCACTAGAGAAGGAGTGCCCCCCATGCTGACCACTATACCCAGAACATTGTCCCCCTATGTGCCCCTGTTTACCCCATTCCTAACAAAGAAAGGAGGGGGACGAGGTTGATCGCAGAGAGGGAGGTGGACCCAGAGACTGAGGCCCCAGGGAATGTAGGGAGGAGATGTGATGAATGGTGAAGATACACAGAAAGATCATAATTACGGTAGGTACATAATTTTCATATCTTATCTGTGTCAATCTTCACCATTCATCACCTTTGGGTGAATGCCGAGCCCCCCCGAAGGGGGTTCTCTATTACACCCTGAGGGACAACGTCCCTTAGCTCTCAGTGGGTGACACACTAAGAGGGAGAACCTTTAGGGCCTGGAGAGGCCCGAAGGTGGGGAGAGTGAGACGGGAACCCCCCAGAGGGGGAAGGAAGTTGCCCCAACAAACGTCGTCTCACTGTACGGGAGAAGAGATAGGTTCTCTGGTGAGTGGAGTTGACCACCCTACGCCGGGCCAAGGGTGACAACCGGGAAAGACGCAGCCATGCCGTCCGCCTAGTGCAGATCTCTGTCCCTACGACCCTGGTAGCTACCTTATTGGCATCACAGGATGCCCTTGCTTGGGGCCTTGCTAGCTCCAGGCCACGCGCAGAGAGTACAATGGCTTGTCTGGTTTGCTCCATGTCAGGCAACAAAGCTAGGAGTTGACCTAACCTGGACCAAAAGAACCTGTCATAGGCTGCATAGTGGGCCTGATGTGCAGAAATGGAAAGCAACAACCGTGCCAAGTAGAAAGCCCTCCTACCCCAGAAGTCAAAATCCAAAGGAACCTTGATCTGGGTGTCAGTCACAGTGAAGGGCACAAAGCCCATCAGGAGTGTCCAACTGTGTCAATCCGGACTGCGGAGGAGGCATGGAAACTGGAGACTCTGGGGGGGGGGGGCGCAATACCACTGGCAGAGATCCCTAGGAGCAGGAACTCTGGAGAAGGGTCTCTGCTAGAAGCGCAACGATGCCTCCCGAAGGGGAGCAGGCCAGGGAGGCACCACAGGGGTGGCCTCGCTGAAATCACCTAGAAAGGCATGCACCGAGTGCTCTGGATTGCTTACAGTGGCAGGGGTGAGATGCAAGTCCTTCAACATCCTCATGAGGAAACGCTGATACTCAACGAGATCAATGGCTGGGAGATGTGGACAGAAGACTCCTCTCCCCCAGAAGAGGGGGATGAAGAGTTGGAGGGCACCGACTGCTCAGAGGGCGGCTACTTGGGGGGGAGGTTGAAAAACCTGTTTGTCCATTGCCCTAACGTTAGCTGGGAACTGAGCAGCCACAGCCCTGAACTGCTCCCAGGAGAGAGGCCCACTAGGACCAAGGATACCTGGGAGCGCAGGAGAATGTGGCAGAGGGATGGGGAAAGAGCCAAGAAGAGATATCGGCTGACCTCCGCCTAGGCTAAGGAGCAGACCAAGAGCACCCGAAAAAGAAGGTGCTCCGGAAGACTCCACAGCGGACAGCTGAACAACCATTTCGGTACTGCCTTGGTTGCGCCTGGAAGAATCCCCCGTGAGGCAACCGGAACCATACAGGTCCACAAGGATGGTCCCCCTACATCAAAAGAATGCGGTTCCCTCAAAGAGATTGAGGAGGAAGAGCGGAGATCCGCACTATGGCTTCTTCCAGAGCCCAGGTGGGCCCCAGAAAAAGGTCGCCGTGCAGACCCCATGCCCCTCAACCCCTCGGAGTCCGAAAGAGCCCTCCTCCTCGAGAGAGCCAGCCTAGTTAGCTGACAGCCCTGGCCAGCACCCAAAGGAGCTATCGAGGGCACAGGACCCTCCCCTCCCGTAGATGCTCTGATCGGCCCCAAAGTTGGGCGATCCAGGCACACCACAGGCGGGGTTACCACTGCTGAGTAGTCAGTGAACCCACCAAGACTGGGCTGCAGAGCAATAGTGGCCTGCACCATTGCCCGCTGGTCAGCACCCCTGACTCCAGTCTCGGCAGCCACCGATCCCACCTCAGATGGGGGCCGACTCCAGCTTGTCGAGGAACTACAGGGCTGCCCACCCCAACAGTCAACCCCAAGGAGTCAAACTGTTCATCGGACTCAGAGCCTGACTCCGCCTCCAAAGAGGTACAGGCTGAGGCACTGTGCCAGACCATAGGAGGGCGTCCAGTGCCATCCTTGCCAAAGGGGGTGCCAGAAACCGAAACCATGCCCGAGCCAGTGCCAGTGCCCCCTACAGCACTGCGAGCGGAATCCACAGAGGGCATGGCCCCAGCCCGAACAGCAGCTCCAGAGTCGGGACCAGCCACGGTGTCATCCGGCCCCACGGCACTGCGAGCGGCGCCGAGGGCAGAGACCGCGCCGACAATGGCCCAGGCCCCGACAGTGCCATCGGCTCTGAGGACGGCACCGTGAACGGTGCTGAGGGCAGAGTTGGGGACGATGGCGCCAACAGTGGAATCCAATGCCCACATGGTGCCAAGTCCCGAGGACACGGCACCGTGCTCAAACACGGCACCGCGGACAGCGCCGAGGCGAGACGCAAAGACGGCGCCATAGAAACTCCTACGGTGCCGCTAGCAGTATCGGCACCGCAAACAGCGCCGAAAGCAGCCACGGTGCTGAGCGACAAACCGGCGTCAACGATGGCTCCGTCAGGGCCCACAGCACCGCTGAATGGCACCGCGCCCGCACGGTGCCAACTGGACGGCACCGACCCGGCGCTCGATAACCGCAGGTCTGGCACTGGGAGCTTTCACCGCGGCGAATGCTGCCATGGGGCGCTTCTCCAGTCCGCCCCTGAAAGGAGCGGGACGGGCCTCCTGCACGGTGGAAGTAGCCTTGGCAACGGCCAGGCTACTAGTAGCCGAGGCTCCCTCCTCCTCGGTCCACGCAGAACCGGGAGGGGACCCGAAGGAAAGGCAGAGAGTACGTGGCTTGGCCGGACGAGTGCACACCTGACCCCCGAAAGTCGGCAGAGCTTGCCCCACTTTCCAAGTGCGTTGTTCAATGACCCCGGCGGTCCATGGAGAAACAGGCATTGCACAAATCCATGTCGTGAAGCGGGCCAAGACACGCAAGGCAACGGTCATGCTGGTCGGTGACAAAAAATTTACGGCCATAAGGGTACCGTCGCAGGATGGGCTGTCCTGTCTTCAAAGTCTTCTTGCTCACCGACCCTGACACGACCTATGAAGAAAAAAAACACCAAAAACAGACTCGACGTCGCCTCGCCAAGAATAAAATCTATGGAAAGATCTTAC
This sequence comes from Neoceratodus forsteri, assembly GCA_016271365.2. NCBI lineage: Eukaryota > Metazoa > Chordata > Ceratodontiformes > Ceratodontidae > Neoceratodus > Neoceratodus forsteri. Next base: position 112,967,374 of record JADMNL010000034.1, on the reverse strand, counting down.
CAGCTTTGTTGAGTAAGGCAACTAGAATCGGCAGGACACAGCACCGATGGACTGTGGCACGAGAAATAGCTGGAGAACGAACTGCGTAGGCGGTAGGCCTCAAATTGGATCTGGCTTCCCACGAGTTGACCTCTACGGCGGGAGACGAAGAACTGGCAGGCAGGCGGAGTCGACAGCGCCTAAAGGCCAATGCGTGAGCACCATGCAATGCGTTGGCCTCCAGGGCAGCACCAATGGTACGTCGGCTCCACCTGCCTAAAAAAAAAAGCTCCCGCGGGGTCAGGACCTCCGGCCATGTACCCAAAGGTGATGAATGGTGAAGACTAACACAGATAAGATCTAACTAACAGAAGAAGTGCAAGGTTAATAAACTGAAATATAAGCTGAACTGTTCAAATATTGTGCTTTTCAAAGATCTCCAGGAGGCGTTCACTAAATTTTAACCATTATGCATCAGTGTTGTAAAGATCTGGTGGTAAAAAGTAATGCACACCTGGAGTGTGCTAACTAGATCATCCCCCCATGTTACCCCCCCCTCCCCAGAGATGGATGAAGGGAGGCTGGAAGAGCCCAAACATACCAAGCTGCTTAATGCCCTCTTTGTCTTCGATGAGGAGCTGCACTCTAGGAATGTCGATGTGTAACCGGGGGCCTTGAGGTGGTCCTTTCACTGGGGTGTCAAAACTTCGATTGTTTTTGCTGCAGGTGTGAAACAAAATGAGGGTTCAACAGAATCATCCACCAGAAATACAGGTTACTCACCTGTAACAGGAGTTTTAGGAATGGTATATGTTGTTCATCCACACTTATTGGCAGGTTCCTTGCCGCTTTAAATCTTGCCGGAAGGTCTTCAAGCTGGCTCCTCCCACCCACCCAGGTGGTAAACCTCTCGGCTCCGCCCCATGACACCAGATCTAGCCCGCTGGAAGCTCAGGTTGTGCGTCGAAGCCGGGGAGGACGGGTGGGTCGTGTGGATGAACAACATATACCATTCCTAGAACTCCTGTTACAGGTGAGTAACCTGTATTTCTAGGGACATGGATATGTTGTTCATCCACACTTATTGGCAGACTCCTAGCAGTTCTCCGGGGGAGGGAGGCAAGGCGCACACCCCCAATACTTACTTGGGAAATAAGGACTGGAGAACCGAGGCCCCAAAACCAGCATCCCGGCGTGACTCAAGGTCGATGTGGTAATGGGTAATAAAGGTGTGTGCTGACTTCCAGGTAGCAGCCCTGCAGATTTCCTGGATAGGGACGTCCCTGGAAGCAGCCACCGATGCAGCAGTATGATGGATGGAATGAGCTCTTATCCCTCTGGGAGGCTCCATGCCCGCCAACTTATAGCAGCGATCTATGCAGGAGGTGACCCACCCGCCTATCGTCTGCTTGGCTGCAGGTCTGCCAGATGCGGCTTCAGCGTAGGTGACAAACAGCTGGCGAACCTCTCCCCAAATTTCAGCCATGCGCTCCTTATAATAAGCGAGCGCCCTTCTAGGGTCCAGAGTATGGAGCCTATATTCGGCCTCCGAGGTGTGACTGGGGTAGAACACCGGCAGAGTCAGCACCTGGTTAAGGTGAAACTCCGACACCACCTTCGGAAGGAATTTCGGTTGGGGGCGCAGGACAACCTTGTCCCTGTGGAAGACCAGGTAAGGAGACTCGATGCAAAGCGCCTGGAGCTCTCCCATCCTTCTGGCTGACGTGATAGCCACCAAGAAGGCGGTCTTCCACGACAGGTGAGAGAGTTCACACCTGTGCATTGGTTCGAATGGCTTGCCCATGAGCTTTGCCAGTACCAGCAGTAGATCCCACGGAGGTGGAGGTTCTCGCACCGGAGGGGAAATGTGATCAAGGCCTTTGAAAAAGCGCCCGACCACCTTTTCCTGTGCCACCGACTGCTTCCCGGCCTGCGCCCGGTAAGCAGAGATGGCTGCCAGGTGCACCTTTAGGGTTGTCGACCTAAGCCCTTGACAAGAAAGGGACCATAAATAGTCCAAAATGCTTGCCACAGAACAGGAGGAAGGGTCCAGGCCCTTGCCCTGACACCAAATGGAGAATCTCTTCCATTTGAAGGTGTAGCATTTTCTGGTCGACTCCTTATGGGACGCCTCAACCACATTGAGGACCTCGTCGGAAAGACCCAAGGCCTGGAACTCTAGCCACTCAGCAACCAGGCCGTCAGGTGCAGGGATTGAAGGTCCGGATGGAACACCTTCCCCTGATTGACTGAAAGCAGGTCCGGGTGAGCTGGAAGCTGCCTCGGGAGCCTGGAGCTGAGGCTGAGGAGATCTGGGTACCCGAACTGACGGGGCCAGTCTGGGGCTATCAGGATCACCTGCGCCTTGTCCCTCCTTGCTTTGTGAAGCACCTTGTGAATCAAGGGAAATGGGGGAAAGGCGTAGAAGAGGCCCGGGGTCCACAGCCTCGAGAAGGCATCCCCCTGCAGCGAGCCCTGCTGAGGGGGGCGGGCATGAAACAGCCTCAGCTTCGCGTTCTCCCTGGAGGCAAACAGGTCCACCTGAGGTGTGCCCCAGTGGGAGAACAGATCTTGCACTACCACCGGCAGGAGAGACCACTCGTGAGATGCAGCCCCTATCCGGCTCAGGGCATCGGCCAGGGTGTTGGAGGCCCTGCCACATGAATGGCTAGGAGATCCGCCCAGGCTGCGCACAAGGACCAAATGCGGAGAGCTTTCTGCATAGAAGCATGGAGCGATCCGCCCTGGCGGTTCAGGTAGTACATGGTCGTGGTATTGTCCTTCTGACTCGGACCACTTGACCCCGGAGAAACAGAGCAAAGGCGGTGAGAGCTAGGCAGACCGTCCGAGCTCCAGCAGGTTGATGTGGCATCGGGACCCCGCTGGGACCAGAGGCCGTGGCACTGGTGTTCCCCCAGATGGGCACCCCAACCCATCAGAGAGGCGTCGGTCAATAGAGAGACCGTCGGCTCAGGGCGGACAAACGGGATGCCCTCCTGCAGATGAAATGGAACGGTCCACCACTGGAGAGCGCTCCACATCTCCCGGGTCACTATCTCTAGCTGGTCCAAAGGATCGCAGCGTCGTGACCACTGGCTGGCCAGTCCCCACTGAAGGGGGCGCATGTGCCAGCAGGCCCAACAGACCATGCTGGTACAGGTCGCCATGAGACCCAGACGGCGCAGAAGTCCCGGGCAGGGCGCGATTGCCCAACCAGAAATGATTGGGCAAAGGAGGTAAGAACCTCAGCCCTGTCCGCCGGAGCCGCATTTGGCTCAAAGAGAGTCGAGCTCTGCCCCGATGAACAGGATCACCTGCTTGCTCGAGTCTCGACTTGGCCTCGCTGATGAGAAGGCCAACCGCGAGAGCAAACCTGAGGCCAGATTCTTGAACCGCCCCACCTCCTGCCTGGAGGAGGCTGCTATCAGCCAATCGTCCAGGTAAGGGTACACCGGACCCCTCGGCGCCACAGGAATGCTGTCACCACTGCCATGCACTTGGTGAAGACCCTGGGAGCTGGAGATAAGTCAAGGGCATGGCTCGGAACTCGAAGAGGGATCCCTCCGCTCGAAAGCGGAGGAATCTCCGATGTGACGGACGGATAGGGACGTGAAAGAACGCATCCTGTAGGTCCAGAGAGCAGAACCACACGCCGTGTTCCAGAGATGGTATTATCTGCACCAGAGTGACCATCCTGAAGGTTCGAGACCTTAGGAACTTGTTCAGGTCGTGTAGGTCGAGAATGGGGCACCAGCCCCCCGTCCGTTTCGGAACCAGGAAATACCTGGACACAAACCCCAGGTCTGAAGGGGAATCCTCCACCTCCGTGATCACCTCCTTTTGGAGGAGGAGAGCGATGTCGGCTCGGCGAGCCGCCAGTGAGGCTGCGGACCCCGAGGCCCCGCGAGGTGCGACGGCTCTGAAGGGCGGGGCCTGCTCGAATTCCAGCGGTAGGCCTTTTCCCACCACTTCCAGTACCCACCTGTCCGTGGTAACAGCGGACCAGGCGGAAAGGAAGTGTCTGAGCTGTCCCCCCACGGGGGGAACCAGGGGTGAGGTGACAGGGATGGTGGCGACACCCCTCAGCCCGTCACTGGGCAGGCTTGGAGGAGGGACCGCCAAGGACCTCCTGGGCCTTTACCTCCCTGCTTCCTGTTGGAGGAAGCCGACGGCTTGGGCTTGGGATACCAAGGTCGAGCCTGCTGGCCCTGACGTTGCTGGGCCGGGCGCGGGCGCAGAAGGACGAAAGGGCTTAGGCTGTGGCTTGCGGCCTTTGTCCTTCTGAGCGGAAGAGACCGAGTCCAAGGTAGCATTGGACTTCTCGATCCTCTGCAGGTGACCTTCCACCCCAGGGCCGAAGAGGTCAGTCCCCAAAAAGGGAACATCCGCCAACTTGTGCTGGGTATCCGAGGTAAAGGTGGATATCCTCAGCCAAGCCCAACGACGCATGGCCACTGCGGCCTCCACAGACCTGGCACATGAGTCCCCGATGTCTAACGCAGTCTGCAGCTGCTGTTTAGCCACTGCCCTGCCCTGGTCCTGCACCTGCCTGACCGTAGTCTGCAGATCTGCGGGAAGATGAGGGACAACCTCATCCAGGGAGCCCAACAGGGCGTGAGAAAAATGTGCCATGAGGACGGCCGAACTGGCCTGGACAAGGCGCGAGAGGACGAGCATAGACTTTTCATCCGCATAATCCACTCTTGGATTCCTTGTCGAGGTTTGTCCACATCCCTCATGCTCCTGCACGCCAGAAAACGCTGTCGGTAACCAACCCTCGCCGAGGTGTTCGAAACCGGACAGGGAACTGGTAGGACCGTGATACTTCCTGGCCAACCTGGCCGGGCGCAGGGCAGGAAGCAGGACGCTACAAAGTTCCAAGGCCGGACCAACTATGGCTTCGCCACCGGAAAGACCTCCGTAGGAGAATCCCTCGGTCCAGAATCTCCATGAGGGGATACCTGGCCCGTTTAGAAACGGGTTCGAGCTTCATCTCGGTGGACTCCGAGATGAGTCGAAGCAACCCTAAGAAGGACGAAGGGCTATCGTCCATTGACTGCCCTCCCAAGGACTCCAAGTCCTTGCGCTTGGAGAAGAGAGAGAAACCATCATCGGACTCAGAAGAGTCCTCAAAGAGCTGCTCGCCCTGAGCCACCCTCCACCTGCCGAGGTTTATCGGGAGGAGGGTGACAGACAGCCTATGGGGGCAACCCAAAGCCGACCAAGAATTTTTGGTCGGAGCCCCAACTAATGGCTGTGGAGGCGGAGGTTCCACCAGAATCGGTGGGGCAGTTGGAATTGCAACAACCGCCTGAGAACAGGCTCTCGACTACAACGAGGGTTGTTTCCCGCTGCTCGTGACAGCCACTTAATGGCCGGGAAGACGACTGGGTCGGCTTATTCCCAGTCAAAAGGAGCTGTTGCCGCATAAGTTCCTCGTACCTCCGACGCAACTTGCGCCGAAGCCTCCCCTCGTCCGAGGAAGAGGAAGAGCGGCGGCGCCGCTTGCCGCGGTGCCGAGATCGATCGCCGCATGGCGGCGGGATCGTTTGATTCATGAGGATGTCCAGACCCAGAGTCTCGACTAGGCCGAGGGAGGCGAGGAGAAGTGTCAGAAATCGCACTCCTCGGCTCGGACGATCCCACTGAAGGCTCGGAACGGAGGCACAGATGAGCCGATGGGATCCTCAACTCCACCGGGGAACTGGGAGAGGGATTTCAGCTTCTCCAGCAGACAACTGGCCTAACGGGTCGAGAAAATCTCGACCATGGCCGACAGGAGTCTCGGCCAACTGGCCTGACGGGGACACCGTGAAGCTAGTGGCCGACGGTGGGTCGATTCAAGCCCACTGTCGACAAGGGAGGGAGATCTTTCCCCTCCCAAGAGCGAGACGGAGAGACTTACTTTTGCTCTTTGAACCTGGAAAAGGTCCCAAGAAGTTGAACCCTCACCTTGGTCGGAGAGTCAGACAAAGCTCCTTAAAAGAAGCCGAGCACGAGGCACCGAGAGAGAGCGGGACAAATGCCGCAGCCGAGGTAGAAGCGGCCCGCGCCGCCTCCTCTTTGAGGGCGATCATCTGCTCTAGCTGATCCGCCAAGCCTGCCGCCGCGGACACCGCCAATCGGGCCTCTTTAGATTTCACCGGTGGAATTCTTTTCTCGGGGCGCCCCAGTTGTAATCAGGCAGCATGGACTTCAAGGACGTAGGCCGAAAAGGAAGAGCACAAGTCGCAGACCTGCGGGTCGTGCTCAAGGCCCAGGCAGTAGACGCATGTGGAGTGCGGATCCGTCCTAGACATCTTCTGCCCGCAAGGGCACCTCCGAAAACCGGGAGTCGATTTGTCCATCGCAGCCGTGAGGAGAAGAAGACCGAAGTCTTTTAGCAAAAAACTTTTTAATTTCAACTTTTCAAGAATTAGAATCAGTCTTAATCGCAACGCTGCTAAGGGAGGGAACCTGAGCTTCCAAGCGGTAAGGAAGATCTGGCGCATGGGGCGGAGCGAGAGTTTACCACCCGGTGGGTGGGAGGAGCCAGCTTGAAGACCTTCCGGCAAGATTTAAAGTTGCAAGGAACCTACCAATAAGTGTGGATGAACAACATATCCATGTCCCTAGAAATGGAAATTACGTACTTACTGTAATTATTGATCTTCTTGGACAGTCTCCATCACTCATTCACACTAGTGGATAGCACCAGAAGCGCTTAGGACCAAGCGGGAGCCTAAATTTTCTGAAGGGTCGGCGCTGAGACAGGACCACGCATACGTGGCACCATGAGACTAGCTCGCGCCTGTGTAGGCTATCTCGGCGTCGACCCTCCAACCGCCTCAGTACCTTTTCAACCGAGGAGGTGCAGCATAACTAATGAGAATAACTCATCCTGAGTTTCTGGGCCTGAGAGGGCCCAGATGGCCTTTGCAAGAAAGGTCAAAGAATACTCTCTTCACAGTCTAAACCATAGGACCATGAAGACCAGGAAAGAAAATGAGTGAACCCAGGGGATGGTGGGTGGGCGTGTGAATGAGTGATGGAGACTGTCCAAGAAGATCAATAATTACGGTAAGTACGTAATTTCCATATCTTCCTGGACTAAGTCTCCATCACTCATTCACACAAGTGGGAGAGTACCGAGCTAAAACCAACAACCCTGAGTAGGGTGGTAGGAGACAGGGTTCACTCAGAAAGCACAGCAAAGGACTGTCCTGCTAACAAAAAGAGCTGTCTTGTAAAAAACAACTAGAACATAGTGCCTACAAGTTAAGAGCTCGAGTTTAACTCACCACTTTGCAGACGACTGCAATGGACACAGAATGAAAGTCTGCTAGGAAGCCGCAACCACTCTAGGAGAGCGGCAAGAACCTGGCCTCATAATTTGGTCTAGGACCAAAATTAATAGTGTCAAAGACATGTACTAATGTAACGTAAAGGGACCTCAGGAACTGAAACAGTAGGAGGTAAAGTCTACTGGTTCAGGGTAGACCGGAAAGTGCAGATGGAAACCCCCACTATCAAGTATGGCTGACCTGTAAACAACAGGTCAAGGAGCACTTGAACCCCTTACTTGGTGAACAAGGGGGTCCAGGTGGGGTTAGCCCATCAAGGAGAATAGTCTCCACTTAGTCACATGAACTTTCCTGATGGAAGGCCAAGCATGACGTAGAAGCCTCTCGTGGTGGTCTAGTAGAACCAGATCCTACCCACTGCATATTCCAAAGGAATCATCCTGCCCCGTGTGTACAACTGTAGTAGCAGTCTCTGAACTCAGGGAAGAAAGGAAAAAGTGTACAGTACAAGAGGACGTGTCCACTGCGGAAAAAACATTCTGACAGAAAAAAACGGGCTGGATTTCTAAGGCAAATAGAGACAGATGTGCATCGAGGAGGGACACAGCAGGACCAAGATAGGGCTAACCCATTTGTTGAAGTGACTGAAAGAGGCAGTGACTCAATGCGGTGAGGCACTACCCACTCTGACCTCCCTGAAGGGAGTAGAAAAGGAGTCTAGTTTGTTTGCTGAAAAACAAACATCATAACTCCATCACGTACTTGAAGAGGATAGCTTCGTGAGTGACTGGCATGGACCATGCGAGGAACCAAGGTGTGAATATTTGAAGCCACCAGAAAGACCTACTTGACCTTCCGTCCAAGAAGGAGAAAATCACCTGTTAAGCAAGCAAGGAAGTATGAACCTGAGTTCCGACTCGGTGGAGAGTCGCTTCTGCTGCTGCAAGGCTCTGCTCAAGAGAAGAAAGTCTGATAAAAAGAAAGGGGAATTAACAGACTGGGCAGTCACCTAGGTCTAGGAACTGTCTCTGAATGAGAGAAATCTCTCTTAGAGAAAGAGATGACCCATACCGCCGTCGGATCGGACTCCCACTAGGGGAAGAAGAAGACAGGTACTCTTTACCCTACTCTGGAGATGAGTGCCTCAGGGGCTGAGGCGGAACCTGACCAGATCCAAAAAGGGGGGTATCGGGTAATTTCGGCTAGGCCCTGTGCTGTGATAAAAATCTTTTTTTTTTTTTAGTCCGAGCCTAACAAGGCTTTCAGGCTGCTATTTCGCAAGGATTGTCTTGATACAAAATGACAAAGATGTTCTCTATCTGAGTGCAGGAGGAGTCTGAGCGTCCATACTGAAATTATGACCGGACTAATAATCACAGCTGGAGAGATGTTAACCACCTGTGCCGAAGAAGCCACTGAAGGGACAATATCACAAGGGGGCTATATACCCCTATCAAAGGAGTGGAAGAGCCAGAGCGGTTCCCGACCATTAAATTAGAATGCTCCACAGAGTGTAACTGTCTTGATGATTGAAAAAGTCTAGACGCAGAAGTGTATGGTCCACAGACGCAGTGTGAAATACTATAGTGGACCCCATTACTGAGGAACTACTGAAAAGATTTTCCATCACGGACTCTGATAATAGAAAGGATGTGCCCTTCAATATATAAAATGAGTCGTCCGCTGAATTACTGACCAGAAGGACAGGGAAAGACCCATCTAGATACACGTCTACCCTAGAAGGACCTCCAAAAGAGGTCGAGGTCAGAGCCACTAGAGACTCCGCCATCAGGAAGGATGTCGAGGAGCTTGGTACCACGTAGGGAGCCGAGAAAGTGGTGAGCAGAATGAGATTCCACTGGCAGAGCAGTACAGCAGAGTTCCATCAGCAGAAAACTGCTGGATGACACAAGATCCCACATAGACCGCCACTCACTAAGATGCGTGGAAAAAATAATCCGCAGAACAGGAGTTCATTCTGCGATAAACATCCCGCCACAAGTTCTATGGAAAGGAATTCCGAAAAATGTGTCACTAATTCTGCCATACAGCGCCCACTAGCACCTGTGCGGCACCAGCATCACTCGTGGCACAGAAGGGCACCATGCAGTGCTTATGCCAACCTGGGCAATACCAAGGGCAGCTGCAGCAGTACCCGCAGGCCCCCCCAGCACCCATGTAGCAATGGCACATGAGGGCACCCCCAACACCCATGGTACCATGGCACCCATGGCAAGAATGGTACCTGAGGGCACCAGTGGCATCCATGGGCGCCTGTGCTGCCACCCGTGACGCCCACGGGTGCCCCACGGTGCCACCCATGGTACTCATTTCACCAGTGGCACCCATGGCACCTGTGACACCCACAGGCACTCACAGTGCCACCCGCGGTACCCATGGGAACTCCTGGCACCACCTATTGCACCCAGGGGTGCCACCAGCAGCACCCATGGGTGCACGGCACCACCCTGACACCTGCGGCAACACTGATGGTGCCGACAACCAACAGCAGCAACAACCACACAAAGCAATGGCACCGACCCACAGTGCTAACTAAAGCAAGGCGCCGATCAAGGCACCGAGCCACGGCGCTGAAGGAAAATGCCAATGGAAATCCTGAGAAGGGGAAAAGGAAAAAGGTGGTGCACGTGCTGGCCCCTGCATGGAAAAGAGAGAGGGGGCAGGCACGAGGGGTTGACATGATGGCAAAGACACCAAGAGGGCACCTCGCCATTCGTGATCCAATCGACCCAGCTCCGGTTCAACGGCTCTGAGGCCCAGAGGTCCTGAAATCAGGAACAGAGCCAGGAAAAACAGGAAAGGCAAACCCCCTGCTCCATAGGAGCAGCCCAGAGGTGAAACTGCCCACCGGAGCTCTAACGAGGACAGAGATGGAGCTCGGAGTCAAGAATGCAGCCATTAGGAGAGGGGCCAAGAGGAACCCACCAAAGTCAGTTCAGGCCCATCGCCTCTCCCGACAAACAATCCTCATGCAGACATACCAACGGGCAACCTCGAGCGGCACCGATTCTTCTTCCCCCAACAACGAAGAGCAGCTCGAGGTTAAGCTGAGACGGCTCCCCGGAAACGCTAGATCTGTGCTTGAGGATTGTCCTACCCCCAAGCACAGGACTGTCCGTAGTCGCCCTCAAATTAAGGGTGGCAGACCGGACACAACCCTCTGCCATAAAACTTTCAAATGAAGTCCTCCTATCGTCACCGCTACCGTCTAAGGATGACTCTGTTGATGGCAGGAAAGAATTTCTTTCTTTTCTTCTTCATAATCTTCTTCTTGTTCGTAAAATAAGAAATTACTACTTAAAATATTAAATTAAACGTTAAAAGCTGCTGTCATATAGACGAAAACTTAGACTCCGGCAGACAAGCAACATCAACATCCAAGCGCACTCGACAGCGGGAGAAAAGAAACTGAGGCGGTTGGAAGGTCGACGCAGAGATAGCCTACACAGGCGCGAGCTAGTCTCGCGGTGCTGCGCATGCGTGGTCCTGTCTCGGCGCGACGCTTCAGAAAATTTTTGGCTCTCGCTTGGTCCTAGCGCCTCTGGCGCTATTCCACTAGTGTGAATGAGTGATGGGGACTTAGTCCAGGAAGATCTATGAAACATACAGATGAGTTACATCATAGGTACACAGGCGCAGTCAGGTCCAAGAAGTTCTGTTTGGATTCTGACTTGAATTCCATGCATGTAAATAACAAATGATTATCTTCCACAACCGTAACAACTGCTTTCACAGTGCAAGCCAACACAGCTACATGGTTGGTGGGCGTAGGGTGTGCAAAACATCAGGCACCCTTGCCTTCGCTTCCTTGGAGCCAAGCCAATTACCTATGCCAGCTGATCCTTCTCCTCTCTTCTCTCCCTCCTCTGGAACAGCCTCTCCCCCCACCTGATCCTTCTCATCTCTCCCTCCTCTGAAACATCCTCCCTCTTCCTAGCTAATCCTTCTCTCATCTCTTCTTCCTCTGCAACAACCTCCCTTTCCCCAGCCAATTCTTCTCCTCTCACTGATCCCTCCTCTGGAACAGCCTCCCTTTCCCTAGTCAGTACTTCGCCTCTCACCTCTCCCTCCTCTAGAACAGTATTCCTCTCTCTAGCTACTCCTTCTCCTCTCACCTCTCCTCCTCTGGAACAGCCTCCCTTTCCATAGCCAATCCTTCTACTCACCCCTTCTTCTGGAACAGCCTCCCTCTCCCTAGCTAAACATTCTGCTGTCATCTCTTCCTCCTCTGCAACAGCCTCTCTCTCCCTAGTCAATCCTTCTCCCCTCTCCCTCCTCTGAAACACTCTCCTACTCCCTTGTAATCCTTCTCCTCTCATATCTTGCTCCTCTATAACAGCCTCCCTCTTCCAAGTCAGTCCCTCTCATCGCTCCCTCCTCTGGAATAGCCTCCCTCTCCTTAGCTAATTGTTCTCCTTTCATCTCTCCCTCCTCTGAAACAGCCTCCCTTTCCCTAGTAATCCTTCTCTTCTCATCTCTCCCTCCTCTGGAACAGCCTCCATTTTCCCAGTTAATCCTTCTCCTCTCATCTCTCCTTCCTCTGAAACAGCCTCCCTCTCCCCAGTCAGTTCTTCTCCTTGATTCTCTCCCTCCTCTGGAACAGCCTCCCTTTCCCTAGCCAATTCTTCTCCTCACCCTGCATCTGGAACAGCCTCCCTCTCCCTAGTTAATCCTTCTCCTCTCATCACTTCCTCCTCTGGAACAGCCTCCCTCTTCCTAGTTAGTCCTACTCCTCTCATCTTCTCCTTCTCCTCTGGAACAGCCTCCCTCTCCCCAGTAAATCCTTCTCTTTGCTTCTCTTCCTCCTCTGGAACAGCCTTCTTCTCCCTAGCTGATCCTTCTCCTCTCACCTCTCTCTCCTCTCCTCTGAAACAACCTCCCTTTTCCCAGTAATCATTCCATCTCATCGCTCCCTCCTCTGGAACAGCCTCCCTCTCCCTAGTTAATCCTTCTCCTCTCATCTCTCCCCTCCTCTGGAACAGTCTCACTCTCTCTAGTTAATTCTTCTCTTCTCATCTCTCTCTCCTCTGGAACAGCTTCCCTCTTCCTAGTTAGATCTACTCCTCTCACCTCTTTCTCCTGTGGAACAGCCTCCCTCTCCCCAGCCAATCCTTCTCCTTGCTTCTCTCCCTCCTCTGGAATAGCCTCCTTCTCCCTAGCTAATCCTTCTCCTCTCACCTCTACCACCTTTGGAACAGCCTCCCTTTCCCTCGCAAATCCTTCTCCTCACCCTTCTTTGGGAACAGCCTCCCTCTCCCTAGTCAATGCTTCTTCTCTCTTCTCTCCCTCCTCTAGAACAGCTTTCCTCTCACTAGTTGATCTTTATTCCTCTCCTCTCACCCACTTCTGGAACAACCTTCCTACCTCTAGCCAATCCCTCCCCCCCCTCCCGTTCTTTAACAGGCTTACTCTTCCTAGCTGATCCTACTCCACTTAACTCACAACCTTACCCTCCTCTGGAACAGCCTATCTCCTGTCCTCCACTTCACTCCTCCTTTAAAGCTCACTTCCCATCCTACATTGAGCTCCATATCTTCCCTCACCTCCCCCTATTCTCACTCTGCCTTTCTCCTCCCCTGTTCTGTCCTCTCACCCCCACATCTATGCCTCAACAACCTCTTATGAGCTACAGCTGTACTAGTATATCTTTTTTTTTTTTAATTCTAGATACATAGATACATAGACAGTGTCGGCAGATAAGGGCCTATGGCCCACCTAGTCTGCCCATTTGAGCTTGTAAGTTCAGTTTGTTTTCCTAGAAGTCTATTTGCCCTTACCCCTGACCTCTAGAATTCCTTTATGTCTATCCCATTATAATTCTATTTATGCTCCTTACTCACCTCAGCCCTTGGCCCCCACTCGAGCCCCCAACGCACCTCACCTTTTCCCAGGTCTTATCTGCTCCCATGTTACCCCATGGTGGAGCCCCGGCGATGGGACTAGGTCCCTAGGGTGCACAATATCTAGTCATCAGAAGCGTGCCCAGGTTGGTGAGTGTGGGGCCTTCAGCTGCCATGGAGTCATCATTCTGTACGGAGGGGTGTTTTTTTCTCTTTCACCCATTCTGTTCCTCAAGATACAGGTGACTCAATGTGCATAGAGGGGTTGACAGCCTGTGTTTTCTCTACCCCTTAGCTGCTCTGCTGCACTGCCTCCTGTGATCACCCAGGTGTCAGTGTCACAGTGGAGCTGGCTGCTCTCCCTCCTTCCCTTCAGAAGGAGAGTGTTCTCTGGGATGCTCCATTCTCTTCCCCCCTGGCTGCCCTCAATGACCATGCTCGTCCCCGAACATGGGTCGCCGGCATTACGAGTGGTAGCACTACCACTGTGCCAACAGACCGGCTTTCTAGTGTATAATTTTACATCATCTGCTAGCCATCATTTCTGTGTATATGTGTGTTATATATCTCATCACCATTATTGTACTGTCTCCACCTCCAGTACCTGTACCGGCTACCAGTCACACAGTCACTGCTATTTTCACTGCCAACATCTCCTTGACTTCTCTCTCTGGAGGTGAAGTTCCCATTTCTACCTGGCCAGGGCATTGTTGGGGAGGGACAGAGATGGTGCTGAGCAGTGATTGGGGAGGGGACTGGATGTTCTGACCCCCCACACCACCCAAAGTGTAGTGTAGATGCAAACAACAGTCCAGTGCGGGGTGCTGGGTGATGCATGGTCATTCACATCACCAGACACCCCATCATTAGGTATCTCTAGGTGCTGCTCAATGAGGGGTGAATCTGGATCACACATTCCTGGGGGGCATCATCCTCATGGACACCCCTCCTCCCCCTTAATAGTCTCTCTTCCAGCTGTTCCTGGCTCAGGGCACAAACCAATGCCAGTGTGCCAGCTGCCTCATGCTGACCGGTGCCACAGAACTGGATCTCACCTTTTCATTCTTAATGGGAAGGATTTGCACATGGCAATGTGGACATTTTGGGCCATAAGCTATAACACAGCAATAAGAAAAAATTACTCACCTTAGTAATGTTGTTTCTTCTAATGGAGTCTTGCTATATTATGACATATGCAGTGAGTCCCAACCTTCGAACTGCTCCGGAGGTGGAAGAGTTAACTTTCCATGCCAGGCATGGAACGCTGAGCTCGAGTTCGGTTGAAACTCTGTCTGTTGTTCTTCAAACTCAAACCGTCAGATCTTTACGAGCTAAACTCACTGAGGTCCTGTGTGGAAGCTGTAAACCTACACTAGCCAACTGGCTACTAAACAGAAGAACACATTTTTTGGTCCCAAAACAAAGACTCAAGTCAGGAGACCCAAAAAATGAAAAACACAACACCAAGTCACCCCAAGAAAGGAGGGGTAAAAAACAAGGTGGGCACCTACTACGTGCCAACACTGCACTGCCCACCCACATCCCAAAAACAGAGGTTCTGAGCGGGGCAGGCAGGGGGGGAGGTCATAATATAGCAAGACTCCATTAGAAAAAACAACATTACTAAGGTGAGTAATTTTTCTTCAAACAACATGAAGTCTTGCATATTATGACATATGCAGACCTAAAGCAGTACCTCCATGGAGGAGGGACAGAACCTACTTAGGAAATAGGCTCTGAAGCACAGCTGTGCCAAACCGAGCATCCTCCTAGCCTGGATGTCCAGGGGTAATGCTTGGTGAAAGTGTGAACTGTTTTCCAGGTAGCTGCTTGACATATCTCTAGAATAGGGATGTCCCTGGCAGCAGCCAGGGAAGCAGCTGTACCTCTGGTAGAGTGAGCCTCAGGCCTGAGGGAGGAACCTCACCCAGTTTTTCATAACAAAATTGGATACAAGAGACAATCCACCTGGCAATGGATCTTTAGTGGCAGGTTTCCTTTACCAACCTCACCATAAGTGAGGAACAGTTGGAGGGAGTCAAACCTATGACCCTTGGTACGCTCTATGTAGTAACTAAGGGCTCTCTTCACATCCAAGCTGTGCAGCCTCCTCTCGCCAGAGGAGGAATGGTCAGTGAAGTACACTGGAAGAGAGATAGATTAAGGTGGAAATCTGAAACCGCCTTAGGCAAGAACTTCCTGTTAGTCCTGAGGACCACCTTATTTCTATGAAAGGAGATAAAATCAGGCTCCACTGACAAAGCTTGTAATTCACTTATGCGTCTGGCAGAAGTGATGGCTACCAGAAACACAGTCTTCCAAGTCAAGTACTTAAGCTCTGCTGAAGACAAAGGCTCAAATGGGGGTTGCATAAGCTAAGCAATGCAAACATTAAGATCCCAGGCAGGGGCAGGGTCCCTGAATGGAGGGCTGGTGTGAAGCAATCCCTTGAAAAACTTGGAGAATACAGGATGAGCTGAAAGAGAAGAGGGTTTACCTGCTGAAATAAAAGCAGACACAGCTACCAGATACACTTTTAGGGTAGCTGGTCTCAGCCACAAGGTATTTAAGTGGACCATATAATCCAGGACTGTGGGTAAATCAGCAGATTCTGGGGAAATATGCTGTCCAGAGCACCATATGGAAAACCTCTTCCATTATAAGTAGCCCTGGTGGAAGGTTTCCTAGAATCCTTCAGGATATCCATTACACCTTGGGAGAGGTGTAGATCAGCAAACTCTAACTCTTCAAGAGCCAGGCCTTGAGATTGAGAGATCTGAGGTTCAGGTACCAAACCCTCCCCTGAGCACAGGTTAACAGGTTGTGATTCCTGGGAAGACACAGGGGAAGATGGACTGCTAAGGACAGTAGGAGTGGATACCAGGGTTGTCTGGCCCAATCTGGAGCAATCAGGATCATCTTGCAAGGTTGAGATCTGATTTTGACTAGCACTCTGACAGGAGAGGGAAGGGGGGAAAGCATAGAGAAACTTCCTTCCAATTGAGAACTAAGGCATCCAGAGGGACTGAGCCCAACACTGGGGGCCTGCAGCAAAAAAGGGGAAGTTGGTGATTGTCTGGGGCTGCAAAAAGATCTATCTGCGGGGTGCCCCATCTGGCAAATATCACCTCCAAGACCAGGGGGTCCAGTGACCATTCGTGATGGCCCTGAAATCCTGCTGAGAGCATCTGCCAGGACATTGTCCTTGCCTGGGAGGTGAACTGCCGTAAGGAGGGTGTTCAGGAGTAACCAGAGACAACAACTTCATTGCTCTCGTGCACAAGGCCGAGGACCGGTGCCCCTTGCTTGTTGATGTACCACATTGTGGTGGTGTTGTCTGTTCTGACCTGTACAACTTTGTTCTGAACAGATTTGGAAAAGCTTGAAGTGCTAGGAAAACCGCTCTGAGTTCCAACAGATTGATGTGGAGCAGAGATTCCTGGGGGACCACAACCCTGGGTAGTGAGGTCGCCCATGTGAGCTCCCCACCCCAAGAGGGATGCATCTGTAGTAAGGATTAAGGAGTGAGACTGGTGACAAAAGGAACCCTTGTCTCAGATTGCTCTGATCCTGCCACCACTGTAGGGCCTGGATCAGAGTTCGAGTCACTGGGATCAATTTGGTTAGAGGTCTTTCCTTTGAGACCAAAAGGCTCTCAAATGGAACTGGATGTCCCTCATCTGAAATCTTGCTCCTGCACTACTGCTGTAGAAGCAGCCATGTGCCCCAGGAGCTGTAGAAATGCCTTGCTGGTCAAGAGACCTGCAGGGTGAATGAGGAGGCCAGAGAGACCAGGGTCCTTGCCCTGTCCAAAGGAATGAAGGAAGGCTCTGGCTTTCTCTGTGTTCAGCTCTGCGCCTATGAAGGTGAGGAGCTGGACAGGCTCTAGAACTGACTTTGAAAGATTCAGAAGGAAACCTAGAGAGGTGAGCAGTTGCTGAGTTATCTGTAGATGTAACTTGACTTGATCTGGGGACTGGCCTACTATGTGCCAGTCGTCCAGGTAAGGAAGATGGCAATCTTGCCTCTTAGGGAAGCAACTCACTACTGCCAGGCATTTTGTGAATACCCTTGGAGCAGAGGTGAGGCCAATGGGCATTGCTCTGAACTGGTAATGGCCTGAGGGCAGCTCGAACCTGAGGTACTTTTGATGGGAGCTTCTGATGAGAATATGGAAGTAGGCATCCCTGAGGTCCAGGGACGCTAGCCAGTCCCCTGGCCTTAGAGAGAGTAGAATAATTCCCAGAGTCACCATTTTGAATTTTGGTTTTAAAAGGTGCTTGTTTCAATATCTGAGATCCAGGATGGGCCGCCATTCTTCTGTCTTTTTTGGGGTAAGGAAGTACCTGGAGTACAACCCTTTGCCCTGGTGTAGGGGTGCTACCCTTTCCACAGCTCTGAGAGCCAGGAGGGAAGAGACCTCTGCCTCTAGGGCAAGTGCCTCTGGTGGATTTGCAGGTGGAAAGGATCTGGTTCTCATCTTTGGAAACTTTTTGAAGCTGAGAACCAGTCCCTGGCTTACTACTTCCAGGACCCACTTGTCTGATGTCAGAGACTCCCAGTCCTGGACAAAGTAAGCCAGCCTGCCCCCTACAGGTAGCTGAGAATCGGCCCTGGCAACCCCATCAGGGTGCCTGCTTGGCAGGGGCTTTGGGCTGAGTGGTGGAAGCAGGCCTGCTTGTACCCCGTCTGCCTCTCCCTCTAAAGAACCCCCTCTGGGCATAAGCAGAAGAGGAGGCCTGGGCTTGGTAAAAAGGCCTATGAAAAGGCCTGCCCCTGCCCCTGGGAAGCTGCCTTTGAGGAGTGGCCTGCCTTTCCTTGGCCTGTGCACTCCTATAGGTGGTCCTATACTCATCCATTTTCTTCATGTAATTCTCTGTCTGCTCCCCAAACAGAGAATTACCCACGACAGGAAAATCCATGGCCTTAGTCTGGGTATCCTGTGACAGGCTAGTACATCTGAGCCAAGCCATTCTGCGAAGTGCCACAGATGTAGCCATGACTCTTGATGACACATCATTTGAGTCCACTGCAGCATGGAATTGCACATTAGATGCCTCAATACCATCAGCAGCCATCTGCTCCAGCTCCTCGGCAAGCTGGCCAGGGACCTGTTTTGCTAGAGCCATAACAGTGTCCCATCTGGATTTCTGATATCTAGCAACAAAAGCCATATAATTTGCCTGTCTGAGTCCCAAGGATGCTGCCATGTACTGTTTCTTTGCCATGGCATCAATCCTCCTGGAGTCCTTGTCAGGGGGGTGTGAAGCCAAGGGAATATTTGCCTTGTCACAGGCTGCAGCCTGCACTACCCCAACATGGCTGCATTGTTGTGTAAGGAACTCCATATCAGAGCCTGACAATGTGTACCTCTTGTCCATTCTCCTATCCACAGGAGGTACAGTATAGTGTGAGGAGTTTTTAGAATTTTAACAGTCTGTTTCCCAAAAGATTTATGCAAGGGAATAGACAGTCTCCTAGACTCTGGGATATCCATCATTTCCACATAGTCAGGCTCCTCTTGATCATCCATAGCTTCCTCCATAGGGAGCTGGAGGGTTTCAGCCACTTTTTTTATAAAACATAAAATGAGAAGGGGACTCAGAAAGCCTAGGAGGAGACACTGCTGAAGATCTGTCTGGGGAGATGTCCGGGTCAATGGGCACATCCAGACTTTCAAATCCACATTCACTCTCCTCATACCCTCTTCCTCCTCCGGTTCATAATATTCCTCTAAATCATACTCTTGAACCGGTGGAACCAGCTGAACCGGACGCTTACCTGATGGTGCCAGTTCGGTCGGAACCGGGGAAAGTGACTGGACAATTTTAATCGCTTTGGCTATTTCTTCAGCGGTTGGAGAGGAAAGTTTTGGCTCCACACCAGCTGATTTCCTAGTCCTTTTTGCTGGAACCAACTCCTCAAAGTCGGATCTCCTTTTGCCCAAGGAAGTTTCGCCCTGGTCAGAGGGCACTCCCTCTGGTTCGGTTGGAACCGAACCGGGCTGGCCATCCGGTTCAGAGGACTTTTTGGCCTCCCTTTCCCTGAGCCTACCAACTCTCTTTTCCAGGGCAGCTGCAGGAAAATTTTTACAAATCTGGCAGTCTGCACTGAGGTGGTTAAACCCCAGACAATAAACACAGGTGGTGTGGGGGTCAGCCTTGGCAAAGACTTCCCCACACACACTGCAGTGTTGAAACCCAGTGGGCCCGGTTTTTCTTCTGGGTTTCTAAGACACAGTGCCAGTCCTAACCAAACTTACCCATTTATGGCAATCCGCCAGGTAAGACCCTCTTATCGGTTCCCAACCGTGTCATGGGTCATGGAAAAAAACGTAATAAAATCCACTTTTTTTTAGAACCGATAAGAACCGGTAACCACACTCTAAATGACAGATTAAGATATTTTAAACAACCTAATCGGTTCAAACCGAACCGATAAACCGTTTACAAGTTCCACACAGAATAGAAATTAATGTAAAACCTATCTAGTACTCACAAATACCACAGACAGAGTCTGAACCGACAGGTTGCGGTTTAAATTCGGTCGAAAACCGAGAAAAACAATGCTTTAACCGACAAAATGAACCGAGCAGAAGGAGAAATCTCCGGAGCGACTGTTCAGTGAGGCAGAGTAAAGAAGCTGACGGTTTGAGTCTGAAGAACAACAGACAGAGTTTCAACCGAGCTCAAGCTCAGCGTTCCATGCCTGGCATGGAAAGTTAACTCTTTCACCTCCGGAGCAGTTCGAAGGTTGGGACTCACTGCATATGTCATAATATAGCAAGACTTCATGTTGTTTGAATCACTGTGCTAAAGTCTAGCACTCAGATAATCACAAACAGACTTACAACTCACCTTATGAGCATTTCTGCCAGACTCTTTGCATCTGAAATATAAAAGAAACCCATTAAACAGGGAAGAGATTTGTGGGCAGATTTCCAGATAAATTACGGAAGAATTACCAGCCCACAAAGTGTGACGTTATTGGCAATTTACAGTTTAAGCTAGTGCTGCTAGCTTTGATTGCTGCCTACAAAAGTATCCATTAATGATAGTAAATGGTAAACACTTTTGATATGTTCAGTTGAAAAATATATACCTTTTAAAAATCTTACCCCAATCACCCACATATTTGGGGGTGGGCAAGCATGTGCCTAACACTCTTGAAAATACCACATTTTTTTAAAGGAAGTTTTTTAAATTCTAAGCTTCTTTCAGTTTATATTTTATACCCTCACATCTCCAGTGCCATTTGTCTCAGGAGCCCCTCGCACCTCCCGTAGCCCCCATCTACCTTCACTTGCCAGCCCTCACAAAGTCATGGTTTACCGCCTGCATGGCATTGGGTGAGGTGGCGGGGGCCTGGCCTGTATATATGAGGGTCCCCAGGAACTTGGCACTGAGGCAGCTTTTCCATTTTCTTCCCCATGTCTCCTGGAAGATGCCAGTGCGAGAGGAGGGCAATTCCGTGTGGGCATGCAATGCTTGCACAGTGCCATGGGGTTTAAATCGATGCCACTGCTCTACTAATAAGACTCCTGTTAGTTGAGCGGTGCATTAATTTAAACCCAGTGGCACTGTAAAATATATAAATATGACATTTAAAAATCTACCCCCTCCATGGAAAATAGAGTGCACTCCTACGCTCTATAAACTCATACATCACAAAATGTATGAGCGTGGAGGTGGCATGGGGCAGAGCTTTCACTTCAGTGTACCAGGAAGGGAAGAGATCTGGATACCAGCTCCTTGATACACAGATTTATGATCTCTTGCCTTACAAAAACCATCAAGGTAAAAATTAGGAAACAAGGGCCATTTAAATCCTTTGTAGGTTAGCTAACAGTGGGATGGCTTTGGCATTGCACTGAAACTGGTGCTATTTAAAAATGAGGCAAATATCCAGGAGTGCAGAATTGTAAAATAAAGAAAAAAAAAATAAACCACCAGTCCCCCTGCCTTCCTTAGTAGTGAAGCTCTGACAGTTGTAAAACACTGCCTTTTTTTCTACACGGCTTTTTTCTCATAGGTCACAGGGGGCCTGTTCAGTCCCCGCCATCTCCAACCTCCCTCAAGACTTACCCACTGCGGAATTCCACATGGACCCCCCCCACCATGGTGGGGCCAAGGAGGGAGGGCTGCCCTCCCCAGCCACAGCACATGTCCAGAAGCAGGCGAAGATCGAGTGGCAAAATGGGCAGGAGCGGGCGAGCAGGGCTCCATACATTGGCTCCCAGTTTTCCTCTTTATGTCCTCTCCCCAACCTGCAGTGTGCAGTGATGCTGGGTGTGCGTGCACGTCAGTCAATCAATCAAATCTTTATTTATCCAGGCGAACATCGTTGAGCAAGCTCATTTACAAGATGGACCTGGTTAAAAACTTTGCATGTGGAGGTGCACATGGTGGTGCACGTGAAGATACACGTGGAGGTGCACATGCACTATACTGCCTGCTGCCGGTTGTCCCCTTGCAAGTCACTCCTTCGGCCCTGCCACCACCCCTCCACATGAGGGCAGTATTAGAACAGCGCAGCTAGTCCCCCCCTCCCAAGGAGAGGAGAGCAGTCAAATGGTCGCTCAATCCTCTTCCTTCCTGGCCGACCTCCAGTGACCTGAGTCTGTTCCCAAACCCGGGTCGCTGGTGTGGTGTAAGGTGTGGTGTCCAGCGCCGCAACCCTCTGTGCCACTGGGCCAGCCTCAAACACTGCCATTTTATTGGTGTTTTGGACTTCAATTCAAAAGCTGCACCATAAGTGCATTGACAGATTCCAGCCTAGACCCACTTTTAATCCCAGTGCAAGACAGCTTTGGGTACGAATGTTTTTTGCCACATTATTTTACATTATGACTCTGTCTGTTCTTTTATTATTTATTATTTTTATGCATTTTTTTAAGTGTTACCAAATATTCAGTGCTGGCCACAACTGACTGCCCAGTGCTCAATCCTGTAACATGCTCTGGGTGGGCGTGCCCTCAAAATGAAGGTGGTGAAGGTACATAAGAATACTAAGGAAACCACCCCTCCACAACAAACACTTACTTTTTAGCTAATTTCAGCTGACAGCCAGTACAGATATTCCCCCCAGTTCATCAGCGTGCTTGCTAAGTCTGTGCTAACAGCTGAGCTTCACAGTTTCTTGTCTGGCGGCTCATGAGTTAAGTCCTTCCAGATGGCATGCCTTCTTAAACTGAGCTAAAACCTGCCTTTGTCTGACTAACGCATACTCACACTTGGTTTTATATAAGGCATTTGTGGGGGTGGGGGGTAGGCCGTGAGTCCATCGTGAGTGACATAATTCGCCATTTCTTGTGTGCAAACCCGGCCTTAAAGAGCTAGCAGCACAAAAAAAGTGAGGCAAAAAATGTTAGTAATTTTTAAATGTAGTTCCTTATTTCTGCAGTGCCTTTTGTTTTTCTATGTGCTCATTAGATGGTTTTCTGTTAACGGCATTGGGTGTGATGTGAAAAGCAGTGCTTTACCTGGAAGCAGACATATCTAGATCTGTTCCTCCCACTACCTTTATCAGCATGTGACCTCACTGACTGTCGCATCACAAGCCCTGCTGCCAGACTGGTTACATGTGCCACAAGTTACCAATCAAGCAGCAGAAGACGGACTCTCCTTGGTAACTAGTGATGTCACAGACTAGTCAGTGAGGTCACAATACTGATGATCTAGGGAGGAATAGAACCGACAGCTGGTATATCGGCCTTCAGGCAGAGTGCTGTTCCACATATCACACCTAGTACTGTTAGGTAGAAAATTTTCAAATTAGCAAACAGAAAAGAAAAAAACATAATTCTAATATAAGAAGTGGTAGCTTCCTACTACTAAAGGTTACTATTAATTCCTGGGATCAAAAAAGTGAGACAAATTATATTACTTTCTCAGTGGTGTCCATATTTCTACCGTATCCTTAGAAAGGAATCTGGCATAACTATTAGTACCAATTTTAAGCAAAACAGCCTCCATGCAAATATTTTACGCAACCAGGCCCATATGTAACCCCTGTTCCATTTTGGGGTCTAGGCTGGGGGAGTGGCCTGTCCCAAAAGTATATATAAGAGTGACACGGGAAGTGAAAGAACGTTTTGGAGGCTAGCTTAGTTTGGTCTGGCGTTGGGGGGGCTAGGGATGGTCTCCTTCAAGGAGGTGGTCCAGAGGGACACGAGGCCCTGCGGGCAGCACAGAAAGTGAAGAGAGAATTCTGCCTGCCCTGTGGGGCTAGTACTGCAGGTATTTCTTGGTAAGGTTAGCCATATAGAGAATTCCTGCCTGGGTCCCATTTTATGAAGCCAAGGGCTTCTGCGAGAACCCTCTAGAGTAAGACACTGCTGATCAGAAGCAGGATCACATGCTCCAAGATGCCTGGAATCTCTTTGGGATCCCCCTGTATGGAAGTCCTTTTCAATGCACTGAATTAGGTGGCTGGGTTGGGAGCATGCTGAGAGCTTCTTCACTGAGGGTCAGGGCCATTGCCTGGTGTCCGTCATACGTGGAGACTCATTTGGTCTGTACCAGCACGTTACTCATGGTTTGCTGTTAGTGATACCTACCAAAACTGACAGGATGGTTGAAGTTCTCAGGGAGTTTCCCGAAAGGTGCATAGCAGTTGTAACACAAAGAGACAGGTTGTTGTGCTAAATATTAGTTGTTGTATACCCTGACATGAGGGTCTCCATGAACTGTGTGTCCCTGACTGGGAAGTTTGTCTGTTGCTTGCAACACCCAAAATTGCAGGACCGCATCTGAAGGAAATGGTGGCAGCCAAATAAATGTGCAATATTGCTGTGTTTTTCTTTTTTACAAGGCATCTGTGTTTAGTTAGTTAGTGTCTCTTTATGCACCAATGTTGCTGGGTGAGCCAGAAGGTGCAGGTGAGTTGTGACTTTAACAAGTTAAGCTGTGTCCTGCAAGCTACAGAGTGATGCCTGGCACTGCAGCTCTGTCTCTCCCCAAGTTTATGGCAATCCACTGCTCTGTCACCAACGTGTGTTTAACTTTAAAGCATTGTAATGTCAATAACTCTGTCTGGTGTCCCGCCTCAAAGGGACACTATCCACATCGGAAGCACTTGGATCTTACATCTGTTGTTCATAAAAAGTGATGGGATGTTGACTCTATGACACTGAGTGGTGAGGGACCACTCTGACACAATGGTGACCTAGGTTTGCACCCCAAGCCCGGAATGTCAAGAGCAGAAGCCGGCAGGGAGGATAAATGCATTGCATCTTTGGAGGTGCTCTCCTCCTCCTCCTACAAGCAGAGCTGTGCAGTACAGTGGTCTAGGAGCAGCTCATTGTGTGGGTGACCACATGATGTGTTGCAATCTCCCAGGGTGCTGTGGCATATGCACACTTGATAGGAAAGGGTGAGGGAGTAAGTCAGCAAATCACAACAAGGAGGACCTGACCCCAGTATGAGACCGGACAGAGTACATCCAAGGGTACTAAAGGAACTGGCCGAGGAGCTGGCAGGGCCACTGGCAGACCTATTTAACAGTCCACTGGAGTCAGGCGTGGTACCACAGGACTGGAGAACAGCACATGTACTGCCCCTTCACAAAACTGGTTCCAAGGATGACCCAGGGAATTACAGACCAGTCAGTCTGACCTCCACTGTAGGCAAGCTCATGGAGACCATACTAAAAGAAAGGTTGGTGGAATATCTAGAGGAGCATGGTCTCCAGGATGAGAGGCAGCATGGGTTCATGGGAGGGAGATTGTGTCAAACAAATCTTATTGACTTCTTTGACTATGACACTAAGACAGTAGATGGGGTCAAGCAGTAGACATCCTCTATCTTGAATTCAGCAAGGCCTTTGACTCTGTGCCTCACAACAGGTTGATCAGGAAGTTGGTGGATCTTGGGGTTGGGGAAAAGATGGCCATATGGGTAGAAAACTGGCTGAGGGGACAGGATGGTTTTGGGGGGGGGGGGGAGTTTTCTGGCACCAAAGAGGTAAACAGTGGGGTCCCACAGGGCTCGGTGCTGGGGCCCGGTGTTGTTCAATGTCTTCATCAGTGACACTGGGGATGGCATTAAGGTCAAAATGTGCCTATTCACAAATGACACCAAACTCTGTGGGAGAGTGGACACAGCTGAAGGCATACAAGACCTACAGGATATCTGGAAAAGCTGGGGAGGTGGTTCAGGATCTGGCAGCTTGGCTTCAATGCCAAAAAATGTAAAGTTATGCATATTGCAGCCAAGAATCCCAGGACAGAGCACTACCTGGGTGGAGCTCGAGTATCTGCATCAGAGGAGGAGAAGGACCTGGGAGTGATGATCACTAGTGACCTGAAGCACTCCACACACTACAAGAAAGCAGCAACAAAGCCAAACAAGATGCTGGAATGCATATCTAGGGAGATCAGTAGTAGGAGAGAGGAGGTTATACTGCCCTTGTACAGGTCACTGGTAAGGCTGCATCTAGAGTATGGAGTTCAGTACTGGTGCCCACACCTCAAAAAGGACATTAACCTGCTGGAGAAGGTCCATAGGAAGGCTACAAAGATGACAGCTGGTCAGCAGGGTAAGGCATACGAGTAGAGGCTGAGGGTGCTGAACATGTACTCCCTGGAAGACAGGAGAGCGGAGACATGACTGGGACCTTCCAATGCTTGAAAGGCATAAATAAGGTTGATAAGGAGAATCTCTTTAAATTGAGTGGCAAACATAACACGAGGGGATACAGTCTTAAGCTGAAGGGTGGGTGGTTTAGGAGAGAGGTCAGGAAGCACTTCTTCACAGAGAGGGTGGTGGACACTTGGAATGTGCTACCAGAAGAGGTTATCTTGTGAAGTCAGTGGGCAGCTTTAAGAGATGCTGGGATCGGCATAGGGGAAAGGTAAGGATCATGGGTAGGGAGGATGGGAGGAGTGGGGAGGAAGGGCAGGGACATTAGCTCAAGCTGTGGACCTTGCAATATGAGCAGACTTGATAGATCAAATGACCTTCCTCTTCTGGCTTGTTCGTATGATAATGATTCCTGCATGCCTCCTACGCCACCCACCCTCTCTCGGTGCATCAGCTCCCTTCCCCCCCATTCACTGACCATGGTTACGATCCATTCCATTCTCCTGGTGGCAATAGGTGAGTCCCCAACATGTCAGGAATATGCTGGGACTGTGGGGACAGTGGACATTACGGGGCTCCATGTGGGGATGTGTGGCAATGTGAGGTGAATCCGATGGGTACAAGGAAGTGCTGGGAATCCAAAGAACTAGGATACAGCTGGGGGGGAGGGCAAGTAAAAACAGTGATGGTGAGACTGTAAGGAGTGTTACCCTTACTCACAGCACTACCCTTGTGAGTCTCTAATGCCCCCAACCCCATCCCTTTATGTATCTAAGGACCCCCGCAGTCCAGCCTAGGGTCTCATCATCTATGCCCGTGAGGTTGCTCCTCCCACTGCCCTCTCCCTCCAATTCACCCCACTTTTCCCTGGACTCTTCCCCTCCCATCACACTGCTGACTCCCCTTCTCCTCATCCCGCTTAGCTATATCACTAACTAAGCTCTGACAAAGCCTTCATCTGGAGGCACAGGGTTTCTCTTTCCAGCTCCATAATTTTTCCTATTCTTTCCCATTCTCCTTTAATTAAGACCATATAGTAGTCGAAACTCTACACGTATGTCTCCGCTCTTTACACTAGACTGTATGAACAACTCTAGAGTTTGTAACTGAGTGAAATTATTGTTTAGAACCTTGTCAAGTGTTGTAGTTGATTCTCGTGGCATTGCTATTTTTCTGTATTGTATGTCCTGTCTAGACGTGACACCTTTGTAAACGAGCTTCCAGCTCAAAGGTTGTTTCCGAATCAATAAACTTGAAACATGTTGTAAACAGGTATATGATGATATTGGCTGAAATGATCAAGACTCTGGTGTGACTGGCGCATGGTTTGTGAAGCATAAATTTTCACTGGGTATGCTGGTAAAGGTAACATAACTAACCTCGCAGTCTCTTCAGTCTCTTCTCTTTTCTCTTCTTGCGGATCACAAAGAGCAGGGCTACCCCTAGGGTGGCCAGGATCACTGGGCAGGCTATCGTAAATAACTTCTTAACATCGTCTCCTTCTCCCTGAGCAGATTTTATTGGTGGGATGGTACCTGGGGGGTTCAAAAATTAAAAGAGGGAGAAGAATGATAGCATCAGCCTGGATTCCCATTAATGTCCCCTCCCAACCCAGTTCCTCAATGAGTAACCCTCATACGTAGATAAATTTGTAAAATACAGATTGAAACAGAAACCCACTTGCCTTTAGCTTTTTAATTACTGAGGCTATTCATGCTTATAGAAGAGTTTCCTCCCTCATGGCCCATCTGCTTCCACTGCTAAAGCATGCAGTGACATCATAATCCTGTATTTGTGACATTACAGTCATGGCCAAGACAACCAACTGTGATGTACATGCTCCAGAAGTATGAATTGGTGAGTTATGAGGGAAACAATTCTTAAAGGGGAACTCTCAGCTCCCGGAAAGAAAGCACTGCCGATTAGCAAAATCTCAACAAGAGTGTAGTTTTAGATAATGCATTACTTGTCTATAATCTTTATTTATATCTGGCCTATCTTGTACCCCCAATCCATTATTCCTAGTCCAGCACAGCGAGCTCCTCTGAAGATGCACCCAATGGGTTAAGCTGTGGAGTATATCTATATGCCTGGAGGCATAATGTACATGCCATTATCTTATACAGCACGTTACTGTGCCTACAGTACCAGTACCGATCAGCCGAGGAAAGTGCCTTCCTTGGCTGCTTGGTATCGGTAATGTAAGTGCAATAATGCACTGTAGAACAGAACACATATATAATATGCCTAATGGAATATAGACATACCCTGCAGCTTAGCCTGTTATGCGTGTCATCAGAGGGCTGGCTGCAGGGAACTCTGGGAGAATAATGGCTGGCGGGGGGGCACTGGACCAATCAGATATAAATAAAGATTACAGACAAGTAAGTGTATCTAAAACTACGCTCTTGTTGCAACATTGTCCCAATGTATTTCTTCTGAGGAGCTGAAAGATCCCCTTTAAGGATCCAGCAGCACCAAACATACCTGGCAGAAAATGTTAGTACTTCTGAATACTTTTTCCTTTTCCTCAGAAGAAGGTTTTCTACCTAATAGTACAAATAGCAGTACTTTACCCGGAGACCAAAATACCTAATTCTATTCCTCTTCATACTTCATCAGCAATGTGACCTCACTGACAGTGACATCATATGTGGTGGATCTTCCAGCAGGTGAGTGGCTCATCCTGGTCAGTTGTGATGTCACATTTAGTGAGGTTACAGGACTGAAGATGTATGTGGAAGAACAGAACTATGTTAGTCTCCGGACTGAGAACTGTTCCAAACATCACACCAAGCATTGTCAGAAAATGTTCTAATTAGCAGAAGAAAACAGAAAAAAATCAAGCCATGAAATTAAGTAAAGAAGTGTGACCCCCCCCAACATGGCAAACCAATAACGATGCTTACATAATTATTCAACATAGCCATTACAGTGATCAATTCTCTCTTTAACATTTGCCCCCCACCCAACAATCACCAATACTATGCCTCAGTTTTTGTGTCTTAGCTGTGACTAACCAGTAAGAAAAAATTACTCACCTTAGTAATGTTGTTTCTTCTAATGGAGTCTTGCTATATTATGACATATGTAGTTTGTCCCAGCCTTAGAACTGCTCCGGAGGTGAAAGAGTTAACTTTCCATGCCAGGCATGGAATCTTGAGCGCGAGCTCGGTTGAAAACTCTGTCTGTTGTCCTTCAAACTCAAACTGTCAGATCTTTACGAGCAAAACTCACTAAGATTCTGTGTGGAAGCTTAAACCTACACTAGCCAACTGGCTACTAAAATATTAACACATTTTTGGTCCCAAACAAAGACTCAAGTCAGGGATCCAAAAATAAAATAAAATACAACACCAAACACCCCCAAAAGGAGGGTGAAAAACACAAGGTGGGCATCACTAAGTGCCAACACTGCACTGCCCACCCACATCCAAAAGCAGAGGTTCTGAGAGGGGCAGGCGGAGAGGTCATAATATAGCAAGACTCCATTAGAAGAAACAACATTACTAAGGTGAGTAATTTTTTCTTCAAACAACATGAAGTATTGCTATATTATGACATATGCAGACTACACAGCAGTACCTCCATGGAGAAGGGACATAACCTACTTAGGAAATAGGCTCTGAAGCATAGCTGTGCCAAACCGAGCATCACTCCTAGCCTGGATGTCCAGGAAGTAATGCTTGGTGAAAGTGTGTACTGTTTTCCAGGTAGCTGCTTGACATATCTCTAAGATAGGGATGTCCTGGCCGCAGCTAAGGGGACTGAGCTGTACCTCTATGGAGAGTGAGCCCTCAGGCCTGAAGGGGAACGTACCCAGTTTTTGATAACAAAATTGGATACAAGAGACAATCCACCTGGCAATGGATCTTTTAGTGGCAGGTTTCCCTTTACCAACCTCACCAAAACTGAGGAACAGTTGGAGGGAGTCAAACCTGTGACCCTTGGTACACTCTATGTAGTAACTAAGGGCTCTCTTTACATCTAAACTGTGCAGCCTCCTCTCGCCAGAGGAGGAATGGTCAGTGAAGTACACTGGAAAAGATATACAGGTTACTCACCTGTAACAGGAGTTCTAGGAATGGTATATGTTGTTCATCCACACTGTCTGGCAGGTTCCTTTCCGCTTTAAATCTTGCCGGAAGGTCTTCAAGCTGGCTCCTCCCACCCACCGGGTGGTAAAACTCTCGCTCGCCCCATGACGCTAGATCTAGCCCGCTGGAAGCTCAGGCTGTGCTGCCGAGCCGAGGTCGAGGTCGTGGTGGATGAACAACATATACCATTCTCTAGAACTCCTGTTACAGGTGAGTAACCTGTATCTCTAGGGACATGGATATGTTGTTCATCCACACTGTCTGGCAAACTCCTAGCAGTTCTCCGGGAGGAGGGAGGCAAGGCGACACCCCGATACTTACTTGGGAAGAGAGACTGGAAGCGAGGCCCCAAAACCAGCATCCCGGTGTGACTCAAGGTCGATGTGGTAATGGGTAATAAAGGTGTGTGCTGACTTCCAGGTAGCAGCCCTGCAGATTTCCTGGATAGGGATGTCCCTGGAAGCAGCCACCGATGCAGCAGTATGACGGTAGAATGAGCTCTTATCCTCTGGGAGGCTCCATGCCCGCCAACTTGTAGCAGAGATCTATGCAGGAGGTGACCCACCTGCTTATCGTCCCTTGGCTGCAGGTCTGCCAGGTGCGGCTTCAGCGTAGGTGACAAACAGCTGGCGAACCTCTCCCCGAATTTCAGCCGTGCGCTCCTTATAATAAGCGAGCGCCCTTCTAGGGTCCAAAGTATGGAGCCTGTATTCGGCCTCCGAGGTGTGATTGGGGTAGAACACCGGCAGAGTCAACACCTGGTTAAGGTGAAACTCCGACACCACCTTCGGAAGGAATTTCGGGTGGGGGCGCAGGACAACCTTGTCCCTGTGGAAGACCAGGTAAGGAGACTCAATGCAGAGCGCCTGGAGTTCTCCCATCCTTCTGGCTGACGTGATAGCCACCAAGAAGGCGGTCTTCCACGACAGGTGAGAGAGTTCACACCTGTGCATTGGTTCGAATGGCTTGCCCATGAGCTTTGCCAGTACCAGCAGTAAATCCCACGGAGGTGGAGGTTCTCGCACCGGAGGGGAAATGTGATCAAGGCCTTTGAAAAAGCGCCAGACCACCTTCTCCTGCGCCACCGACTGCTCCCCGGCCCGCGCCCGGTAAGCAGAGATGGCTGCCAGGTGCACCCTTAGGGTCATCGACCTAAGCCCTTGACTAGAAAGGGACCATAAATAGTCCAAGATGCTTGCCAAAGGACAGGAGGAAGGGTCCAAGCCCTTGCCCTGACACCAAATGGAAAATCTCTTCCATTTGAAGGCATAGCATTTCCTGGTCGACTCCTTACGGGATGCCTCAACAACATTGAGGACCTCGTCGGAAAGACCCAAGGCCTGGAACTCTAGCCACTCAGGAACCAGGCCGTCAGGTGCAGGGATTGAAGGTCCGGATGGAACACCTTCCCCTGATTGACTGAGAGCAGGTCCGGGCGAGCTGGAAGCTGCCTCGGGAGCCTGGAGCCGAGGCTGAGGAGATCTGGGTACCAGAACTGGTGGGGCCAGTCTGGGGCTATCAAAATCACCTGCACCTTGTCCCTCCTTGCTTTGAGAAGCACCTTGTGAATCAAGGGAAATGGGGGAAAGGCGTAGAAGAGGCCCGGGGTCCACAGCCTCGAGAAGGCATCCCCCTGCAGCGAGCCCTGCTGAGGGGGGTGGGCATGAAAAAGCCTCAGCGCGTTCTCCCTGGAGGCAAACAGGTCCACCTGAGGTGTGCCCCAGTGGGAGAACAGATCTTGTACTACCTCCGCAGGAGACCACTCATGAGATGCAGCCCCTATCCGGCTCAGGGCATCGGCCAGGGTGTTGGAGGCTCCTGCCACATGAATGGCTAGGAGATCCGCCTCCAGGCTACGCATGAGTGACCAAATGCGGAGAGCTTCCTTGCATAGAAGCATAGAATGCGTCCCGACCTGGCGGTTTAGGTAGTACATGGTCGTGGTATTGTCCGTCTGGACTCGGACCACTTGACCCCGGAGAAACGGAGCAAAGGCGGTGAGAGCTAGGCGGACCACTCGGAGCTCCAGCAGGTTGATGTGGCATCAGGACTCCCGTGGGGACCAGAGGCCGTGCGCTCGGTGTTCCCCCAGATGGGCACCCCAACCCATCAGAGAGGCATCGGTCGATAGAGAGACCGTCGGCTCGGGGCGGACAAACAGGATGCCCTCCTGCAATGAGATGGAACGGTCCACCACGGAGCGTTCCACATCTCCTGGGTCACTATCACTAGCTGGTCAAATGGATCGCAGCGTTGTGACCACTGGCTGGCCAGTCCCCACTGAAGGGGGCGCATGTGCCAGCGTGCCCAACGGACCACGCTGGTACAGGCCGCCATGAGACCCAGGAGGCGCAGGAAGTCCCGGGCAGGGCGCGATTGCCCAACCAAAAATGATTGGGCAAAGGAGGTAAGAACCTCGGCCCTGTCTGCCGGGAGCCGTGCTCTGGCTCGAAGAGAGTCGAGCTCTGCCCGATAAACAGAATCACCTGCTTCGGCTCGAGTTCCGACTTGGCCTCGTTGATGAGAAAGCCGATTTGAGAGCAAACCTGGAGGGCCAGATCTCTGGACTGCTCCATCTCCTGTCTGGAGGGGGCTGCTATCAGCCAATCGTCCAGGTAAGGGTACACCCGGACCCCTCGGCGCCGCAGGAGAGCTGTCACCACTGCAATGCATTTGGTGAAGACCCTGGGAGCTGGAGACAGGCCGAAGGGCATGGCTCAGAACTCGAAAAGGGATCCCTCCGCTCGAAAGAGAAGGAATCTTCGATGTGACGGACGGATAGGGACGTGAAAGAACGCGTCCTGCAGGTCCAGAGAGCAGAACCACACGCCGTGTTCCAGGGATGGTATTATCTGAGCCAGAGTGACGATCCTGAAGGTTCGAGACCTTAGGAACTTGTTCAGGTCGTGTAGGTCGAGAATGGGGCGCCAGCCCCATCCGTTCCGGAACCAGGAAATACCTGGACAGAAACCCCGGGTCTGAGGGAGGGTCCGCTACCTCCCTGATCACCTCCTTTTGGAGGAGGAGAGCGATGTCGGCCCGACGAGCCGACAGTGAGGCTGCGGACCCCGAGGCCCCCCGAGGTGCGACGGCTCTGAAGGGCGGAGCCTGCTCGAATTCTAGAGGCAGGCCTTTTCCCACCACCTCCAGTACCCACCTGTCCGTGGTAATAACGGACCAGGCGGAAAGGAAGTGCCGGAGTCCCCTCACACTGGGAAGTGAGGTGGCCCAGGGGTTGAGGCGACACCTCAGCCCGTCACTGGGCAGGCTTGGAGGACAGACCGGCGGGGACCTCCTGGGCCTTTACCTCCCTGCTTCCTGTTGGAGGAAGCTCGGGCTTGGTTTGGGATGCCAAGCCGAGCCTGCTAACCCTGACGTTGCTGGGCCGGACGCTGAGGCGCAGAAGGACCAAGGCGTAGGCTGTGGTTTGTGGCTTATCCTTCTGAGCCGGAAGAGACCGAGTCAAGGTAACGTTGAACTTCTCGATCCTCTGCAGGTGACCTTCCACCCAGGGCCGAAGAGGTCAGTCCCAAAAAGGAACATCCGCCAACTTGTGCTGGGTATCCGAAGTAAAGGTGGATATCCTCAGTCAAAGCCCGATGACGCGACAGCCATCGCGGCCGCCACAGACCCGGCACATGAGTCCCAATGTCTAAAAGCAGTCTGGAGCTGCTGTTTGGCCCTGCCCTGCCCTGGTCCCGCACCTGCCTGACCGTAGTCTGCAGATCAGCGGGAAGATGAGGGACGACCTCATCCAGAGAGCCCAACAGGGCATGAGAAAAATGTGCCATGAGGACGGCCGAACTGGCCTGGCGAAGACCGAGAGGACGCAGCATAGACTTTTCGCCCGGCATAGTCCAATTTCTTGGACTCCTTGTCGGGAGGTTTGTCCACATCCCTAGCATTCCCGGCACGCCGGAAAACGCTGTCGGTAACCAACCCCTCAGCCGATGGGTGTTCCGAAAAACCGGACAGGGAACCGGTAGGGACCGCATACTTCCTGGCCATCCTGGCCGAAGGCGCAGGACAGGAAGCAGGGCGCTGCCAGAGCTCCAAGGCCGGACCCACTATGGCTCCCGCCACCGGAAGGCCTCCTGAAGGTCCCTCGGTCCAGGATCTCCGTGAGGGATACCTGGCCCGTTTAGAAATGGGTTAGACTTCATCCTGGTGGACTCCGAGATGAGCGCTACAATCCTAGAGGACAAAGGGCTATGCGTCCACCGACTGTCCTCCTGAGGACTCCCAAGTCCATTCGCTTGGAGAAAAGGAGGAATCATCCTCCGGACTCGGAAGAGTTCTCAAAAAGCTGCCTCGGGACTGAGCCACCCTCACCTGCCGAGGTCTATCGGAGTGAGGGTGACAGACAACCTTGGGGTGTCCCTGAGCCGACCGAGAATTTTGGTCGGAGCCCCAACTAACGGCTGTGGGCGGAGGTTCCACCGAATAGTGGGGCAGCTGGAAGTGGCCGAACAACCGGCCTGAGGAACAGGCTCCTCGGCTAAAAGAGGGGTTGTTTCGGCCGGCTCGGTGACAGCCACTTAATGGCGTCGGCTATTCCGGTCAGAAGGAGCTGTTGCCATGAGTCCTCATACCTCCTCCGGCGCAACTTGCGCGAAGCCTCCCTCGTCGAGGAAAGAGGATGGCGCGGCGCTGCTTGCCAGCGGTGCCGAGACCGAGACCGCCTATGTGCAGGGATCGGCTGGACATGAGCGTCCAAGACCCGAGACCCTCGGCTAGGCAAGGGCGGTGCAGGGAGGTGTCGCGGGGAATCGGCACTCCCCTCGGTTTGGGCAGATTCCACGAAGGCTCCGGAACCGAAGGCACAGAGGCAGCCTGACGGGATCCTCAACTCCACCGGAGAACGGGAGAGGGATTCTGGGCTTCTCCAGCCGACAACCAAGTCCAACGAGTTGAAAAAATCTCGACACGCGTCGGCCGAGTCTCGAACCAACTGGCCTGACGAGGGACACCGTGAAACCAGTGGCGAGGCCGAGGGTCGACGGTCGACTGCCGACAACTAGGGAGAGAGGATCTTTCCGCTCCCAAGAGCGTCGGCCGATGAGACTTACTCTGTCTCTCTTTTGGACCGAGAAAATAGTCCAGAAGAAGTTGGACCCTCACCTTTTGTCGAGAGGGTCAGACAAAGCTCCTTAAAAGAAGCCAAATAAGAGGCACCGAGAGAAAGCGGGACAAATGCAGCAGCCGAGGTAGAAGCGGCCTGTGCCGCCTCCTCTTCGAGGGCGATCATCTGCTCGAGCTGATCCACCGAGCCCACCGCCGCGGACACCGCCGACCGGGCCTCTTTTGACTTAACCGGAGGAAATATTTTCTCGGGACGCCCCAGTTGTAAACGGGCAGCATTGTCTTTGAGGACATAGGCCGAAAAGGAAGAGCACAGGTCGCAGGCCTGCGGGTCGTGCTCAAGGCCCAAGCAGTAAACGCAAGTGGAGTGCGGATCCGTCCGAGACATCTTCTGCCCGCAAGGGCATCTCCGGAAACCGGGAGTCGATTTGTCCATCGCAGCCGCGAGGGAGAGAAGACCGAAGTCTTTTTAGCAAAAACTTTTTAATTTCGAAAATTCGAAGAACTAGGAACCAGTCTTACACGCAGAGCGTTAAGGAGGGAACCTGAGCTTCCAAGCGGTAAGGAAGATCTGGCGTCATGGGGCGGAGCCGAAAGTTTTACCACCTGGGTGGGTGGGAGGAGCCAGCTTGAAGACCTTCCGGCAAGATTTAAAGCGGCAAGGAACCTGCCAGACAGTGTGGATGAACAACATATCCATGTCCCTAGAAATAGATTGATTAAGGTGGAAATCTGAAACCACCTTAGGCAAGAACTTCCTGTTAGTCCTGAGGACTACCTTATCTCTGTGAAAGGAGATAAAATCAGGCTCCACTGACAAAGCTTGTAATTCACTTATGCACCTGGCAGAAGTGATGGCTACTAGAAACACAGTTTTCCAAGTCAAGTACTTAAGCTCTGCTGAAGACAAAGGCTCAAAGGGGTTGCATTAGCTGAGCAATGCAAACATTAAGATCCCAGGCAGGAGCAGGGTCCCTGAATGGAGGTTGGTGTGAAGCAATCCCTTGAAAACTTGGAGAATACAGGGTGAGCAGAAAGAAGAGGGCTTTGCTGAAATAAAAGCAGAGACAGCTGCCAAATGCACTTTCAGGGTAGCTGGCCTCAGCCCCAAAGTATCTAGATGGACCATATAATCCAGGACTGTGGGCAAATCAGCAGATTCTGGGAAATATGCTTTCAGAGCACCATATGGAAAACTTTTCCATTTAGAATTATAAGTAGCCCTGGTGGAAGGCTTCCTAGAAGCTTTCAAGATATCGAGTACACCTTGAGAAAGGTGTAGGTCAGCAAACTCTAACTCTTCAAGAGCCAGGCCTTGAGGTTGAGGGACTTGAGATTCGGATACCAAACTCTCCCCTGGGCACAGGTTAACAGATTGTGATTCCTGGGAAGACACAGGGAAGGTGGACTGCTAAGGACAGAAGGAGTGGATACCAGGGCTGCCTGGCCCAGTCTGGAGCAATCAGAATCATCTTGCAAGGTTGAGATCTGATTTTGACTAGCACCTTGAACAAGAGAGGAAGGGGGAAGGCATAGAGGAACCTCCTTCCCAGTCGAGAAGGAAGGCATCCAGAGGGACTGAGCCCAACACTGGGGGCCTGCAACAGCGGAAGTTGGTGATTGTCTGGGGCTGCAAAAGATCTATCTGAGGGTGCCCCACCTGGCAAATACTAACTCCAGTACTAGGGGATCCAGTGACCATCGTGATGGCCCTGGAAATCCTGCTGAGAGCATCCACCA
The DNA here is from genome assembly GCA_016271365.2 of Neoceratodus forsteri. NCBI lineage: Eukaryota > Metazoa > Chordata > Ceratodontiformes > Ceratodontidae > Neoceratodus > Neoceratodus forsteri. The sequence goes on along the minus strand of JADMNL010000034.1, from coordinate 112,930,751 downwards.
GGACATTGTCCTTGCCTGGGAGGTGAACTGCTATGAGGGAGGTGTTCAGGGAATAAGCCAGAGACCACAACTTCATTGCCTCGGTGCACAAGGCCAAGAACCGAGTGCCCCTTCTTGTTGATGTACCACATTGTAGTGGTGTTGTCTGTTCTGACCTGTACCACTTTGTTCTGAATAGATGCAGAAAAACCTGAAGTGCTAGAAAAACAGCTCTGAGTTCCAACAGATTGATGTGGAGCAGAGATTCCTGAGGGGACCACAATCCTGGGTGGTGAGGTGCCCATGTGAGCTCCCATCCCAAGAGGACACATCTGTAGTAAGGGTCAGGGTGAGATTGAGGGATGAAAGGAACCCCTGTCTCAGATTGCTCTGATCCTGCCACCACTGCAGAGCCTGGATCAGGGTTCGAGTTACTGGGATCAATTTGGTTAGAGGGATCTCTCCTTTGAGACCAGAAGGCTCTCAAATGGAACTGAATGTCCCTCATCTGAAATCTTGCTCCTTGCACTACAGCTGTGGAAGCAGCCATGTGCCCTAGGAGCTGTAGAAAGTGCCTTGCTGGTTGAGAGACCTGCAGAGTGAAGGAGGAGGCCAGAGCCACCAGGGTCTTTACTCTTTCTAGAGGAAGGAAAGCTCTGGCCTGCTTCGTGTCCAGTTCTGCGCCTATGAAGGTGAGTAGCTGAACAGGCTCTAGAACTGACTTTGGAAGATTGAGAAGAAAACCTAGAGATGTAAGCAGCTGCTGGGTAACCTGAAGGTGTAATTTGACTTGGTCTGGAGACTGACCCACTATGAGCCAGTCGTCCAGATAAGGAAAGATGGCAATCTTTGCCTTCTTAAGTGAGCAACTGCTACTGCCAGGCATTTGTGAATACCCTTGGGGCAGAGGTGAGGCCGAAGGGCATTGCTCTGAACTGGTAATGGCCTGAGGGCAGTTCGAATCTGAGGTACTTTCGTGGGAGCTTCTGATGAGAACATGGAAATAGGCATCCTTGAGGTCCAGGGACGCTAGCCAGTCCCCTGGCCTTAGGGAGGGTAAAATCATTTCCAGAGTCACCATTTTGAATTTTGGTTTTAAAAGGTGCTTGTTTAGGTATCTGAGATCCAGGATGGGCTGCCATTCTCCTGTCTTTTTTGGGGTAAGGAAGTACCTGGAGTATAGTCCTTTGCCCTGGTGTAGGGGAGGAACCCTTTCTACAGCTCTGAGAGCCAGGAGGGTTGAGACTTCTGTTTCCAAAGCGACAGCCTCTAATGGATTTGCAGGTGGAAAGGATCTGGTTGTCATCTTTGGAAATTTTTTGAAGCTGAGAACCAGTCCCTGGCTTACTACTTCCAGGACCCACTTGTCTGATGTTAAAGACTCCCAGTCCTGGATGAAGTAAGCCAGCCTGCCCCCTACAGGTAATGGAGAATCGGCCCTGGGCATCCCATCAGGGTGTCTGTTTGGCAGAGGTTTTAGGCTGAGGGGTGGGAGCAGGTCTGCTCATACCCCGTCTGCCTCTCCCTCTGAAGAACCCGCCTCTGGGCATAAGCTGAAGAGGAGGCCTGGGCTTGCTAAAAAGGCCTGTGAAAAGGCCTGCCCCTGCCCCTGAGGAGTGGCTTGCCTCTTCTTGGCCTGTGCACTCCTATAAGTGGTCCTATACTCATCCATTTTCTTCATGTAATTCTCTGTCTGCTCCCCAAACAGAGAATTACCCACGACAGGAAAATCCATGGCCTTAGCCTGGGTATCCTGTGACAGGCTAGTACACCTGAGCCAAGCCATTCTCAAAAGCCACAGATGTAGCCATGACTCTTGAAGATACATCATTAGAGTCCACTGCAGCATGGAATTGCACCTTGGATGCCTCAATACCATCAGCAGCCACCTGCTCCAGCTCCTTGGCAGCTGGCCAGGGACCTGTTTCACTAAAGCCATAACAGTATCCCATCTGGATTTCTGGTATCTTGCAACATAGGCCATATAATTTGCCTGTCTGAGTCCCAAGGATGCTGCCATGTATTGTTTCTTTGCCATGGCATCAATCCTCCTGGAGTCCTTGTCGGGGTGAAGCCAAGGAATATTTGCCTTATCACAGGCTGCAGCCTGCACTACCCCAACATGGCTGCATTGTTGTGAAAGGAACTCCGTATCAGAGCCTGACAAGTGTACCTCTAGTCCATCTTTTATCCACAGGAGGTATAGTGTTAGGAGCTTTTAAAATTTTTATTGTCTGTTTCAAAAGATTTATGTAAAGGAATAGACAATCTCCTGGACTCTGGAATATCCATCATTTCCACATAGTCAGGCTCCTCCTGTTCATCCACAGCTTCTTCCAAAGGGAGCTGGAGGGTTTCAGCAACTTTTTTATAAAACATAAAATGAGAAGGGGACTCAGAAAGCCTAGGGGGAGACACTCCTGAAAGTCTGTCTGGGGAGATATCCGGTTCAATGGGCACATCCAGACTTTCAAAATCACATTCACTCTCTTCATAATCCTCCTCCCCCTCCTCCGGTTCATAAAAGTCCTCTATGTCATAGCAACTGGACAATCTGGATCGCTTTGGCTATCTCTGCAGCGGTTGGAGAAGGAAATTTTGGCTCCACACCTGCTGATTTTCTAGTCCTCTTTGCTGGAACTGGCTCCTCCGAGTCAGCTCTTCGTTTGCTCGAGGAAGTCTTGCCCTGGTCAGAGGGCACTCCTTCCGGTTCGGCTGGCACCAAACCGGGCTGGCCATCCGGGTCAGCGGACTTTTTGGCCTCTCGTTCCCTGAGCCTACCAACTCTCTTATCCAGGGTAGCTGCAGGGAAATTCTTGCAAATCTGGCAGTCTGCATTGAGGTGGTCAAACCCCAGACAATAAACACATGTGGTGTGTGGGTCAGCCTTGGCAAAGACTTCCCCACAGACACTACAGTGCTGAAACCCAGTGGGCCCGGTTTTTCTTTTGGGTTTCTCAGACATAATGCCAGCCTAACCAAAAATGTGCCCTTTTACGGCAAATCGCCAAGCAAGATACCCTTATCGGTTCCCAACCGTGTCACGGGTCGTGGAAAAAAACGTAATGAAATCCGTTTTTTTTAGAACCGATAAGAACCGAGAACCGCACTCTAAATGCAATTTAATAAAGTTTAACAACAACCTGATCGGTTCAAACCGAACCGATAATAACGTTTGCAAGTTCCACACAGAGAAAATGTAAAACCTATCTATTACTTACGATACCACAGACAGAGCTTGAACCGACCGTTGCGTGTTAAAATAAGACAAATGCGGTTTAAAAAACCGAGAAATACACTTTTAACTGACAAAATGAACCGAGCAGAAGGAGAAATCTCCCAAGCGACTGTTCAGTGAGGCTGAGTAAAGAATCTGACAGTTTGAGTTTGAAGGACAACAGACAGAGTTTTCAACCGAGCTCGCACTCAAGATTCCATGCCTGGCATGGAAAGTTAACTCTTTCACCTCCAGAGCAGTTCTAAGGCTGGGACAAACTGCATATGTCATAATATAGCAAGACTTCATATTGTTTGAACATGTAGTTTTTTTCCATAGATCCCACAGGTGTCCAAACTCCTGTCTGTTGGTCACACTGCAGGCAACCCCGTTTATCTTGGCCATGAGTTTTGTGGATGAGCGGTTCCCTCCAAGACCAATGCCAGTTCCAATCTGTGAACTTATTACAAAGGTGGGTTGTGTAGAGAAACACCCCAAGCCCCTCAAAATAATAATATGCGGCCCCCTGAAGAGGGATGGCATCACTTCCTTGATATGCTCCCATGCCACCTGCCTGAGAAGTGGGAGGGCAGAAGCTGTTCTTAAACTCAGGTCCTATAAGCTTCTGCCATGTCTCCACACAGGCAAACAACAGAATGAAACCCAAGAAACTCTACATTTGCCTAGCGACAAAGTGACTGGTAGGGTAAAAGGGCAGGTGAGACAAGGGGGTTGGAAAGAAATATCAGGACTAGTTGGCTTTTGTTACTGCCATACTGTTAGGCTTGGCATTAGCTTCTAGGCGGCATACAAATTAGTTAAGCAGGTGCACCCCACAGATTATTTTTTTAGATAGAAATATTTTATTGAAATTATGGTATGATTGATACATATCACAATGAGAAAAACACAACATAACTGGAAGCAAGGAATACATAGATTATTTCTTACTGCTAAGAAGTTCAAATAATGCTATAATACTTTATCCATACTAATAGGATTGTACTGAACAGAAACAACCACCCCCCAAAAAAACAAAGCTCAAAACAGCCATTAAAATGAAAATGTTTGAGAGTGGTCGAGCAAGACCTGGCAAGATCGCGCCTCCTCCCCCTATCGCTGGTGGGCCACACTGAAGTAATTAAGATGAATATTTTACCTTGTTTGTTATTTTTATTTCAATGTCTCCCAATCCAGCTACCAAGGATATTCTGGGCCAGGATGGACAGAGAAATCTCACACTTTATATGGAACCATAAAAAACCCAGGATCTCAAAACAGATGTTACACCTCCCCAAGGAGGTCGGTGGCTTATCTTTACCTAACCTGCCACTATATTATTTAACAGCTCAAGGGGCTGGCCTCATGACTTGGGCTACGCAAAGAATAACATCGCAGTGGTACAGACTGGAGGAGGCAGTCGTAGGTAACAGGCCGCTATTCTCCCTAGCATTAATGGACTGCACATCAGAATACAGACATAAAATACAGAATAGATGGGTGAGACATGGCCTGAACATTCTTAAGAATATCCACAAAATCCTGTGCACACCATCTGGGTTGAGTCCCCTGTCAATTATAAGATTTGAACCTACATTCATGCCACCTTTGCTAGATTCGGGATACACGGTTTGGGCATCTAAGAGAGTTACTAGATTTACCCAATTTCTGGAAAGAGGGAGCTGCATCTCTTTACAAAGGGCCAAGGTAAAATTTCACTGGACGAATGTTGAATTCTTTTGATTTATGCAAATAGGGCATTTCATAAACTCGGAGGATCACATTCTTCGATTTATCACGTCCTTATTCCAGTTGGGAAGATTTACTTTATGGTTCTGTGACTACTGCAGGATCAGATAGATATATTTCTTCCCTTTACAAACTCCTCTCTCAGCAGCCAACAGACCCCCCTTGAGTCGTATCGGAAGGCATGGGAAAAAGAAGACAATATACAGATTTCAGAGTCAAATTGGCTACACAGGCTGAAGTGGGGCTGGAAGGTGACTTCATTCCCAAATTGGTGAGAGTTTTTCTGGAAAGTCATGGTCAGGTTCTTTAGAGTTCCCACAATCACAAAACATTATGCAGTCGGTGCAACTGATGCATACTGGAGGGGCTGTGGGTAACCAGGAACCCACTGGCACATATTCTGGGAGTGCCCAGTATTACGCCAATTTTGGGGACAGATCTGTATTGCAGCAACTCACATAACGGAGGTGGACATTCCACTATTGGGAGAGGAATGGATCCTGGGCATCCACACGACAACACGCCTTAAAGGGGACACTAGGAGAGTGCCCTAATTCTCATAACTGTGGCCTTAAAATGCATTACAGGAAACTGGCTCTCGGTGAGGCCCCCAACCATGGGCGATTGCATCCGAAGGATGAGGGAGATAGTCCTGATGGAATCTATCACTGCTAAGTTAAGATTTAATTTAGAGAAGCACACAGAAAGATGGCACAGAAGGGAGAACTGGTTACAAACATTTGGGCTCGCATAGCTGAAGGATGGAAGGAGGGGTGACACACTCAAGGAACGGGCAAAAGCTCTGGGGGCATGGCCCACCTGATATCTCCCAACTTATGTTTGGCTGGGGCAATCTGCAGTACTTACAGAGAGGTTAGCAAGAGGGGCCAGGTGGCACATTTAATTCTTTATGAGAGGGCGGGTGCTGGGGCAAGGGAAGGGAGGGGAAGTCTAGAGGCAGTTCAACTGGGGGCTGGGTTGGTAAGGCCTGTTCTACAGGGGACAAGTTTCTTCTACTCCCTTGTAACTGTGGAACCTTGTTTTTCTTTTTTGTATAATGTCCTCTTCACTCATGATATAGCAGACTGAGCTATTAAATAGTCTCTGGCCATTCGTTGTTTTTTTTTTTAATTCCTCAATTATTTAGTAACTTTGACAGAATGCAGAGTATATAAGTGAACTGTGTATAGGCCTAAGTGTCAGGGGAGGGGTACCCCCCTCAAGATGAAGATAAATCTATATTTCAGCTGTTAAACTGTATAATTAACTGCTCTGTACTCTGTTGGTACTGAGGCAATAAGGTGCTGTTTATTCTGTAAGTGACTATCTGAATGCATTAATAAAGCTGATTGTCAAAAAAAAAAAAAAAAAAAACCAGCAAAAAATGAAAATGTTTCTTGTTTTCTCAGATCGTGGAAAGTTGTAACCTATCCCCCCCAGTCAGGTAAAGGTCATTTGCTGTCATTTCTGTCAGTTTCATGTACTTCTGACTCTACTCCTCTGATCAAACTCTTGCAGGCTGCTGAACACATGAAGACTGCATGCAGTGATAGCAGCTGGGAGGGAGGGGCTGTCACTGTAAATACAGTAACTCTGCTGACTTCCAAGCATCAGTACTGTGTGTACTAGCTTCAGGCATCTTTGTTCTGTGTTTGAATGCCAGTAATACTTTCCAACAGTGGGTGGGGGGGGGTTTGTTTTGACACTTTGTAAATTCCTGGCACTAGATATGTAATGAAACAAGCACTGATCATTGCCTTGATGTTTCTTTGCAAGATTTCTTAGTAAAATTGTTATGCTTAGTTATCCTCCACTGGGTGTCTCTCATGGTATGAGACTCCACTTGTGAGGTTCTTCAACAGTCAGAACTGCTCACCTCACTTCAAGATACTCGCACCCAAACTTCACGCTTGGAGTCTCCTGTACCATAAGAGACACCCAATGGAGGCCCTATTAACTTATATCACAAATATGCATGGAAATGGACATCGAGGCTCACAGCGCCACTGGCTGGCAGGGGATAGAGGCTACTTTCTGCAGCTATTACTGGCAACCAGCCTGGCACACCTACAGACTTCAACAACCATCCCAATATGTTTGCTTTGCAATTTGCAAGAAAACATAAAAAGGTGCTCTGCTAAGGGCAGGAAAGCAGGTAAAGGACCAATTGGTATTAATTTGTTTATACAATTCATTCTGTACTCCTTTGCAACCCCTGATGTTGATCCCAGTGGTTCCTCCCTTTCAGAACCCCCCCATGTTGATCCCACTTGTTCCTCCTTTTCAACCCCCAATATTGATCCCAGCAGTTCCTCCTTTACAACCCCTGCTGGCTATCCCTGTGGTTCCTGCTTTTCAAGCCCCAATGTTGATCCCAGTGGTTCCTCCTTTCCAACCCGAATATTGATCCCAGTGGTTCCTCTTTTTCAACCCGATATCAATCCCCGTAGTTCCTCTTTTGCAACCCTCAATGTTGATCCCAGTGGTTCCTCTTTTTTTTTTTGTTGATATTTCTGTTTATCCCTTCCTTCACCCTGCCAGTCCAGCATCCTCGGGAGATCCTCAGAGTCTACCCCTGCAAGCTACCTTACCTTGATATGAGGCTGGTCCCCCATGGAGCCATGGTTTGCCCCCCGGGTGGGGACAAGGTGAGGCCCCTACACCCCGATAATCAGCCTTTCGTCAGTCCCAGGCAGCCAGGCAGGTGGATGCAGATGAGTCTAGCTCCTGGAACTCCCGTGTCCCTTGGACTGGCAGGCATTTTCTCCTTTTCTGTATGGAAGCTGCATGCCCAGACGTCAGGCGCGAATGCCGATGTCCTCAGCTTCTGCCCCCCCCAATGATGCCACTCTAGAGTTGATTGGTCCACAAATGTCTGCCCGTGGCTAATCCAACCTCCAAGGTGTCGATGTGCCGGCATTTCCCTAGCCTCCGCCAGGGATTAGTGCATGCTGGGATAAACCCCATCCCTCCCACCAGAGAAGGTGAGCTGTTGTTGGATGTTCCAGCCTATCTCCCCCTATCCGACCTCTGGTGTCCCAAGTCTGTTACCGAACCCGGGTCGCTGGCGTGCCGTGAGGTGTGGGTCCAGCGCCTCAACCCTCAGCGCCACCGGGCTGGCTGTGGTTCCTCCTTTTTAACCCCGATGTTGATCCTAGCAGTTCCTATAGACTTCAGCAACCATCCCAATAGGTTAGCTTTGCAATTTGCAAGCAAACATAAAAAGGTGCTCTGCTAAGGGCAAGAAAGCAGCAATTGGTATTAATTTGTTTTATACAATTCATTCTGCACTCCTTTGCAACCCCCGATGTTGATCCCAGTGGTTCCTCCTTTTCAAACCCCCCTTATGTTGATTCAACTCATTCCTCCTTTGCAACCCTCAATGTTGATCCCGGCGGTTCCTCCTTTACAACCCCTGCTGTCTATCCCTGCGGGTCCTCCTTTTCAACCTCCAGTGCTGATCACAGTGGTTCCTCCTTTTCAACCCCCAATATTGATCCCAGCGGTTCCTCCTTTACAACCCCTGCTGTCTATCCCTGTGGGTCCTCCTTTTCAACCCCCAATGTTGATCCCAGTGGTTCCTCCTTTTCAAACCCAATGTTGATCTCAGTGGTTCCTCCTTTTCAACCCCCGATATAGATCTCTGCTCTTCAGTTTTGTTTTGAAATCTGTTAATACTGTGATACATTTAATTTTACATTTGCTGATGTTATGCAGCCTAGAGTTACTCCTCCTGAAGTCACCCAGTGTCCCATAAGGTCAGAGAGCAATGTCTGCTGCATACTAGGTCGTCGTAGTAACAGGAAGAGTGTTGTTAAACTATTTGTGACTGAGAATATTGATGACAACCTGGGGGTGGCCCTATTTTGACATCTAAAGAAACACATCAAAGTGGACTCAGAGCAACAGAAAAGGGGCCATCTAAAATGGGAAAAAAATGGTTTATCTATAACTTTTTCCCATAGTATGAACTGCTTAGCTGGCCTACTGGTGCAGCAGGAGGGCTACTGCTTACATAGCTGGTGACCCAAGTTTGTGAACAAGATGAGTTCATCAGAGGTTCGACCAGGGAAGGCATATTGAGAGTCCCAGAGGATGTTCCCCTCCATGGAGGGGGGAGGGGTTGATGCCTCTGCTGCAATGCTGCCACCTGGGTGATCACTGGTGGTAGTGCAGCCAAAGTCAGAGTGGGAGGGAAGGACACTGGCTGGGCACATGGCATGCATGCCATCATGCATACACCTGCACTGTGTCCACAGCATACTGACATTCAGGAAGGCTGAGGTGAAAGCAGAAAATGGCCCTGACACCTGTGACAGTGTACCTCAGCATATCTGGATCCCATACCACCACATTGGTGCTGCCTGAAAAGACACCGAGACTCAGGGGTACAGCCCTCCTACCATCATTCCCGCCTGGAGGGGGGGCCATGACTCAATGAAGGCCAATGACTGAAGGTATGGGGTGTAGGATGTTGGGAGTGTCATGGGGATTTATTTTTTTTTTCAATCAGTATTTTGTCCCCACACAAGTCTGTCTGACAGCAACCCCCTGTCCCGTCATTGATCCCCTTAGGGACCTACCAGTTATCCATCACTTGTACAGGACCCACAGGGTAGGTGGCCAGCCATGTCGGTCGTGCGAGGACCTGTGGGGGGGGGGCACCAGCTAGGAACAGCTTGACATCCATTTTCCTCTGGTTTTCTCCCATGGGCTGGAGCATCAGGCTGTGCGCACCACCATGTCATGCTTCAGCCCAACCCCTTGCTTGTGTGCACCAAGAAGAAGAGCTGCCATTGGACACATGATTCTTCCTCACTCTGCTGGCCCATTGAGTGACCCTGTCCATTTCCAAACCTGGGTCACCGGCATGGGGGGGGCGGAAGTGTAACTGGTGCCCCCCCCCGAGGAAGACGAGCTGCCGTTGGGCACCTAATCCTCCTTCACCCTGCCGGCCCACTGAGTGACCCTGTCCTGTCCATTTCCAAATGCAGCTCACTGGTGTGGGGGGGCGGAAGCACAACTGCTCCTCCACTGGGCCGGCCCTGCCATGAGGATTCATGAGGGACAAGGGTTCTGGAGACAGGTAGGGGGTAAGTACAAAGTTGAAAAACATAAATAAAATGAATTGCTACAGTAAAGCAATGTCCCACACCTGGAAGCCTGTAGATTGGACATCAGCAGAGACAAAACAGGCAATAAAACAAGGCACACAGCAGACATCATACTTACTCTCCCATCATAGTCCAGTGTGGCAAACTGAGCAGTCTCATTGCCGCACCCAGCGCTGTTGCAGGCGCGCATCTTCAGTTCGTACCAAGTGGCCTCCGGCAGGTCCTGCAGGAAGACTTCACTGGAGTTGTTGGCCTTCACCATCTGCCAGACCCAGTTCCCCTTGGGCCGATACTCCAGGATGATGGCACTGATCACGCAGCCGCCACTGCTCCACCCCTGCAGGTTCAGCTTGGCGTGCGAAGAGTTAATGTGAGTGAAGAGGTGCTGATCCCTACTAAAGGCTGGCTCTGCAAAAAGATATTAAAAGAAATGCCATTCAGTTTATTTTCCAGGGTTCAGATTATCCTTAGTCCATACATTCTTCCCCTTTCTGCTGACAAGGGGCTACAGACACGATTTTGCCAGCTACGGTATGCCTAAAATGTTCCCTAGTACCACGTTAGATTTTTACCAGAAGTACCCCCAATCACATTATTAAGATTATGCACCTGGTTGGAGGAACTCTTATGGATAGGAGCATCACCTCGTGTGTTCTTAAGACGAAAGAACTATAAAAAGAGGGGATGTGTCC